>JADMNL010000029.1:3952500-5152500 GCA_016271365.2 Neoceratodus forsteri | reverse complement strand
AGGCAGTGAGGACAGCAACTCACCTATCGTAGAAAAGTGAACCCACATCAAGGTATTAGGAGAAATCAGGGGAAAATGTGTGTGGGGGGGGGAGGCAAAGCAAACAAAAAAAAAACTGTTCCCTAAGACTGGGATTCTGGGGAATGGAAATGATGCCTTACAGGTACCAGTATGAAATGCTTTTATCAGGTCTTGGCACAATGAGCAGAGTTTCAGGAGATTCTAGATGGGATCATGGGCAGCGGACCTGTCCAACAGGTGCCTGCAGGATACACAAGCTCCTCGTACACAGTACACAAGCACTGAGTAAGCAGTTATTACAGCTGCCCATTTACTTGCTACAACACTCTTCACCTTCATAAATGCTGAAATATAAATGCAAATGAAAACAATTACACTGGCAGCAAAGCATGAAGAAGTTCCGAGATTTATCTGATTCAGTCTTATTGAGACAAGGACTTCCATCAGGCTGTGCCTTCGATGTCACTTTTCATTACTTGCTTCAGTAAACCATCAATCAGCTCCCATCATCTTCATCAGCTACTTATTACCAAGGTTAAAAAAAAAAAAGCCAGTGCTGCACTGTTTATGAGGAATGGGTGCTAACATGAGAAGAGCTGCTGGCTCTACAGTGCCATCTGTAAAGGAAGATGCTACACTGCCAGGTGGAGACATTCCTGCTGGTGCATTGAAAGTTTTCATGTGCAAGGCTGGAATGCCTCCTTTCCAGTACTGCACAATCTTAATAAACCTTCCAAATCTCAATCTGTCACCAGTATTCAGAAGATGCTGCCGGAGTAGGCACAGAACAGCTTGGTGAGCTGTGTTACCTCTGCCTCGGAAAGGATCTTGAGACTCCAGCAACACTCTCGGCCTAGAAGAAGATGGAGTAGAACCTCTCGCTGCTGACACTCCTACGATGAAGGACGTGGCAGAAAATGGCCCGGAAGAGGGCCAGAATGAGCTGAGAGAGCCTATGGCTGAGCAGAAAAGTACAGTTACGTAAGAACTTACCGTAACAGTAGATCTTTGAGAACAGCTCTTGCAGCAGGTTACACCATTAGGACTGAAGCCGGCAGGCACCAGGCCCCCATGGAAATTTTCTAGCTAGCAGTATGCAGCTGGGACCCATTTCCCCGACGCCAGGCATCATATAAAAAGGGACGGTCCCCCAGAATCCTGCAGTTCTCCCACGGAGACTCCCGGCCACTAGATGACATCAGAAGTGGAGACTGAGGATCCGCCATCAAAAGGTATTCAGAGCAGTGTTAGAAAACACCTAATCCTAGAAGAGAGATATCAGAACAACTCTACCTCCAGAGGGGATAGTGGGAGGGAAACTACCTGCTGCAAGAGCTGTTTCTGAAGATCTACTGTTACGGTAAGTTCTTATGTAACTGTACTATCTTACTTCGAGAGACAGCTCTTGCAGCAGGTTACACTGTTAGGACTGATTCCCAAGCAATACTGGAAATCCCTCGGAGGTGGGAGGAGGCTAGGTAAAGATTGCGAGTTGGACCGAAGCCTAGGATAGGAGTCCCTGAAGGACTGCTAGACCAAAACCAGCTCTTCGCTGTGATGCAACGTCCAGGCTATAATGCCTGATAAAGGTGTGCACGGGTTTCAAAGTAGCTGCTGCGCAGATGGCTGAAGTGGACACGTTCTTCATGGCCGCAAAGGAGGTAGCCACCCCCTTGTGGAATGACCCTTAACTGCGCCCAGTAAAGGTCTGTTACGTTTCTGGTAACAGAACGTGATACAATGGATGAGCCACCTGTACAGCGATTGTTTAGAAACCAGAGCTCCCATCATCCTATGGGCGAAGGAGATGAAAAGCTGATCAGAACACCTCTCAGGAAAGCTCGTGCTGTGTCCAGTTGAGTTATGGGATGTCAGCCTATAGGTGTATGATAGGCTGAGATGGCACAAAGGTGTACTTTAATACAGGAGAAGGCCAAGCCTGCCTAGAAGAGAGACAGGAGGTAGTCCAGGACCAACCTTTCCGGACAATCACTCGGGGAAAGTCCTTGTGCTTGAGCCCAGAGGCAAAATCTGCACCATTTCATGGCGTATGTGGCATGAGTGGCCAGTTTTCTAGCAGCCGCTAGAACATCTGCTACCTCTTGCAAGACCCCGTACCGCATGATAGCTATGTCTTTAGAAGCCAGGCATGCAGGTTCAGACAGTGAAGGTCGGATGGACCAAAACCTGCCTCCTGGGACAGTAAGTGAGACCTGATTGGTAGAGGCACCAGAGGTTCCTGGGACAGCTGGTGTAGCAGAGGAACCAAATCTGTCTGGCCCAAAAAGCGCGATAAATATCAGCTGCCTGCTCTCTGCAGAGTTTCAATAGGACCCTCTGGATCAATGGGAAGGGAGGAAATGTGTAGAGGAGTCTGCCCATCCAGGAGGCGAACAGCAGCGTCTCGCCAGGGAACACCAGGCCCTGGATCTAGCGAGCAGAAATTGGGCAGTTTTGCGTTGGATGGGGACGCAAAAAGGTCCAACTCTGGTGTGCCCCATCTGTGAAACAGATCCCCTACTACCTCCTGGAGTAGTTCCCACTCATGGACTCTGGCCTGAGAGCGTCTCAGGCTATCTGCGATGATGTCCACTCCTGGGACATGAACAGCAATGAGGTTTGCGCTGTGTTGTAGAACCCAATCCCACACCCTCATGGCCTCCCTGCAAAGCAGGTAGGAATGGGTGCCTCCCTGTTTGTTGAGGTAATACATCACCACAGTATTGTCTGTAACAGGAGAGTTCCCGGTGGGATCTCTGACTGGAAGGCCTGCAGGGCATAAAGAACTGCTCTCATTTCCAAAATATTTATGTGGAGATGAGCTTCCTGGGGTGTCCACGAGCCTGGAGACCTGACCCCATCGAGGTGTGCTCCCCCAACCAAACCCTGAGGCGTCACAATCGGAGACGGCGCAATTAAGTGGACCCCCGACGACAGGTTCCTTGAATCTAGCCACCATTGCCAATCCTGGATTACAGCATTCATGATTCGAATTGGAAGCTGCAAATGGTCTTGCTTCTGATCCCACTGAACCCGTAACATCCACTGGGTCACCCACATGTGGAGACGGGCTAGCGGGACTGTTACAATGGCCGCAGCCATGTGTCCGAGCAGGCAAAGGACCAGTCTGGCTGGGACAGTCTTCTTTGCCAAGATGTCCCTGATGAGGGACCTGATGTGTTCTGCTTGGTCCTGGGGCAGAAAAGCTCTACCCTGGATGGTATCCAGAACTGCGCCTATGAACTGCAGATTCTGTGATGGAACCAGGTGCGACCTCTCCTAATTGATGATGCCCAACATCCCAACAGGGACTGAGTACAGTGAATTGCGGACATCAGAGCCTCCCGAGAGGAGTGCCGTGAAGAGACAGTCATCCAGGTAGGAGAACACATGGTGGCCTTGTCCCTTAGAGCCGCCACTACAACTGCCATGCACTTCATAAACACCGAGGTGCCGATGACAGTCCGAAAGGAGGGCTTGGAACTGATAATGGCGACCTAGAAATTTGAAGCACAAGAACTTCCTGGCGCCGACAATGGGTATGTGCAGGTAGGCATCCTGCATGTTCAAGGCTAGAAAGGTGCCCTGCTTTATCATGGGTATCAAACCGGAAGGGTCACCATGCGGAAGCATTTGTAAAGGACCAGAGCGTTGAGATCATTGAGATCCAGTATTGGACGGAGGTCCCTGTCTTTTGGGAACCAGAAAGAAGTGGGAATAGTAACCTGCACCTCTCTGGTTCCTTGGTATGTGCTCTATAGCTTCCTTTCCCAAACACGAGCACCTCCTGCTGTCTGGCAGTGCGTGCTGACCGAATAACGGAAAGCAGGGAGGTCTTGACAGTGGGTGGTCAAGGAATTCATAAAGTGACCTCTTGACCAGCTGAAGGACCCAACTGTCGGCGTAATCGATCGCCACCCTGAAAAGTGGCGAGCGATGCGACCTCCGACCTTTTCTGCCTGTTGATCCAGAGGAGGGGCGGGGGCCGGGAAGGAGTCATACTGTGGCAGCATTAGCCCCCGTAGGCTGGGCCGGTTTGGTATACCGCTGACCTCGGCCTGGGGAAGACTTAGGTTGGGCCTTACGGTGGAAGGTGCCCCTTTGCTGCTGATCGGAACGTGGCTGCTGTCATTGTTGGCCTTGAAAATGGTTCTGATTCCTACGAAAGGAACCAGATTTTGGTCTGTACGTGGCCTGTACAGTCCTTACTGCCTTCCAGCGTCTTGAAGCTTGGTGATGACCTTTTCAGAGGGTTCACCAAACAGGACCTCTCCGTTATAAGGGCGTCCAGAATACTCTTCTGTATCGTCCGGGTAAATCCATAGACACGGAGCCAGGAGTGTCTCCGGAGACAGATGCCTGAAGCTCGCCCCTGGCAGACAAGGCCGCAGAATCATATGTGGCTCTCAACACTTGGGTCCCCACGTCTGACCCTGTGTGGAGAATTCAAAAGCTCCGCCTTCTGCTTACCATCTGGTAGTTTGTCAACCAGGTCCTGACCCTGTTCCCACAGGGCATTCTGAAACTGAACCATATGAGTCAGATAGTTCAGTGACCTGATGGAACATGTAGCAGCCACACACATGCGCCTCCCTAGGGCATCCAGCTGCTTGGATTCCTGGTCCGTTGGCTGTTTACTCAGATGCTGTGGTCATTGAGACCGATCATGGGAGGCTGTAATGACCAGGAAATCAGCCAGAGGTTGTTGTGCCAAGTACGGGTCCTCTGCAGGGGCCCTGTACTGGCGGTCAGCTTTCTTCGGCACCGTGGGGGTGGAGTGCGGACGCTTCCATGCAGCCTTGGTGACGTCCGTGAAGGTGTCCACCAAGGTGGCACCGCCACAGAGTTAGGTCCTTCTGTCTAGCAACGAAGCTAGGCACTGTCTCTTGTGGTCAGATCTTCTGAATCCCATCCCATGTTCTCCTGGATGTGCCTCATGATTTAGGAAAAGAGGGATCATCGGAGTGACCTGGGCAGGTCTTGTGGGTCAGGTGATGGGATGCTGATTGGAGAAGGAGACTTGGAGGTATCTGAGCTGTCAGGTCAGGAATCATCCCCCTGCGGAGTGGACCGTCGATGTCTGGGTCGCTTAGGACTGGGAGACCCTGAGGGAGATCTTGAAGGGGGCCTTTTCTGTTATTTGGATCTTCCCCTAGGAGGTGGAGTAGGTTCCTTGGGGGTTGGTGGTCTTCCTGCTGGCCCCTATGGTGGAGGAGGGGGAGTAGGAGGTGAAGGAGTAGGAGGAGGAGGAGGTTTTACTGGGATCACGTGCTTCTTTATTGTGTCCCACCAAAAGGTGACGAGATCTTTGACCTCCTGGATATTCATACCTGATGACAGACCTGGTGTCGGTCTTTCGCCGGTATTGGACGTCGGGTCCGAGGTGTTCGCGGGTTTGGCGAAACTCCTGTGGAAGCCCGGCGTCCTCCTTGTCACCTGCCTGGTCATCAGGCAATGTCAGGTCCTCCTCTGTAGAGTCCCGGCGACCGGTGTCCACCGGTGATGGGGAGTCAGTCTTCGGCTCCGGCGAACATCTCAGTGACGTCAGGTGTTTAGCCAACGTCTGGTCCGATGGGCGTATAACCAATGAAGGGTCGGTAGCCCGCTTCGGGTCCATCGTCTGTTTTAGGGACGTCAGGTCCTTAGTCTTCCTGGGAGGGGGATCCGGACCCCAGGAGGCTGGGAGGCCGATCTGGTGTCGAAGTCCCGGCGTCTCTCTGAGGAAGCTTGAGGTTTTGAAAAGGACTTGGACCGGTGACAGTCTGAAGACTTTGAGGAGGCCCGGGAGGGTATTGAGGAAGCCGGAGGCCTGGAAGTCTTGATGGGATGCAGAGAAGCTGAAGTACTGCCTGAAGACTTAATCTTTACTGGAGGGGGCTGAGAGCGGGCCCTGGAGGGACAGCGGTCTGAGCATGTGGAGCCTGAGCTGGTGCGCGAGTCCGAGGCCCGGTTAGAGGATCTGGACCTGGCCTTCTCCCGATGCGTGTCCCGGTGCTTATGGGACTTAGAGGCAGACTCACCTCTGGAAGCAGGGTCTTTGTCCATGCTTTTCAACTTTTCTTCCAAGAGGAACACCGGAAGTGCCTTCTGGCAACGGATCCGGGTGCGACTGTTGAACCGCTGGCAAAAGGAGCAGGCCTTGGCATCATGTTCCGGGCCTAAGCACCACAGACAGGATGAATGTAGATCCTTGAAGGGGATCTGTTTGCAGCAGACACACTTGGAGGGATGTCCTTTTGAGGAAGGAGTTGGAGATGCCGACATTTAGAGTAAAACTTTGAAAGTTCTAGGCATCGTTCGCTAGAGTGGGACCGTGAGGCCGATGCTGGTGAGTTGACGGCGGGAAAAGAACTGGGGATTCTGGGGGACCGCCCCCTTTTATATGACGCCTGATGTTGGGGGCGGGGCTGACGTCGGGGGTGGTCCCCGCTGGATACTGTTAGCTAGAAAATTTCTGTGGGGTCCTTGCACCTGCCGGCTTCAGTCCTAATGGTGTAACCTGCTGCAAGAGCTGTTTCTCAAAGTAAGATCCAGCAGTCCCCCTGACACCAACACCAGAGATTTTAACACAGCCCTAGTGTGGTGGTTGTGGGAGAGCTCTATACCTCACCAGACTCCAAAGAGGGGACCTGGGGGTGGTGGTCAAAAGAAAAACAGGTGTCACAGGAGTTCATGATGTGGCCCCAGGCCCCATCCTAGACAGGAGAAACACTACAAATGCCTGTCACCTTGGCTAATTTTCTTGCCACACAAGCAAAACTGGAAAAGAAGGCCCTGGTCATTCTTCTTGGACAACTTGGGCACTGTGAAAAAAATAATAAAATGAAAGTTAGACCTCAAAGTGAATACAGGGGAGCTTTGGTGGCACGACTCACTCCCACAGTGTGGACCTGACAGTGGGTATAACAGAACTGAGGTAAGCAGTGGCAGGGGAGGGGGCTGCAGCAGTAGTTATTGGCAGGTGTGTGTCACCACAGGGTGTCCCACAGATACCACAGGCTAAAGGCCATTATTGGCCCCCTAGCCAAAGACTTGCTCCTGTGGAGTCCTAACATCTCTGGCTTAGGTCCAGAGTGGGACTTCAAGGAGAAGAGAGTGGTTCTAGGAGATTTAGTTTTTCTTGAAGCTCACAAATGATTCCTGACATCTTGTAAACCCCGCTGCCACACTTGCTATTGGCATTGCTTGCCACTGATCTCCAAGGGCAAAAAATGTTATAAACACAGAGATATGTAGTCTGTAATGCACACTGGGAAAAGGAACCCCAGGGTGGAATACAAACTCGGTGGTGTTGTACTGGATAGCACTATGGAAGAAAAGGATTTAGGGGTGCTATCAGAAACCCTAAAAATGTCTGCACACTGCAACAGGGTGGTGAGCAAAGCAAACAGAATGCTGGGATGCATAAGGAGGGTGATAAGCAGTAAAAGTCAGGAGGTGATCCTTTCACTGTACAGGTCGCTGGTGTAGCCTCCAAGATGAACAGAACCAAGCATTCCCTCAGTTCCAAACTCAGCAATTTTAATGCCTGTCAAAACAAAATACTGTCATGACAACAGTGGACTATGGAGCCCACACCTAGAATGTTGCACAAGATACTGGAACCCCCATCTAAAGATAGACACCAACAAGGTGGAGGCAGTACAGCACTGGACAACTAAGATGCTTAAGGAAAATGGCATACAAGGAGAGATTGCAGGATTTAAACATATACACCCTTGAGAAGAGGAGGAAAGGGTGATGTGCTTTGAGACATTCAAGTACCTGTCTGGACAACCACGGTGGCACAAAGGAACTCTCCTCCTTTTGTTCAGACAGGCTTAGACAGAATTTACTGAAGTTGGCAGGGGGAAGATTCAGAAAGAACGCCCATAAGTACTGTTTCACTGAAAGGGTTGTGTACACGTGGAATAAGCTATCAGAAGAAGTGATTCAGGCCAGATCAATCAGCAGCTTTAAGCAGGGATGGGAACGGCATCTAGAAATAGTTAGAAAAGGGAGGGACGGTAACAAAGGGGAAGACTGCCACTAGGGAGAGTGTCCCAAGACAATGTCCCAATGTCCCAAGACAAGAGGAAGGAAGAAGAAGATGGCCGCCGAGCTGGGCGTGCTGTTGGCTGTTGCAGCAGCTCAGTAGCGTTTTAATTTGGTTAATTTGTTATTTGTTTTATTTTTGGTTTGTTTTCTAGTTTGTTTTGTTTTGGTCCATTTATATTTTATTTTGTTTATTTGCGTTTTGTTGGATTCGGGCTGCTGTTTGCATCGTGTTCAGTGTTTTGGTCTGTGTGGTTCTCCTGTTTGGGATCCTACGGGAGTACTGTGGATGTCGATAGATCGCCTGCTGGAGAGTGACCTCGGGGATGTTTAGTCTGTGACTGTCGCTTTTCCTGAAGCTCCCGTATGTATTCTCTGCAAGGAACCGTTTTGATAACGGTAAAAGAAGATGTCCCTTAGTGATAAGCTCAGACTCTGATTCAGACTAAGGGAGGGACTGTCCGAGGATCTGTTTCTGGGCTCTGAACTCGTTGGATTCTCTTCTGGACTGACGAGTGCCTTTGTCGGGAGCCTGCACCTTTTGCTGTTTTCGGGATTGTGTTGGTGTTGGTGAATGACTGTTTGTGGCCGGGACTGCCTTCTGACCCAGATTCTTGGGTTTGTATCTTTTGGCGTCCCGTCATTTTATGGGATATGAGAGACCTGGGCCTGCAAGTTGGAAAGGGAGACGGTTTAGAACTCTTTCTTTCTCGGGGATTTGCCGAGAAATATTTACTTTTGTAATGCATGAATTTCCTCGCCCGGAGGCATTTCAGTGAGGAATTTACTTTGGAGTTAACTTGATCCTGCTATTTATTATCTCCCTGGATCTGCTTATGCCTTGGTGTGCCTGAAACTAGAGACTGGGCTTACCTTTTTGGAATAAGAAAATTTGGCTTTGTTTCTGCATCTGTGATCTATGGATTTTTCACCATTGGGAAGTGGGTGAGTCTGTCAGTCTTTCTTTTGATCTTAACTCAGGGTAGTCCGTTGGGGTGGTTGGGCAGATTAGGGGTGCTGTCGGGGAGGGCCCCAGGGTATCTGTGCTCTCTTTCATAGCTGGCAGGCTGGAGAGCCTGCTAGTGTGAATTCAGATATTAATCAATCTCTCCAGCGGCGCCTTGGGGGGACGATCAGGGGACTCCCTCTGTTTATTAAAACATTGGTTTGAACCGGTGTGGTTTCCAGGGTGAACAGCTGCCATAGGAGCTAGTGGGCGCTATCAGAAGATGGGCCTGGGGCACCTGTGGTCTATAGATTATTGTTGGAGTAGATTGGAGAACCTGCTCATACAAGTCCAATTATAGGCTGGTCTCCTGGGAGGATATATTGGGGGACGACCATAGGGAGAGTTTTTCTTCTACTGACTGATAGATTATATCCCCCCCCTCCCCCCGAAATAGCCGGACTAATTTTTTGCAGATTGACTTCTACTCTAGGAGTATATGGTAGAACTATAAAACATTTCCGTTTGGCCTATGTGAGAGATAGGCCATGGGACAGTTTCCCCAAGGGTGAGAGCTCTGTGGGATCTTTTACTGTTCTAGTAAAAGCATGGATTAGAAGCACTGTGATTTTGCTTTGAACTGCTATAAACTTCTTTTTCAGTGGAATTTGTGAAAAATTTGTCCAGATTTGTTTTATTTTTGGAGTTGGTTAAATGAAAAAGTGTATTATTGTTTTTATTAGTTTGGATTTGTTGCTGGTATTGACAACGTTTATATTAAAGTGGTTTTAAGAGTTTCTTGAAGATCTATATAGTTATGTGTTGGGATCGAATATCCATGGACAGGCACTACTCTCCCTCTAGGCTGAGGGACCTGTGCCCTTTTGATTGCCCCCCGTTACAGCCCGAAGTTTATAGGCGTTGCCGTGCCTTGGGGATTGTGCGAAGGAGGCGAAGGGGGGTCCCTCGGCTATGGGGGGCGAGCGGAGTGGGCTTAATTGAGATGGTGGAAGAGGAGACGCCTGGGGCTAAAATGGGTCCAGGATTGGGAGTGTTGCCTGGTTCCCATACCCAAGGGTTCCATGAATAGTGGGCACGTAGCCTGCTCCTCCGGGCCTCTCATCCAACCCGGCATATTATGCAATGCCAGGTCAATAAAAACAAGACGGCAATAATTGCTGATTTTGTTGAATCACCTGACCTGACATGCATTACCGACCTACTGGCTGGAAATGCTGGCCCCATCTTGGAGTCAGCTGTTCCAGCTGGGTACTGATAATACATCGCCTCGAGGTTGGATCGTAGGGGTGGGGGTCGCTATTTGTTTTAAATCGGAATTGGGCCTTATGAGGTTCCAATGGTGTCCCTGGATCCTTTGAATGCATCATGGGAGCAGGTGTGGGCTGCAGAATTCTGCTCGCTTACCGTCCATCCGATGGCGAGAAAGTATTTCTGCAAGAAGTCAAGGACTTCATTGTCGATCTGGTATTGAGCCCAGGTGTTGGTTCTGGGGACTTTAATGCCTGGGTCGACGATGAACTCTAGTCTGGTCAAGACTTTCTCCAACTGAGTTAGTTGGGCTTTCACACAGGTGGTTACCGCTGCTACCCATATTCATGGTCATTCTCTGGATTTAGTGTTCACCTTGGGTATGGAGATCTCGGGACTGGTGGTGGAACCAGTTGGGTGGTCTGACCATCACTCTGTAAGGTTCAATTTCACGACTTCTATGAGACCCACCCTTTGGAGATGGTCCAGTACCGCCTTTGAGGAGTTACCCCAGAGGGTCTGATGGCGGTGCTGACCTATCGAAGTTGGCCGATGGAGTGCAGGGAACCAGATGCCTTAGTAGTGCACTATAATAATATGGTGTTGAGGGCACTGATTCCATTGCGCCTGTCCATGTTAGCCCCCTCTCCTCCGCCCTCGATCCCTTTGGTTTGATGGGACTTTGAGGGAGTTGAGGAGGAAGGCGAGACTGGCGCTGTTGGCGGAAATCCGGCCTGGAAGATGACAAACTTAGATTGATGGCCCATTACGTGGACTATCAATCAGTAATCTCCCATAAGAAGGCAGAATTCCTGTCCAGGAGATAACTGCATCAAGAAACCGACCTGCTCAGCTCTTCTGGACGTCGACAGACTGTGCAATCCAGCCTGTTTTGCGAATGGAGAGCTTTTCACAAATACAGTGTGATGAGTTTGCTCGGTTCTTTTGATGATAAGGTGTCGCCAATCAGACTGGAGATCCGCAGCATGCTCAAAACGAGCATTGCAGTGACCAACATGGGGTTACATGTCCTCGGCCTGTCTGGATGGACTTCGACCAGCCAGCGATCATGGATATCATGAAGATTGTCCAAGGTCTCGACCGACTTGCTGTAGTTGGATCCTGGTCTCTGGCGCCTCCTTGTGGGATGCATGGATGCGATTGGACCAATCCTTGAGGATAGTCTGGAGTTCTTTGGATCAAGGGGTGTTTCGGAGTCCCTGAAAGGGGCTGTTGTGACACCCCTTTTGAAGAAACCTTCCCTTGACCCCGACTGCCTTGCTGAACTACAGACCGATCTCTAACCTGCTCTTTTTGGGCAAGGTTATTGAGAAAGTAGTTGTGTTACAGCTTGATGACTTTCTTACCACCCATGAAGTCTATGATCCTCTCCAGTCCGGTTTCAGGAAGAGGCATAGTACCGAGACTGCATTAGTTCAGGTACTTAATGATCTCCTAATAGCAAGAGATCAGAAGAGCCGTTCGATCTTGGTTCTTCTTGATCTCTCTGCAGCGATTGACACCGTGGACCATGGGATGTTGCTGGATCGCCTACGGCTACTTTGTGGACTGTCAGGGACAGTCCTCAGATGATTCCATTCTTTCCTCACAGGCAGAAGTCAAAGGGTAGTTTCAGGGATTTTTTCTTCTGCCCCCTTTGCTCTGTCTTGTGGGGTGCCGCAGGGCTCTGTGCTTTCTCCCATGTTGTTCACGGTGTACATGCTACCATTGGGAGACATTATAAGGCGTTATGGGCTGAGTTTTCACTGCTATGCAGATGACACTCAGCTCTATATGTCCTTTGTACCCCGAACAAAATGATGCTGTCTCAGTTTTTAACAACTGCCTCGCTGAGATTCAGGATTGGATGATTGCGAACTGGTTGAGGTTAAATCCGGATAAGACTGAGGTTTTAGTCGTTGACCCGGGTCATTATGCAAAGAAGTTGACTCCTGGGGTCCCCTCTGATCTTTTATTAGGGGATACCCAGTTGAGACCTTCTGAACAGGTGCGAAATCTGGGCGTTATTTTTGACAGTGCGCTGACACTAAAGATGCAGGTGTCGGCCACTGTCAAATCTTCCTTTTTACCATCTGAGGAATATCACCCGGATAAAACACCTTGTTCCACATGATGACCTTCCTGTGCTGGTTCACACTTTTGTTTCTTCCCGTCTTGATTACTGTAATGCTTTATATCTAGGGTTGCCAGGGTAGATCTCAAGTAAGCCTGCGGCTGGTGCAGAGCAGCGGCAGCTAGGTTGCTGACAGGGCTACCAAGAACTTGTCATGTCACACCTGTGCTGCTTGAACTGCACTGGCTGCCAGTCGATGGAGAATCACCTTCAAGGTCGCATTGTGACCTATAAGACCCTACGGCCAGGGACAGGCTACCTGCAAGATCTCCCTTGTCCCTATCGTCCTCTCCGCTCCACTGGCGAGGGATTGCTAGAGATTCCCAGGGTCTGTTATAAATCATCTGGGGCAAGGGCTTTTTCCTTTATGGCCCCGACCCTGTGGAATTCTCTGCCTCGACAGATTAGAGAGTGCCTGTCCGTGGAAGCATTTAAGAGATCCCTGAAAAGTTATCTATTTTTGCTGGCATTTGGTTAGTTTATTTTATGGTTATTTTATTGTTTTTATTTATTAGTGTTGATGTTTTATCTCTGTTTTGTATTAGCGCTTTGATTTCTTGAAAAGCACTTTATAAATAAATTTTGATTTGATTTGATTTGAGAGGTAGATTTGTTAGGAGGTGGCAGACTGGATGGGCCAAGAGCCTTTTTCTGCCATCACTGTCTATGTAAAGCTGTGCAGGTAGCTTCAGCACTGTGCTGCCCAACACAGGTCTTCCCGACACAACTCATAAACTGGGCCAAAAGAAGCAGCAGCACCTCTTTGAAAGGGAAGCAGATTAGCTTAACCAGTCAAATAGCTTGCTCCTGTACTTGGTGAGAATATTTATTTATTTTTTCTCTTACAGAACCAGCTACTGCCTAGGAGTGTCCAAGGAATGAGGGTGAGTACTGTAGTTGTTACTATCCCAGCATCTTCCAAGGCATCAAACCCTTTGCATTGTTTTGTGGGGCATTGACTTATACAACAGTGAGAGGGGGGAGGTACCACTGAACTAGTAGGAATACATACATTATAGTGGGATCAGGGTGGAAGTGGGGTACCACTGAAATACCAGGGAGATATATATGATACCAACAGGGTTTAATGACACAAAGTATGGAAGGGGCTAAATATAAATGAAAAGTGTGTACTTAACAATTCCTGATCTTCTAGGAATATCTTCACCATTGACCCACACTATTGGGTCTGAACAGACGCTTACTGGGACCCTGTGGGAGCCAGAACTTTTGAAGAGGGTTGGTGCCAAGGAAGCTGTTGTGTGCAGTGTACCATGAAGACCAGCTCACAATACATGGCTTACCTCAGTACCAGCCTTGAACCACCTCAGTACCATTTTTTCGAGGAGGTGCAACCATAACCTTACTAGCACTTATGCACTAACCCTAAGAGCATAAGATAGCCCTGATGACCCATGTAAGACAGAGGCAACAAACCAGAAACACAGTGTCTTCCCCAAACCAAGAACAAGGGGTGAAGACCAGCAAACAGACTGGAATGAGCCCAGGGATGTAGCGGTGGGTGTGGAATTAATGGTGAAGATATTCCTAGAAGATCAAGAATTACGATGAGTACATGGCATAGTAGTGGTGTAGACATCTCACAATCCAGGCAGAAATGCTCTTAACTGTAACAGGCTGTTCATTTCAATCTGAATCGAAGGAGACAAAGCCGTTTGGATTATCTGAAGTCCTTAGTTTTGTACAGGTAAAACTTAAGGGCTCTCCTAAAATCCAGAGGATGGAGAATGCGTTTTTCCTTTATTCTAGAAACTAGTAAAGTAGGTAGGCAGCACTAGAGGCTGATTTAGGTGGAACTCCAACACCACATTCGGTAGGAACCTAGGGTGCGTGTGGCGAACTACCTTGCCCTTGTAGAAAACAGTATACAGGGGATCTGTGACCAAGGCATGAATTTCACAGACTTCATGAGCTGAAGTGATGACCACTAGAAAAGTTGCTTTACAAGTTAAGAATTTTAGCTCACATGTAGCAAAAGGCCCAAAGGGCTTGGTGAACATGTCCAACCTAAGACCGATATCCCAGGCAGCTACCATTGTTTGGATGGGGCATTGTGTGTAAAATACCCTAAGGAACCTCTTTAAAAGTGGCAGTTGAGCCAGGTAGAGGGTACAGACAGGCTTATGGTATGCAGATGTAGCACAAAAGTGGACCTTGACTGCAGAATACTGCAAGACAGTATCACAAAGCCCAGCAATCACTCCAGAATCCAGGTGGACACCTAAAGGGGTCCATGTGGTTTTGAGACACCAGATGGAAACTCTTTTCCACTTGGCTGTGTAAGTTTTCCTGGTGGAAGGTTTATGGGTAGCCAAAAGTATTTCAGAGACCCTCTGAGATACCTTATATTTGTTCTCTCTCTTCAGGAGCCTGGACTGAAGGTGAAGAGAGTGTAGGCTGAGATGGACTAGGTAATCTTGAGTCAGTAAATCCATCCTGAGTGGGAGGATCCTCAGTGTGCTGAATGACAGTCTGTTCAAGAGAGGAAACCATATCTGTTGAGGCCAGCAGGGGGGGCAATTAGAATCATTTGCCTCCATGCATCTCCAGTTTGAGCAGAACCTTCTGCAGTCTGACTGTATCCTGACAGAAAACTGCCATGATTTCTAAAGCAGAATCAAGGCAGTCTAAAATTGAGTGGGGACACAAAAAGTTCCACATCTGGTGTTCCCCACTCATCAGTGATCTCACGACGTCTGGAGCTAGTGGCCATTTGTGAGGATCGGCCTCTATTGGGCTGAGTTAATCTGCCAGAGCATTTTGTACTTCTGGCAGGTCAAATGCCCAGACACCATTCCCACACTCCTGCAAGAGAGGGTAAGAGTGTACTCCTCCTCGCTTGTTGGGTGTAGTGCATGACAGATTTGTCTGTCTGGAGGAGAACTGCTCTGTGGCTGACTTGGTCCACTAGGGGCTCTCAGACCATACAAAACAGCTTGCATCTCCAACACACTGCTGTGGAGATGAGTCTCTGACAGTTTCCAGACACCCAGGGCCCAGGGCTGGATTTTCAAAACGTGGCACAGGGCTTGTGTCCTGCCCTGCACCACGGGACTTAGGTTCTGCTGGTGCACTGGACAAAATTGCTGCAACTACGCCCGATTTTCCATTCCCAGGCGTAGCTATGACAATTTCCATGATTTATGGCTGCTTGTGCCAAATATCTGGTGCAAGTTCCATGTTGGAGGCCCCAGGGAGTGGTGCAGGCTAGATCACAAATTTGTGGTCTGAAGACCTGCAGATGGCGTAAGGGATAGAAAATCCCAATTGCCAACCGGAGACTGCTGCAAGCTGTGTGTGCCCTGCATTTGGCACACCAGGAGGCTTGCGGCGTCTCGGCAGGTTTGCAAATCCTGTCCCATGTCTGGAGACCCTGAAAGTGGGCACCTCATCCCATTAGAGAGGCATCTGTGGTGATAGTCGCCTGAGGCTCCAGCTGGGAAAAGTAAAGCCCAGGAGGAGGTTGTCCTCCTCTGTCTACCATGCAAGTGACTGAAACAGGGGCTTGATTACCAGAATGGGGTAAGTTTGAGGATTAGTTGCTTGTGACCACTGTACACTGAGCATCCACGAAGTCATCATTCCATGTGTAACCATGTCAGGGGCACTGTGAAGGCTATCAGACCCAGCATGCGCCTGCATGGTGTGCACTTGAGACTGTACTCCATTATGTAGTATGCCATCTGTTGGACTGCCTGCCTCCTGCTCTGGATGGAAGGCCCAGGTCTTAGTAGTATCCAGAAGAGCCCTGTGAACAGGAGTTGCTGAGAGTGCTGAATCTGAGACTACTCCAGGTTTGTAGAACCACCATGGGTAAGGAAGTGAGAGGCTGTGGACACTGCTAGTTTCCGTGTCTTTGCCAGTCATCCAGATAAGGGCAAACTATGAGTCCTTTTTTTCAGGTGTGCTACAAGCATACGAACATATGTACATATGAAGAAGCCAGCAGAAGGTCATTTGGTCTATCAAGTCTGCTCTATTGCAGAGTCCACAGCTTGAGCTAATATCCCTGCCCTCCCTCCCACTCCTCCCATCCACCCTACCCATGATCCTTACCTTCTTCTTATGCCTATCCCATCCTCTCTTAAAGCTGCCCACTATTTTAACAAGATGACCTCTTCGTGAGCATTCCAAGTTTCTACCACCCTCTCTGTGAAGAAGTGCTTTCTGAGCCCCTCCTAAACCTCCCACCCACCAGCTTAAGATTGTGTCCCCTCGTGTTATGGTTGCCACCAGCTTAAAGAGACTCTCTTTATCGACCTTATTTATCCCTTTTAAGTACTTGAACATCCCAATCATGTCCCCCCTCTCTCTCCTGTTTTCCATGGTGCATGTTCAGTGCCCTCAACCTCTCCTCATATGCCTTACTCTGTTGACCAGCTATCATCTTTGTAGTGCTCTTCTGGACCTTCTCCAGCAGGTTAATGACCTTTTGAGGTGTGGGCACCAGTACTGAACTCCATACTCTAGATGTGGCCTTACCAGTGACCTGTACAAAGGCAGTATAACCACCTCTCTCCTACTACTGATCCCGTAGATATGCATCCCAGCATCTTGTTTGCCTTTGCTGCTGCTTTCTTGCATGGTGTGGAGTGCTTCAAGTCACTAGTGCTCATCCCCCCCAAGGTCCTTCTCCTCCTCTGATGCAGATACTCGGACTCCACTCAGGTAGTACTCTGTCCTGGGATTCCTGGCTCCAACATGCATAACTTTGCATTTCTTGGCATCGAAGCCAAGCTGCTAGATCCTGAACCACCTCTCTAGCTTTTCCAGATCTTCCTGTAGGCCCTGTATCCCTTCAGCTATGTCCATTCTCCCACAGAGCTTGGTGTCATATGCGAATAGGCACATTTGCCCTTAATGCCATCTCCAATGTCATCAACAAGACACTGAACAACACCGAGCCCTGTAGGACCCCACTGGTTACCTCTCTGGTGCCAGATAACTCTCCCCACAACCACCCTCTGGGTTCTGTCCCTCAGCCAGTTTTCCTCCCATCTGGCCATCTTTCCCCAACCCTGAGATCCACCAACTTCCTGATCAACCTTTTGTGGGGCACAGAGTCAAAGGCCTTGCTGAAATCAAGATAGAGGATGTCTACCACTTGGCCCGTCTACTGTCTTTGTGACAAAAGTCATCAATCAGATTTGTTTCACACAATCTCCCCCAATGAACCCATGCTGCCTATCATCCTGGAGACCATGCTCCTCTAGATATTCCACCAACCTTTCCTTTAGTATGATCTCCATGAACTTGCCCACCATGGAAGTCAGGCTGACTGATCTGTAATTCCCTGAGTCATCCTTGGGACTGCTTTGTGGCGGCACTACATGTGCTGTTCTCAGTCCTGCAGTACCATGCCTGACTCTAACAAACTATTAAATAGGTCTGCCAGTGGCCCTGTCAACTCCTCAGCCAGTTCCTTTAGTATCCTTGGATGTGCTCTGGCCGGGCCTGGTGATTTGTCTACCTTCAATGCCAGCAGCCCTCCCTCACTCTATCCTCCTCCTCTATCACTACATCTGTGTTCCCCTTCCCTCGCTCTTTTCCCTCCTGAAGGCACTGGTCCGTCCTTCTCCCTGGTGAAGATGGAACAGAAGTATTCATTTAATATCTCTGCTTTTCTCCATTATCCTTCACCCCTTTCTTAAGCTTAACAATCCCTTTCTTCTTGTCCCTTTTCTCATTTATATAGCGAAAAAAGGCCTTCTCCCCTTCTTAATTCCTTCAGCTATCTGCAGCTCCTTCTGTGCCTTTGCTGACCTGACAGCCTTACTTACCTCACTAGCCAACCGTAGATAATTTTCCCTACCCACCTCTCTCTTGGTCTTCCTGAATTTTCTATAGGCCAATCTCTTTTCCCTTACTGCCTGGGCAACACCAGAACTGAACCAGCTGAGTGCATTGGCCCATGTGTTCTTCCCCCTTAGCCTAATGCACTCATCTGTGGCAACTAGTAGTCCTTCCTTAATGATGGACCACCTTTGTTCCACTCCCATTATTTGCTCTGATGCCTGCCAGATGGCTCCTTAGCACTTCACCCATTTTCCTGAAGTCCACCCTCCTGAAATCAAAGATTTTGGTCTTAGTTGGAATGCTTTCCTGCCCATATCCAACTGGTATCACACTGTGCAATGGTCACTTCCACCCAGTGGCTCCCTGACCATTATTTCCTGTCATGCTCCCCATTTGTGAGCACCAGATCAAGAATTGCCTCAGCTCTTGTTGGTTCAGTGATGCCCTGAGTCAGGATTATCGGACTCCTAGCAAATGTTGTGGTTGGTATGCTCCAGTCCACTTTGGGTAGGTTGAAGTCCCTCACAGTTACCACCTCTCCTTTCCCCACAGTTTCCAATATTTGTGAGCTCAGTTCCCTGTCCCTCTCCTCATCCTGACTAGGTGGTCTGTAAACCACCCCCAACCTCACCTTTCTCCCTCTATTAGACCTTAACTGAACCCATAATGCCTCCACTTCCCCTTCCTCAGACTCTTCCCTCATGCAAGTTATTCCTCCTGATAAAAATGCCACCATTCCCCCTTCCCCGACTACACTGTCCCTCCTGTATAGTTTATATCCAGGGATCGCAAGGTCCCAGTCATGGCGTGATGTTGCCCAAGTCTCAGTTACTGCAGCTATATCCACCCTCCTGCCTGCTAATACTGCCTGCAGGTAATCCATCTTGTTTCCAAGACTCAGCATTCAGAGACACCACCCTCCACCTAGAATCTGACCTTCCTTCTCTTCCCTCTATTCTATTCCTATTTATCCCGTATGTGCACCCCTACACATACCCTTGTTATGTGTTCCTCACCCTCCACCCTTTGCTAACTGTGATCTTGCCCCTTCCACCTCCTCCCTCCAGACCTCTTCCATCACTGGGGGGTTCACTGACCTCCTCCTCCTCTCGGAGTCTATGAGCCTGCACGCCGCTGACCCCCCCAGTAGTTTAAATTAAAGCGATTTACCAAGTTTGGATATATGAACAGATATACTGCAAGGTGACTGCATATAGAACTGATATGCAATGTATTTTGATAGATGCATAGCCTATTTTAACAAATTAAATCAGGTTTTCACCCTCACAAACCAGGAAGTGTCATTTGTGTATTGAGCCTGTATTTAGTGTCCTTTGACACTCATTACCTTGCAATGTCACCACAGGGAGATCTGTGCTCTGCAATTAAAATTAGGTCTTGGTCACAGCAATTCTGTCTTGATAACAGAGCTCTTGGTAGCATGCAGCATGACAATGGCAATGTCAAACAGTTCATTTTCAGGGTCCATTGATGAAAGCATTATGTGGTCCTGCACTAACAGTGATCTTTCAGACACCTGACATAGTGCCACAATTTGACAGCCGCTGAATAGTAGATCCTCATAGGGATGACCCTGCGATCACAGCGAGAATGATGTGGTCAGTGAGCTCAGGCAGTCACAGCAGTAGTCGATCCATTCCAGTACAGCAGCGAGAGCAAACTAGCAAAACAGACTGTTAATATTATATTTTGCTACTTAGTGCAGGTTTGGTTCCTGTCATTTTACTGTGCAAAATCGAGGTATGGTGTGTGTTCTGTTACTCCCAGCATCGATCTGCCCACACAAATGCTAGTGATAGTACCCTGGGTTTTTATATTTCTTTTTTTTGTGGGGGGATTGCTTTCCCTATGCAAATGAGTTGTTGGCCACTCCAGCTTGACACTGACAGCATGGCTCGATCTGTTGGCATTGCTTGAGCAGGATAAATGGCTCACAATTTGTCCAAATTCCTCACCTGGTACTAGTTAGTAGTGACCTCCCGCCAATTGATTTATCAGTCACTCTGATGGAGCAGAGGGTGGAAATTACAAGCAGGCACCTTGTACCCCAACCACTCCAAACCCCCCAGCTGCACACATACACTTAGAAAAATGCTGCAGCAAAGAACTTTCATTATTTGTAAATTATTTATACTGTTTGGGTCTATCCTTTGCCCAAGTGCCAACTGGTCTATGTTATAGCTTTCTTCTCTTTGTATATATGTGTGTGTGTGTGTGTGTTTGGGGGTGGGGGCCTGCTTGTACTTTCCCCTTAAGAGGCATCAGTGATTAACGTCTTGAAGTCACTGGTTCCCCTGTTTACGGCATGTTATAAATTTAAAACTACAAATTATTGCACCAGCTTTGTGTTACCTCTAAGCACTCACGAACTATACAGACTGCAGCTGTCATTAGTGTCTGCATAAGCATCTGTAATACCATCCTGGCATTGGCTTATTGCCACTACATGTGTGCCTCCAGGTGCATTATGAATTGAGCAAAAAATACACAGTACAGTCTGTGATTGTCCCCCACCTCCCAAGGTTAAAAATGACACTGCCATTACCCTTCTCATGGAGAAAGAGACTGCATTTATGTTTAGATAGCCTAAGTACCATTTGATTGGTCCACTACAAAAAGGGACTTATTCTTGCAGTTGGTACTCAAGTGTCAGACTGTATTTGAACCACCCTTTCTCACTTATGTCACCATACTTCATTACCACTTCAGTCTGTGTCAAGCCGTTTGTATTTTCCCATTTTTTCCATTACAGTGGATCTCTAATGCACATGCGTAAAGTGTACAGCAAATACAACAGATGCTGCACTATACTGTCTCCCATGCCTTACCAATGTAATGGTGCACTGTGTAGACTCCCTGCACTTATTGCTGTGTAGCCCATATTTTGGTTCAGACATTATTCCCTAAGTATGCAGAACTGACTAGCACACTTTGCAACATAACACCATAGAAGCCATACATTGGTACCACGGTGTCGGGAGAGGATGGCAACTACAGTCTCTTCTGGTGCTGATGCTCTGGAGCACATACAGTGATGCTATAATCCTAATTATAAATAAAGACTGTATGTTAAACTGTTAAACTAAGTGTTTAATTTTGGGATACTATGTAAAGTATAACTATGTACAGTATATAACTGATTTTATTGCATTCATTTATAAACTTAGCGAGAAGCTGAAGAAACAATTCAGTGCACCATGTCCCTTTATTCATGCACATCTAAGCATACTTTGGTGATCAGTGTTATGGTGCTTGCAGGAGAACACCAAATGAGCCCAAGAAAACACAGGAGCACAGGAAAAAAATATAAACTGTCTATAATGATGGTGACAATCAGAAATGCAATAGCAAAGGCAGTTTACTGAAGCAATCACACTGGAAGCAGCACTTGCCAAAAATACACAGTTTATTGCACTGTTGTTCTGGGATTGGACTGTGCAGCTCAGTGTTTATACTCTTACTGCACATTACAATTCTGAACTGCTGAAAAAGTCATCCATTTAACACAGACCTCTATGTACCAATACTGAAAAGCTTACTGCAATTTATAGATCTGCCCAGTTCAAAAGTCGTCCTTTTGTGTCCCAATACACTACAGATTACAGCTCCACTCAGTTAAAAAAAAAAGTATTTATTTTTTTACAGACTTGTTATAATTATGTACTTGCAGCACTTACTAAAACTGTAACACTGTACTCAAGCAATGTAGATTGTGATGTTCACAGAACCGATGGACCTAGGACACAGAGCTTAGTCAGATGAGTAAAATTGAAAATCAGGAGAAATTACCACTACTGCAATCCCCAAAGCAAGTATCCGCCTCAGCTGCCAATATAACAAACAGTTTCAGTCATCAGTGCTGTAATTTTTGCTAGTTCAGTTTTGGATCTGCACTCACTGAGGCTGGGTCCAGGAAAGATGAATGAACAACCAGTGAGAAAGGTGCAGTGGGAACACCTTCCCTGTGCTGATGTCACTCATGCATGTGGATGCACTGCTCATGTGTGAACTTCAAACAAAGAAAAAAAACATGGAGACACAACTGTCGCACAAAAATGTTAAAAAGCTAAGCATCTGAATATATTTAATATTTAACTTCAAGGCAGCTGAGCTTTGCATCACTCAGTGAAGGGAAGGTGATCTGCAAACATGACATCGAGGGAAGTTGAAAAGTCACTTTAAGTGTAGTGGTTATGTGTTCCTCCAGTTTGTCCGAGTACCCTCAAACCCTCCCTACTGAGGTGTAGTCTGTCAGGTGAAAAGAGTGCTTTGTTTGACCAGGTCTCTTCCCAGTCCCCAGTACAGATGAACATCTCCTCCTGCACCATTTCCTCAGCCAGTCATTAAAATCCTCTATTCTTCTTTTCCTGGCTGTGCTGGCCCATGCTATTGGTATAGCAAAGCACTTTGTAAAGACTCACGACACACTGGATAGCCCAAAGGGCAGGATTCTGAACTGATAATACTGTCCCAGCACAAGGAATAGGAGGTATCTCTGGTGCCTGGGGTACACTAGAATACACGGATAAGTATCCTGCATATTTAGGGAGGCTAACCAATCAGAAGGCTTCAGGAAGGGAAGCAGAGATCCCACAGAAACTATCTTGAACTTCTCTCAATCCATGAATTTGTTCAAATTTATGAGGCACAGAATAGGGCACATGCCCTCTGATTTCTTTGGTATGAGGAAGTAGAAGCCTGGGCTGTGCTCTAACTCTTGCACTACCTCCAGTGCCCTGTTGCTCAGAAGGCCCACAACCTCCTGGGCCAGAAGCTTTGACATGTGAGCTAACAAGAGGGATTTGTCTTCTGGGTGGATAGGAGGGACTTCTGTAAAGTTCAGGGAGTATCCCTCTTGGATGATCCCAAGGACCCACTTGTCTGTCATATTGGACTACCATTGATGGTAACACTGGGTCAGGCGCCCTCTTACTGGAGAGGAGAGGTCCACCTCGGGCAGCTTCAGAGGGTCGCACTAGGTGCTTCTGGCACCTGTGCCTTCGGCTGCACCTTCTTCTGCAGTTGGAAGTGGCTGCAATTTGTTTTGAGCTTCTTTACCTTTTCCTTGAAAGGCCTGCTGAAAGAAACCATCTTTTCCCTCGCTGGGGATTAGCAGAGGGTGGCTTAGAAGTCTTTACAGCTGTTCTAGTTTTCTGACAGGTTTCAAGAGACTTCTCCACCTGCTGTGCAAACAGATAAGTGCCATCGAATGGAACATTCATAACCTGATGTTGGGCATCTTGTGAAAATCCAGAAGCATGAAGCCAGGAGTGCGGATATAAAATGCCCACAGCAGCAGAGCAAGAAGCAGCGTCAAAGTCATCCATAGCTGCTTTAAGCTGATGACTGTTAAGATTCAGTGCCATGAGTAACACTTTGCAGGAGCTTTTGTTAGTCTCAAGGACTTTGTGAGAAACTTAAGTGAGGTCCAAAGGGTATAGTCGTACTTGGAAAAATGCCCTTGGTAGCTGGCAGTTCTCATGCTCAGAGTAGCAAAAGTGAAAGGCTGTGCCTGCTTATCGCAGTGTCTGGCATGATTCCTTGTTAATGGGTTGTGCAGTAACCTCCTGAGGCAGAATGGCCTTGTCATTCTCAGTGCAAATAACATTAGTATCAGTTATGGGCTGACAGACCTACACTGGCCAGTGTAATATCTACCTACCAACAGGCAGAATAGAATCAATCCTATTCCAGACTGCATCTGATAGGGTTTTAAATGCTGGAGGAAAGTACAGTTACGTAAGAACTTACCGTAACAGTAGATCTGCAATGAGCTCTTGCAGTAGGCTACACCATTAGAACTGAAGTTGGCAGGTGCCAGGACCACGGAAAAATTCTAGCTAGCAGTATCCAGCAGGGACTGCCCTGACATCGGCCTCTCCCCAATGTCAGGCATCACATAAAAGGGGGGTGGTCCCCAGCATCTCCAGTTCTCTTGCCGGAGACTCCTGGCCCAAAGGTGACATCTGAAAGGGAAACCGAGGATCCGCTTCCAAAGGAAGGTTTGCAAGAGGCGTCAAAAGACGCTGTAGCCTAGAAACTAGGTCAGAAGACAAATCCGCAAGAGGGGAAGGTGGGAGGGAATTATTTGCTGCAAGAGCTGTTCTCAAGATCTACTGTTACGGGTAAGTTCTTACGAATCTGTACCATCTTTACTTCGAAACAGCTCTTGCAGCAGGTTACACCATTAGGGTTGATTCCCAAGCAATAAGGGAACAAATTCTTATCGGGAAGAGGATAGGAGAGATGTCTCAGAGTTCAGGACAAAAGTCCCTGAAGGACTGCCAAGCCGAAACCAGCTCTGCATCTAGAGGCAATATCCAAACTGTAGTACCGGATAAAGGTGTGTACAGTGCTCCAGGTGCTGCTGCACAGATGGCTGAAGTGGAGACGCACATGAGCGCGAAGGTAACACCCCCTCATAGAATGACCTTTTAACGGTCCAGGTAAAGTCTTGTTGCGCTTCTGGTAACAGAACATAATGCACTTTACCAGCCATCGAGAAAGTAACTGCTTGGAAACTGGAGCACCAGGCATTCTTTGTGCATAGGAAACAAAGAGCTGGTCCAACTTACGATGTGCCTTGGTTCTGGACAGGTAATATCTGAGACACCTATGCACATCCAGAGTGTGCAACAGGACCTCCCCCATTACAGTGATTTGGACAGTACACCGGCAGGTCTATACTCTGATTGAGAGTGACAGCTGAGACCACCTTGGGAAGGACACCCTGTCCTTGTGAAAAACCAAACAAGGATCCTTGCACATAAGTGCATGAAGTTCAGAAATTCTTCTGGCAGAAGTAACTGCAACTAAAAGAAGCACCTTCCAAGTGAGGAGACCTAGCTCGCAATCTGCAGCTGGTTCAAAAGGCGGCAGCATAAGCTGCTATAGAATGAAAGGAAGATCCCAAGGTGGAACCGGGTCTTTGATGGGAGGTCTCAAATGCAGGATGCACAAAAGGAGCGGGAAGCCTCTAACTGCACTAGAGACCGTGACCATTGGGGAATGGTACGAGATGGTGCATAAGTGCACCTTAATGGAGAAGTATGCCAGACCTGCCTCGTAGAGGGATAGGAGGTAGTCTAAAACAGACCTCTCAGAACAATCCAATGGGGTCAATCCACGAGCTTGAGCCCAAATACAGAATCTGCGCCACTTCATGGTGTGAGTGGAGGGTTTTCTGGCTGCTACCAGAACATCCGCAACTCCCTGAGAGACCCCGTATCTCAGGATTGCTATGTCCTTAGGAGCCAGGTATGCAGGTTCAGAGACCAAGATCCAGATGGACCAAAGAGCCTGCCTCCTGGGACAGAAGGTGAGAGCTGAATGGCAGCGGCATCGGAGGTTCCTAGGCCAGCTGATGTAAGAGAGGGAACCAAATTTGCCTGGGCCAAAAGGGCGCTACCAGAATAAGGCATGCCCACTCTTGTCAGAGCTTCAATAGAACCCTCTGGATCAAAGAGAAGGGCGGGAAAGCATAGAGGAACCTGCCCGTTCAAGAGAGGGACAACGCGTCTCACCAGAAAACACCAGGCCCTGGATCTAGCGAGCAGAAATTGGGCAGTTTTGCGTTGGATGGGGACGTGAAAAGGTCTAATTCTGGTGTTCCCCATCTGCGGAACAGGTCCTCTGTGACTTCCTGAAGCAGTTCCCATTTGTGGACTCTGGCCTGTGATCAGTTTAGACTGTCAGCAATAGTGTCCACTCTGGGGACATGCACTGCAATATCTGCGCCATGTTGCAGTACCCGCTCCCAAACCCTTTAAGCCTCCCTGCAAAGGGGGTAGGAATGAGTGCCTCCTTGTTTGTTGAGATAGTACATCACTGTGGTAGTGTCTGTTTGCACCAGAAGAGTACCCGGTGGAATCTCCATCTGGAATGCCTGTAGGGCGTAAAGGACGGCTCTCATCTCTAGAATATTTATGTGAAGCTGGGACTCCAGAGATGACCAGGAGCCTTGAGTCCTGACCCGTTGAGGTGAGCTTCCCATTTGGACCCCGAGGCGTCCGTGGAGAGAGTCGCTGAAGGCAGCGGCGCAATGAGGGGACTCCCATCGAGAGAGGGTTTGGGACAAGCCACCAATTCCAGTCGTGGTGACAGCGTTCGTGATCCAGACTGGATGCTGCAAATGATCTTGCTTCTGGTCCCATTGTGCCTCAACATCCACTGGGTGACCTGCATATGGAGTAAACTAGGAGAACCGTTGCAATGGCAGCTGCCAGGTTCGGCGAACAGGCAAAGGACGGACTGGGCCGGTACCGTCTTCTTTTCCTTTATGTCCCCTATGAGGGATCTGATGTGTTCCGCCCTGTCCTGAGGAAGGAATGCCCTTCCCCGAGTGGTGTCCAGAGATGTAGGTAGGCGTCTTGCATGTCCAGTGACGCCAGCCAAGTGCCCTCTTTGAGCATGGAAATAATGCCCGGTAGGGTCACCATGCGGAAACGCTTGTACAACACAAACGTGTTGAGGTCGCTGAGATCCAAGATCGGGCGCAAGTCCCCTGTTTTCTTTGGAACCAGGAAGAAGTGAGAATAGTAACCTTTGCCTCTCTGGTTCACTGGAACGTACTCTATGGCCTCCTTGTTGAGGAGGGCCAAGATCTTCTGCTGAATAAGCAGGTCATGCTGACCAGAGTAGCAGGAGAGCAGGGGAGATCTGGATAGTGAGTGATCAAGGAACTCTATAGAGTGACCTCGTTCGACCAACTGCAACACCCACAGGTCAGAGGTTATCCTCTGCCATCCTGAAAAGGTGATGAGAATCTCCGACCTTCTAGGCCCCTTAGATCCAGAGGAGGGGCGGGGGCTGGGAAGGAGTCATGCTGTGATGGTGTTGGACCCTGCTGGTTGGGCTGCTTTGGGCCCTGGCCCGAGGGGAACCTGGGTTGATTTTTGTGATCAAAGTTGCCCCGGGTTGCTGGCCAGAACGTGGCTTTGCCATTGTTGGCGGCCGTGAAAACGATTCTGGTTCCTACGAAAGGAACCAGATTTCGGTCTGTACAGTCCTGACTGCCTTCTCAGCATCCTGCAGTTTGGTGATGACCTTCTTGGACTCCTCACCAAACAGGACTGCTCCATTGTAAGGGATGTCTAGGATGTTCTTCTGGACGTCCGGGGTAAATCTGGAGACTCTCAACCACGAGTGTCTCCGGAGACAAACGCCTGTGGCTGCTCCCCTGGCTGCCGAGTCCGCTGAGTCATAAGCGGCCCGGAGAACCTGGATCCCCACGTCAGACCCAGTTTGGAGGAGGTTCAGCAGCTCCTCCTTCTTTTCACCATCTGGAAAGTCCTTTAGAAGGTCCTGGCCCTGTTCCCGAAGGGTGTTCTGAAACTGCACCACGCGCTTCAGATAGTTTAGAGACCTAACTGAGCATGTAGCAGCCGCATACATGCGTCTTCCCATAGAATCGAACTGCTTAGATTCCTGGTCTGGAGGCTGTGTACTCAAATGCTGAGGCCGCTGGGACCTATCATGAGATACAGTGATGATCAGGGAGTCGGCCAGGGGTTGCGCCAAATACAGGTCCTCCGTGGGAGCCCTGTAGAGGTGATCAGCCTTCTTTGGAACAGCTGGTGTGGAATGCGGGCGCTTCAAGCTGCTTGGTGATGTCTGTAAATGTGACCACCAAAGGTGGGACTGCCACAGGCTTGGTCTTTCTGCCTTAGATAACGGCAAGGCATTGTCTCTCGGGATCTAAGTCTTCTGTCTCCCATCCCATATTTTCCTGGATGTGCCTCATAATTTCTGAAAAGGAAGGATCATCCTGAGGGCAATCGTGGAAGGTCCTGTGGGTCTGGTGATGGGGGACTGAAGGGAGATGGAGACCTGGAGGTGTCAGATGTATCGGTCTGGAGTCATTCCCGGTGAGTGATGTCTGCCCTGGGTTGCTTTGAGCTCAGGGACTCTGAGGAGAGTGTGATGGGTGTTTTCTGTCTCTCGATCGTCCCGAAGAGGTGGAGTTGGTTCCTTGGGGGTCGGGGTCTGGCACCGCTGGCGCCCGAGGAGGCGGAAGAGGTGGCTGAGGCTTGGGGGCACATCTTTCCTTATGGTTTCCCATCAAAGGTGAACAGCTCTCATCTCTTGGATATTCATGCCTGATGACAGGCCCAAGCGGGTGTGGGCCCTGTGTCAGAAATCTCAGACATCGGGTCTCAAGGAACCCACGGGTCCAGTTCCGAAGTAGGCCAGTGTCCTCCATGTCACCTCTGGTCATCCAGTGGTGTGGTAGCCTCTTCACTGAGGACCTCCCTGATGTCCGGTGTCCACTGGCGTCAGTACCACTGTCGGGTAGTCCGTTTTGTAGGCGCTGGGTTGGATGCCTTCTTGGTCTCAGTCATCCGCTTGAGTGAAGTCAGCTCAACGGTCTTCCTTTCAGGAGCTTTGGGAGGTTGGGAGACAGACCTGACGTCAGTGTCCCGGTGTCAGTCAGACGTACTCCCTGATTTAGAGGAAGACTTCTTGTGCCTATCCGAGGAATCGGGCTTGGAGGCGTCTGGCACCCGGTCTTCAGCGGGTGCAAGGAGGCAGAAGAGCCCCCTGAAGACCTTTATCTTACCGTAGGAGGTTGGGAGCGAGCCCAGGAAGGAGATCGGGTCGGACTGGTAGAGCTGGAGCGGGCCCTGGAGTTGGAGGCCCTGCTGGGTATCTCGCCCTATCAGAGTCATGATGCTTGTCCGGTGTTTCCCTGACTCATGGGAAGATTCCTCTTTGGAGGAAGGTCTTATCTCCATCTTTTCAATTTCCCTAGAGGAGGAATCAATCCCTGAAGGGCCTTTTGGTGGCAGATCCAGGTCCTATTAAATTGCTGGCAAATGGAGCAGGCCTGGGTGTCATGCTCTGGGCCCAGACACCTGACACAGGTTGAATGATGGTCTGCAAAAGGGATCTGTTTGCTGCAGGAACACTTGGAGGGATGTCCTTTGAGAGAAGGGGTAGGAGAAGCAGACATGGAGTGAGGTTTTTTGAAGGAAAAAAAAAGATTTCAAACATCGTATCGATAGTGCAGGTGTCTGTGAGGCCGATGCTGGCGAGTCGACGGTGGGAAAATAACTGGGGATGCTGGGGGACCGCCCCTTTTATGTGATGCCTGATGTCGGGCAAGGGGCCGTCGGGGGCGGTCCCCCGCTGGTTACTGCTAGCTAGAATTTTTCCGTGGGGTCCTGACACCTGTTGGCTTCAGTCTTAATGGTGTAACCTGCTGCAAGAGCCGTTTCTCGAAGTAAGATCTAAACTGACTAGTATAGTAGAGACATTTAATCACAGAAGATGGAGATATTTACCCAGGTCAATAGCTGAGGGCTCAAAATCAAGTGCAGAATGCATATTTTTTAACAAAGTCTAGAAAGTCAATTCTTCCTGAGCAACAAGAGGAGGGTCTGGGTCCGAAGAGTCCAGGCTATAGAAAGAGACATTGCCACTGCTCTCAGAAATATGAGTTCAGGGTCAGACTCATCTCCTTCCATCTCTGCACTGGAAGAAGGATCAGGCAGAGGAGTGGATGGCAAGTTCCCCAAGCCATAACAAGGCCTAAGCAACACTGTCCCCAATTTACGAGGAGCCAGCATCAGAGGCAGCACTATGGCCAGAACTGAATCTGGCACCGGGAGATCTCCTGACACCGAGGGCTGCACCAGGAGAGGCACCAAGAGGCCTAAACCTGGCACCAATGATCCAGCTGGCAGTGAAGTGACCGGCAAAAGCACTGCAGCCTGTTCCATCATAGTGACACTGCATGGGGGTGTGCCCAGTGGGACAGGAGTCAGCAACAAGGGCCCTGGGGCTGTTGTGAGCTAAATGCTCCACTCGGGTTGAATGCCCTGCCTGCAACTCCAGTGCCACCAGCCCCGAAGGGCCAAGGACCAGTTCAGTGGGTAGAGGCAAACGAGCCAGGCACTGCATCTAGTGCTCCACAAGAGCTACCCAGTAGTGGAACTTCCCACCAGAATCCCTACTACTAGACAGGGAGGGACTCCAGGTCCGAGACTGCGACCTCTTGTGAAAAGAAGTCCCCACTGACACCAATAGCGTCAGTGAAGGCTTTCTGCTCTGGGACATCAAGGACCTTGAGGCAGACCTCGTGGAGGGCAACCCTGAGCAGTATTGCTTCTTCCCCTTCCTACAGGAAAAGGAAGAACTCAAGGCCAAGCGGCGCCATGCCCCAACTGGCCCACGGCAGACTGCATTTGCTGCAACATGGCTTGGAATGTTTTATCCTCAGGAGATCTTGGAGTATGAATCACGGAGTCCTCACTACATGATGAGAGAGTAGACCTATACTGGGGTGCTAACTATTGTCCCTAATATTCCTCCTCTAAATCCATGAGGTCAGGATTAATTCTACTTCGTCGTCGATGACAGGAGCCACATAATGCACTGACGACACCTGTGGTGTCTCAGAGAGAGGAATCTGCGGTATGCTAGAGGAAGCAGTCGATGAAGGCTGAGTACCAGGAGGCCGTGTCAATGGAACAGCTGCCTGTATTGGTAGTTCAGGCAGAATGTGTCTTATGATCTCTGAAAATGACACCAGCACAGGCTGAGAGTTGATGGCGCCTTGTAAAGGGGTCTGGACTACTTGTGTCGACAGGCCCTGGCCTGACGATGATGGCATCCTACCGTCCATAGTAGGTACAGCAGCACCTAAGCCAGGCCCCAACCTTGGAGTCTCAACAGTTTTTTTTTGGGGGGGGAGGGGAGACTGTAGTCAACTCAATGGCAACTGAGACCTCACTGGCAAAGCAGATCTTTTTATTTCTGTCTGTGCTTGTGGCTGGATGACAAGGAGGGCCCAACCATTCCCGGTCCCAATCCTTCAACTTCAACAGCCACTTCTCAGCCGACCTGTGAGGTAGACACCGACTTTGGGTCCCGTTCCTTCTCCATGGCTTTCAAAGTTTTGAGAAGAAGGAAGTTTTCTACAGCTTTCTTATGGCGTCACCTTGTAGCCTGGTTGAAGCTCTGGCAAATCTCACAAGTCTTCACATTATGAGGCAAGGCCCAGACAGAACACACAAATCACATGTGTGTTTTCTTTGTAAATTTACCTCCTCCCTCACAATGCTAAAATAAAGGCTTTTTCTACTTCAGCGGCAGGAAGAGACAACAAAATAAACACCTGGTAAAATAAAACAAGAAAGTAAATGCCAACGGTTAGGTTGACAGCATTTTCTTCAGCAAGTCCGATGAGGATGATTAACATCAGGAAAAGAACGGAGGAAAGATGGGTTCTGTCCACCCTTATAGACATGTAGATGTGGCACATCACTGTGGATGGCCTTCTGCTAGCAAATGTTTTCATGTGGTCCTAGGCTGATGGCTATAGTTCTAAAGGTGTGGCCTAATGGAAGAGATGTTCTGAAGATGCAAAAATTCTACCCTGCTTCTCTACTTGATACTTTTTGTCAATGCCAGGAGCTAAATTTGGATGGTCCAAAATCTTTCTAATGGCTTTTTTAAAGGATTTATGAATGGGTACCATGAGCCTTCTGGATGAGGTCTGTCCCAGCATACTCATAAATTCTGCCTCCTCTATATCCTCCAGTCTTCTAGAGGGTATATCCAGAGTGTCAACCCCTTACAAAGTGGAAGAAGAAGAAAAATCCTCATTCACTCTTGGTAGGGAACCAAAATCCTGTTCAGGTGATAACTTCAGGTTCAGATTAGTCCCCTTCATCTTTCTCCTCCAGCACAGGTTCAAAGAATACCCCAAGTGTAGGGCAGAGGGATAGGCAGAACAGTAGCAAGGTTTCCCATGGTCTGAAAGCCTGGACGAACTGCCACATTTTTGTAATGTCCTCTGCTGAGGGCACTGCTCTCTGTTCTACTGCTGTCTCCTGCTCCTTTTTTTGGGGGGTGGAGGTGCAGTTAGATGCTTTTCTTTTTTTCTTGGTTGGTGTTATGGCATCAGAGCATCCGTAGCTTTTTAGGTACCAACAGTCTAGCTGTAAACACCTATTGTGATGATGCTTACTCTTTTTGCATTTAGTCAAGTCCAAAGGTACATTCAGTGTGAGGGATTCCGCTGCACGATGTAAGTGGTAGGATTTCTATGGTGTTTCAGACGTACATATACCTGGGTTTGATCATGTGGGGAGTTTTTTCTTCTTTATCACTACAGTTTATGTGGTATGAGACAGGTGTTATTGCTGATGTTAGTGATAAACCTTCAGTCAGGTTTGAAGTTCCATAATGTTGATACCTTGAAAAATTCCTGCCCAGACCTTGAGGTTCAAATGTAAATTAGGTAACACTACTTTAAATAGACTTAATTATAAACATCCACTATATATGTGTGTGTGTATATATATGTGGGGTTCTGCACTCAGTGCTGGATGTCCTTTGCCACAGCACAGATCTCCTGCGTAGAAAGCTTAGTACAGCAGTAGCAACAGGTACAAAGCAGCAGAGGGACTGTGGTCTGAGTTCGATGCCCTAGAGTGGAACTTTTTTCTTTCTCACAATTTATGGTACATGAGAGAAATTTCTAGCTGTCATTGTTGATTATCATGATAAGACTTTCTGCAGATTTGTTCTATATTTCTGATAACTTGAAAGGTTCCAGCTCATACTTTTGAGTTTTTTTTTTAACTTATATTTATTGATTTTGACATTCATTAAATATAAGTATAGCCTGAAGGACAGTACACAACATAATTACACATCAGATATCAGTAAAAACAGCATCTTCAGCACTCCTAACTTGTTACATCATAAAGAGGCTATCCATAGGGTACATTTCAAAATAAAGCCTACTAAAAGGCTATTGCTGCCATGAGAGGAGAAAAATGTATTAAAGTACATACACTTTTATAAAACAACCCTTTAATAGGTGTAACTTCCCGTACTACTAGTATCAAGAATAAACTAACAGGTTAAGAACCTCTCTCCCGAGCTCCACACCACCCATTCCTATGGCCTAACTTACATTTTAATAAATTATCAACTTTGAAAAACACACTACACCAAAGCTGTACCTAATCGCTAAAGCTTATCAACTTCTAATAAAGTGATACAATTTTGTAGAAAACATATAGGACTCATTACACATCCAAGCATTATCCGAACATTAAATATATTCTCCTGCGTTATTATACTCTGACATAAGTACCGACCGGAGCATTATAACCCAATAAAACAATCTGTGGTACATTATGTGCCTAGGTATTTATTCATAATGTTCCAGTAACATTTAATTAAGCATAAATTGTGAAAAGTCATTTTGAATAACAAACAAGTCCTCCTCTTAAGATGCTCAACTCAGTTTTAACTTACTATACATCGCATCAGCATTCAAGTGTTGCCCTCATCCTCCGAGTCAGAGTTGGAACCCCTCACTGCATAGTCCAGCTCAATTTTGGAAACTAACTGCACAGCATCCCGAGTCAGCAAAATGGTAGGTTTCAGCTCTGTATGTGATCTTCAAGGTCACTGGCATCAGTAGGACGTGGTGGATCCCCAACTGTTGTAGCTTGGCACACACACTTTCAAAGGCCTTGCAGCACTGCCTTGTGGCAAAACTGAGATCAGGAAAATATGTACAGGGCTCCCCTTCCACTGTGATGGTCCTCATTCCTTGCTTCATTGAGGATATTATCTCTGTCTCGGACAAACCCAACACCACCAATATGGCCCGACTCGCTGGATGTGCTGAATCCCCATGCAAGCAGGAACCTCTGGCATTCACTCAGTAAGCCCTTTCGATTGAAACCAGAGAGTCTAGTTGTAAAACTCCTGTAGCCACTGCTCCAAAAGTCACTCAGGTCTTCTCCCTCCGGCAGTCCCAGAATCCGAAATGTGGGACACCCGCACCTCGTTCTCCAGATTTTCTAAACTGGCACTGAAGGAGATTTTCTTTCATCAGGCTCGAAGAAACTGTGAGCGCTTTTTCTGATGTTTTAGATGCCCTTCAGCCATTTCATCCATCTAATCCATTCTAGTCTCCACAACCTACGTGCACGACGTAAATTCGTCCATTTTTCTATCAACAGACTGTATTGCTTTTAATAATGTTAGCATTTGTAGGCTGGTGTAAGTTAGCATCTGGAGGCTCTCTTTTCTTGTCAGGGCCTGTTCAGTTATCCTTCTGCCTGGCCCAGTCTACTCTGGTCGTCGTTTTTGTTCGACCCATGCTACCAGTAAGAACATGTTTATATGGCTGTGATCCACTGATGCTATTAGATCCACTGGTAGTGATTCCATACAGCCCTGTGTAGTTTTTCTAATAAAATATATAGTTATCTTTTCAATGGTGCAGAGCACAGGGAAAGTGCTATCAACTCGACTGCTAGCTGCCACCCCCCAGACTGAGGTTTAAATGCAAGTTCTGAACCACTACTTCAGACATACTGTTAATTATAAACATCCACTGTAGCTGTGTTGGGGCAGGTCGGCACTCACAAAACACAAGAAACTGAACTTGAGGTAGGTATGTAGTGAAGTACACTGGTACAGATACCTCAAATCAGGAGGAAAAAAAAAGGTGACTTGGGACTGTAGTGGGTCCCTTCATCAGGGGCCTCTGAAGAAGGACCCAGAACAAAGGGACCTGCTACAGTCCCAAAAGCAAGGGGGATTGGCCCTTTCAGTCATTTTGCTTTTTTCCCTTCTGATTTGGGGTGTCTGTACCAAGGTATTTCACTACATTCCAACACAGTGCAATTTCTTGTGTATGTTTCTGCATAGTGTCCCAGCTTTTTGTTTTTGCACCCGCTGTGTTGATGTAAGCACGCGGTAACTGTGCAGCTTTGGTTAGCACTCTCTGCTGGATGTCCTTTACTACAGCATGCTTTTCTTGTACAGGAATCTTAATACAGTGGTAGAGATACATGCTACCAAGCACTAGAAACTGAATTTTTTTCCTCAGTACAATTTATGCAGTATGAGAGAAACTGTTTGATGTTATTGCTGATGCTAGTGATAGACATTTGGCAAGATCTGACATTCTGTACTGCAATAACTTGAAAAGATAAATACAGCTCAGACTGAGATTAAAATACAACTGCCACAGTATGCATCTTCTGTCTAGCAAACTTACTACAGTTATAGTGCTAGAGGCTACCAAGCAGTAGAGTACAGGACCTGGGTTTGTCCTCTAGAGTGGATCATGCTTTTCTTTCTCACTACAATATATGTAGTAAGACAGAAGTTGTCCGATGTCATTTCTGATTTTAATGAGAGAATTTCAGCAAGGTTTGACATTCTACTTTGCTTATAACTTAAAAAGCTACAGTTCAGATTTTGAGGTTTAAATGCAACTTGGGAAACACTTCAAATAGAATATTAATTATGAAAATTCACTGCAATTGTGTGTGTAAAGGTCTGCACGTGGTGCCAAATGTCCTTTGCCAGAGCATACAGTTCCTCCCTAGGAAACTTAGTACAGTGGTAGAGCTATAGGCTATCAAGCAGTAGAGGGTAGGGGTGCCTGAGTTCACTCCCAGAATGGAAATTTTTTTCTTTGTCACTACACGTAATGCTGTGTCTCAGACCCCAAGCCATTTTCCTTTTCATTGCCAGGAGAAGCCTGTCAACCTTCTATCTGGCCACATCATTATTTCATACAGATCTTCTTTGGCATCTTCAGTACCACTGGCAGGGCTATCCCCAGGAATTTTCTAGGAGGGGATCTTTTGTGGGTGAGGATACTTTTGTGCACAGAAAGTGTGCAAAACATTTATATAAAGGGTGAGGGTCTGGAGGCCCTAAAAGCTCTGAGGTTTTAGGCACAGTGGTGAATTTGGTGCTTTTACTGAATATAACACACACTTTTGATGGGTTCCACCCACCCCTGACTCATGTGAAAAAAATGTAATTCTCTGGCTGGCCTCAGACAGCTAGAGTCTTAGCTGTAGAGGGAACCTAGCTGGCTGTGATGCCTGCTAGTGTTTTGGTGTCTACTGTACTCTGTTGGTGGCCACATGTCCCCCACACACCTTCCCAGAGCTCAACTTACTACAACTGGAAAACAAAATCCTCCCTGCCCCAGAAGCAGTGTTCCCCATGATGCAATGTGCTCACTCTGTGACCTCCCTAATGTTGAGGTTTTATTTTTCACACTTTCACCTCGTACGAGGTTCAGACCTCTCCCAATTCTTTGTCTCTTCTTGCACTTTTCATTATTTAACGTCTCTCACACTGAGAGGAGACATTTTCAGTGAATTACATGTCCAGGAGGAGGTGACAGTCAATGCTGAGGTCATAAAAGCAAGATTCTTATGCACAGTGTATTTACAGCATTCCTGACCAACAATGCCACTCTATGGAGTTACTGTAATGTACTATGAAAGATTTGTTTTTTGTTAACAAGGCCCATGTTCCTAAAAACAAGGCCATCAGTATGTACCCCCGCGACCCCCGAAATAATACAATGGCAGCAAGGCAAAAAAAAAAAACTATTCCCATGACATTTAAACAAATTAAGACACATTCCGAAGGTTCACATCCTTGCCAAGCTAATAGGGCCCCATCTTATGAGGTCAGTCATTCTTCTGACAGGAACGTGCAGTTACGTAAAACTTACTGTAACAGTAGATCTTTGAGAACAGCTCTTGCAGCAGGTTACACTATTAGGACTGAAGCTGGCAGGTGCCAGGACCCCACGGAAATTTTCTAGCTAGCAGTATTCAGCAGGGCCGCCTCTGGCCGGTCCTGCCTCCGACATCAGGCATAGTACATAAGGAGGCAGTCCCCAGAATCCCCAGTTCTCCCGCCGGAGACTCCAGCCAGATGACATCAGAAGAGAGACTGAGGATCCGCCCTCAAATGGCAATCAGAGTAGTGTAGAACACCTGATCCTAGCAGAAGGATATCGGAACAAAATCTACCTCCAGCGGGGATGGTGGGAGGGAAAGTACCTGCTGCAAGAGGTGTTCTCGAAGATCTACTGTTATATTAAGTTCTTACGTAACTGTACTATCTTCGAGAAACAGCTCTTGCAGCAGGTTACACCATTAGGACTGATTCCCAAGCAATACTGGAAATCTCACACCATTGGGAGGAGGGAAGGTAGAAATCCTTAGTAGAACCTAAGCCTAGGACAGAAGTCCTTGAAGGACTGCTAGACCAAAACCTGCTCTTTGCCTCGATGCAACGTCCAGGCTATAATGCCTGATGAAGGTGTGCAAAGTGCTTGAAGTAGCTGCTGCACAGATGGCTGAGGTGGACACGTTCTTTAAGGCCGCAAAGAGGTAGCCACCCCCTTGTGGAATGACCCTTAACCACACCCAGTAAGGGTTTGTTCGCTTCTGGGAACAGAACGTGATACAATGTATGAGCCACCTGGACAGCGACTGTTTGAAGCGGGGCTCCCATCATCCTGTGGGCGAAGGAGACAAAAAGCTGATCAGATTTGGTGGGGTTTGGTTCTGGTCAGGTAGTATCGAAGACACCTATGCACATCTAAAAAGTGCAACAGGGCCTCTCCTCGATTAGAATATTTAGGGAAGTACACTGGTAGACTGATGTCCTGATTAAGAGTGAGAGCAGAGACCACCTTAGGCAGAAACTTCGGATTGGTCCGTAAGGATACCTTGTCCTGGTGGAAAACCAAATAAGGTTATTTGCACATCAGTGCGTGAAGCTCCAAAATTCTTCTGGCCAAAGTAGCGGCAACTAAAAACGACATCTTCCAAGTAAGGAAACATAGCTCGCAATCCGCGGCTGGCTCAAAAGGTGGCAGTGTAAGCTGCTCCAGGACAAAGGGTAAATCCCAAGGCGGAATAGGATCTTTGATCGGAGGTCTAAGGTGGAGGACACCTCTCAGGAAGGCTCATATAGTGTCCAACTGAGATATGGGGACGTTGGCCTATAGGAGTGTGATAGACTGAGATGGCACAAAGGTGTACTTTTATCAAGGAGTAGGCCAAGCCTGTCTGAAGAGACAGGAGGTAGTCCAAGACCGACCTTTCTGGACAATCCATTGGCAACCCCCGCTTGAGCCCAGAGGCAAAATCTGTGCCATTTCATAGGCGTAAGTAGCATGGTGGCTGGTTTTCTAGCAGCTGCTAGAATGTCTGCTACCTCTTGAGAGACCCTGTATCATATAATGGCTGTGTCTCTAGGAGCCAAGCGCGCAGGTTCAGCGAACGAAGGTCCGGATGGATCAAGGAGTCCGCCTCCTGAGACAGCAAGTGAGAGCTGATTGGCAGAGGCACTGGAGGTTCCCGGGACAGCTGATGCAGTAGAGGGAACCAGATCTGCCTGGGCCAAAACGGCACGATAAGTATCAGCGTCGCTTGCTCTCTGCGAAGTTTCAAAGCCCAAGAGAGGGACAACACGTCTCACCAGAAAACACCAGGCCCTGGATCTAGCGAGCAGAAAATGGGTAGTTTTGCGTTGGATGGGGACGCGAAAAGGTCCAACTCTGGTGTACCCCATCTGCGAAACAGATCCTCTACTACCTCCTGGAGTAGTTCCCATTCGTGGACTCTGGCCTGAGAGTGACTCAGGCTGTCTGCAATGACATCCACTCCTGGTACATGAATAGCAATGAGGTTTTTGCAGTGTTGTAAAACCCAATCCCACACCCTCATGGCCTCCCTACAAAGCGGGAATAAATGGGTGCCTCCTTGTTTGTTGAGGTAATACATCACTGTGGAATTGTTTGTTTGTAACAGAAGAGTACCCGGTGGGATCTCTGACTGGAAGGCCTGCATGCCATAAAGAACTACTCTCATTTCCAGGATATTTATGTGAAGATGAATCTCTTGGGCTGTCCACAGGCCCTGAGACTGGACACCGTTGAGGTGTGCTCCCCATCTGAGCCCTGAGGCGTCTGTGGAAAGCGTCACAATCGGAGACGGTGCAGTGAAGGGGAACCCCCATTGACAGGTTCTTCGAATCTAGCCACCATTGCCAATTCCGGATTACGGCCTTCGTGATCCGAATTGGGAGCTACAGATGGTCTTGTTTTTGATCCCACTGGACCCATAACATCCACTGGGTCACCCGCATGTGAGACAGGCTAGTGGGACTGTTGCAATGACCACAGCCATGTGTCCGAGCAGGCAAAGGACCAGTCTGGCTGGGATGGTGGTCTTTGCCAAGATGTCCCTGATGAGGGATCTGATGTGTTCCGCTTGGTCCTGGGGTAGAAAAGCTTTCCCCTGGACGGTGTCCAGAACTGCGCCTATGAACTGCAGAATCTGTCACGGAACCAGGTGTGACTTCTCTCGTTTGATAATGATACCCAATGTCTTGAACAGACTGAGTACAATAAATGGCAGACATCAGGGTCTCCCAGGAGGCTGCCATGAGAAGCCAGTCATCCAGGTAGTGGAACACATAGTGGCCTTGTCTCCTCAGAGTCACCGCTACGACCGCCATGTACTTCGTGAATACTCAAGGTGCCGATGATAGTCCGAAGGGTGGGGCTTGGAACTGATAATGGTGACCCTGAAACTCAAAGCGGAAAAACTTCCTGTGGACTTGAGCGATGGATATATGCAGGTAAGCATCCTGCATGTCCAAGGACGCTAGAAAGGCGCCCTGCTTGAGCATGTGTATCAGACCTGGGAGGGTCACCATGCGGAAGTGTTTGTATAGGACCGAAGCATTGAGGTCGCTGAGATCCAGTATCGGACGGAGGTCCCCCGTCTTCTTGGGAACCAGAAAGAAGTGAGAATAATAACCTGCACATCTTTGGTTCCGATGCATCGCTCTATAGCTTCTTTTCCGAGGCGAGCACTTCTTGCTGTGTGATCAGGGCGTGCTGACCAGAATAACGGAAAGCGGGGACGTCTTGACAATGGGTGGTCGAGGAATTAGATGAAGTGACCTTTCTTGACCATTTGGAGAACCCAGCGGTCGGCGGTAATCGATTGCCACCCTGAAAAGTGGCAAACGGTACGATGACTGACACACACCTGTGCCCGTCGATCCAGAGGAGGGTTGGGGGCCGGGAAGGAGTCATGCTGTGGCAGCACTGGTTCCTGCAGGCTGGGCCGGTTTGGTGTAACGCTGGCCTCTGCCTGGGGAAGACTTAGCTTGGGCTTTTCGATGAAAGGTGCCTCTTTGTTGCTGGCCAGAACTCAGCTGCTGCCATTGTTGCCGGCTGCGAAAACGGTTCTGGTTCCTATGAAAGGAACCAGGCCTTGATCTGTACATGGCTTGTACGGATCTGACTGCCTTCCCAGCATCCTGGAGCTTAGTGATAACCTTCTCCGAGTGTTCACCAAATAAAACTTAGCCATTGTATGGGACATCAAGAATGTTCTTCTGTACGTCCGGGGTAAAGCCGGAGACATGAAGCCAAGAGCTTCTCCGGAGACAGATGCCAGAAGCTGCAGCTCTGGCAGACGAGTCCGCAGAATCGTATGCGGCTCATAGCACTTGGGTTTCCACATCAGACCCTGTGCGGAGGAGGTTTAGGAGCTCCACCTTCTGATCGCCATCTGGTAAATTTGTCAGCAATGTCCTGGCCTCTGTTCCCACAGTGCATTCTGAAACTGACCATGTGAGATAGGTAGTTCAGGGACCTGATGCAGCGTGTAGCAGCCACATACATGCGCCTCACCAGGGCATCCAGCTGTCTGGATTCCTGGTCCAGTGGCTGTGTGCTCATATGCTGCAGTCATTGGGACCGGTCATGAGAGGCCGTAATGACCAGGGAGTCAGCCAGAGGTTGTTGTGCCAAGTACTGGTCCTCTTTCGGGGCCTTGTACAGGCGGTCAGCTTTCTTCGGCACAGCATGGGTGGAGTGCGGACGCTTCCACGCAGCCTTGGTGACGTCCGCGGTGTCCACCAAGGGTGGCACTACCACAGGCTTTGGATCTTTCTGCCGAAGATAACGGGCAAGTCGCTGTCTCTCGGGATCGAGGTCTTCAGTATCCCATCCCACGTTGTCCTGGATGTGCCTCATGATCTCAGAGAAGGAGGGCTCATCCGGAGATGACCTAGGTAGGTCTTGTGGGTCAGGTGATGGGATGCTGAGTGGAGAAGGAGATCTGGAGATGTCTGAGGTATCCGTTCTAGAGTTCTCCCGATGGAGTGTACCGGCGTCTGGGTCGCTTAGGGCTGGAAGACCCTGAGGGAGCCTTCTCCGATCCTTAGATCTGTTCCTAGGAGGTGGAAATGTTCCTTAGGGGTTGGTGGTTGTCCTGCTGGCCTTGTGGTGGAGGAGGGGCGCAGGAGGTGAAGGAGGAGGAGGAGGTGGTTTACAGGGATCACATCTTTCCAGATAGTATCCACCAGAAAGTAAAAGATCCTTAACCTCTTGAATGTTCATGCCCGATGCCGGCCTGGTGCCAGTGGTCTGTTGTCTGGGTCGGGTCCGCAGGTGTCTCCGGGGTGGGCGAAGGTTCCCTTGGAAGCCCGGCGTCCTCTGTGTCACCCACCTGGTCTTTAGGCAATGTCATGTTCTCCTCTGTGGAGTCCCTGCGACCGGTGTCCACCAGTGACTTGGGGGTGGTCTTCGGCTCCAGCAAGTGTGAGGCCGACTACTTCGGGTCCGGCCAACGTCTGGTGTTTGGCTGATGTACTCTGCTCCAGTGAACGCCTGGCTGACTTCGGGTGCTTGACCGACGTCGGGTCCATCGTCCGCTTTAGGGATGTCAGGTCTTTTGTCTTCCTTGGTGGTGGATCCAGACCCCTGGGAAACCGATCTGGAGTCAGGGTCCCGAAGTCGGACAGAAGAGGAAGACTTATGATGTTCAGAAGACTTGGAAGAGGCCCGGGAGGGAGTGGAGGAAGCCGAGGGACTAGAAGTCTTAATGGGCTGAAGCGAAGCTGAAGAACCGCCTGTGGCCTTGACCTTAACCAGAGGGGGCTGAGAGCCCTGGAGAGACAGCGATCAGATCAGGTGGAGCCTGAACTATGCGAGTCCGAGGCCCAGTTCGGGGATCTGGACCTTGTCTTCTCCCGGTGTTTATGGGCCTTCGAGGAAGATTCGCCTGCTATTTTTTCTTCTAATAGGTACGCCTGAAGTGCCTTCTGATGGCGAGATCCTGGCATCGGCTGTTGAACCCTGACAGAAGGAGCAGGTCTTGGTGTTGTGGTCCGGCCAAGCACCGCAGGCAGGATGAATGAGGATCCTGAAGGGATCTGTTTTCCATGAGCACACGTGGAAGGGTGTCCTCAGAAGGAGGAGTTGGAGAGGACATTAGTTTTGCAAAACTACTCAGAGAAGTTCTTAGTAGTCATGTGCTAGATTAAGACTGAGAGGCCAATGCTGGCGAGTGTGGCGGGAAAGAACTGGGGATTCTGGGGACCGCCTCCTTATGTACTATGCCTGACGTCGGGGGCGGGATCGATGTCTGAGGCGGTCCCCGCTGAATACTGCTAGCTAGAAAATTTCCGTCAGGTCGTGGCGCCTGTCAGCTTCGGTCCTAATGGTGTAACCTGCTGCAAGAGCTGTTTCTCGAAGTAAGATCTGGAGACGGGACGACCCAGCACAGCAGTTTACGATGTTCTCAATGCTCGTCTGTGAACTAACTAGTGAAGTCGATTTGGCCCTGCAAACAACTGTGATGGGTGGCTCAGACTCAGGCTACATCGCTGCTGCATCTGCAGGGGAGGTGGACCACTCCTGCAGGCACACTGTGAGATGGCAGGCTGCTGCACAAATAAATTTGTTTCGCACATGCAGCCACACTCTGACAGTAGCACGGGTGAGTCTATGGGGGGGCAAGGATGGCAAAGCACACAAGACTACTACATGAATGCTAAGCAGGTGAGTTTACTGTGGGCAGGGACAGAAGTAGAACTCTTAGTTCCTATTAAGCCGACATCTGTATTGATATTTTTTTTTCCCCACCTCTGTTCCTCGTCTCCTTGGCCACTAGTCTGTTTCATGGTCCGGTATCTCTCACTGCTGCACCGACATTATCTGTGCATGCTCTTCGACTGTGGCTGTATTTGCAGTTCTTACACTGCAGGGGTCAATCATTGTGATTCAACAGGGTTTTATTTAACTCCAAAAATTGATTAGCGTTTTGCTCATAAAAGTGCTAATACATTGTGAAAATGCATAGCTCTTGCCTCACTCTGTTTAACAAACATAACATTTCTAGAAAACCTACAGTATATAAATACTTTCTGTACAGTTAGCATTGTCCCAAGAAAAAAAACTGCTAATCTATTATTTAAAACCCCGCTCAAGGACATTAACCACATGCTGATTAGGCCGATGTAATTACTAGGGTGGGGGTGCATGAGGGGGGAGGGTACAAGGAACTGCAACGGGAGTACACTGGCACATACAGTCTGCTGGCAACCAGGGGGATTTAAGAAAAAACCACTGCAGTAATCTTCTTTCTTCCAAGGGGTCCTTTAGCATCAGTAACTTTAGCAGTTAGCTGGCTAGGTGCAACTGCCCCAGAGTGTATCTAAGAGAAATTCAAATGAGCTTAGGGCCATAGCCGAATAGAAAATAGGAAGGGTAGTGAGCTGAGTGAGAGCTACTGAAGGCTTCAGAATTTCTTCAAAGGAAAAATGAAGGCACATGCCCGAAAAGAATCGACAAGATTAAAAAACATGCAAATATCCACAAAAGTGAAACAGAAACAGCATGAGTTAAAAACTCATCAATAAGAAAAAAAAAAAAAATCTGGTACGAGATGCGATAAAGAGCCCTTCTCAGACAGGTGAACTGGGGAGGAAGGGTGGGAGCTTACTGATGCTAAAGGACCCCTTGGAAGAAGGAAGATTACTGCGGTGAGGAATTTTTTCTTCTTCCCCCAGGAGTCCTTTAGCATCAGTAACTTTAGCAGACTACCAAGCAGTACTAAGTGGGAGGCGGGCTGAGAACCTATTAGGAAAGAGGTTCTGCAGAACCGCCCTGACAAATTTGGCATCAGATCTGGTCTGCACATCCAAATTGTAGTGATTCACAAAGGTGTGTACAGATATCCAGGTAGCTGCTTTTCAGACCTCCAGTAGAAGAATGTTCACTGCTGCTGAAAGCAAGGCTGCTGAGCCCCTGGTATAGTGGGCCCACTGAAGGTTGGTGACCAGCTTTTTCATAGCAGAATCTAATATGAGAGACCTACCACAGGACAAATTCTCTTGGTAGCTGGTCTTCCCCTGCCTACATAGCCGTAGTTGGGGAATGACTGAGCGTCTGTATGCTCTAGGTAGTAGAAGATGGTCCTTGACATCCAAGCTGTGGAGCTTTTGCTCACCAGGAGTGGATTTCTCAGTAAAGAAGACAGGCAGAGTAATGGACTTGTCCAAGGGAACTCAAACCACCTTTGCAGATATTCCTATTTGTCCTGAGCCCAAGTTTATCGTTGTGAGGGAAGATGTAAAGTGGCTCAGTGCACCGGGCCTGTAGCTCTGAAACCTCCTGGCAGAGGAATGGTTACCAAAAAGCCTGTCTTTCATGTTACAAACTTGATGTGGGCGGTGGACACAGGCTCAAAGGGTGGCTTCATGAGCCTGTCTTTGCAAAAGGCTCCCGAGGAGGAACAGGCTCCTGGATTGAAGGCTGGGGGTGCAAGAGGCCTTTGAAAAAAACTGTTTAAATATGACGTGGGGAAAAAATTATTTTTTCTTTCCCAATGAAAGGTAGGCCGAAACTGCCGCCAGGAGTAGCTTGATGGATGATGGTTTCAAGCCCGACGCCTGTAAGAGTACCAGGCAATCTAGCAGCTGAAGGTCTGAACTGAATGGGATTTGACCTGTTGTTTTGCACCAGAGGGAAAACCTTTACATGTGGCTGCATAAGTTTCTTAATGTATGATTTTTTTTTTTAACCACCTCAGTATCCTAAGGACCTGTTAAGAGTACTGAAGAGGCAGACTCTAACTGTTCCAAACCAAGCCTTGAGGTGGAAGAAGTGTATGCCTGGATATTGCATTTCTGTCTGAGAAGGGTCAGCAGGGAGGAGTGAGTGAGTTGGAAGCAGGTGAATGGATTGCTGCAGGGCACTGAGAGAAGGAGAGGTACCAGGCTTGCTTGGGCCAGTCCGAGCCACCAGAATCCTAGATGCAGGCTGTTGTAAGAGTTTCAGACATACCCTGAGAATCAGGGGAAAAGAGAAATGCATATAAGAACCTCCCTGACCAGATCAGGATCAAGGTATCCAGAAGAGGCGATCCCGGACTGCAGCCTGCAACAGAAATTAGGAAACTGGAAGCTGAGGGGAGAGGCAAACAGATTCACTTCTCAGTGCCTAACTGCCTGAATACCATGGCTAGTACTTGTTTGTTCACAGTCCATTAACTCAGTCCCTGACTGATGCGACTAGAGCCTCTGCCAGAGTATTGCGTTTGCCTGAGAGAAGAAACACTGAAAGGCTGACTCCTGGGTAGAAGGCGAGACCCCAATTTTTTTTTTAAAGATATTTTATCCTTCCCAGCCTGCCATCCCAATCCATCAGGAGAGACAATTAGCCATCACTGCCTGAAACCCTACCGCTCGGACCCCGACCCCATGGAGCCGCGGATTACCCCCAAGCAGGGATGAGGCAGGGCACAGGCACCCGTAACTTACATTTTCATTGGTCTGAGGTCCGCCGGGTGGGCACAGGCAGATCGCGGGCATGGCCAGGTCTCCCCATCTTCCGGAGGTGGCGGGCTCTTTTCACATTTTCTCCCTCCCTGTACAGCGGCGATTCCCCGACATCATGGCGCAGGTGCCGGCGTCCATGCTGCACAAGTGGCCGCATCCCATTCCCCTAATGGAGCTGCAGTTCTCCAAGCCTCCGCTCGGGTCATGCAAGTGTCTGGTATCGGCCGGATCCTTCCCTGGAGAAGGTGAGCTGTCGTTGGATGCTCCAGCCCATCTCCCCCAGCCGATCCACCGATGACCGAGTCCGCTCTCAAACCCAGGTCACTGGCGTGGTGCAAGGTGTGGCATCCAGCGCCTCAACCCTCAGCACCACTGGGCCAGCAGAGACCAGTTTTAGAGCCGCTGAACAGTACTCCTGATCTGGTCATCGTAGTAGTGTCTGTTCGACTCTGTAAGTCTGTCCTTTTATGACAGGAGCAAATGCTTTGAGCTAAAAATATTTCTCAGTTCCAGAAAGAAATAAGATTAACTGTGACTCTTGGAAGTCTAGGTGCCACTTACTGAAGCACTATCCAGATCTGCGTCACATGACAGGGGAAGGCGACTGTGGAACTGCTCAGTCTTGGTTTACAGCTTTGAAAATTGTTGCTTTCTGAGACCAGCAAGCTACATGGGGACTTGTGGGTGATGCATTCTGTATCTGAACCTTGGTACCACTGCAGGCACAGAAGCCATGCATCCCAATAGTCTGAGAAAATGTCAAAGTTATGTGATTTGCTCAGGACTATGTCATATACTGAACCAGTGAGGGTTAAAGATTCAAACCCAGTCAAGCGCTTGCTGGCTGGTCTCGCTGTCCCTGTATGAAGAAAACTGCCAATGAGGGACATCCTGAATTCATGACTGTGTAAGGAAGGCATATCCCTTCCTGGGAGGGTTCCAGGTGAGACTTTGTTTAGATTTACCCGGGAACCCCGAGACTACAGACAGAGCCCTGTAAGGGGCCAAAAGGGACTCCTTGACCTGACAAGAGACACAGGCAGGCTAATCAGTAACTTAAGTGTAGCTAGAGATGCCCAGATTCCTGAGGTGTGCTGGTATCATTGCCCAGCACTTAGTAGGACTCTTCGGGCTGAGGAAGACCCAAGGGCCACAGTCAGCCTGCCCTTGTGTGTCTTCATTAAAGGTACATGGAAAAAAGGGGGTCTCTTTTTGCCAGGGAGGCTAGTCCATATCCCTACTGTAAGGGCTGCATGAGTAGTAATAGAGTGACAGTCTTGAATTTGGGTTTTTAACAGCAAGATGGGAAGCCACTCCCTAGTTGTCTTTTATGTCAGGAATTATGTGGAATAGGGGTCCTTTCTTCTTTTGATGGCCAAGGACCCTCTCCACCATTCCCAAAGCTAGAATGGTTTTTGCCTCCCACTTCAACAGAAATATCTGTGTTGGGGACAGAGGCTTAGACACCTGGGAACACGAGGTCTGCCCACACTAACATCAGGCTTTAGACTGCGAAAACACCCCTGTACTGAGAGATGGCTGGGGAAAAAAACTGCCCCAATGTCAAGAAGGAAGTTCTGTGGGGCAGGGGTCCTTGTTTGAGATGTTCTATAATTGAACAGTATGTTTTGATCACCAGGAAAGTCCATGGCTTTAAACTGGCAGTCTGAGGGTAGACCTAGTTCTAGGCCAGACAAAGCGACTCAGAGATGGCACAGGCCGTGACTCTGGCGGTGGCATCCTTGTTGTCATCCTGTGGAAATGGTATTACATACCTTATGGAGCAGGTTAGCCGTATCCACTGGTTCCTGTACCAAGAACCAGGACAGAGTTCCGGAGTGTTTTTTTTTTTTTAAATGAGATTTGGCCGAAAAACCAAGGCGGCAAAAATTTTGACAAGCATCTGTGGGTAACTAAGAAATGTATTTTCTGGAGTCCTTATTTGGGGGTTAAGGAGGACAAGGAGACCCCAGCTTTTTTTGCGAGCTGCCCGATGCACTATACTCACATAGCTGGGATGTACAGACAGACACTTAGGATTGTTAAACTATTGATATGTTAACGCATTTATTTATTCACACTTCCAGACCACTTGTAAACCTCTGCCACAGAAGTGGTGGGGGTCTGAAGCAGTTTAAGTGGTATTATTTATATTTTCATTATAGACAGGACTTTTTGGGAGGTGGAACCTTTAATCTCCCTATAATCTTTTCTTATCCTATCCTCACCTTGGAAGGACTCCAGAGAAGGAAGGTCCAGGGTGTCCAATGTGTTTGGATAAGCGAAGGCATAGAGGAGAACCTCCTTGGATACAGGGCCCACCTTACGAATTCTCATATCATCTGTATCACCCTCACAGTCTCTGGGGCAAGAACTGTGGAAGAGTGATAGCAGCCCCTGTAAGCAGGGGCAGAATAAAATTATTTATCATCCACTGTGTCACCCTCAGAGTCTCTGGGGTGAGAACTGTAGAAGAGTGTTAGCAGCCTCTGTAGGCAGGGGCAGCATAAAATTATTTATCGTCAACTGAATCACCCTCACAGTCTATGGGAGAGAGAACTGTGGATGAGTGGTTGCCAGCCCCAGTAAAGAAAGGACCCATTTTTTATAGGGCCTGAAACAGTTGCCACGCTTTTTCCATATTTTGCACAGATGGGAGTACTGTGCAGTTTTTCTGTATGCTTCAAGCTGCCTGTTGTCTTGCTATTGGCTTCCCAGGAGCAACGGAGCATCTATGTCCAGACAGAGCTTCTTTTAGCCATTCATCAGCGGCTTGATCAAGCTTCCTTCCTTTGTCACTTCTATTATTTTTAAATTGTGAGAACTTCGTAATTTGGAAGCTTTAATTTCTGGCTGGGATCTGGAGGTTCCTCAGCCCTCCTTACATTTTAGTACTTTTGAATGGCCCCTCGTCGGAAGCCTTTGATATGTCCTCAGCCTTAATAATCAAAGGTTTGTCTGCTATGCTTTGCTCAATTTAAGCAAAACAAACCAGTCCTGGACCTTACAAACTGGGTGCAGGTTTCTGTGAAACACTACCAGCCAGTCCTGCCCCAGTTAATCAGCGCTGTTGCCACTGCCTTTTTTTTTTATCCGGGGTTATAGAACTGGGATCTATACCAGTGCCAATCTTAATAGAAAACCCAGCAATACTTGTCAACTGCCACAGGTGGCTGCTGGACCCTTACGGACAGTCCTGCGACAGATGATACCTAGGTTCAGTTCCTTTTTGTATAAGCATATAATAGAAGAGTTTCTCTTAAAATGCCAATCCTGAGAGAAACCCCCAGGTACTGTTGAGATTTGAATTCCAACGGAGTGCCTCGCGGTAAAACCCACGAGGTGCGAGGAAAAAAACACAACTGTCCCCAATTCAACAGCTCCCACAAGAATTTGGTCAGAAAAGAGAGGAACCATCAAAATTAAGCAACCACGATAAATTTAACATTTGAAATGAACAGTTGCGGTAAAAACAAAGTCAAAATGGTGCAGTTGCACTAAAAAGAAAAAATGAGTGCGGTGCTGACGAATTTGTAGTATTTTCACTCCAGCACACTATTAAAACATAAATATGAGGAGAACTTTACCCAGATAAGCACTAGGAGGCTGTCAACAAAGAAAGTTGCGACACACCTCAGAGCAATATTGCTCAGTCCAGCAGAGAAAAAATTCTAGAAAACCTTCAGCAGCTCTCACTCAGCTCACTACCGTCCTGTTTTCTGACTGGCTGTGGCCCTAAGCCAATTTGAATTTCTCTTAAAGGCACACCTCCAGGGCAGCTGCACCTAGCTAGCTAACTACTAAAGTTACTGATGCTAAAGGACTCCTGGGGTAAGAAAGGGCCAACGGACTGTCTAAAACACACCAGGGGAGGGGGGTGTTATTTGATCCTGACAAACCCCCAGCTGGCAACACGCCAGATTTATTTTTGCCATTCGTAGCAGCAGCGTTCCTACTGGTCACCCTATGCTCTTTTCTGAGCTGGATGATGGCTTGGCAGCTTTATCTGTCTTCTTTGACCAGAGACTGTTGCTTTCTGTCACCTTAGATTTGCTTTAAGGAGTGGTATTTGAAGATATGTGCTTTCCACCATCTGAAGTGCTTCTCTCCATTTTCTTTTAGGAGAAGTGTTAGCCGACTCAAAAGCAGACTTACTCTGAGTGTTGCCCTTTTCTTCTGTGTTTTAGGGCAAAAAAGTATGTATCGGTCACAATTTAAACAGTCATGGTCAGATCACAAACAATCGCAATTTTTAAATCCAGCAGGCCCTGTCTTTTTCACAGGCTTTTCAGTTACACTAATCAACAGAATATAGTCCCAAAAATGACTGCAGGTTCCTCAGATAATTTTTATTTAGTGATTTATGAAATTAACAAAAATAAATGTTAAATCAATAAAGTGGAAACTGCAGAATACTGCTAAAATACACGTTGGATAAAATAACCTAACACAACTACAAAACTAAATAGGAAAAATGACAGTTTTTATAAAGTAAAGAGCACAGCCAATGGCATTGAAGAGGGCTTTGAGGTGACTTCTCTTCAGTGGAGAAAACAAATCTGACATTAGAACACGAGAGGGAGTATCAGCATAAAGCAACACGAGAGGTGGTATCAGCACAAAGCAATATTTGAAAGGAGTTCTGACTCCACAGCACCATTCTAATCTCCAAGGCAAAATCTCAGCCTGGAGGGGATGCAGTTTTTGTATGGCATCACTTTTGGACTCATCTTGTTAAAAGAAACAGTCATCGTAAACAAGAAGTCATATTATAAAAAGGGTCTCAGAAATGCTGCAATCTGATTGGCTGTTAGGATTCCAACAGCCTTACATTAATCCATGTTATACTGTCATGTACAGCCTGATCACCATGGCACATGGATTTTTTCTGTCAGCATTCCATTCTCTAGCCCTGCTGAATGTGTAGAATGATGCATTCTGATTTTGAACCAGCATTCTTAAACTGTTGGTGGAAGAACTATTTTATTAAAAATTTCTCTCTAAATGAGGAAAACACTGAAAAAGTATACTTTAAACTCTTTTCTTTTGGTGTGTTTTATATAATAGCAATAAGGCACTCCCAAGAGTTAGATTAACAGTCAGTTAATCACCCCCTAGGGGCAATATGACATTCTGCTGTGCCTCGTGCCACATTACACCCCTAGTGGGTGATTAACAGACTGTTAATCTAACCCCTGATCATGCCTTATTGCTTAACAATTCTGCAACATCTCTATCCAGAGATGTTGCCCCGGAGACAGAACTGAATGCTAATTATGGAATTTAGAATTCTGTTCATATACTGCAAAGTGGCCATGCTCACCTTGCTGGACCAGTGTCAGAGTTGCTTCTCTGCTGAAGACAGCAGTTGCCCCCAAGTCCTTCTCCAGTCCTATGGGTCCATGTTTTTCTTAAATTAATAGGGTACTGTCAGTTATCAGTTTACTTTCCAATAACTCTACATTGTTTCCAGTTAGAAGTGGTTTGGAAGAAAGGCCATTGGTAGGATCTGAAAAGGAGACAGTGGGAACAAATGTACTTATTCTTCTCCAAAGGGTTCAGCACAAATCTATACAGAGTTCTGTCTGGGTTCACAAGATGGTTTGATTAACCTTTTCTTATTCTTACAGATCAATGAACTGAAGTAAAGTCCTTCAGTTAACAGCACTGCCACGCCGAAGTCTACAGAAAGACAAAGAGCAACACCAACTCCACATCCAATTTTGCAGATGAACAGAGCATCATCTCAGCCTAAGATGATTTTACTAGGAAACCTGGTCTTTTCCGATTCTACAGACCTCCCTGTGCAAGTGGCATCACTGTACTCCGAACTGAACATCTCTTTAGAAGCAGTGTCAAGATTCAGATGATGTTGCAGAGATTGCCTGATAACACACCACATACTACTTGTTGGAGATGCTTCTAAGTAATTTCTTACACTATAATGCCTCAAACCTTACTTATGAAATGGGTGATTTAAGAATAGGAGCTCTTTGAAGCTACCCCAGATGGACTCCCACAATTTAAAAAACAAAGGTTATTTTGCCTGGTCTATGTACAGTACTGTACGAAGCAGTGAATTTTAGCTGCAGAAACTGTTGATGAAGGGGTGGAGGTGTGCACCACAGTTCTGTTGGTAAATATCATGTATGATTTTCAACAAAGTAATCTATGTTTGTGTAAGGGGAATAACAGACTTGCCAGGCCTCTCTTCTGAACACAAAAGACTCCCCATCACCTGTCAGTGTGTGGTGTAGCAAAGCATAGGATTCTAAGTCGTGTATTCCCAGTCTAGTGCTCTCCCAGCCAGGACACTCAGCCCAATCACTGCTACACCAGTTTGCAAAATATCATGGCGCTTTCATCTTATACGTATTTTAAACTGATCTCTGCATTGCAGTCATCTTCTGTTTCAGGGACTGCCTCTTCAGGCAGAGCTGCCAGGGAACTCTCAGGTGGAGGTGCCAGGCTTTAAATCCTGTTACACAGAGACCCATACACTGGTGGCATTACAGACTTGTGGGCATTTGACACATCATTTTTCAAAGAGGAACCTTCACACTTGTAGTTCAGAACATTTTCTGTTTGTAACTTACTGTTCCTTCTTCCCCAACCTGCAGCCTCCACAAACACACCATTACCCCTAGAGGAGCAGTCACCTAGTTCTGCAACAGGAGGATGTACAGGACCTGTTACCCCAGGGAGGGGGTTAGAGTGGGACTACCTAGTTCTATGAAGGGAGGCTGTGCAGGGTCAGAGTGTTACCCCAAGGAGGTGATACTACCCTCATTCTACAAAGGCAGGCTGTACAGGGTCAAAGTGTTACCCCAGGGGAGGGGGTCACCTAGTTCTGTAACAGGTGGCTGTGCAGGACCAGTTACCCCAGGGGAGGGGTTAAAGTGGGACACTACCCTAGTTCTATGAAGGGAAGCTGTGCAGGGTCGGAGTGTCACCCCCAGAGGAGGGGTCAGAGTGGGACACTACCCTAGTTCTATGGAAGCAGGCTGTGCAGGGTCAAGTGTTACCCCAAGGAGAGGGATCAGAGTGGGACACTACCCTAGTTCTTCAAAGGGAGGCTGTGCAGGGCCAGAGTTACCCACAAAGGGGGGGGGGTCGGTGTGGAACATCTACCATAGCTGTGTGACAGGAAGCTGTGCAAGGCCAGATTTACTGCCAGGGGAGTGGTCAGAGTGAGACATTACCCTAGTTCTATGATTGTGCTGGGTCACCATCCTTCCAGAGAAGGGGTTTCCAATTTTTGCTTCCTCCCTTCGGATATCACCATGCACAGAGCTGGGGGGGCACACAACATGCAGATCTATGAGCCTGGCATCTAACCACCCACTCTGCCTTCAGCTACCTCATCACTTCTGGTCACCCAAGTAGCAGTAATGCAAAGAAGGTAGCATCTTCTCTCTCCGTACAAAGTGCCACATGGTATGGGCAATCCTCCCCTCCCGACCCTGTTCTCGAACCTCGAGCTGCTGGTGTCACTGTCAGCCCCTGCTGTTGGGCCGGCAAAGCACTGTTTTAATAACAGCTGACCTACTTCCACATCTTTTAACCCTATGAATTATTAAACATATTTAAAGTACATCTTTAATCTCTGATCCACTGGTAGTTGCAGTGCTGTTGATCCAGATGGTTCTGCAGGACACCTGCTTGCATGATCGCACCTTGGAAAAAACAGTTGCCTACTTACTGTAACAGTAGATCTCAAGATTCTTCTCTTAGGCCACACCTTTGGAACAACAGCCATCAGGCACTAGGACCACATAGAAACTTTTGCTAGCTGGGGCCACCCACGACGACCTCAGGCATCAGCATGTATATAAATATGGGTGAGCCTATCTCTCCTCAGTTCCCCACTGGAGATTAGACTTGGAGGGCCTTAAGATCCAGGAGACTATTCCAGCACCAAGCAGACTAGGCAAGAAAAAATACTGGAGGGAATGACCATGAAGAAGACCAAGTCAGAAATCTTGGAAGTCTCCCTAGGGGGATGGAGGTAGGATTGCATGGCCTAAGGGAAGAGATTCTCTCGAAGATCTGTTGTGAATAAATATGTAACTTCTATCTTCTTTGAGGATATCCGTTCCCTTAGGCCACACCCTTTGGAACGAGTCCCAAACAGTACCAAAAGTAAGCTGAGAGGCTGGCAGAGTCTGAATCAAGAGAGGAGCCCTTGCAGTACAGCAAGCCCAAAGTCAGCACATCTGCGAGGGATTATGTCCAGACTGTAATGTTTAGTGAAGGTGCGAACAGTGCTCCATATGGCTGCAGTGCTGTCAGCAGCAGACATTTTTGCAAAAGGCAGCTAAGTCACATCCTTGGTGGAGTGACCATGACCAACATCAGGAAGCTCCTTCCTGTACTTCCTATAACAAAACATGAAGAAACAAAAAGAGAAGACTTTTCACAGTCTTCAAGTATGATGTACATACTCAGAATTCTGCGCACATTTAACACATACAGCAGTGCTTCACCATGACAGGCATGCTCAGAATAGTGAACAGGACAGCGGATGGTTTGCTTTAAAGTAAATTCAGACACCACTTTTGGTAAAAACTTAGGATTTATACACAAAGAAACTTTGTGAAAACATTAAATAAGAGGCTCACACTTGACAGCCTGGAGTTCTGAAATCCTTCAAGCAGAAGTAATTGCAACTGGCTGGCCTGCCGATGCAGTGATAAGGTTTTCGAATGCAATGGCAACATCCCGGCTTCAAGAACAGACAGAGGAGTTGGAGAGCTGGCTGTGGGGAGGACTAAGCGTCCTATGGACTACTCTCCTCCTCTGGGGGGGGGGGAGTATCCAGTGTGTGCCTGACCTCTGGCACTGGCCAGAGGGAACAGCTGCCGGAGCCTAAAGTTACGGGGAGGTGTGCCAAATGCTGACGCTTCAGCACTGTCATGTCATGCCTCCATTACAGGGCATAAATCATCTGAAAAATGCAGGCCCGTGTATGACACCCAACTCCACCAGTCCGCCCACCTGTGGCATTCGACTGGTGACCGAGTTCAGTGTTCTGTCAGGACTGGCCTAGGGGGCAAGCCAGGGAGGCACCTGGGTAGTTCAGACTCCATCGGGGTGTGCTTGTTTGTGACCCTGTCCTTGAGAGGCGCAAACCTGGGAGTTCACCGCCAAGGTAAGACTCAGGGAGTCTATGTGGGGACTAGGGGCTGAACCTCTGGGGGACTGGCGTGTACACACACACACACACACACACACACACACAAACTGGGAAGCGGATTGCAACCAAAAACAATTTCCACGACAGAAAATGAAACCACAACTTGCGGCTGGCTGAAAAGGAGCCAAAGTAAGTTTCTTTAAAATGAAATTTAGGTCCCAAGGTAGGACTGGATCATACTAAGGACCATTTGGGAAGCAAAAGGTAAGAACTGCCCATAAGTAACATCACTATACCCATAATTCCCCCTTCACATCATTATCCATGACACAATTATCTAATTTATTTTTAAAGGTGAATTTTTTTGCTAATTATATCCCAGTGGTATTACAGTCTAAGGATTCACCACCCTCTGAGAATAATGAGCAATAAAACTTCCTCCTTTCTCTATTACGCTTAAAGCACCTCAGCTGCAATGGACGGCCCCTAGTCTCAACTTTGTCCTGTTTAAAATCAAAACCGATTTTGTTAAATAAATATGGATCATTGTTAATGCCCCACGTAAGCAGCACATCACCAAGGAGTCTTCTTTCCTCAAGGGTCATGAGATTCAGCTTGCTTAATCTAGCAAAATAACTTAAATCCTTCAGCCCAATTACTGGTTTGGTAAATTTTCTTTTAACTCTCTCCCATCGGTCTATCCTATATTTCACATACGGATGCCAAAACTGGGATCCATAATCTAAATATGGATGGACATATGACCTGAACAGAGGTAATAAAACCTTGGGTGCCCTGGACTTAATGTCTCCTGTGAGAAAAATTGCTGGTAATAAAAATACCAAGATCCTTTTCCTCATAACTTGACAGTCACTTCCTGCAAAAAACAGTTATAATTAATGCTGTTAGAACCCAGGTGCATACCTTACTTTTATCCAAGTTAAAGCGAATGCCCCACTTTGAGGCCCATGCAGCAATGGTGTCCAAGTCTTTTTGTATACACATACAGTCTTCCATTGTACTACTGATGCCACCAATTTTGGTGTCCTCAGCATATTTTATAGATCAGCTATCCAAGCCTACAGTCAAATCAGCAATAAAAATGCTTAAGATAAACGTACCTAAAACTGACCCCCTGTGGGACACCACTGGACACTGCACCACTAGAATGCCACTGATTACCACCCTTTGAGTCCTGCCTGTTAGCCAGTCTGCTATCCATCTAATTATTTTCTGATTTACACCACTAGATACAAGTTTTATACTGTATAGTGGAATGCTTTTATGCATGAAATTTCACACCTGGAATATGCTTGTTCTGCTGCACTAGTGATGTCATTATGTGTTCTGCTGCAGTAGTGATGTCACTACTGCAGCAGAACCATAATCCTGGCACATTGTTACGTTCCTCTATTTAATTCTGTGGTGACAGTATTCTAGAATCTCTAGAAACTTTTCAAGTCAGTTTCATTATGAAAAAAAAAAAACACACAAGCACACATTTAACATAGTACTATTATAGATTATAAAATACAGGATAAGCAACTTTATGCACAACCTGTGTGTTCTGTCACCTGGGGTTCTGATTCCCGCGGACCTCTCGACTTCGCTCTTGAGGTCAGAGGAATCGAACTCTGTAACAAGGCTGCACTGGTTAGTTGTACCATTCAATAATCTCATATAATACCTGGGTGGGCAGTATAGACTAGAGGTTAGAGTAACGCGCTGTGAATGAGCTTGGTACATCCAGCAAACCAGACCAGACTTTGATTCTCACAACCTCCACTTGCATACCGTGTGACTCTGAGCAAGTCACTTAACCGTCCAGTGCTCCCAGGTCACCCCTGAAAACAGGCACTTGTGCCTAGTGGGCCTTAGCCAGTTACCAAACACTAAAATAGAAACAAAGAATTTGATGGCAGATAAGGACCGCTTGGCCCACCCAGTCTGCCCATTTCCCTACCTACAGGATAAGTTGCAGATTCTAGTTAATCAACAGCTTACTTCCTCCTGCCCCCCACAGGAATTGCCTTATGCCTGTCCCATGCATTCTTGAATTCTCCCACTGTTCCTAAAAATAATTGCTTCATGGGGGACTAAAAGGCCTCATAAGAATCCAGAAAGGTAATATCACAAGGTATTTTCATATTTAAGTTGTTACTGATTGGTTTATAAAAGCACAGTAAATGAGTGATACATCAATGGCCTTTAATAAAACCATATTGTTCCAGATCTGTATTCTCAACCGATGCCAACATTTTATTTTTTACAATACTTTCTGGAAGATTACATAGAAACACAGAATTTGATGGCAGATAAGGACCGCTTGGCCCATCTAGTCTGCCCATTTACCTAATGGATAAGCTGCAGATCCTAGTTAACCAACAGCCTACTTCCTCCTACCCACCACTAGAATTGCCTTTTGTCTGTCCCATGCATTCTTGAATTCTGCCACTGTTTATGACTCCACAACCTCCTCAGGAAGGCTGTTCCATGCATCCACAACCCTCTCTGTGAAAAATACTTCCTCACATTACATCTGGGCAGTCCCCCTCCATCTTCAAATTGTGCCTCCTTGGTTCTTGCACATCTTTTCTGAAAGATGCTACCCTCTTGGACTTTGTTGATTCCCTTGAGGTACTTGAACGTTTCTATCATGTCCCCCTTCCGAGGTATACATATTAAGCTCCTTTAGTCTCTCTTTATGCGTCTTCTGGTACAGACCCTGCACCATTTTGGTTGCCCTCCTCTGGACAGCCTCCACCCTATGTCTTTGCTGAAATGGGGTCTCCAGAACTGCACGCAGCACTCCAGATGGGGTCTCACCAACTGTCTGTACAGAGGGATAACAACTTCCTGTTTTCTACTGGTGATGCCTCTCCCTATGCATCCCAGTACCCCCCAGCCCTCCTTACTGCCTTCTCACATTGCTTGCCCATCTTTAGGTCATCTGATATAACTACCCCCGGCCCCTTTTCATTTTTGTTGTGAGTATCTCACCCCCACATTGTGTACTCTTCCCCTTGGTTTCTGTTTCCCAGGTGCATTACTTTGCACTTCTTTGCGTTGAAGTTAAACTGCCATACATTTGACCATTCCTCCAACCTTGCCAAGTCCCTTCTCATCCTTTCCACCCCACCTTGTGTATCAACCCTGTTGCAGATCGTTGTGTCGTCTGCAAAGAGACATACCTTTCCTTCCAGTTCCTCTGCAATGTCACTTATAAAGACATTAAAAAGGATTACTGATGCAAGACTGATGAGACAGTAATTCTCAGACTATCACCTTTTTATGGAGGGCATAAAATTAGCTATTTTCCATTCTGTGTTACCTCACCAGAATAAGTTTTTTTTTTTTTTAAAACAGTTTTAAAGGATATTGGAGACCCTTGGCCATTAACTGATCACAGAACCAGTAATCATGTCTGGCCCAGGGAGCAGTCACTTTTAGCTTTTTGATATTATTTCTATTTCAGAGATTCACAAATTAGGTGATTTGATATCTCTGAAAACCTTCTAATTTCGATCTCCAACAAAGGTCTTCTTCAGGCGAAATGGCATATGTATTAGTTACATAGAATCAACCGTTTGTATATAAAAATGATCTTTTTCACTAAATACACTGCAGAAGTATTTATTAAAAAAATCTGCCATTTCTTCAACTCTATTAACAATGGAAGTACCATGCTTTAATGGCCCTATGTTACATTTGGGTTGCTTTAACAAATTTATGTAGCTATAAAACCTTTTACTGTTATTTTTAAGACGCATTTTTAGCGAACGAAAGTTCCAAATCACATTTAGCGTTCCTAATCTTCCGCTTACATTTGGATGATGGATAGGAGGTTTTAGATGCAAAAAAACTTCTAAGAAACACACAGGAGACCTCCAAACAGCAGCATGGAAAGACAATATAGGGGCCAAATTCACCTTGAGAGAGGAATACTGCAGACCAGGGACAGCAAGTGTTTCAGTGCCTCATTTGCCAGACAGGTGAAGAGGTCCAGATGTGAAGCGGCCCATAAAGTGAACCCTTCCATTTCAGGAAATATGTATGCCTAGTAGAAGGTTTTCTGGCTGATATTAGCACATTAGCAACTTTAGGTGATATACAGAAACATCCTATGGCTTTGTCTTTAGCAGCCATGAATGAAGACCAGGGAGTTCAGGTCCGGTCGAGTAATATTGTACCAGGACAACAGATCTCAACACAGCAGAAAGGGCACTGGGGTTCCACTACAAGCTGTTGCAGGTGTGGAAACTGTATCTGACGGGGCCATAGAGGTGCAATGAGGATGAGGGTGGCACCCTCTTCACCCTGAGCAGCACCCTCTATATTAGCAGAATTGAAGGGAATGTGTATAGAAACTTCACTTTCCAAGAGAGGTACAACACATCTCGCCAGAAAACTCCAGGCCCTGGAACGAGCAAGCAGAAATGCGGCAGTTATGCGTTGTGTGGAGATGCAAAAAGGTCCAACTCTGGATGACCCCATCTTGCGAAGAGGTTGTTTACCAGTAAGGTCAGCATTTCTCATTTATGCGTTTTGGACTGTGACCTGCTGAGCTTGTCTGCTAAGATGTTTTGGACACCTGGAAGATGCATGGTAGTTACAAGTCCATGCTCCAGCACCCAGAACCACACCTGCACAGCTTCCTGCAGAGGGATAGGAGCGAGTGCCCCACTGTTTATTTAATGAACCACACTGGGGCTGTCTGGATCAACAGGGTCCCAGAAGCAGATGTTGTTGAAATGTCGTCAGCTGTACAGGATATCATGCATTCCTAGGATGTTTATGTGCTTGGTTCCAGGAGCCCTGTATTTGATAGGGCCGGTGCCCCACCAACCACCAGAGCGGATGCATCAGTCATGAGGATCTGTGCTGGAGGAGTCAGGAATGGAACACCCTTTAAAGACTGGGCGTGATCCATCCACCACTGCAAGCTTTGCGTTATGGGGCGTGATGAGCACTCTTTGGTACAGATCATCCAGTTGTGTCCACTGTGCCCTTAAAGTCCACTGTAGGACTCACGTGTAAGCGAGTCAGCGGCACAGTTACAACTGCTGCTGCCCGAGGTTCCAGAAGGCACAGAAAAGTCCTGCCTGGGATCTGTTGTGGTTGCATATTAATTGTACTTGAGCAATGAGACATTCCACCCTGTCGAGGGCAGAATGCCTTCTCTTGGGTAGTGTCTAAGACTGCACCTATATACTTCAGGCACCGGCACAGGGTTAAGATAACCCGAGACATTCACTATGACTCCTAAATTGAATAGCTATCTCATTGAGGACAGTGTGTGTAGAGATTGTCCTGCTGGCTTTTAAAAGCCAGTCATCCAAGTATTGAAAGACATACAGGCCTTTCCTCTGACGGGCTGGTGCCACCCCTGCCAAGCATTTGGTAAAGACTTGAGGTGCAGAAAACAAAGTCAGGGCAATACAGGTACTCTGAACTGATAATGTGACCCCAACAACCACCCATGGAGGTAAGAGTGGCAAGAGGAAGAGTCAGGCAGAACCACTGGTACCAATGGCCTTTGAGGCTTTCAAGGCACCTGGGGAAAGTGGTCCTGGCAAGGCAACACTACCCTTCCCGAGGTTGCTGACATTACCAATCTCAGCACCACAATTCAAAGTTTAAAGCAATTCAGCTTTGGCAGAGCCATCTGGCAACGCCTGGGCTGCAGCCTTAGCAATTTTCCACAGGCTATTGTGGTATTTAATCATATGGGCCTGATAGTTGGCAATTCTAAGGCCCAAAGAGGCAAAAGCATATGTCCTTTTACCCACAACATCCAGATGTCTGGATTCTTTGTCAGGGGGTAAAGAACTCAAATGTCTGGGCACTTTAGATCTATCGTGGGCAGCCATGATTGCCACACAGTATGTCTCTGGGTGAGTGGCATGATAAATTGATAATGCTTAGCAGTAGATGCAGGGTATTGTTCATCAGCTTTGCAGGGCACAGCCAGAAGGGAATTAAGCCAGCACTAGGCAGCAAAAGTAGCATCCTCGAAGGCAGGATAAATTGGAGGAATTATGATGGATAGAGTAAAAGCAACCTCAAAAAAATCCATTACATTTTTCTAGGTGGAATCCTCCTCCTCCACAGCAAATCCCAAATCGGTCCGTATTTGCTGCAGTAGAGACTGGAAAGTAGGTTCCTCTGGTGGAGATGTGTGTATAAACCACAGAATCTTCACTGCAAGAAGACAGGGTAAAACTAGAATGTAGATTATATGGTTCTTCCCCATACTCCTGTTCCTCTCCATAATCCTCTATCATGAGGTCTGGATTATATTCCACCTCAACAGGCCTGTCAACAATGGGGGCAGAGGACTGAGCCGGCAATGCCAGTGAAGGAGGAATCTGCAGTGAACTGGCAGCAGAGATCAACAGAGCCTCTTAAGAAAGGACACTTTATCAATGGTAAGGCAGGTTGTATCAGCAGACCTGGTAAAAGTCATTGCATAATTTCAGAAAATGACACCAGCACTGCCTGCAAATCGATGGCCCTGACCAGAAGGCCATGATTTACTGGGGTTGATGATATGAACATCTGAATGTGCCAGCAGAAACAGATCACCTGGTCTACCCAAGTCTGCTCGGCGTGTGCAGCTAGCACCTGGAGTTTGTAGCTGCCCCATCCCCCTTGTCATCCCACTGCGCCCCCCCACCCTCACTCTCTCCTGTTCCATGCCCTTTTAAAGCTGGTCAGATTTACACAATACGACCCATTCCTGGTAGTGCGTTCCATTCTGCTACCACCCTTTCCGTGAAATAGTCTCATTTCCCTCCTAAATCTTCTCCCCTCTATTCTTAGCCCATGCCCCCAGAATACCTCCCCCTCCTTAGCTTAAAGACCCTGTTTGCCCCATCCTTATTGATTCCCCTCAGATACTTGAATGTCTCATGTCCCTCTCCCTTCTGTCCTCCAGGGTGTACATATTGACATCTCCCAGCTCTCATAGTCTCTCCCTCCATTCCACATATCTTCATTGCCCTCTCTGCACCCCCTCTGGTAGTCTGATATCACGCTTCAGGTATGGCCTCAAAAGCTGCACACAATACTCCAAGTCGTGCCTTACCAGCAACCTGTAGAAGACGAGGATTACCTCTCTCCGCCTGGATGAAAACCCCTCGCTATGCACTCCAGCATTTTGTTCACTTTTGCAGCTGTTGTCCTGCACTGGGCAGTGTTGTTCATGGTCCCGTTACCATTACCCCTAGGTCCTTCTCCTCCTCCTCCTCAATGATCCCCAGCTTAACCCCCCAGCCAGTATTCTCTCCTTGAGTTCTTCACCCTGAAGTGCAGAACCTTATACTTCTTTGTATTGAACCTTAGCTGCCACCTCTCTGACCACTCCTCTAGCTTGCTTCGTCCCCTGCAGCTGCTTCATCCCTCCCTCCATCCACCACTGCTCCCATTTTGGTGTTGTCTGCGAACAGACTTACCTTGCTCACCACCCCATGTAATGTCTGATATGAACAGCCCAAATAATACTGGTCCCAGCACACAGCCCTTGGCACCCGCTCATCACCGACTTTGGATTGAGAGCTCCCTCCACCACCACCCGTTACAACCTCCCACTTAATCAGCTTGTAATCCAGTTCATTTTGCCCCTACCCCTTGGCTTCCCCAAGCTGCCCATGAGGCACGAATGAAGGTCTTGCTGAAGTCCATTTCATTTCTTTTATTCTTTGGTAACCGGGTAAAGGCACTGGGCGAAAGGTCCCTTTTCAGGAGCCCGGACAAAAAAATAAAAACATACAAAAATACACAAATACAATCAGCAGCAATACAAAACCAAAAATAAACAGGTTACTCACCTGTAACAGTAGTTCTAGGAGTGGTATATGTTTTTCATCCACCACTGTTGGGCATGTCCCTTTCCCCTTTAAATCTTGCCAGAAGTCTTTAAACTGGCTCCTCCCACCCACCGGGTGGTATAAACCTCGGCTCCGCCCCATGCGCCAGATCTTAGCCTGCTGTAAGCTAGGTAGTGTCGTCCACAGCTGGGAGGTCCATGTGGATGAACAAAATATACTACTCCTAGAACTACTGTTACAGATGAGTAACCTGTTTTCTAGGATCGTGGATATGTTGTTCATCCACACTGTTTGACGAGCTCCTAGCAGTTCTCTGGGAGGAGGGCAGCAAGGCGCACACCCACTACTTTGGGAACACAGACTGGAGAACTGAGGTCCCAAAACCAGCATCCCGGTATGACTAGAGGTCAATGTGGTAGTGGGTGATGAAGGTGTTAGCGCATTTCAGGTAGCAGCCCGACAGATTTCCTGGATAGGGATGTCCCTGAAAGCAGCCATCGATGCAGCAGTATGGTAGGGAGAATGAGCTCTTATCCCTCTGGGAGGCTCCTTGCCAGCCAACTCATAACACAGACCTATGCATGATGTGATCCACCTTGCTATGGTCTGTTTGGCTGCAAGTCTGCCAGAAGCAGCTTCAGCGTGGGTGACAAAAGCTGGTGAACCTCTCCACAATTTCCCCATCCTCTCCTTATAATAGGAGAGAGCACGTCTTAGGGCAAAGTATGGAGCCTGTACTCGGCCTCTGAGATGTAATTAGGGTAGTATACTGGCAGAGTCAACACCTGGTTAAGGTGAAACTAGCGCCACCTTTGGAAGGAATTTCGGGTGAGGCGCAGGACAACCTTGTCCCTGTGGAAGACCAGATAAGGGTAGTCCACTGAAAGTGCCTGGAGCTCCCCTGTCCTTCTGGCAGAAGTGATAGCCACCAAGAAGGCCATCTTCCACAAGTGTGACCACTCACACTTGTGTATTGGTTCAAATGGCTTGCCCATGAGCTTTGCCAGTACCAGCAGTAGATCCCACAGAGGTGGAGGTTCATGCACCGGAGGGGATACGTGATCCAGGCCTTTGAAAAAGCACCCAACCACTGCCTCATGCGCCAATGTCGGCTGACCGGCCCATGCCTGGTAAGCAGAAATAGCTGCCAGGTGCACCCTAAGGGTTGATGACCGTAGACCCCCTTTGGAGAGAGACCAAAGGTAGTCGACAATGTTAGCCACGGAACAGGATAAGGGGTCCAGACCCTTGCCCGGACACTAAATGGAAAATCTTTTCCATCTGAAGACGTAACATTTCCTGGTAGATTCCTTTCTAGATGCCTCCACCATGGTGTAAACATCTTCGGAAAGACCCAAAGCCTGCAACTCTAGCCGCTCAGGTACCAGGCTGTGAGGTGCAGGGATTGAAGGTCCAGATGGCAGACTTTCCCCTGGTTCAGAAATATCAGGTTCGGGCATGTACAAAGCCACTCCAGGGGCCTGCAGCTGATGCTGAGGAGATCTGGATACCAGAACTGGCGCGGCCAGTCTGGGGCTACCAGAATCACCTTCGCTTTGTCCCTCCTCACCAGGAGTAACACCTTGTGGATCAAAGGAAATGGAGGGAAGGCGTAGAAGAGGCCTTGGGTCCACGGCCTCGAGAAGGCATCCCCCTGCAGCGAACCCTGCTGGGCGGCATGAAACAGCCCTCAGCTTGGTGTTTTCCCTGGAGGCAAACAGGTCCACCATCGGTTTGCCCCAGTGGGAGAACAGGCTGTAGCTACCTCTGGATGGAGAGACCACTCATGGGATGTGTGGCCTAGGCGGCTGAGAGCATCCGCCAGCTGGTTCGAGGCTCCTGTCACATGGATGACTTAGAGATCTGCCTTCAACCGGCTGATGAGGGTCCAGATGCGGAGCACCTCCTTGCATAGCAGACGAGAGTGCGTGCCACCCTGTTTGTTGAGGTAGTACATGGTCGTGGTATTGTTCGTCTGGACTTGAACCATTTGACCCCAGAGCCGAGGACCGAAAGCTGACAATGCCAGTCTGACTTCTCTGAGCTCCAACAGGTTGATGTGGCATCGGGACTTCTCGGGGGTCCAGAACCCATGGGCCCTGTTGTCCCCCATGTGGGCTCCCCAGCCCATGAGAGGAATCGGTTGCAAGGACGACCGTCGGCTCTGGGTGCACAAATGGGATACTTTCCTGTAACCGGTCTGGGGCGGTCCACCACTGGAGAGTGTCCTACATCTTCTGGGTTACAGTGATCAGCTGGTTGAAATGACCATATCGCTGAGTCTACTGGGTGGCCAGCTCCCATTGGAGGGGGCGCAAGTGCAACCTGGACCAACGGACCACTGAGGTGCACGCTGCCATGTAACAGAAGGAGCAGAAAGTCCCGGCAGGCGCAAGTGCCAACCAGAAATGATTGGGCAAGGAGGAAGAACCTCCGCCCTGTCCACGGGAGGAGAGCTCTGGCTTGACAAGAGTCGAGCTGTGCCCCGATGAAGCCCATCACCTGGGAAGGCACGAGTTCCAACTTGGCCTCATTGATCAGGAGGCCGAGTTAGGAGCAGGTCTGGAGGGCCAGATCCTTGGACCGCTCCACCTCCTGTTGGGTGGAACCTGCCAGGAGCTAATCGTCAAGGTAGGGGTAAATTCTGACACCCCCCCCCGACGCCAGAGATGGACCGCCACCACTGCAGTGCATTTGATAAAGACCCGGGGGGCCCAAGACAGGCCGAATGGCATGGCTCAGAACTCGTACAGGGTTCCTTCAACCCTGAAGTGGAGGAACTGCTAATGGGATGGACGAATTGGGACATGAAAGAACACGTCCTGCAGATCCAATGAACAGAACCACATGTTTCGCTCCAAGGATGGCATGATCTGGGACAGAATGACCATGTGAAAGGTGCGTGACTTGAGAAACTGATTCAGATTGTGGAGATCTAGAATGGGGTGCCAACCCCCCGTCCGCTTGGGCACCAGAAAGTACTTGGAGACAAAGCCTGGGTCTGCAGATGGATCCACCACGAGAGCTACTGCCTCCTTGAGGAGGAGCTGAGCAATGTCGTCTCGAAGAGCCGACTGGGTGCATGCGCAAATCCGTTCTTCCCCGAGAGGCGCGGGCTCAGCTGGGAGGGTACTGCTTGAATTCCAGAGGCAGTCCCTGACTGACCACCGAGAACCCACCTGTCCATAGTGATAGCAGACCAGGTGGAAAGGAAGTAGGCGAGCTGGCCCCCATGGGAAGACCCAGAGCTGGCGTGATGGAGATGGGTGGCAACCCCACCCGTCACTGGGCAGGCTTGGAGGAGGCTCAGGACCTGAGCCTCGGCCTCCTTGCGGGCCTATTGGGGTCCAGGCTTGGGCCAAGAGTGCCAAGCTTGAGCCTGCTGCTGCTGCCCTCCCTGGTAGAAGGACTGCTGAACGCAGGGAAGAGTGCTGAAAGGGCTGCCTCTTTTCTTCTGCTGGTTCTTGCCGAAGAATTCTTGGCAGAAGTGGCGTCCAAGGTGGCACTGGACTGCTCTATACGCTGTAGGTGACCGGCCACTCCTGGGCCAAACAAGTCGGTCCCAAGGAAAGGCACATCAGCTAACTTGTGCTGAGTATCCGCCGGGAAGGAGGAGAGCCTCAGCCAAGCCCTGCGGTGAGAGGCAACTGCGGTGGCCATCGGTGACACAGAATCCCCAATTTCCAGGGCCGTCTGGAGCTAGTGTTTGGCAACAGCACAGCCCTGATCCCAGACCTGCTTAACCGTGGTCTGCATGTCCCAGGGGAGATGTGGGAGGACTTCATCTAATGACCAGAGAAGGGCATGAGAGAAGTGTGCCATGATGAAGGCCTGAGGGAAGCCACATAGACTTTCGCTGAGTGGTCCAAAAGCTTGGACTCTATCGGGGGGGGGGGTCGGTCAGTGTCGGCAGAACTGCCAGTACGCCTGAACACAAAGGCGGTCACCAGACTCTCGGCCAAAGGGTGCTCTGTGAACCACGCAAGGGACCCCATGGACACCGCATACTTATAGGCCATGCGAGCAGATGGTGCTGGACACGAGGCAGAACGCTGCCATAGTTCGAGTGCCAGACCAATGGCCTCGGCCACAGGAAAAGCCTCAGTCGGGGTATCCCCTCTCTTGAGGATGTCCATGAGAAGGTACTCTGCCTTTTTCTGAATGGGTTCCAGGGGCATCCCTGTAGAATCAGAGATGAGACGGAGAATCCCTTGAAAGGGGGAAGGACCTTCCTCCATCCTTTTGCCAACGGACTCATCCCCAGGATGAGAGTGGAGCCCGGTGACATCAGGGTCTGAAGAGTCGAGGTATAGCGGCCTGCCACCCAAGTCACCCTCGACCCACCGAGGGCGGTCCGAGGTGACTGACCGACAGACATCGGGGAAGCCTGGTATCTGGTCAGTCCTCTTTGGAAGGAACCCCTCCCACAGGCTGCTTAGGCAGCGGCTCCCCCACTATCGGTGGAGAGACCGGAATAGGCCGAACCAGAGGACAGGCTGGCCCCACGAGCGGGGGAACCGAAGGCTTTGGTTCCGAGGGGGTCGGCTTCAGCCTAGGAGGCAAGAGCCAAGTAATTGCCGGGATAGGCGGCGGAGCTGGCTTCTGCCCGAACAAAATCAGCTGTTGCCACATAAGGTCCTCGTAGCGCCAGAGTTTCCGTCAGAGCTTCTCCTCATTCGAGGATGACCTGTGGTGTCGCCTCTTTTTGGAGCGCTTGTGGCTCTTCCTTGGTCGATTGACCGAGGGGGTTCTAGACCCTGACCGAGATCGGGCAGGCCAACTCAGTCGTTTGGGAGACACTGGAGGGATCTGTGAAACATGAGGGTTCGGAACCAGGACCTCGATGGGGACACCAGTGGGCTGGGTCTCCTCATCGGGGAACACAAGGACCGGAGTCTTCTCCAAAGAGTCGTCTGCCACGGCCAGCGACAAAGGGTCGATTGGATCGAGAACAATCTGGACCTCATCAGCCACATCCTCAGTCATCTGGCCAGGCGGGAGGTCCGTGAAGCCTGCGGCAGAGGAAGAGATCTCGACCAAGGTCGAGACTGCATGCTCCTGGGACTGAGACCTCTCTCGGTCCCAAGGTGCCTCGCCAAACAAAAACGTGCCAGGTTCCTTGTCTCTCTTACGAGATCAGGAGGTCACGAGCCAGGCGTCTCACCCGGGCAGCGAGAGACTAGCACAGCTCCTTAAAGGAACCTGTGAAGGTGGAGCCCGGGTTGAGTGGAACGAAAAAGCTCGATTAACTCAAGCACAGGCGCATTCTTGAACACCTTCATCGTTTCCAGCTGCTCGCGGAACCCGTAGCTGCAAAACCACCCACCTAGCCTCCTTGGACTTCACTGATTCCTTTCTGGTCTTCCAACTTCAAACGTACAGGCGGTCGTCAGGACATTCAGATGGAAGGATAAGCAACAGCAGCAGGACGAGGTGTCATGGCCGACATCTAGGCAGTAGACACACGTGAGATGGGAATCGGTGAGCGACATCTTCTGGCCGCAAGGACACCACCAATATCCTGGAGAAGATTTCTCTTCCATGATCAAGGACGCAAAAGCGCGATCGCTAACTCGAACGAGTTTTAATTTTGGTGAAACCGAAGTTTTGAAAGCCAGGGCCTACGAAATGCCTGAGCATAAGGGAGGCAAGCTGTATCTTCCAGCGGAAAGGAAGATCTGGCGTCATGGGGTGGAGCCAAGGTATATACCACCCGGGTGGGTGGGAGGAGCCAGCTTGAAGACTTCCGGCAAGATTTAAAGGGGAAAGGGACATGCCAAACAGTGTGGATGAACATATCCACAATCCTAGAAACACAAATTACAAATTGCAGTTACAGATTTATGTAATAAATAACTTTCTAAGCTTTGTTTAAAAGCTAAAAGAGGGAACAATCCTAACATCAAGTGGGAGTGAATTCCAATACAATGATGCTGCTATTGAAAAAGCTCTAGAGCTTAACCTAAGCAGAGACCTGGGGACAAAATATAGGGGGCCATCAGCCAACCTCAGGCTGGGAAGCAATTCTCTCATTACAAGATCAGAAAGAGGAAAAAGGGAGCCAAAATAAAAACATTTATACATCAGACAGCCAACAAAATATTCTATTCTGCAACTGGGGAAAACCATCTCAACCGACAATAAAGATTACACTGAAGTGTCCTATTGGGGGCTCCTAAAATGAATCTACAAATATTATTATAGACCACAGTTAGTGCTTGCATTTCTTTTGTACCTATGTTATAATATAAACAAGAACTGTAATCAAAATATGGAAAAGGAGAACCAATAGCAATTGCTAATCTAGTTGCTTGTGAGAAGAATGACATGAATTTGTATAACACCCCTATTCTTTGATTTACTTTCTTAATCACTGATGGAATCTGAGGCGAAAAGGTCAAACTGGGATCCAATAGCGTGCCCAAATACTTAAACTGGGACACTTGTTCAAGCAGACCACCCCGAAAATCAGATATCCTCAGTTCCGGGGTGTCCACCAACATAAATTGCATGCCAAATAACATAACTTTAATCCAAATAAAGAACATTCACCACATGACCCTTATCCAGCTCACCTGTCACCCAGTCATAATATTGTCAGGTTGGTTTGACAAGACTTCCCCGAAACGAACCCATGCTGCCTCATGTCCTGGAGGCTGTTGTCCTCCAGGTACACCAGTCTTTCCTTTAGTATCTTTTCCACGAGTTTGCACACTATGGAGGTGAGACTCACCGGACGATAATTACCCGGTTCATCCCTTGGTCTGCTCTTGTGTAATCTTGTTTCTTCCAATATATTCTTCCATATTCATAATTCTCTGCAGTTAGCCTGCTCAGTAGAACTGCCCGGAGAATGTAACTATATGCTAATGATGGAATCATTGGCATGTGACAATATTCAAACTGCTGCCTCATCTGCTGAACATTCTATCGTCTCAGATTTCTAGAAGCCCACAAGGCAACCTAAGTGACTCAAGCTAAAAACTGCTTGATACAGACAACTATGCACTATCACTACCCTACCACTGATACCAATGACTGAGGTATCGGACCTATCTGAAACACCCAGAATCACCTGGGAAAAAGAAAGGTAAGTAAGAAAACAACCCCACAGGATTAAAATAAGTGTGCCTGTGTTTGGGACTGTCAAATAAGACCATTCAGAGGCTCTGGTTCTGGAAGGGGAGGTAGGGAGAGTTATGAATATGGAAGAATACATTGGAAGAAAACAAGATTACTAAGGTGAGTATTTTTTCTTCTAACCTCATGTATTCTTCCCATATTCATAACTCTCTGCAGATTTCAAAGCAGTACCTTTGGAGGTGGGCAGAGAACCTACTTAGAAAGACTGCAGGACTGGTGTGCCAAACCTGGCATCACTTCTGGACTGCAAACCCAAACTATAATGTTTAGTAAAGGTGTGAACTGACCTCCAGGTAGCTGCTTTACATATCTCCAGTAAGGGGATATCTCTAGAAGCTGCTATAGAAGCAGCTGTGCCCCTAGTGGAGTGGGACCTGAGGCTTGCTGGGGCCTGTTTTCCAGATTTTGTGTAACAAAACTCAATGCATTGAACTATCCAGCGAGGGATTGATCTCTTAGAAGCTGGAATGCCCTTTCCCACATCCCCATAAGTGAGAAAAAGTTGCTGTTTATCAGCGTTGTGATCTCTGGTGCGAGTTAGATAATAACTCAATGCCCTTTTAACATCCAGACTGTGGAGCCTGCGCTCTCCTGAACTGGCATGTTCTGTGAAGAAGACTGGCAGTGTCATGGACTGATTCAAGTGGAAATCAGAAACCACCTTAGGGAGAAACCTTCTGTTAGTACGAAGTAATACTTTATGATTATGAAAAGATAAATTACTTTTTTCCACACACAATGCTTGCAACTCCTTCTAGCAGAAGTTATTGCTACCAGAAACTGTTCTCCCATGTGACATATTGCAAATGTGCTGATGACACTGGCTCAAAAAGAGGTTTCATGAGCTGAGGAATGCAAATATTCAGATCCCATACTGGGACTGGTTCTTTAATAGGAGGATTTAAGCGGGCTAATCCTTTAAATAATTTTTTAAATTAGGTTAGATGCAAGGAAACCATTTTCCTGCTGAGATAAAAGCTGAAATTGATGCCAAGTGTACCTTCAGGGATGTATGTTTGAGGCCTTGAGAGTGCAGTAATGAGTAAGATATTCCAGTAATAGTGGAATCTCTGCCAGAGAAGGAGAAATATGTTTGGCATCACACCAGACAGAAAACCTTTTCCATTTTGCATTATAGGTTTTCTTAGAAGATTTTTTATATCCTTTTAGGATATCCAGAACAGCCTGGGAAAGCTGCAAATTTGCAAACTCCAAGTCCTCAAGAACCAGGCATTGAGTCTGAGAGACCTGAGGTTTGGATACAGGATCTTCCCTTGGCGGGAAGTTAAGAGGTTGTGCCTCCTGGGTAGGATTACTGTGGACACGGACATTGACAGCAGGAGGGGATACCATGGCTGTCTGGCCCAGTCTGGTGCTATCAGAATCATGGACACAGGCTGTGGCCTGAGTTTCAGTAACACTCTGAAGATGAGAGGGAAGGGAGGAAAGGCATATAGATGCTTTCCTGACCAGTCCAAGGTCAGAGCATCCAAGGGAATTGTGCCCGACTGGTGGCCTGCAACAGAATAGGGGCAACATGTGATTCTCGTGAGATGCAACGAGATCCATCTCTGGAGTGCCCCATCGTCTGAACACCGAGTCCAGTACTTGTCTGTTCAGAGACCTTTTGTGATGTGCCTGGTTGATCCTGCTTAAAGCATCTGCCAGGGTATTGTCCTTGCCTGGTACATGAACGGCTTGCAAGGAAGCTTTTAGAGAATAAGCAAGTCCCCAAATTTTCATGGCCTCTGCGCACAGAAGATCCGACCTTGTTCCCCCTTGCATGTTTATGTAAAACATTGTAATGGCGTTGCCTGTTCTGACCTGCACCACCTTGCCCTGTACTAGCTGGGAAAAACTTTTTAGAGCCAGAAACACTGTTCTGAGCTCCAGCAGATTTATGTGGAGGAGACACTCCACACTTGACCAAGTGCCATGGGTAGTGTGCTCTCCTATATGAGCACCCCATCCTAACAGAGAAACATCTATTGTAAGGATGACTTGAGTGATTTTCCCTCTGGAAAGGAACTCCCGCCCTTAGATTGTGGATATATGTCCACCACTGCAGACACTGGATCACTGACCTTGTTACAGGGATCAGTTTTGACATATGTTCCTTTCTTTGGCACCAGTGTGTCTGTAGATAAAACTGTAGGTTTCTCATTCGAAATCTTGCTCCCAAGACCACTCCTGTTGCTGCAGCCATATGTCCCAGTATTTGCAAGTATCTTCTTGCAGGACATGGCTTTCCCAATTCGAATGAAGCAATCAGTTACAGTATGGACTGGACTCTGCCCTCTGGAAGAAAAGCTCTTCCTTTTAAGGTATTCAGTTCTGCTCCTATGAAATGCAGGACTTGAACCGGTGCGAGAATGGATTTTTCCTGGTTTAGCAAGAAGCACAGAGACTAACAAATCTTTCATTTCCAGGTGTGTTTGCACCTGCTGGCATGACTTTCCCACTATTAGCTAGTCTTCGAGACAGGGAAAAACTGTAATTCCTAGTTTTCGTAGGAATGCCACTACCACTGCCAGGCATTTTGTGAATACCCTTGGTGCTGAGGTTAGACCGAAGGGCAGAGCTGAGAACTGGTAGTGACCTGAAAGGAGTCTGAACCCGAGATATTTTTTGTGAGACTCCCTTATGGGAATGTGGAAACAGGCATCTTTTAAGTCTAGAGATGCCAGCCAATCTCCCTGCTGAATGACAGGTAAAATTAAGGGCAGGGTCACCATCCTGAATTTTGGCTTTGACAGATATTTGTTCAGAAGCCTTAGGTCCAGAATAGGCTGCCACTCCCCATTTTTCTTTTTGGTAAGAAAATGCCAAGAGTAAAACCCTCTGAAGGATTGACATCTGCTCTACTGCCTTTATGCTGAGCAGGGTTTGAACCTCCTTTTCCAGGAGCTGTTCTTCGAGAAGAGAGGCTGGTTTGAACAGCCTTGACTTCAGAGGAGGGGAGGACTTGAAACTCAGGGAGAGTCCCTGGCTCATTTATTCCAATACCCACTTGTCTGTGGTGATGGCCTGCCAGGCCTGGAAGAAGTGAGCCAGTTTGCCCCACTGGTATAAGGGAGGTGGCCTTCACAAAGGAGTCAGGGATTCAGTGGGGCCTGGGCGAACTGGGAACCCCTCCTGGAGACCCCCTGCCCCCGACCCCATAATACCCAGTCTGCTGTGGGCATGGCCGCAGCTGTGAAACAGCCTGAGGCTGATAGAACAGCCCACCACAGGACCCTCCTCCACCTCCCCCTCCATAAGGCCCATAACCAGTAAGCCTGTCCTTGTATGAATCACTCATAGGTAGCTTTGTATTCATCCACCTTTTTCATATACTCTTCAGTCTGTTTGCCAAAAAGAGGATGTTCCTTAGGAAAGTCCATGGCCCTAGCCTGGGTGTCCTGTGTTAGATTTGTAGCCCTTAGCCAAGCAAGCCTTCTCAGGGCTACAGTCAGAGCCATAATCCTAGCAGCATTATCACTGGCATCTGCTGCCATCTGGAACTGGTATTTGGATGCTTCCAGTCCAAATCTGGCTGTTTCTGCTAGGTCATCAGAGATAGGAGAGGGAACCCTCTCTGACATGGCCAAAACAGACTGCCACAGTGTCCTGTGATACTGTGCAACGCAGGCCTGGTAATTAGCTTATCTAAGCCCCAGCGAGGCAGTTAAATACCCTTTCTTTGACATACTGTCCATTTTCCTTGACTCCTTCTCAGGTGGATGAGAGGATAAAGGAACCCTCGACTTCTCACAGGCTGCCTGCTGGACTATACCCTTATGATCAGGGCAAGAATAGAGGAATTCAGCCCCTTTCCTGTCCAGTTGGTACTTGTCAGCCTTCTTATCCAGAGGCATGACAGAGTTAGGGTTCTGCAGGATGGTAAATAAATCCTTCTTGAAGAATTTATTAAATAGGTAGAAAAATCTTTTTAGTGGGTGTTAACCCCATCATTTCCATGCATTCTGTCTCCTCTTCGTCCTCTATGACCTCGGTGGTAGCCAGGTCAAAGGTATCTACTATTTTCCTCCCAAAGGAAAAGTGAGAGGAAAAATCCTCAGGCCTAGGAGGAGAGCCACATTCCTGCACAGGTGAGATTTACGGTTCAGTGGGCTCACCTTCATCTTGCTCTGGTAAATCATACTCCCCAGTATCCATCTCCTGAGACTGGGGGTCCGAGCAGGGAGTAATCTCCTGAACCCTTGGAGGAGGGGTCGGAGAAGGCATAAACCCCTGAATTGCCTCAATGACTAACAGCCCTGGCAATTTCCTCAGCAGTAGGCAGACTGTGAGGCAGAGAAAAATCCCCTGTAGGTTTAGCCCGGGGTTCGATGTGCTTGGTCTTCTTTGACTTTTTTGGAGGGGACGAATCAGCCGGCCCACTTGGTCTCTTTAAAGAGGTTCACTCTTGTCAGGGTGGTAAAAGAAGAAGCTGCGGTTTCAACCGCTGGTTTGGAAGGTGTTGGCTGTTTAGAGCCTGAAGCACCGCCTAACTTTTTTATTCAACCTTTCCATCCTTTTTTCCACAGTTTTCTGTGGAAAAGATTTACAAATCTCAGTTAGAATTCAAATGGTCAGTTCCCAAGGAGAACACACAACTGTCATGATTGTCTGCCCTGGCAAACACTTCCCCACATTTCACACAGTTTTTAAAACCTGGGGGACCAGTCTTTTTCTTAGGTTTTTCAGAGTGCTCCATTTTCAGGAGAGAAACCTCAACCGCAAAAGATACATGTATTTTTTTGTGGTCGGTTCAGGAACCGATTAAGCTCCAAAAGAACCGATAAATTCAGTGAATTCGGAACCGGGTCAGTGGTTCTCAGAACCGATAAAACGGTTCACAGTAACCGGGTTAGCGGTTAAAAAGAAACCGTATTAGCGGTTTCAACAAAAACACATATAACTTTAAACAGTAAAGATTTTTAAACGAAAATAGAGAAAATAAAGCGGAAAAAGTCCGCAACTAATAAATAACTACTTGGTTCCTCAGCAATTATACCGAACCGTGAGGAATCGAGAACTAGATGCTAAATCTCACCAAAACTAATATAAACTAGATATTAGAGTAAAATTAAACAAATTAAGGCAGCAAAAAGAAAATTATGTATAACTGAAAAATTATGCTTCACAATAAAGCCAACGACCTGAGGGATCTCCTGGTCTAGACTTGTAGGGCGGAGTAAGAAATCTGAGATGTTGATAGAATGTGCAGCAGTTTGAATATTGTCACGTGCGAATGATTCCATCATTAGCATATAGTTCCATTCTCCGGGCAGTTCTACTGAGCAGGCTAACTGCAGAGTGTTATGAATATGAGAAGAATACATGGGGTTAGAATGTGAGGTTTTCTCCTACCCCACCCCTCCTTGCACACTTTAGGATTGCCTGTCCTGCCTTTAATCCCGGTATGTACTCCACCCATATCCAACTGTGCCTCTCCCCCTTGCTGCCCCATCTGATCCCCTTGAATATGGAGTCCCCAATGCCAGTACTCCCCCTCCTCTTTCCTTGTGCCCATTGCCTCCCTCCCCCCACCCAGGTTCTCATTCCCGGGGCCACTCAAGGCAGTGCTTTTACCATTTGCCCCCATGTTTTCCCCCCTGCCCCTCTCAATTGAGACCCTGCCCCTCTCAACTGAGACCCCTCCCTCCTGTTTGACTGCCAACCTCCCTCTCCATCGGCTTTCTGATTGGTCGCTCCAGCCCTACGTAAGATCGTCATGTCATACCCGTGCAAGGCAAGACTCCATCTTAACAGTCTACCATTAGTTTTTCCCATTTGAGTCTGCCAAACCAGGGGGTTGTGATCAGTCTATACCACAAAATGCTGCCCATACAAGTATGGCTCGAACTTTAGTGCCCACACAATGGAAAAACGCTCTTTTTTCCATAGTTGAGTAAGCCTGCTCCCTGGGAAGTAACTTTTTACTCAGGTACACTACAGGGTGATCTTTCCCTTGGTTGGATGTCCGACTCAGTACTGCCCCAATACCCACGTCTGAGGCATCAGTCTGGACTATAAAAGGTCTGCTACAGTCAGGACTTGTCAATACAGGAGCACTGCACAGTGCCTCCTTCAGTCTGGTAAAGGCTTTTTCCCCCAGACTGGTTCCCAGGTAATTTTCTTAGGCATCTTTTTCTTTACCAGGTCAGATAGGGGAGCAGCCAGGGCACTGTAATTGGGTACAAATTTCCTATAGTACCCTGCTGTCCCGAGAAAACTCCTGACCTGCTCCTGCATTTCTGGTCTGGGCCATGCCTTGATCACCTCCGTTTTTACTTGATTAGGACAGAGCTGTCCCCAGCCTACAACATGCCTGAAGTATGCCACTTCAGCCATGGCCACCTGGCACTTCTCAGCTTTGACAGTGAGCCTGACCCTCTATATCCTGCCCAGCACTTCCCTAAGGTGGGACAGGTGTTCCTCCCACCTGGCACTAAAGATGGCAATGTTATCCAGGTACGCCATGGCGTATTCTTCAGCACCATTTAACACCTGGTTCACCAACCTTTGGAAAGTGGCCGGGGCGTTGTTCATTCTGAAAGGCATTTCTTTAAATTCAAATAAGCCTATTGGAGTGATGAAGGCCTTCCTCTCCCTAGCTCTGTCAGTTTACCTGCCGACACCCCTTTGTCAGGTCAGTAGTCGTAAGGTATGTCGCCCCTCCCAACCTGTCCAGGAGTTCGTCCATCTGGGGCATCGGGTGGGCGTCTGACTTTGTGACTGCATTCAGTCCACGATAGTCCACACAGAAACGAGTAGAGCCATCTGGCTTGGGCACAAGGACTACGGGTGAGACCCAGGGGCTGTAGGATCTCTGGATTACCCCCAAATCCAGCATCTCCTCCACCTCCCTAATGTCCTTTTGGACAGCCTCTGACACCAGATATGTTGTCCACCATATGGGCGTCTGTGCCCGTCTCCACATCGTGCGTCGCTAAGAGGGTTAAGTCCAGGCTTGGCGCTAAACAGTGGGCAAAGTCTGCTAAAACCTCCCTTACTTCCTGGATCTTGTCCGGGGCCAGCTGGGGTGACAGTTTAACTGCCTCCATAGAGGACTCCCGTTTGCTTTCTTCCAGCAAGTCCAGAAGGGGGTCTCCTTCGCCTGTCCCCTCCCCAGGACTACATACTGCGAACACCATGTCAGCCCTATTAGCATACGGCTTCATCATGTTGACATGGTACATTCTTTCTGTCTGTCTCCTGTCAGGTAACTATGATATAGTTCACATCATTTACCTTCCTAAATGCTTTGTACGGTCCTGCCCACTCAGCATGCAGCTTGTTTTCCGGACCGGAATAAGGACCATGACTTCCTGACCCACCGTGTATGAGTGAGCTCTGGCTCTGCGGTCATACCACACTTTTTGTTTCTGTTGGGCAGTCCCCATAAGCTCCTTCAGCCTTTCCCTAAACCTAAGGATGGAATCCACTATGGGAGTTCCCTGGGTGGCATGCTTGCCTTCCCAGTCTTCCTGGATCAAGTCTAGGGGACCACGTACCGGGGTCCATATAAGAGCTCAAAGGGAGGAAAACCCTGTCGACTCTTGGGGCACTTTCCTGTATGCAAACAGGTGGGGAAGGTATTTCTCCCAGTCCCTCCCATGCTGTTCAGCAAATGCTTGGAGCACTGACTTCAGGGTACCATTAAATCTTTCCACAAGCCCACTGTCTTGTGACTGATAAGGTGTTGTGCACCTTTGCACCACCCCACACTTCTCCCACAAACATTTCATCAGGTCAGACATGAAGGAACCCCCTTGTTCGGTGATAACCTCCTGCGAAAACCCAACACGGGAGAAAATACTAAGTAAGGCATCTGCCACTTTGTCCTCCGTGAAGATAGGGTGACTGCCTCTGGATACTGGGTGGCATAATCCATCACCAGTCAGGATGAACCTCTTCCCAAAGAAGCTGGGGGTATTTACAGGCCCCACAATATCTATTCCCACCATCTGGAATGGCTTCTCCACTATGGGCAATGGAATTGGGGTGGCTTGTGTTTTCTTACCTGCCTTCCCTATTTCTTGGCACCGGTGATGAGACCTGCAATACTCCTTTGCCTGCTGGGTGAAGTTGGGCCAACAGAAATTCTGGGCCAACTGCTGCATAATGCGTGCTATTCCCAGATGACTAGACAAGGGAATATCGTGTGCAATCTTGAGCAACTACTCACCGTACCCCTGGGGCACAAGTTGCCTGCCTATTACCCCTCTCTCTGTCTTCACATCCTGAGTATACATCAGTCCATTTTCCCCAACAAACCTTATGTTTACTGTCACCTCCCAGTGCTCTGTCAGAGTCTGCCCAAGCCCTCCAGCTCCTCTGGACTAGGGTCACTTTTCTGAGCAGTTGCAAACTCCTTACACATTCCCAAGGCATGGAACAGGTCCCTATCAGTCTCTAAACTAGGGTCCCTAGCACTAGCGTCAGGGCACTCAGGATCACTGTCATCCCTAACCCTCTGACAATGGGTCACCTCCCCTCTTAGGATTAACCCTCCGTAGCTGTGTGGTTAACTGCTACTGTGAAATTTCTACCCCCTTTTCATTAGTCTTCCTATCAGGAGACAGAGGCTGGGGAACCAGACTCCCAGTTGTTTCCACAATGGCTTCTGTAAGGGTCCAGGGAAATGGAAATTATGTACCTACAGTAATCGAAGTCTCCACCACTCATTCACACTAATGGGAACTACGCTGGAGGCGCTAGGACCCAGCGGGAGCACACTTTTTGCAGGAGGGTCGGCGCCAGAGATGGAGCCGCAAGCCTTGGCTCGTGCGGCAATAACTATCTCGGCATCGCCCCTCCAACCGCCTCAGTACCTTTTTTCTGAGGAGGTGCAGCGTAATTAACCTAGAAGGATAACCTAACAAAAAACGGACATAAGATGGTCCGGAAGACCTGTATAAGAAGGGTCAGGAAAGAAGTCTTCACAGCCTACAGACTGAGGGAGTGAAGACCAACAACAGAGGTGAGCTCGGGGGATGGTGGGTGGGCATGTGAATGAGTGGTGGAGACTTCGTCCAAGAAGATCAAGAATTACGGTAGGTACGTAATTTCCATATCTTCCTGGACATAAAGTCTCCACCACTCATTCACACTAATGGGACAGTACCGAGCTAATAATCCCCCGAGAGGGCGGCCAGAGAGACCAAGAGCTCACAAATTTGGGACAGAAATCCATTAAGGATGGTTCTGCCAAACGAAGTACTGTATGTCGCCTGGCATAGACATCCAGGGCACAGTGCTTAATGAAAGTATGCACTGAGCTTCAGGTAGCCGCACTGCAAATATCTACAATAGGCACGTTGCAAATTTCCGCTAAGGATGCCACAACCACTCGAGTAGAGTGAGCGTACACCCTGCCCTCCAGCTTAACCTGCACCATGGAATAACAGTGGCGAAGGCATGCCACCAGCCATGCTGAATTGCATCTGATAGCGACAGGTTGACCCAGCCAGGTCTCGACGAAAGAAACAAAACAGTTGTTGAGCTTTGCGAATTTCTTTTGTTCTATCTAAATAGAAATGCAGAGCTCTCTTGATGTCCAAAGTATGACGGGAATGCTCTCCGTCATTTTGGAAATTTGCAAAGTAAGTAGGAAGGACCAAAGGTTGGTTTAGATGGAATTCTGAAACAACCGTAGGGAGAAACTTAGGATGGGTCCCAAGAACTACTTTTATCTTTATGAAACACAGTATACGGAGGGTCTGTGACCAATGCGTGCATCTGAGAGACCCTGTGTGTCGAGGTAACGGCCACCAGGAAGGCAGTTTTCCAAGTGAGAAATTTCAGCTCACATGTAGCTAGAGGCTCGAAAGGCTTTCGAGTGAGCATGTCTAGTACAAAATTAATGTCCCAGGCTGCGGCTGGACATCTGACAGAAGGTCTGGTATGCAGAATTCCCTTAAGAAACCTCTTTACCACAGGTAACTGAGCCAGTGACAAGGAAAGTACCGGCTCATAATAAGATGAAATGGCACAAAGGTGAACCTTGACTGTAGAGTATTGCAGACCTGAATTAGAGAGGTCTAAAAGGTACTCTACAACTTTTATCGGGTGGACAGGAAAAAGGATTCAAAGAGGATTTTGCACACCAGAGCAAAAAATGTTTCCATTTGGCTGTGCAAGTTTTTCTAGTGGCTGGCTTGCACACAGCCAGAAGAATATCTGAAACTCTGCCAGAGACATTGAACCTGTTCACTTCTATCTCTTCAGGAGCTAAGCCAAGGTGAAGCAATCTCAGATTGGGACATACCAAGGCCCCCGAGTCAGAAGGTTCGCCTGAAGGGGAAGCGCTCGAGAGGTTTTGACATACTGTTGAGTAACGGAAACCATATTTGTCTAGGCCAGAAGGAAGCAATGAAGATAATTTTGTCCCCTGGGACTTGAACTTGAGAAGTAGCCTCTGAATTAGAGGAAGAGGCGGAAAGGCGATTGAAAGAGTTTTGTCCACTGCAGCCTGAACGCATCCTGACAGAAAATGCCAGGTCCTGGATTTCTGGAGCAGAAGAGAGGCAGTTTTGTGTTGAATGGGGATGCAAAAAGGTCCAGGTCTGGAGTTCCCCACTCTATGAATAGTGACTGAACTACGGTTGAGTCGAGAGACCATTCATGAGGATCTGTTTCTGTTCTGCTAAGATGGTCTGCTAGCTCGTTCTGCACTCCCGGCAGCTAGACCACTTGAATTAGAGCCTTGTGCTCCAAGCACCATTCCCACACTCTCATCGTTTCCCTGCATAAAGGGTAAGAGTGGGCACCGCTCTGCTTGTTGATGTAATACATCACTGCTTTGTTGTCCGTTTGAAGGAGAATGTTCTTGCGACAGAGAATGACCTTCAAAGCCCGGACTGCATAAAGGATAGCTCTCATTTCTAAGACATTTATGTGAAGCTGGGACTCGTCCCGAGTCCACGTACCCTGAGTGTGGAGACTCTGACAGTGAGCTCCCCACCCCATCAAGGACGCGTCCGTGGTAATGGAAATCTGATGATCCAGGGGAGCAAAGGGATACCCTTCCAAAAGATTGTCCTCTTGCGACCACCAGGTGAGTGACCTCTTCAGAGGTTCTGTCACCTTGATGAGAAAGGACTGAGGGTGAGTGGTTGGGGACCACTGAGTACTGAGCATCCATTGAGAGGTTCTCATGTGGAGGCGTGCTAGGGGTACAGTGAACACCGAGGATGCCATGAGACCCAGCATCCATTGCATCAAGATAGCTTGAATCAAGCTGTTCTCTCTGATGTATCGTGCCATCTGTACGATATCGCTCCTTCTGTCCTTTGGTAGAAAAGCTTTCGCACATGACGTGTCCAGAAGAGTTCCTATGAAAAGGAGTCTCTGGGAGGGCTGCAACTGCGATTTCTTGAGATTTAGCAGCACTCCGATGGATGTGAGAAAGTCTGAGGCCGTGGCTACGGTGTCAAGGGTTCCCTGCTTGGAAGAGCTTGCTAGAAGCCAGTCGTCCAGATATGGGAACACTTGTATTCCGATTTTTCTGAGATGCGCTGGGAGAATTACATAACACTTTGTTAAAACTCACGGCGCCGAGGATAGCCCAGAGGGCAGGACTCTGAACTGATAATGCTGTCCCAAAGCCACAAACCTTAGGTATTTGTGATGCTTGGGTGAATAGGAATATGTTGGTAAGCATCCTGCATGTCCAGGGAGGCTAACCAGTCGTGTTGATGAAACAAAGGTAACAGGGTTCCTAGCAATATCATTTTGAATTTCTCTTTGGGAAGAAATTTGTTCAATTTTCTGAGGTCCAAAATGGGGAGCATGCCCCCGGTTTTCTTTGGAACTATAAAGTAATGGGAGTAGAACCCTGCGTTTCGTTGATCCAGCAGGACTACTTTTACTGCCCTGTTGTTCAGAAGGCCTTGTATCTCGGAGGCGAGAAGTTCTGACTGAAGAATTGACCGTTTTGGCTGCCGTCTGGGTGGACAATCCGGAGGGTTCTCTGAAAAATTGAGGGAATATCCCTCGCGGATTATCCATAGGATCCATTTGTCCGATTTTATGGACTTACACTGGTTGCAGAATGGAGTCAGACGACCTCCCACTGCTAAGAAGTCCCCTTCGGGCAGGTGAGGTGGGACTTAGGCCAGAAACTCAGAAGGCGGCATTGGGCGCTTTGGGTCTTTGCGCTTTGTTGCATTTTCTTTTGAAGCTGAGGGGCTTGGTTCTTATTAGAACCTCCCCTGCCTTTGCCTCGAAAGGAATGACGGTTATGAGACTGGCGTTTGTTAACACCCCGCCCCCTGAGAAGGGGCGGGAGGAGGTTGAGCCAATTTAATGGCTGACCTAGTCTTTTGTGTGGCCTCTGGAGCCTGTTCTACTTGAGGACCGAAGAGATGCACACCATCGAAGGGCAATGCCATGACCTGTTGCTGGGCATCATTCGTGAAACCTGAAGTGTGCAGCCAGGAATGGCGGTGGGTACAAATGCCCGCCACTCGGCAGTATCGAAGGCGTCCATAGCTGCTTTAACCTGCTGGTTGTTGGACTAGATACCCCTGGTTATGGTTTGAAGAAGCTCTGAATTAGTGCCAGAGTCCAGCAGAGCTTCATTTGTTTGAGCCAATGCTAAAGAATATACTCATACTGAGAGAAATAGCCCTGGGTAGCTAGCGATACGCATACCCAGGGCAGATGCAGCAAAGACTCTCTTGCCTAAAGTATCTATCTTATGAGATTCTTTGTTTATAGGTCGAGCTTTAGTAGTTTGAGGAAGGACGACATTATCATCTGCCAAGACTGCAATAGGATCTGCAAAGGCTCGAGAGGCCAAAACAGGTCAATCCTTGGGAGCAGCATACTTCCTATCTATGGATTTAGCCACAGAAGGAATGAGAGCAGGATTATTCCATACCATTTGAGAAAGCGTCTCAAAGAAGGGTTTGTACCAGGGGAGTTAAATCCCTAGGGATATCCGTAACATGAAGGTACTGGAGTCTTAAAAGCTTCCCAGGATCGATGTCCATAGTCTGGAGAGAAAGAGTGGAATTCAAATTTTTCAGCAGAGACTTAGATGACAGGTCCTCGACCACAGGCTCTGCAACAGGATTGGGTCCTGTTCCATCCACATCATCATCACCCAGTCTAAGATCTGGGTCAGGCTCAATATCATCTCCTGAAAGTCCAGGAGGGACTGCATGGACAGGAAAGGAATGAAACTCAGCAGAAAAAGAGGAAGGAAAAGAATTCAGAGAGGAGAAGCCCTGAGGATTGGCAGATGAAAAGCCAGGCCTCTGTGCCGATGGGCTACACGGCACCGAGAAACTCAACGGTGCCAAAAAGCTGCATGGTGCAGACAGGTGCATTAGCGCCGAGCGACCCATGGACGCCGACGAAACCAACCCAGGACCCCAAAAATTAGGATCAGGGGGAGAATACCAGGAGATAGAGGCATCGGTGTGGCCCCCTGCGCCGCAGCCATGTGAGGGGGGAAACACCTGAGCGTGGAGTCGATGGCACCGAAGAGGGTGCCGCACGACTAGGGAGGCCCAATTGCCCTGCCCGATTCTCTGAAGAGCCCAAGGGCCCCGGAGTGACCAGGCCAGGCAGCTGGACCAACCTCCGAGCCCACTGCTCCGTCAGAGTGGCCCACTGATGAAACTGCTCATCGGAAGCCCTACCAGAAAGCGGGGAAGGGTTCCGATGTCGAAGAGGTCTGTGACCAGAATCAGCGACTCCAAACGAGGAGACCAGCAACTGACACCAATGACCGACCGTCGACGAGCATATTTTTTTTTTTTTATTGTTTTTTTGTATGTTTTTTCTTGTCCTAGTTTGTTTTATGATTCGGAACTGTGTTATATTTATTGATGTATAATTATAGTGTATATGTGTTTTCCTTCGTTATATATTGTTAACTTATAAAAGTAACTGGAAATGACACCTGGATCTCACTGTAAAGGAGCTTCGGCTCAGTGGAGATATCCTTATTCATTTTTTGTATGAATAAAAATTTTTTACTACTACATATCAGAGGGCGAGTTCGAGTGACGCCTTCTTTTTGACCTACAGGCTGAAGAAGGGCTCAAGGCTGAATGGTGCCGAGAATGCAACAGTTTTCTTTTATGCTTCCAGGGAGACCAGCCCTCCCCTCGGACACTGGACCGTCCGTTGTCAGCCCCCCCCCCCCAGAGAAGGTGGTGGACCGGACCCAGCCCGGCTGACTGAACAGCTTTCATACAAAGTCTCCCTACCATCACTTGACCTGCTCATGGTCGACTGTCAATGTAGGCTGAGACTTTTTTCTTTAATAAGAATAAATTATCGTAAGCAGTACTTTATTTGAGAAATACTACAAAATAAACTGAAAACTATGCTGCTAGTCTAAAGTTTGATTCCCGGTGGGCGAGCGGTGCAGTCACTGAAGTGCACTCGACGGCAGGGAAAAAAGGAACTGAGGTGGTTGGAGGGTGATGCAGAGATCTGCTTCAGACGAGCTGAGGCTCGTGGGCTCCATCTCTGAAAGGCCCTCCTGCAAAAAGTTTGCTTCAGCTGGGTCCTAGCGCCTCCGGCATAGTGCCCGTTAGTGTGAATGAGTGGTGGAGACTATGTCCAGGAAGAGCTACAATTTTCCCTTACTACTTGGCTACGGGTAACTGCACACACCATCCCGTTTGAGATAGCTGCTAAGGATGAGGTCAGCTGCTAAAGTTTTGGCTACAGCCACCTGTTGCACAGTTCCCCGTTTCACCCCAGTCTAGGAGAACATTAGCGAGTGGCAATGTGGTCTCCTCACTAGTGAACCCTTGCAGAGTTACAAATTCATTGGGTATAAGCTGACCAGGCTCTACCAGATCCCCTTTTACCAGCGTCAAGGATGCCCCAGTGTCCCTTAACCCTCGTGTCTGTACCCCATTCACTGTGACTGGGTGCATGTGTTCCCTCATGTTCACAGGCATGCTTCCAGGGACACAAACAACCCACTTCTTTCCTAGCCCCATTCTGCGTATTGCTCGCCCTTTTGGGACACTTGTCTGGCAATATGCCCAGTTTCTTTACAGACCCAACATTCGTTTCTTTTCTCAGAGAAATCTTTTCTCTGAAATCTGAGAGCTAACTGGTTTCAGTGGCGGCAGTGAGGTTTTAGCTGCTCTGAAGGTGCTTCCATTTCTGTGTTGCCACGCCCCCATTTGCCTCTCAGAGCAGGTCTGTTTCATAGCGGTCCAAGAGTGCAGCAGCCTCTTGTACTGTTTTGGGATCTCTGTCCTCCAGACAGGTTTTCAGTTCTGCTGGGCATGCCCAAAGAAACTGTTCTAAAAATAGCATTTTCAATTTTATCTACAGTTTGCTTCAATTCCTTCTGTTTCAAAAACTGATGTTTCGTGGTTAGCTCCTTGTAGCTCATATCAGGGCTTCTCCTGAGCTTATGGAATTTAGCTCTGTATGCTTCTGCAGTTAAATCAAACTTTTTTTTTTTAAAGTGCAGCTTTAAGTTTGCTGTAATCATTACTGTCCTTATTGTCCATTTGACCCAATGCATCCTGAGCTTTGCCGGTAAGTAGCAAGGACAGCTGGGATCTCCAGGACCCTCTAGGAATTTAAGCCTGAATACAAACTTTTTCAAAGGAATTTAAAAAGGCATCCACATCCTCTCCCTCTTTAAATTCAGCTATCAATTTGGAATTCAATTTGTAACCCAGTCCTGTAGTTCCAGTTAAACCCAAGCCACTTACCTGCTCTGGTGGTTGGAGTCGTAGCTTCTCCAGTTCATGATGCCTCTGGCGCTTTCACTACTCTTGGTCCGCCTCTCGTTGTTCACAGTCCACTTCTCGCTCCCTCTTCTCCTCTGTGTCTCGCTTCTCTCGCTCTGCTTCTTGCCGTTCTCATTCAACCTCCCTCTGGAACTCCAGCTCCATTCTGCGCAACTCAATCTGCAGCCTGAGTGCTTTTGGCTCCAGAATGCCGATGACCTTCCCCTGCTGCTGTGGCCCTTCGCTTGCACTGGCCCTGCTGTCCTCCTCGCCAGATCTGGACACTGCACTGGCTGCTGGCCCCTCCACGCTCAATGTTTGATCCCTTACAGTCACAGTCTGTGACTCGATGCTCTGGGCATCTGCTGCCATCAGGGCATTCATGAGGTTCTGCTTGGTGGCTCTCCCCTCCATACAGGATTCGTCTGTCCTGGCTCCTGGCAAAACTGCCTCAAGTAGTCTACAGTGTGCCTGCTGTAGTTGGAAGCCATCTTCTTCCCTATGGCCACTCTAACTTGCATTTTAGAAAAAAAAATTAAAATAAAACCGGTAGGAACTTGACTGTAAGCAAACTGATATAGTTCTGTTTCCTTTTTAAAAATAAATCACTGCCTTTTTTTGCAAGTGAGCTGTACAGTATTAAGCTGACACACTGAACAGTTAAAGCTTGTGTTACCAAATTTATCCGCAACGCTGCCAACCAAATCTGTCACAAGCGCACTCAGCAGGTCAGGCCCTCTGCTCCCACAGTGCCAACCTCTGAGCGCAAGAGTGGGAACAGGTAACAGACAGGGTAACCCTCCTGTCTGCTTGTGGGTCTGAATCACTTTTAGTCTCAAGTTCTTAGGGGATTCAAACTGTGAACTTTATGCTAGTGTACCCAAATATAAAGGCGCAAATAATCTTTTCGGGGGATGCAAGATATCGTTCGACTAAGGGCACCTAAACAGGTATCCAAAATAAACCTTTAAAATGCTATAAAAGATCTTAGGTATATTCTTACCTTTTCCCAGTTTAGTAACACCATCAAGCTCTTGAACAGTTTTGTCAGTCTTAACCCTCTATATGTCACATGCAAAAGAACGAACTTGGAAGACCCAGACAATATCTTTCAAATGAAAGGTTTACTTAAAAATGGATAAAACATGTAAAATGTAAACACAGAACAATATCAAAGAGCATACAATCACATAAAAACAAGGAAAACTACAAACGCCTACTGACATAGATCTTTTCTATCTAATGTATTACCTCTGCAAAGTGCTTAAGTTAGATCAGAGATCTTGTTTCTTAAGAGCCCAAAAAGATGTCTCACAAAGATCAGACAAGTCCTAGATAAAAATGTGTCTCTCTCACACACCCCTTCTATGTCATCTAGCTTCTCCTTTTAGAATATAAAAAATATACAATGATCTTCCTGTCAGGAGATATTTTAAATACTGTTACTTCAGCAAAAACAAATTTCCCAAATTATGACAGTCTTTAATCAAGCCTTTCCTTTGATCTTTTGTGGTTTCCCGTTTTCCCCAAGGAACAAAGGTTTTTTTTTTTTACATCTTTAGCACCATGGTGGTATAGCATGTTTTCCCTCTAAGATGTCATAAAAGTTTACGAGCCCTATATCTTGGCAGCTTGGTCAGTTCTAATTAAGACAGAAACAGGAAACCCTTAAGTCTCTCTAGTCTTAATTACCTTAGTAAGAATATACATCAAAGAAGTAAGATTTGGGGGCCTTTAGATGTGTCTTTTTTTTAATTCACTCTTCTTGCTGTTGCCACACATCTGCCCAGTCACGGACCCCTGAACCCCCACTTCCACACGTCTCCCAATACCCCGAGCCTTCCCCCTCAAGGTGGGGTTGTGGCACCTGAGCTCATTGCCGTAATCATGGTACCAGTTCGGGAGCCGGCCTGGAAGCTAATCAGGGTCAGGGGCGGGCATCATTCATGGTGGCTGCAAGCGAGGATTTCTTCTCGAGTCTCCAGGGGCAAGGATGTGCAATGACGTCCAGCATCTGCCCTGCTCCTCAATGGCTTCAGACACCGTACGCTTGCAAGTCCTCCTGGCCTCCGCCAGGAGTCCTACGTGCACCGGGCATTCACACCAGCCCTCCCCCGGAGAAGGAGAGCAGCCCTGAGGGCACTCAATCCTTCTCCCCCGGCCAGCCCTCCAGCTCCCCGGGTCGCTAGTGATGCAAGTGGAATTCCAACTGCTGTGCCGGTGGGCCGGCTTCTTTAGATATGTCTAATAATGGTTTCTTTACTTACCTTTTCCCACAAACAGTAACGAAGAAACCAACAGAAAGAGCGGTTACGTAAGAACTTACCATAAATGAAAATTATGTACCTACCATAATTCTTGATCTTCACCATTCATTACTGCTGGGTGTAAACGGAGGCACGCACCCACATCCGGAATCCCGAGGAGCTCTGCGCCCCGAGTGACGCATCGCGTGATGCACGAGGGGTGGCCGTTAAACACTGCAGACTCCTCCTCCATCCCAGTTCTGTTAGCTGTAGAGGCGAAATAAAGACAAAGAAAAGGAGAGCGAGGCAAGAGAGCCGAGGGATAGAAAAAGGAAAGGACATAAACTGAAAAAGGGATAAGCCAGTAGAGGACAGAAAAAGAAGGGAATGCCTATACTAAGGGACCGCAGGGCCTCACTTCTGGGGTGGCTCCAAGGGAGGAACAGATAAGAAAAGGGAAGAAGAAGAAGAATGAAAATGAGGGATGTTGGGAAGGGAGAACACTGCCCACTGATATAACGGTTTAAGGCTTATAAGTTCGGAACCAAAAACAAGGGAGCAAGGATCCCGCTTGATAGGTCTGAAAAGAAGGTGCAACCGAACTGCTTGCACAGATCGGACACAAAGGGCAGGTTCTCTAACCTCTCGTCATCCCAACCCCTTAAACTCTAGCTGAGAGCTCACAGACTGCCGAGGCAGAAATTCTGTTCCAGAAAGAGAGCACCCAACTAGGAAGAGGAAGAGGTCTCCAACACCTTGTTAAGTACCAACACAGATGTGTGTGGGGAGGGGGTGAGCTCTACAGAGGGCACCCCTTTACGAAAAGGATAGAGTGGGAACTCAACTGGACTCCCTAAAGGCCAGGCAATAGCATCAGCTCAAGGTAATTGAAGTGCCAGGAAAGCACCAACCAGAAGAAACTGATACAAAGAATAATAAGACCTGCCAGAGGAACCAGGACAAAAAGGAACCGAGCCATAGAGGGACGTTCCTTTAACTGTGAATTGAACAACATGGTTAAGAAAACCAAGAGGTCACCCCTAAGGGCAATCAGAAAGAGTTCCCTCAGGATAGAATAAATTCCACTTGTTCCCCTTTACCTTGGGGAAATAGGAGCCGCTCAGAAAAAAATGGAAGAATCAAGATATGTATTTTTTGGGGGGGGGGGCTTAAAGGCCAATGATGAAGGAGGAGGAACGAGCAGGGAGGGGGAAACACTGGAGAAGGAGGCCCATGAGGGGAAGGTGGGCTGGAATCAGTAATGAACGGTGAAGATACAAAAGATCATCAAGAATTACGGTAGGTATGTAATTTTCATATCTTCCCTTGTCAATCTTCACCATTCATTACTGCTGGGTGAGTACCAAGCCCCAGGGGGCCTGGATAGACCCTGAGGGAACAGATCCCTCAGCCTCCTACTGGTAGAATGCAGGAAGGGGAGACCCTAACAAGCAGACTGGAGCAGTCCAAGGTTAGTGAGGACGAGGAGGTGCCCCCTGTGGGTGAGGGGAGGGAGGTTGCCCCTGAAGCAGCCTCCTCATCCTACGGGAGAACAGACGGGTTCCCCGGAAGGCAAAGGCAGTCACCCTACGCCGGGCAATGGGTGACAGTCTGGAGAGACCAAGCCATGCCGCCTGCCTAATGCAGATCACTGTCCCTTCAAGTTGGATGCCCTCGCTTGGTGCCTTGCAAGCTCCAGACCTTGCGCAGAGAGGGCAATGGTTTGTCTAGACTGCTCTGCCAGGCAAAGATGCTAGGACCTGCGATAGCATCGACCGCAGATGCTTGTTGTAAGCAGCGTGGTGTGCCTGATGTGAACTGATGCACATCAACACAGGACTTGAGAAAACCCTTCATCTCCACCAGTCGAATTCAGCAGAATCCGGATCCGGGGGTCTGTCATGCGCCGAGGCCCGGAAGAAGCGTCTAGGGACATCAAGCCTGAAGGTGGATGAGGCAGAAAACCTAGAGACTCATGGGGGGCACAATACCATCTCCTGCAGTCTGACGGGGCAGGAGACTGCTAGGTATGGATAGACGCTTCTTGGAAAGGGATTGGCCAGGAAGGCACCACCAGGTGGCGAGCACTGAATTCGCTAAGGAATGCACGTGTCTGCCGCTCAATATTGTCCCTACGGATGTAGGAGATGCGAAGCTCCGAAACTAGCCTCGAAAGGAACTGCTGATAGTGAAATCAGTGTCAAAGGAAAGGTGGACAGAAAGTTCCTCTTCCTCAGGCAAGGAAGTTGAGCTCGAATGTTTAGAGGACTCCTACGGCAGAGGGGACAGATGGAAAACCTGTTCGTCCATGGCCCTGACATAAGATGGGAAGGCCGCCACAGTAGCTCTGAATGTCTCCCAAGATAACGGCCCTGTGGGAGAGAGAGGGTGGTTGCACAGGGATGGGTGAAGGGCACCTAAAAGCACGTGCCTGGCCTCTGCCAGAGCTCCGAGATCCAGGGAGCGATACCGCCAGGATTGGGGACCCCGAGATCATGCTGGGTTGCGGAGAGGAAAGAAAGGGAGGCAAACCCGGGAAGAGCCCTGAAGGGGAATCTCCCCTGTGATGCGCCTGGGATTGCAAGGGTCCAGAAGGGCAACCCACAGAACCGCCACCAGAAGGAGCTTTGGAGACTTTGAAAGAAAGGTGGGGATCAGCGCTGCGACTCCTCCCCACACCGGCAGGGCAGTGGGGATTCGCCGCAGTTCCTCACCCTGACCTCTCAATCCCTCGGACTCCAAAGCAGCCCTCTTCCTCAATGTCAGTGGGGGAGGTCCCTGCTGAGCAAGCCCCCGAAGGGAACTCACTGTGGCAGGGTCCTCCACCCTCTCCTGAAGGACCCTAGTAGCACCAGAGATGACAGCTGCCCGGGACCTCCGGGAAGAGGGCATCCCCTCCCGATCTCCTGAAGGATCTGCCGCATAAGACTCCAGGCCACCCCTAACCGTGGAATCGGGGCTAACCAGTTCCGGGGACTCGGGGAGAGGAACACTGGATCGCCTGGTGCTACAGCCTATAGGAGGTTCCGAGTCAGAAGACTCAGGTTGCCAGTCCGGGACACCCCCCCCCCCAAGTCATCCTCCTCTGAAGAGGGGTCAACCAGAGAAGACTCCATCGAGGCTACCGCAGGAACCTCACCCAAAATTACACCAGGCCTGGTACCGCCAAAGGCCACGCCAGCGGCGCCCAGAAAAGTCAGCCGCACTCTGTCGGCACGGGAACCTCAGCAGCATCGTGAATGGCGCTGGCGAGACCCAAGATGACACCGCCAATGGCTCCACCTGAGTCCCGGAACCCAAAGTGACACCGTGAGCAGGCGCCGCCCGAGTCCCAGCGCGGAACCCAAACAGCAACTGTGTCAGACTTCAGCGGCAATGCTGGGTGAAATCGAGGGTCACAGCCGGGCCCCGTAACTGGGGGCCACGACACTGGGGGAGCCTGCACCTCCGAGGAGGTGACTGCCGGGACGCTGACAGCAGGACCCCGGGAGGGATCACACCGCTCCTCCAGCGCCGAAGAAGAAACCTCCTCCTCGGCAAGGCGAGAAGTGGAGGAGGTTCCCTCCTCACTGGGCTGCATAGACCCGGAGGAAGGGTTGTGATATCTGGCTTGGGAAGCCTGCGGGCGACGTCCTCCGAAAGTCGGCGGAGCCCTATAGACTTTATATGCGCAGATTTCTAACACACGGCGATCCATGGAGAAACAGGTGTCGCAGTGATCCATATCATGGTAGGGTCCCAGGCACCGAAGAGGATCATCATGCCGGTCCATGACGGAGAAAACTGCTGGCCGCAGGCACCAACACATAGGAGCACGGCCCGCCGACTGCGTTTGCCCCGAACTTGACAGCTGATACGAAAACAATATAAACAGCAAAGCTCCGGTGTGTCAAATACAAAATAAAAGGACGGTCTTACCAGCAGGCGACATCGGGAAAAGAACCAGGATGAAGGAGCGACGCGAAAATCGACACGCCGGCTATGACGCAGGTACTAAAACTATAACTCCATACAGCAGGTGCAGCCTTGACGGCGGAGAAACAGAACTAGGATGGAGGAGTCGTCTGTGGCGCCTAACATCCAACCCTCGTGCATCGGTGATCGTCACTCGGTAGCGCCGACTCACCGAGAGATTCCTGTGACAGGTGTGCCTCCGGCTTACACCCAGCAGTAATGAATGGTGAAGATTGACAAGGGAAGATCAGTAATTCTTTGACTCCTCTGTTAGGTCACACCTTTGGAGCTATAAGCTGTCAGCATCAGGATCACTTGGAAACTTTCTACTAGCTGGGGACCACCCACAGTGACATGCAGCGTTGGAGTATACAAACTTTCTGCTAGCTGGGGACCACCCACAGTGACATGCAGCGTTGGCGTATACATAACATGGGAGGACCCATCACTTTTCAGTTCCCAACCGGTGACTAGCCAAAGACGGCCTCAAGCCATGAGGAACCAGATTACATCAGCACCAGGCATACAAGGAAAGGCATGGGGCTACAGACAGGAGATACGGAGTAAGGTTTTAGCAGAGCACCTGATATAACCCTCAATAAAAAAAAAGGCGGGGCAAGGAGGGAGGCTACGGCATGGCGTAAATGAAGGAGATTCTCTTGAAGATCTACTGTTAACAGTAAGTTCTTACAGAACTTCTCTCTTCATCGAGGATATCTCCTCCATTAGGCCACACCTTTGGAACGACTCCCAAGCAGTACAAAGTAAACTGGGAGGATGACAGTCTGATGTGATCAAGACAGAAGGCCTTATAGTGCAGCAAGCCCAAAATCAGCACGTCTGCAAGAGACGAGGTCCAGACTGTGATGTTTAGTCTAAGTGTGAACAGTGTTCCATGTGGCTGCAGTACATATGTCGGCAGCAGGGACATTTTTGAAATAAGCAACAGAAGCGGCCACACCCCTTGTGAAGTGACCATGAACACCACAAAGTTCCTTACCGTATTTCCTATAACAGAACATAATGTTAACGTGACAGCCATTCGGACAGGCACTGTTTAGACAAAGGAGCACCCTTCTTTCTTCAGGAAATAAAACATAAAGCTGAGAGGGCTTTCTGCAGTTCTTGGTGTGATCAATATAGCTTCTCACTAGTCTATATAGATCAAAGCTATGGAGCAGCGCCTAACCCTGGTCAGCATACTCCGTGCAATAAACACAAAGGTGTGTGATTTGATTCAGTGTAAATTCTAATATTACCACTGGTAGAAACCTGTGATTTGTACGCAAAGAGACTGTGTGAAAAATCAAATAAAGAGGCCCACACATTAAAGGCAGAAACTTAGAAATCCTCCGAGCATAGGTCATCGCAACTAAAAACATTTTCCATGATAGGAAACAAACCACAACTTGCAGCAGGCTCAAAAGGAACAAACATCAATTTCTCAAAAAAGTCCCAAGGCAGAACTGGATTATGGATAGGAGGTTTCATATGAAGAATACCTCTCTGAAACCCACAGGGCACTGCTAATTGGGAAAGTATACGACTGTCAATAGGGACATGGAAAGCTGACATAGTGGCCAAATGCACCTTACTGTAGGAATACCGCAGGCCAGAGTCAGACAGAGAAGGCAAGTCACAGGACATGTAAAACTGTCCATATTCTGGGAAGCAGACCACATAGTGAAGTGCTTCCATTTCAGGAAATACATGTGTCTGGTAAAAGGCTTCCTAACTGCAAGCAGAACACTAGCAACTATGGGGAATACCGTAAAATGCTTAATGGTTATGTTCTCAGGAGCCATGTATGCAGGTGCTGGGACTGCAGGTCAATATGCACAAGGGATCCCTTGCCTTTGACAACAGACCCCAACACAGAGGTAGAGGGACAGGAGGCTCCACTGCCAGACGCTGAAGGAGTGGAAACCCTATCTGGCAAGGCCATAATGGAGCAATGAGGATGAGAGTGGTACTCTCCACTCGTAGATGGAGCAGTATCATCTGCATTAGAGGAATGGGGGGAAATGCATATAGAAACTTCCTTTTCCAGGAGAGAGACATGTCTCACCAAGAAACTCCAGGCCCTGGAGCAAACAAGCAGGAATGGAGCAGTGTTGTGTTACATAGGGATGGGAAAAAGGTCCAGTTCTGTCCGACTCCATCTTGTGAAGGTCATTTACCATGAAGGTCAGCTGTTCCTATTTGTGAACCATCTACTCGGATCTGCTTAGCCGGTCTGCCAAGACATCTGAAGATCTGGGAAAACACAGCAGATAGCTGAAGGCTGTGTGACCAAGCTCAGTACCATACCCTGTTTCCCTTCATAAGGGATAGGAGTGAGTTCTCTCGTTTGACATAATGCATCACACTGATTTTGTCTGTCTGGATTAGCAGAGGACCGGGGCAGATGATTCTGAAAGGCCTGGAGGCTATACAGGACAGCCCACCATTTTCAGGACATTTATGTGCAGCTTGGCCTCCACCTTGGTTCATGACCCGTGTCTGGCAAGAGCTGAGATGAGCACCTCAGCTAGAGCCTGGGGCATCTTTGGTGAGGATCTATAAAAGATCTTGTACAATGAATGGAACACACTTCAGAAGGGTTTCGCAATCCATCCACCATAACAACGCTCTGTGAAGAGGAGATGTAACGAGAACCATATGATCCAACTTGTCCATTAACTGATCACACTGGACCTTTAGCGTCCTCGAAGGTATCCTCATATGAAGACACGCCATTGGCACAGTCACTATGGTCGCAGCCAAGAGTCTCAGAAGATGTAACACTGTTCATGCAGAGACACAGTGACTTCTGCACACCAACTGCACCTCAACAAAGTGTCTGCCTGGTCCTATGGCAGGAGGCACATCCTTTCTGTGTGTCCGAGACCGCCCCTATGTACTGCAGTCTTTGGCACGGAGTCAGCACAGACTTTGGCACATTTGCTGGGACCCCAAGTCATCAACTGATACATCCGAGACACGGTATGTAGCAGACATTCCCTGGACCTGACCTTCAGGAGCCAGTTATCCAGATAACAGGAAAACATACAGGTCTTCCCTGTGAAGGGCTGGATCACACCTGAAAACCAGCCTCGGCTCAGTGTGCCTTTGCCAGTTACCAATTTTCAATAAATAAAACCACCACTAAGCATCTGATGAAGATCTGTGGTGCAGAAGACAAGCCAAAGGGCAATAAATACCTTGAACTAATAGTGTTTGCCCTCCAGCATAAAATGGAGCTTTGTCTGTGAGATTTCTTAATCTTTATATGAAGATACAGTCTGGAATCCTTGAGATCCAACACAGGATACAGATCCCCTGTTCACTTTGGGACTAAAGAGCATCTGTAATAGAACCCTTTGTTTTCTCTCCCGAAGATGAACCAGTTCTATGGCACGGTTTTGAAACAAGAGTCTGAATTTCTTTCAGAAGGTACAAACGGCCCAGAATATAGAAGAAAGGTGGTAGAGGATGATCTGGTAGGATCTGTAATGGATCTACAGCATGCTCCCTTGCAACTGTTTCCAGAACCCACTTGTCTGTGGTGATCTCCTGCCACTGTTTCTGGTGCAGTGAGATCCCATCTCCCACACTCACCCCTGGAGATGACAGCTGGGGGAGAGACGGAAGAGTCAGGTGGAACCAGGGGCGGCAGGGACACAGAACTGATTCCTTTGGGTGCTTCTGCATGGGCACCAGGTGGAAGAGACCCAGCTCCTGTGCTGACAATAGGCACGATTACTCTGGGCAGCAGGTAGATGAAAGGAGCCCCAATCACGACCTCCAGCAGGAGTGAGATACAGGGAGTTCACAGACCTGAAAGAGTCATTTTAGAAGTCTGAAGGCTATGCAGGGCCTCTTCAAAACCACAATTCTGACCTTTAAAAGTAGCATTCCTAAACTTCCTGCTCCATATCATTGGCAAAGCCAGCAACTCTGAGCCAAGAATATTTTCTCATGCAAATGCCAGAAGCTGCAGCCCTGACAGAAGCATCAGAGACATTCTAAACAAGAGTGCAGCAAATGTTGGCCAACCTCAGCCCCTGCAGACAATGTTTTAAGCAACTCAGTCTTGGCAGAGCCAGAGCCATCAGGCAAAGCCTGGGCTGTAGTATGAGTAGCTTTCCACAGGCTGTTCCGATAGTTGATCATGTGGCCTGGTAGTTTGCAATCTTAAGGTCCAATGATACAGAGGCAGAAGTATGCTTGCCCATCATGTACGGCCTCCTAGACTCCCTATCAGAAGGCAAAGTACTCATGTCTAGGCACTCTGGACTCATCATGAATAGCCATGTTAACTACAGTCTCAGTTTCTGTATAATAAAGCTTAGCAGATTTATTGTATTGTGTTGACCGGGTAGGCCCTGATGGTGCAGGATACTGCTTATCAGCCTTCTTAGGGACTGCAGGCAATGAGTCTGGTCTGTACCATGCAGCAAAAGGAGCATCCTCTAATGCAAGAGGTACAGATGGAATGATAATGGAGGGGGAGCAGGGTATCCCAAAAAATTCCAGTAGATCTCCATTTAGTGGACTCTTCCCGTTCCACATCAAAACTCATGACAGACTGCATCTGCTGTATCATGGCTTGGAAAGATGGGTCCTCAGGAGAAGATTGGGGTATAAACCAGAGTCCTCACTACAGGACGAAAGGGTAGAACTAGAATGAAGGGAACTTTCTACAAAATGTTCTTCACCCTCATATTCATCCTCTAAGTCCATGAAGTCAGGATTATATTCCATTTCATCAGCTTGAGCGATAATGAGAGCAGCTAAATGGACCAGCGATGCTGGCTGAGAAGCAGGAATCTGTGGCATGCTAGTAAAATCCGAAGTCTGAGCACTAGAAGGCCCCATTGGCAGAATAACCGCCTGCAATGGCAACCCTGGCAGAATGTGTTGAATCGTTTCAGAGACCAACGTCAGCATAGCCTAGGAGTTGGCACCCTGAAACGGGGCCAAGACTACCTACATCGACAAGCTTTGGCCAGATAACGATGGCGTCATACCATCCATAGTAGGTACGGCAGCACCTAAGCCAAGCCCTGACCTTGCTGTCTCAATGATGGTCCGGGTGTGTGTGCAGTAGTTGATGCCACTGGAACAGATGTTGATGAGGATGTATCTTCTCAACAGTGACCGGGAACTCACCAGCGAAGCAGATCTGTCCTTTGATGACTGTTCTTTGGCTGACAATAAGGGAAAAACAGATTTTGAGCCCTTTTCCTTCTCCATGACTTTCAACGCCTTTAATGCAAAGACATTTTCTAGTGCTTTCTTATGGCATCGTCTTGTAGCCTGGCTGAAGCTCTCAAGTTTTCACGTTGTCAGACAGGACCAGACAACACACACACACACACAAACGGTGTGTGTGAATTCCTTGTAAATTTTATCTCCGCACTTACAACACTGAAACAAAGGCTCTTTCGACGTCAGTGGCATACAGCGATGATGAAAGTACACTAAATAAAAGTAAAATAAACAGCAATGACTTGGTTGACTGTGTTTCCTTCAGATTTGACGAGGGTGGATAGCGGGAAAAGCAACGAGGAGTGATGAGCCACCCATGTTATATACGTGTTGATGTTGCACGTCATTGTGGGCCACCCCCAACCAGCAAGAAGTCTGAGTGGTCCTAAAGCTTACAGCTTCTAGTTTCAAAGATGTGGCCTAATGAAGGAGATGTCCTCGATAAAGATTACTTGCATTATGAAGTCAAAGTCTTTCCTGGCATGGCTGGCAGTGCATTTTAATACAGAACTGCAAATCTGTTTTCAGATGTTTATAGAGAAAACATTTTCTACTACCAAAATAGTATGTATTTAAAGGGACAACCCTTTTTGCATAATATTTCTAGTTGAAAATCTACAGAAACTGTTGGTTTATCTGCTTCCTTTCTCATTAGAACTGAAATGCACGGGAATGGTGTAATTCTACTCTATCTTGTTTTGCTTCAAATCCTTGTTCTGCTTTTACTGCATACATCCTGAACATCTGGAACACCCCCAAACAGAACAGCCACTCATGATGCAATAGCATCCTCTCCTCCCAGAGCATCATGAGTGGCTAGACTGTGTTTTTTTTTTTGGGGGCATTTCAAGTCCAGGAAAGATGCAGTGGAAGCTGATCAAAGAATGTAAAAACATTTTAGATTTTTGTGTGGCAACATCAGTATGGTAGGGCAACCTTTAATTTTTAAGAATAAATCAAAATCAAACTACCACCTACATCAGCAATCTCTACAGAATGTGAGCAGTAACAATATGCGTTTATAACGTAGGGAAAATCTGAGGCCCAAGGGTGTTGACAAAATCCCTTTAACAGAATGTAAGAAATATGTGGTCCTTCATAATCTGTTATTTTTTTTATGATTAAACCAGTGACTTTTTCTTGCAAAACAGATTTTGCTTGCAAAGCCAATTACTTAAAAAAAAAAAAAAAAAAAAAAAAAATCATATAGATGGATAACAATAGTACAAGTGTATAAAAGGCATTTTTTTTTGCCAAAAATAGTATCCATTTCTTTTGAAACACAAAAGCATCTTAGTTTCTCATTGAAATACAGTTGGCTCCTAAGTAGTTGGCAGTTTGACATCACACTATACGAACTCTACTGAATTCTTTTTACTAGCAATGTGAAAAACAAAGGCAAAACTTCACTGCACAGATATAAAAGTAGAAATTGCTCGCTAGCCCATCATAACACAATAAACAGTCCACCGGCTCCATCAGAAGTGAATACTTTCTCTTCAAGCATATCAGTCTTAAGTACTTAGCATCAATGGGAAGGCTAATACAGACAACACATAGTCAAGGCATCCCGAGTTTAGTGTAAACAATTTTCTGGCATTCTTTGTGGTACTGGAGTTCTTTGTTAAGCTCATGACTAAGCTGTCACTGGGAGACTGAGCAGAATTTTGGACACTGAAGGCCCAAGAATGGTGGGTGGGGGATCATAGCCTGACAAGCTAAGGCACAGTTGGGTTAATGTTCTACATCCTAATGAAGGTCCAGGCCTGCAGCTTGCAGACAGGTGACTCCTGGGCTATACGAGAGGTACTGTGGCCATGCCTCATTTTCTACAGTGTCCTGTCCCATTTCTCGTCTGTGTACATCCTGTAAACCCCATCACAGGCTACATGCTGCCATGGCATTAACTGGAGCTATACAGAAACAACAACCTTTGTGGTATGGGACAATCCAAAGGTTGCTGTTCCAGCTGCCTATATGCTCACAGCAAATTAAAAAATTAGACACACCCCAAATGGGAAGAGTCAAAGATACATCAGTGTCCATGCAGTAAAGAGTAGGTAATCCAGCTGCAGGCTGCTCAACAGAACACGACTTTAAACACCGGCACATCCTGTACCAGCAAGACCTGTTACAAGAAAGAAAACGTCAGACTCACCAGTAAATTAAAGGGTTTCTCCAGCAGCAGTTTAAGAAAGAAACCAATCAGAAGACAGAGAACTGGTTGGTCTGTAAACAAGGCCATCCATGCATGCGAGTGTGTGTTGAAGAGTCATAACATCTTTAAATGAACAGAAGCTTTTAGACTCTGCAACAGTCAGTTTTTCAAAATAATCTGGAATGTAGATATGCCCTCCCTAGGGAATGGGATCTTTGGGATGGCAACGGAAGGTATACTGTTGGGACTCCAAAAAGAGCAGAACAGTGCCATAAATTAGTAGGACAAACTGGTACAGTCTGCTCTTTTTTGGTGTTAGGGATACAGTGTGTAATTCATACCAGAGGGGCCAGAGTCAGGCATTTCTCAGACCAATATCATCAAAGGGTGGGCTGGAATTGTTAGTCATGCCTCTCCTGTAGTAAATTTGGGAAAACTGACATCACTGTACATGCCACGTTAGGTTAGGGGCATTGCAGCAATCCCACTTCACAAATCTCAACAGAACTTAAAATGATTGGAGAAAAAAAACTCCAACTGGTTAATTCCAGTAGCTGTTAATCCTGGTATGTTCCTGGTACTTTGACATTCATCCCCACTTGTTTTAGGTGATCTCTGTAGATGTCTCATTCAATAATAAAAATTACTGTTAGAATAATCCTTTAATACTGTGTCAGCCTGCTTTCTCCACTTCCCTTTGGCACATCAAGAGGATTTTTGCAGGAGTCTGCCGTGACTCCCATCAGGGCTGAAACAACTGCAAACTTCCCCAGAAACACACCTGCAAATACAGACAACTGACTGAGAATCAGTTTACTGAAGCCAGTGCAACTGTTTCCTGGCACCACAGCCCATTTACCTGCTGTCTGACATCACCTGGTCGGTACTTTGGCTGCCAGGTAGTGCTGCACCGTGCCATGACTGGTAGACACCAATGACAACGTGGCTGCTAAGTACTGCAGCACAAAGCCACAACTACCCGCAGGCAGTACAACCGCTCGTCTTCATCTCTGCATTCAGAAAGGAAACGATTCATGGCAGCATGCAAACTGTACGCATCCCCCCCACCCCAAGCGAGATTCGAGGCAATACCTCAAAACTGTATAAAAAGCATATCTTGTTTGTAAATGCACACAGACACACATTTCCTCAAGACTGGCTGAGGGATAATATGGCAGGTGTCGGAGGAAGAGAGGACACACCTACAAAAGCTACCACATCCTACCAGCAACGGTCTTTAAACAGCCAAACTATCTAGACAACATAAACTGTACTGCGATCAAATCCCAAACCCTGTAAAACACCACCACAGTCTGCCTGTTCAGTTTTTTTAACAGTTTATTTAATGATACTTTCAAGATACGAGACAGAACTGGAACAGAAACGAATCAAGACTGTCCTTCATGGTTCAAGCTGTCAAAAAAGCAAATTTCTTCTTTAGTAAAGGCACAGCCAAGGCCCCCAGCCCACCTTCCAGAGCCAATCTACCCACCCTTCAGAGTACAGCCAGCCAAGGCCCCCCAACCCACCTTCCAGAGCCAATCTACCCACCCTTCAGAGTACAGCCAGCCAAGGCCCCCAACCCACCTTCCAGAGCCAATCTACCCACCTCCAGAGTACAGCCAGCCAAGGCCCCCGACCCACCTTCCAGGGCCAATCTACCCACCCTCCAGAGTACAGCCAGCCAAGGCCCCCGACCCACCTTCCAGGGCCAATCTACCCACCCTCCAGAGTACAGCCAGCCAAGGCCCCAACCCAGCTTCCAGAGCCAATCTACCCACCCTTCAGAGTACAGCCAGCCAAGGCCCCCCCGACCCACCTTCCAGGGCCAATCTACCCACCCTTCAGAGTACAGCCAGCCAAGGTGCCCTTGCCCACCTTCCAGGGCTCCACCCTCTAGAGTACAGCCAGAACCCCCTGGGCCCACTCTCCAGGGTACTGACTAGGGATGTCACAGTATAGTACAGTTACGTAAGAACTTACCGTAACAGTAGATCTTCGAGAACAGCTCTTGCAGCAGGTTACACCATTAGGACTGAAGCCGGCAGGCGTCAGGACCCCACGGAAAAATTCTAGCTAGCTATCTTCAGCGGGGACCGCCCCAGACGTCGGTCCTGCCTCCGACGCCAGACTTAGTATAAGGGGCTGTCCCGCCTGATTCCTCAGTTCCCCGGGCCGAGACCTCCGCCGCAGGCTGACATCGAATGGGAGACCGAGGATCCACCGCCAGAAGTCAAAGGAACAAACCCTGATAGTAAAGGCGAAAGCCATGCCTCCTCCTGGGAGGTATTGCTGCAAGAGAGCTGTTCTCGAAGATCTACTGTTACGGTAAGTTCACGTAACTGTACTATCTTACTTCGAGATACAGCTTTTGCAGCAGGTTACACCATTAGACTGATTCCCAAGCAGTAACGCTACAAAGTTCTGGAAGGAGGAAACTAGGAAATACATTCCAGGTCCTGAATCTAGGACAGGAGACCCTGTAGCACCGCCAGGCCGAAGCCGGCTCTTCGCCGAGAGGCGATGTCCAGGCTATAATGCCTGATAAATGTATGCACAGAGCTCCAAGTGGCTGCAGCACATATGGCAGAAGTGGAGACGTTTTGGTGTGCTGCAAAGGAGGTGGCCACACCCCTAGTAGAATGACCCCAGACTGTACCCGGGAGGGGCTTTTGTTTGATATCACAACAGAATGAAATACACTGGACAAGCCAGCGAGACAGGGATTGTTTGGATACAGGTTGGCCCATCATCCTTTCAGAAAAGGAAACGAAAAGCTGCTCAGAACTACGAGTAGTTTAGTGCTGTTGAGGTAAAACCTCAAGCTGCGGTGAACATCCAGGGTGTGGAGCAGTGCCTCTCCTCTATTAGAGTAGTTCGGGAAGTAGACCGGCAGGTCAATATCCTGATTGAGAGTGAGTGTAGAGACCACCTTAGGCAAAAATTTTGGATTCGTCCTCAGGGATACTCTGTCCCGGTGGAAAACTAAATAAGGCTCTTTGCACATGAGAGCGTGAAGCTCAGAAATTCTTCTCGCTGAAGTAACAGCAACCAAAAACAGCGTTTTCCATGACAGAAAATGCAGCTCGCAATCCGCGGCAGGTTTGAAGGGGGGAAGCGTGAGTTGTTCCAGGACAAAGAGCAAATCCCCTGGAGGCACTGGGTCCTTAATGGGTGGCCTAAGGTGTAACACTCCTCTCAAAAATTCCCGAGAGGCGTCTAATTGCGCCACTGTGCGATGTCCCACTGGAAGGTGGTAGGCAGAGATGGCACAGAGGTGCACCTTGATAGAGGAGTAGGCTAGACCCGAACGGAAAAGGGAGAGCAGGTAGTCCAACACCACTCTCACCGGGCAACCTAAAGGGGAAAAATCACGTGCTCGCGACCATAAACAAAAACGGCGCCATTTCATGGCGTACGTCGCATGCGTTGCCGGCTTTCTGGCTACAGAAAGAACTTCCGCAACCTCTTGCGAGACCCCATGATGCAAGATGGCTATGTCTCTAGGAGCCATGCATGCAGGTTCAGTGAACGTAAGTCCGGGTGGAGCAGTGAACCTTCCTCCTGAGACAAGAGATGGGAGCTGAACGGCAATGGGAGCGGAGGTTCCCGGGACAGCTGTATTAGCAAAGGGAACCAGATCTGTCTGGGCCAGAAAGGGGCCACCAGGATCATTGCTGCATGCTCCCTGCGCAGTTTGAGAAGAACTCTCTGGATCAACGGAAGGGAGGGAAAGCGAGAGGAATCTGTCCGCCAGGAGAGGGACAACGATCTCGCCAGAAGACACCAGGCCCTGATCTAGCGAGCAGAAACTGGGCAGTTTTATGCTGGATGGGGATGCTAACAAGTCCAACTCTGGAGTTCCCCATCGCAGAAACAGATCCTCTGCTACTCTTGAAAAGTTCCCACTGTGGACTCTGGCCTGGGAGCTACTCAGGCCGTCTGCAATCGTGTTGTCCACCCGGGAACATGTACAGTGATCAGATTCGCCGTGTCGGATTACCCAATCCCACACCCTCATGGCTTCCCTGCAAAGGGGGTAAGAGGTGCGCCTCCTTGTTTGTTGAGGTAATACATCACCGCTGTTGTCTGTCTGAAGCAGGAGAGTACTCGGCGGGATTTCTGACCAAAAGGCCTGCAGGGCATAAAGGACCGCCTCATCTCTAGGACACTGATATAGAGATGAGCTCCAGAGGGGTCCACATACCTCTGGACTTCACCCGTCCAGTTGTGCCCCCACCCTGGACCTGGAGGCGCCTGTGGTGAGGATTTCTCCGGACGGCGCTACAAACGGACTGCCGTGGAGAGCGACCTGGGTCTAGCTAACCACTGCCAGTCTTGAATCACAGTGTTCGTGATTCTGACCGGATGCTGCATGTGGTCTTGCCTTTGATCCCATTGCACTGTGAGCATCTACTGAGTTACCCGCATGTGAAGCCTTGCGAAAGGGATGGTAGGAATGGCCGCAGCCATGTGTCCGAGCAAGCGAAGGACTGACCTGGCAGGGACGGTCTTGTTCGACGATAACTCCCTGATGAGGGATCTGATGCGCTCTGCTCTGTCGTCTGGAAGAAAAGCTCTTCCTGAACGGCGCCAGTACTGCGCCTATAAATTGCAGCTTCTGACAGTATCCAGGAGAGACTTCTCGTGGTTGATTAAGATGCCCAGAGATCGGAACAGGACCTGGGTGCTCTGGATCAAGAGGTAACAACGCCTCTGGAGGCGGCCATGAGAAGCCAATCGCCCAGGTACGGGAACACATAATGGCCCTGTCTCCTTAGAGACGCTGCCACGACTGCCATGCACTTGGTAAAAACCCTGGGTGCGGATGACAGTCCGAATGGAAGGGCTCGGAATTGAAGGTGGTGGTCGAGAAACTCGAAGCGCAGGAACCTCTTGTGCGCCTGAGCTATAGGCATGTGCAGGTATGTGTCCTGCATGTTTAGAGACGCTAAGAAGGCGTCTTGCTTCAGCATGGGAATAAGACCCGGAAGAGTCACCATGCGGAATCTTTTGTAGGCGACAGACACGTTGAGGTCGCTGAGGTCCAGAATCGGACGGAGGTCCCCTGTTTTCTTTGGAACCAGGAAGAAGTGGAAATAGTATCCTTGTCCTCTCTGGTTCTCCGGGACGCATCTATCGCTTCCTTTTGCAAGAGCGCGAGTACTTCTTGCCAGATCAGAGACTTGTGCTGACCCGGATACCGGGAGAGCAAAGGAGGCCTCGAGGGTGGCTTCTCTGCGAATTCTATATAGTGGCCTCTTCCAATCAACTGAAGAACCCACCTGTCGGTTATAGCCTGCCATCCTGGCAGGAAGTTCGCAATGCAACCCCCGACCATGATTTCCCGTTGATCCTGAGGGGCAGGGGCCAGAAAGGAGTCAGGCTGTGGCGGCTTAGGGTCCCGCTGGCTGGGCCGGCTTGGCAGTACGCTGGCTTCGGCCTGTTTCCCCTTGGCTCTGCGAAGCCGGAGCCCTCTGTTGTGGAGCGGGCGGGACTGTTGCCTCTAGCCTGTCCACGAATCGGCTTTGGTTCATGAAGGAACTAGTTTAAGTCGGCACATGGCCTGAACCGACCTCACCGCTTTCCCGGCCTCTTAAAGTTTGGTAATAATCTTCTCTGAGGGCTTACCAAACAAGACTTCTCCCTCGAATGGGGCGTCCATGATATTCTTCTGGACGTCCGGGGTAAAGCCGGAGACGCGCAACCAAGAGTGTCTCCGGATGCATACGCCTGAAGCTGCTGCTCGGGCCGAGGAGTCATACGCGGCTCGTAGCACTTGGGTTCCCACGCCCCAACCCGTACGGAGGAGCTGAAGCATCTCCTCCTTCTGCTCACCTTCCGGCAGTTTTCAGCCGCATCCAGACCCTGTTCCCACAAGGCATTTTGGAACTGCACCATGTGAGGTCAAGTAATTCAGGGATCTGATGGCGCAGGTAGCAGAAGCGTCGTAGCGCTACCATAGCGTCCAACTGTTTGGACTCTGGGTCCGTGGCAGGGTGCTCAGATGTTGCGGTCTCTGGGACCGGTCATGTGAGCTGTTATGACCAGAGAGTCGCCTGAGGCTGCTGAGTCAAGTACTGGTCTTCTCAGGAGCCTTGTACAGCGATCAGCTTTCTTCATCGCCGGAGGCGAATGTGACGCTTCCACGCTGCCTTAGTGACGCCCACGAAAGTGTCTACCAAGGGTGGCACCACCACAGGCTTGGGGTCCTTCTGTCAAGATACTAGGCAAGTGAGCCTTCGGGTCTAGCTCTTCCGCATCCCATCCCATGTTCTCTGGATGCGCCTCATAATATCCGAGAACGAAGGGTCATCTGGAGGAGACTTCGGCATCTCGCGTGGATCCGGAGAAGGGATGGAGAGGGGAGATGGGGATCTGGATGTTGAGAACTCTGATCCTGTGTCCTCCATTGAAGGCGATCGTCGGCGTCTTCTGGGTCTCTTAGGGCTGGGTGACCTAGAAGAGGATTTGGACGGAGGTCTCCGTTTGTCTGGTCTCTCCCTGGGAGGTGTTCTGTGCTCCCGGGGAGGAGGTAATCGGCCTGCCGACCCTGATGGCGAGGGGGGTGCAGGAACCGGAGGAGTAATCGGTGTAGGAGGAAGAGTGGGAACCATGTCCTTCTTTATGGTGTCCCACCAGTAAGTGAACAGCTCCTTCACTTCTACCATGGAAAGGCCAGACGACGGTCCGGGCGCCGGTGGACAGTCGTCGGGTCCCGGCGTCGGCTCCACAGGGGGCTCGGGTAACGGCGAGGGTTCCCTGGGCGTCTCGACAGGACCGGGTCGCCTGCCTGGTCTTTGGGCTGAGTCAATTCCTCCTCGGTTATGGTCTCCTGACCGACATCGGTCGGAGGCGTCAGTTCTCTCTTCTCGATAGAGCGGGCACCGTCCCCTGCACCGCGCCCCGATGAGGTGTTGGCCTGGCTGGCGACGGTCGTCTGGCCGACGGCGGCTCCAGGGATCTATGGCGAGAGGACGGCTTCGGGTCCTGTGGTCTCTTCAGAGAGGTAAGATCCAAGGTCTTGCGAGGAGGCAAGGAAGCCGACCTGACGTTGGGTTCAGAAGGGCGGGAACCCGACTTATGATGATAGTGGCGATCCCCAGACTTGACCAATGCCCTGGAGGACGAGGAAGGTCTGGCAGTCTTGGCCTGAGAAGAGGAAGACTTCTTAACCGCAGCAGGGGGAGGCTGAGAACTGGCCCTGGAGGAGGAGCGGTCGGACTTGGAACCGGAGCTGCGTGAGTCTAAGGCCCTAGAAGGGGACCTGGAAGGGGCCTTCTCCCTTCGTTTTTCAGCGTGCTTGTGGGCCTTTTTTGAAGAGTCCCCCTTGGAAGACATGGTCTTAAGCTTTTCTTCCAGCAAAAATGCCTGAAGGGCCTTCTGACGACGGATCCGGGTTCTGCTATTAAACCCCTGGCAGAAGGAGAAGGCCCGGGTGTCATGGTCTGGGCCTAGGCACCGGACGCACACTTGGAGGAGTGTCCGGAGGTCGGAGAGGACATCAGAGAAAAACTTGCTTGAAGAAATCTGAATTTCCCATAGGAAAGAACTTAACCACGCCGCGCTAGAGCTGAACCGAAGGGTCGAGACATGCAAGTCGACGGCGGGAAAGAACTGGGGAATCGGGCGGACCGCCCTTATGTACCACGCTCGACGCCGGAGGCGGACCGCCGTCAGCGTGTCCCTGCTGAAGATAGCTAGCTAGAATTTTTCCGGGGTCCTGGACGCCTGCCTGCTTCAGTCCTAATGGTGTAACCTGCTGCAAGAGCTGTATCTCGAAGTAAGATCACGGTTTTATGGTATACCGTGGTATCGGAAGTCGTGATATTGATTCCGTGGGCAAGTTCCAATATCACGATAGCCATGGATCATGGTATACCACAGTATCCAGACCTTTCAATTAAATTTTTTTTTTTGCATCTTCAGGGACAAATGAAAAGAAAAAATTACTCACCTTAGTAATTGTGTTTCTTCTAATGGAGTCTTGCTGTGTTTGGACATATGCAGTTAGCCCTAGCACTTGAACTGCCCCGGAGAGGAAAGAGTTAACCCTATGCAAAAGCACAGAACGTTGAGCTCGAGCTCGGTTTTCAAACCTCTGTCTGTGGTACTTCCCAGTGTAACTGTCAGATTCTTATGAGATAATTAGTAACTAAAGTATGGAAATTGTTCAAATATAGCCAAAGGGCAAAATATCTCTTCTTGGGCCCCAAAAGACTCAAGTCGAGAACCCAAGAAGGAAAGGTAGTGACAATATTTAGTAAAACACCAGAAAAATAATAACATCTACCCTATCAGCACCTTGATACATTGAAAGGTGCTATACAAATAAAATTATTATTATTACCCCACCCAAGAGGGAGGGTATAAGATACACCCCCCGAGGTGCAACACTACATCTGCCAGCCCACTTCCCAAAACCAGGTTATGAGAGGGGAGGCGGGGAGTCTAAATACAGCAAGACTCCATTAGAAGAAACATTACTACGGTGAGTAATTTTTTCTTCAAACAACATGAAGTCTTGCTGTATTCAGATATAATGCAGACTACCAAGCAGTTCCCTATGGAGGAGGGAATGCAGAATCTACTTTGGGAAGAGGCTCTGCAGTACTGCTGTACCAAACCTAGCATCACTCCTAGCCTGGATGTCCAGGGAGTAATGCTTGGTGAATGTATGTACTGTTTTCCAGGTGGCTGCTTTACAGATCCCTAACAAAGGTATATCTCTGGCTGCAGCTAGAGAAGCAGCTGTACCCCTGGTTGAATGAGCCCTCAGGCCTTAAGGGGGCGTCCTATCCAATTTGTCATAACAAAATAGTATACAAGAAACAATCCACCTGGCAATAGTTCTCTTAGTGGCAGGCTTACCCTTTCACACTTCACCATAAGTGAGAAACAATTGAAGACAGTCATTTCTATGTGCCTTAGTATGCTCAATGTAATAGCTAAGGACCTTCTTAACATCCAGACTGTATAACCTTCGTTCACCTGAGAATGGTCAGTGAAAAACACAGGGAGAGAGACAGACTGGTTCAGATGACAATCTGAAACCACTTTGGGCAAGAACCTCCTATTGGTTCTGAGGACTACTTTGTCCCTATGGAAGGAGATGAAGTCAGGTTCCACTGACAGGGCCTGTTGCTCACTAATCCGCCTGGCAGAAGTAATGGCTACCAGGAACACAGTTTTCCAGGTCAAGTACTTCGGTTCGGCAGAAGCCAGAGGTTCAAAAGGCGGCTGCATTAGCTGAGCTATGCAGACATTAAGATCCCAAGGCGGAGTGGGCTCCCTAAAAGGAGGGTTAACATGAACCAGACCTTTGAAAAACTTTTGGAAAACAGGATGAGATGCCAGGGAAGAGCCCTCCCTGCTGAGAGGAACGCAGAGACAGCTGCCAGATGAACCTTCAGAGTGGCAGGCCTAAGGCCTAAATCACTGAGATGAACTAGATAGTCTAAGTATGTGGAAATGTCTGCAGAATCGGGCAGGATGCCTTTCTGAGAGCACCAAATACTGAACCTTTTCCATTTGGAGTTGTAAGTTTTTCTAGTGGAAGATTTCCTAGAGACCTTCAGAATATCCAGAACTCCCTGAGAAAGATGTAGAGCTGCATATTCTAACTCTTCAAGAGCCAGGCCTTGAGATGGAGAGACTGGAGATTGGGGTACCAGATCCGCCCCTGGGAGGAGGACAGGAGATTGTATGTCCTGGGTAGAGACAGGGGACGTGACACTGACAAGGACAGCAGTAGAGGATACAAAGGCTGTCTAGCCCAGTCTGGAGCCACCAGTATCACTGTGCAGGGTTGAGTCCTGATCTTGATCCGAACTCTGAACAGCAGAGGGAAGGGAGGGAAGGTAGAGAGAAACCTGCCCTTCCGGTCCAAAAGGAGAGCATCCTGGGGGACCGTCCCCAGGACTGGAGGTCTGCAACAAAACAGTGGAAAATTGATTGTCCGGTGCTGCAAAGAGATCCATCTCTGGAGTGCCCCACCTGGAGAAGATGACCTCCAGTTTGTGAGGATCCAGAGACCATTCGTGGTGACCCCGAGAAATTCTGCTCAGAGCATCTGCTAGTAAGTTGTCCTTCCTGGAAGGTGAACTGCTACCAGAGAGTCTGAAGAGAAAGGCCAGAGATCACAGCTTCATGACCTCTGTGCACAAGGCCGAGGACTGAGTGCCTCCCTGCTTGATAATGTACCACATTGTGGTGGTGGTGTCCGTTCTGACTTGGACCACCTTGCCCGTGACTGAATCCGAGAAGCTCTGCAGAACTAAGAAAACTGCCCTGAGTTCCAGGAGATTGATATGAAGGAGAGACTCCTGTGGAGACCAGCGCCCTTGAGCTGTCAGGGCTCCCAGGTGGGCTCCCCACCCTAGAAAAGAAGCATCCATAGTCAAAACTACTGATGGGACTCGAGGGAGAAATGGAACCCCTTGTCTGAGGTTGTCCTGGTCCAGCCACCGTTGGAGAGCTTGGACCAGTGTCTGAGTCACTGGAATCAGTTTGGTAAGTAAATCCTTCTTCTGAGACTAAAAGACCTCAGATGAAACCGAATATCCCTCATCTGGAACCTTGCTCCCTGCATCACTGCCGTGGAAGCTGCCATGTGACCCAGGAGCTGAAGGAACTGTCTTGCTGGGCAGGAGACCTGAGGTCGAAAGGAGGAAGCGAGATCCACTAGGGCCTTTACCCTTGCCAGGGGAAGGAAGGCTTTTGCTTGTACAGTGTCCAACTCTATGCCTATAAAGGTGAGAAGCTGAACTGGTTCGAGGACAGACTTTGGAAGACTGAGAAGAAAGCCCAAGGAGCTGAGTAGTTTGAAGAGCTGACTTGACCTGTAAAGCAGACTGGCCCACTAACAGACAGTTGTCTAGATACGGAAAAATGGTGACACCCTGTCTTCTGAGGTAAGCCACCACTACTGCAAGGCACTTTGTGAACACCCTTGGAGCTGATGTTAGACCGAATGGCATGGCTCTGAACTGGTAATGGCCTGAAGGCAACTCGAACCTGAGGTATTTTCTGTGGGAGCATCTGATAGGAATATGGAAGTAGGTATCCTTGAGGTCCAGAGATGCTAGACAATCCCCTGGCCTTAGAGAGGGAAGGATTATTCCCAAAGCTACCATTTTGAATTTTGGCTTTACAATGTGTTTGTTCACATATCTTAGGTCCAGGATGGGTCACCACTCCTGTTTTCTTTGGGGGTAAGGAAGTACCTGGAGTACTGTCATTTTCCATTGTGCCGAGTAGGAACCTTCTCTATAGCTCTGAGAGCTAGAAAAGAGGAAACCTCTGCCTCTAGGGCAAGGGTTTCTGAGATTGATGCAGGTGGAGAAGACCTGTCCCTCTTTTTTGGAAATTGTCTGAAGCTGAGGGCCAGTCCCTGGCTTACTACTTCTAGGACCCACTTGTCTGAGGTCACAGACTTCCAAGCCTGGAAGTAGTTAAGCCAGCCTGCCTCCTACTGGAAATGGGGAGTTGATCCGGGCTGACACCTCAGGGTGTCTGCTTGGCAGGAGCCTTGGACTGAGAGGAGGAGGGAGCAGCCCTGCTCATCCCCCTCCTACCCCTCCCTCTGAAGAACCCCCTCTGTGGGAAGGAAGAGGAGGCCTGGGCTTGGTAAAAAGGCCTTTGAAAGGGCCTGCCCCTAGACTACTGCTTGTGCGGAGTGGCTTGCCTTTCCTTGGCCTGTGCATTCCTGTACATGGTCCTGTATTCATCCATTTTTTTCATGTAAGCCTCTGTCTGCTCCCCAGAGTTACCTACTACAGGAAAATCTATAGCCTTAGTCTGGGTATCCTGCAAAAGGCTAGTACATCTGAGCCAAGCATGTCTCCTGAGAGACACAGATGTAGCCATGACTCTAGATGCCACATCACTGGAGTCCACAGCAGCATGAAACTGCATTTTGGATGCCTCAATTCCATCAGCAGCCACCTCCTCCAGTTACCTTGGCTAGCTGGGGAGAGGCCTATTTAGCCAGTTCCAGAACTTTGTCCCATCTGGATTTCTGGTACCTGGCTGTGTAGGCCATAAGTAGCCTGCCCGAGTCCCAAAGAGGATGCCAAATACTGGCCCAATCCCATCCAAGTGCTCCTTAAGGATCCTTCCTATCTCCTTGAAACCCACCCCCCTGAAGTCAGTTACCTCCGTCTTTGTGCAGTCTTGTATCCCTTCTAGGTTCAGGCAGAACCAGACCGTGGCATGGTTGCTCCCCACCAACGGGTCCCTTACCTCCAGGTCCCGAATCTGGTCACTGTCTGCCAGAACCACATCCAGTATCCGCGCCTCCCTGGTCAGTTCCACCTGCTGAGTTAGGAACGTGTCCTGAAAGACATCCAAAAACCTCTGTTCCCTGGCCACCGAGGATGTCATAGTCTCCCAGTCTGTTCCTGGCATGTTTAAGTCCCCCAACACCACCACCCTTCCCCTGCCCAGTCTGCAGTGTCTCCCAACATCTGCCACCAGACTCCTCCAGCTCCTCTGCCAGCGCAGGGATCTATACACCACTCCTATTTTTATTCTCTTGCCCCTGATCAAGGTGACCCAAATCACCCCGACAGTTCCCTCCGCCTCCTCCTCCCATGGCACACAGTTTTTGACTTATTGCTACCCTTCTCCCCTTCCCTCCACCCTGTCCTTCCTGAACATGGTGTAACCCTCCAGGTTCAGGTCCCAGTCGTGCCCTGCGGTGGCCCAGGTCTCAGTGACTGCTGCCACATCCACCTCTCCCTCAGTTAGCATCACCTGGAGCTCAGGCATTTTATTGCCCAAGCTCCTGGCATTTAAGCAGGACTACCTTCCACCCTTTCCCTATACTTCCATTTTCCCTACTCGTGTTCCCGTGGGGATTCTATCTTCCCCTGGTCTGCACCTTACCAGTCAGCCTTTTCCCACATTCCTCCAGCTCCCCAAGGGGGTGGAGACAGAGTCCCTCCTTTATCAGACCCCCCTGACAGCCTTTTTTCCCATCCCTCCCCCCTTCACAAGTTTAAACCCCACTTTTCACTAATGAACCCCTCTATTTTCAACTTAAGGATTTCCTTCCCCTCCAAATTGAGATGGAGCTTATCTCTAGCATACAGCCCCTTATCCTCCCAGGTCTCCCCCCAATCCCCCATCAACCCATACTCACTGGCCCCACACCACTCCCTGAGCCACTGGTTTATCTCCCTAATCTTCCTCTTGTGTTCTCCACTAGCCCTTGGCACCAGCAGGATTTCCGAGAAGGAAATCATGCATCCTATGTCATGACAGACCCTGGCAAGCTCCCTGAACCTTGCCTGTATCTCTAGCTCACTGTTACCCTCAATGTCATTGGTACCCAGGTGGACCAGTATGTCCAGGGAACCTCCACAATCCTTTGCCAGCTGATATACTTGGTTAACCACAACCTGCTCCTGCATCAACTAGGCTCTACTGGCGCCTCCCAATCCACACTTGCCTGGTTTGCCAGCTATCTGAGGAGCCGCTCCCAGTCTGTCTGCTGTCAAAGTTCTCTCTGCCCCTGCCCTGCTTCATTTGGGCGTCCCACAAGGTTTCATACTTGGGCCCCTGCTCTTTTCTTTGTTCGTCAATAATCTACCTTCGGTGCCTCCCAGTCTCTCCTTACTTTATGCCAATAACTTGGTTCTCTATGTCTCCTCCAGCTCTATTCATGAAATTAACTTCCATCTCTCCTCTGATCTTCATCATATCCAAACTTGGCTTACTTTCCACCGCCTGGTGCTAAATGCTGCCAAGACCCAGGCTATGATCTTTGGGTCATAAAGGAAATCTGTTACTTCAACCCCGTCTCTCAAGGTTTCTTGTCTTGATGGCTCCCTTGTGAAAATAACTCAGTCCTTCAAATACCTAGGGGGCACACTGGATCCATCTCTTAGCTTCTCTATGCATGTCAAAGCTGCCTGCAAATCAGTCAATGCTAAAACTGGTCTGGCTTACAGAGTCCATCAGTTTCTGACCCCTGCCACCAGGATCTCTGTTGCCCAAGGCCTTCTCCACCCTGGACTCTGCTACACTCTGCCTGTCTTCGCTATGGCCCAGGCAAGCATCTTGCAAATGTGGGAACTTGCCTACAACAATGTCTGCAGATTTGCGCTATCTGCTCCTCGTCTTAAGCACCACTGTACTCTCTACTCTGACCTCCACTGGTTGTCTCCTTCCTCCCGCCGGGCTTATTCATTAGGCTGTCTGACTGACATTATTCATTCTTCTGTCCCCTCCACACTCACTGCTATGCTCACCCCCATGGACTGCCCTCGTTCCATGTCTTTAGCTCTATCTGTCCAAAATGCTGTACCAGGATGGGTGAACTTGCCTTCTCCTTCTATGCCCCCAAATTTTGGAACTCTCTCCCACTTGATCTCAGGTACTTCAAATCCCACCCCATTTTCAAGAAAGGCCTCTCCAATTACCTTGCCTCCCTTAACATTTGCAAATGTCCCTAGCCTCATGAGACATGCAAATCTGCCGTTGTCCTGCACTTAAATTTCCCTGTGGCCTCTTGACTCCTCCCATCCCCACTCTTCCTCAGCTGCAGCGACGCACTTTGTTCCCCGGCTCTGCCTGGGAATTTTCTCCTTGCTGACTTACCAACAGCACTGTCATGTTTTGTACATTAACAGTAAATTGTGCCTTTTTGTCTGTTTTTTTCCTATTATACCATGTGATATGTACCTCCTCTATGTACCAGGTAACTTGCACCTCTGTATAACTGTTTGGAATCTCTTATTGTACAACACTGTAAATGTATTTGTTTTTTACCTGTTCCTTGATTTTGTGCTCTCCCGGGTCGTGCCTGAAAATAGGCAGTTCTGTCTAGTGCACTTACCCAGTTACCAAAAGCAAATAAATAAATAAATAATACCATAAATAAGAATAAGAAAAAACTAAGTAAAAACTAAATACTGCTAATAAACAATAACAATAAAAATCTCATACTGCTGCTTGCTGCTCTCTTCTTCTCTTATCTGGGGTGTGTGAAGCCAAAGGAATGTTAGCCCCGTCACAGGCTGCAGCCTGCACTACCCCAACATGGCTGCAATGACTATTAAGGAACTCTGCAGCTGAGCCTGATATCGAATACCTCCTGTCCATTCTCGTCCACAGGCGGTATTGAACTAGGGGTTTGTAATATTTTGTGTGACTATTCCCCCCAAAGATTTATGAAGAGGGAAAGACAGCTTTTTGGACTCTGGGATGTCCATCATCTCCACAAAATCAGGCTCTTCCTCCTCCTCCTCTGCTGCTTCAACCACGGGAAGCTGCAGGGTTTGTGCCACCTTTTTGTAGAACAAAAAGTGTGAAGGGGACTCAGAGCCTGTGAGAAGAGACACCTGAGGGCCTGTCTGGGGAGATGTCTGGTTCAATGGGCACATCCAGACCCCCTTCATCGTCATCATCGGGATAGTCTTAGTCTCCCTCCCACTCCTCATAATAAGCATCTGGGTCATAATCCAGAGGAGACAGATCTGACTGCTGAACCAGCGGTGTCGGTTCAGACGGAACCAGTCTAAGTGACTGGACAATACTAATCGCTTTGGCTATTTCGTCCGTGGTTGGAGAGAGGGATACAGGATCCGAACCGGCAGACTTGCACTTTTTCCTTGATGGAACCAACCTCGGGTTGGTTTCCTCTTGCCCGAGGAGGTATTGCCAGGTCAGTAGGTACTCTCCTCAGGTTCGGCTGCAACCGAACCGGGCTGGCCATCTGGGTCTATGGACTTCTCGGCCTTCCTTTCCTTCAACCTACTCGGTCTTTTATCTAGAGTAGTTCTAGGAAAGTTCTTACAAGATTTGGCAGTCTGACTTGAGGTCAAACCCCATACAAACACAAATGAGGTGGGGGTCGGCCTTAGCAAAGGCCTCCCCACACTCAGTACAGTGTTGAAACCCAGTGGGACCGGTTTTCTTCTTGGGTCTCACAGACATGGCCAACCTAACAATTATCCTATAGCACCTTTCAAGCCAGGTAATGAGCAACCGAGTGGTTACAAACCGTATCACGGGCTTTTTAAAAGAACCAGCAAAAGTCCGGTTCTTTTGAAACTAATCGGTACTGGAACACCACACTTATCCCAGAAAAAAAGAGAAAAAATTCAACAAAGTCAGTTCCGAACCGGACCGACCGGAAAGAAACCGAAGAAAGACAATTTCCACTGTTTAACAAAATAAAACACAGTCACTACCTATCTACATACTACCTGTACCATAGACAGAGGCTGGAAATCCAAAAATAATAAACAAATGCAGTTAAAACCTAACACTTATTTTTCTTTTACCGAACCGAGCAGAGGAAATCTCCAGAGTAAAGAATCTGATGGTTACACTGGGAAGTACCACAGACAGAGGTTTGAAAACAGAGCTCGAGCTCAACGTTCTATGCTTTTGCATAGAGTTAACTCTTTCCTCTCCGGGGCAGTTCAAGTACTGGGGCTAACTACATTATGTCTGACTACAGCAAGACTTCATGTTGTTTGAATTACGTACTCACCATAATTCTTGATCTTCCAGGATATCTTCATTCATTACAGGTGGGTACCAGCTGGGGGCACAGGACTCCATGGGAGCATATAGCAAAGACAGTAGAGGAGGGGAGCAGATGTCAGAGACGGCACCGCCCACAAGGCTGACTCATGACATGGCGCTTGCAGGTTGGGCAGTAACCAACGCCGGCTCCCCAACCTCCTCACTTCTGCTCGCTGGAGAGTAAAACAGGGGAGAGAGAGAGAGAAAAGGGGTGGGGCAAGGGAGCCCAAGAGACAGGGAAAGGGAAAAGGAAAGGATATAAACTCACAGCCAACTGGAGAGAGAAGAGTAAGAACTCTGGAAGGGCTTTAGGGTTAGGAGTGACCAGAGCCACTGGGCAGGCCAGAGAGACCCCCCAAGGAAACCTTTTTCTCAGCCAGTGATGAATGACAGTATTGACCCACTCCGGCTAGAAGACTTCCCAGGAGAGAATAATTAAGAGAATGTGCCAGGAAGACGGAGCCCAGAAGTGGTTGCTAAGAAACCTCTATGCCCAGATTATACTGAAATGAGGATCCTGATGGGAACAAAGTGTCCGAGAGGATCTTCCCAAGGACATGATCCCAAGGTAGAGTACGAGACATAAAGAACAGTCTGCCCAGGACCGGGTAAGAGATTAGGTGGTCCACTCTCGTTTTTTGTTGCCCCCCCTTTTTTTTGTTAGAAACAGATAAGCAAGAGGTACTTCATGGACTGAAATAAGGGATCCTGGAGAGACAGAAGGCAAACAAAAAAAATATGGTTCAATAAGTACCACAATCAGAACCAAAAGGGAGGCCTATTGGAACTATAAAAGAACTCAGGAAGACAGCGCACGGGAAGCCTATGTGCAGAACAATGAAAAGTAGTTACGTAAGAACTTACTGTAACCGTAGATCTTCGAGAGGAGCTCTTGCAGCAGGCTATAACACTCAGGACTATGTCGCAGGCACTAGGACCCTCCGGAAACATTTTCAGCCAGCAGTATACAGCAGGGCCCATTCCCGACGCTGGCCCCACCCTGTCGGCCGTGGTACAAAATGGGGCGGACCCAGCTCCACCTCAGTTCTCCCGCCAAGGCCCGCAAACAAGCCCTGACAAGAGAAGGAGACGAAGCACATAGAGGAGATGTAAATGAAGATGGATCAGCACACCTTGAGGGGGAAGGCGGATGGGAAAGTAACGCCTGCTGCAAGAGCTCCTCTCAGAGATTTACTGTTATGATAAGTTCTCACGTAACTGTACTATCTTACTTCGAGTGGGAGCTCTTGCAGAAGGCCATAACATTCAGGACTGAATACCAAGCAGTCCATCGCCAAAGAGGTAGACTACCTCGGGAGGTGGAATATGCTGACTCCAGAGACCTCAGGACAAAAGTCCTTGCAAAACAGCCAGACCGAAACCGGCTCGGCGTCTGGCGAAGATATCCACGCTGTAATGCTCGACAAAGGTATGCACCGAGTTCCAGGTAGCGGCCACACATATGTCCCTGATAGAGACATTTCTCAGGGCGGCAAAAGAAGCAGACACTCCCCTGGTGGAGTGACCCCTAATCGGGCCCGGTACGGGCTTATTGTATTTCTCATAGCACAATGAAACGCAGTGGACTATCTGCTTCGATATCATCTGCTTGGTTACCGGTTTGCCCAAGCATTGTGGTGCAAAGGCCACAAAGAGTTGCTCCAATTGACGGTGCGTAGCCTTCCGTTTGAGGTAATACCTCAAAGTCCTGTGGACATCCAGTGTGTTAAGGACAGCCTCCCCTCTCTTAGATGGGGAAGGAAAATAGACGAAGGTCAACAGACTGGTTGATGGTCAACTCCGAGACCACTTTCGGAAGAAACTTAGGATTTGTTCTAAGGGAAACCCTTTCCCCGTGGAAAATCAAATACACTCTTTACACATTAGAGCCTGAAGCTCGGAAACTCTTCAAGCTGAAGTAATAGCAACCAAAAAATACAAACCTTCCAAGAAAGAAATGGAAATTACGTACTTACCGTAATTATTGATCTTCTTGGACAGTCTCCATCACTCATTCACACTAGTGGGATAGCGTCGGAGGCGCTAGGACCAAGCGGAAGCCTAAAGTTTTCTGAAGGGTGCGGCAGAGAGAGGACCACTTAGCGTGGCACTCATGAGACCAGCTTGTGCCTGTGTAGGTTATCTCGCCGACCCTCCAACTGCCTCAGTACCTTTCTGACCGAGGAGGTGCAGTGTCACTAATGAGAATAACTCATCCAGAGTTTCTGGGCCTGAGGGGCCCAGATGGCCTTTACAAGAAAGGGCAAGAGAATAATGTCCTCACAGTCTGAACCATAGGACTGTGAAGACCAGGAAACAAAATGAGTGAACCCAGGGGATGGTAGGAGGGCGTGTGAATGAGTGATGGAGACTGTCAAAGAAGATCAATAATTACGGTAAGTACGTAATTTCCATATCTTCCTGGACTAAGTCTCCATCACTCATTCACACTAGTGGGAGAGTACCGAGCAAAAACCAAACAACCCTGAGTAGGGTTGTAGGAGATGGGGTTCACTCAGAAAGGACAGCCAAGGGCTGTCCTGCTAATAAAAAGAGCTGTCTTGTAAGAGCATCTAGAACATCGTGCCTACAAGATAAGCGCTCGAGTTGTAACTTGCCACTTTGCAGACGACTGCAATGGGCACAAAATGAAAGTCTGCCAGGAAGCCACAACCACGCTAGGAGAGCGGCAAGAACCTGGCCTCATAGTTTGGCCTAGGACCAAAATTAATGGTGTCAAAGACATGTACTAATGTAATGTAAAGGGACCTCAGGAACTGAAAGAGTCGGAGGTAAAGTCTACTGGTTCAGGGTAAATCGGAAAGTGTAGATGGAAACCCCCACTATCAAGCATGGCTGACCTGTAAACAACAGACCCAAGAGCACTTGAACCCCGTACTTGGTGAGCAAGGGGGTCAAGGTGGGGTTAGCCCATCAAGGAGAATGGTCTCCACTTAGTCACAGGAATCTTCCTGATGGAAGGCCAAGCATGACTTAGAAGCATCTCGTGGTGGTCTAGTAGAACTAGATCCTACCCACTGCATATTCCAGAAGGAATCATCCTGCCCCTGTGTGTACAACTGTAGCAGTAGTCTCTGAACTCAGGGAAGAAAGGAAAAAGTGTACAGCAGAATGTGTCCACTGTGGAAAAAAACATTCAGACAGAAAAAAACTGGGTCTGGATTTCTAAGGCAAATAGAGGCAGATGTGCGTCGACGAGGGACACAGCAGGACCAAGTTAGGGCTAACCCATTTGTTGAAGTGACTGAAAAAGGCAGTGACTCAACGTGGTGAGGCACTACTCACTCTGGCTTCGCTGAAGGGAGTAGGAAAGGATTCTAGCTTGTTTGCTGAACAAACATACATCACAACTCCATCCCGCACTTGAAGAGGACAGCTTCATGAGCGACTGGCATGGACCAGTGCGCAGGAACCGAAGGTGTGAATATTTGAGAAGCTACCTCAGAAAAAGGACCTACTTGACCTTCTGTCAAGAGGGAGAAAATCGCCTGTTAAATTAAGCAAGCAAGGAAGGAGGAACCTGAGTTCCGACTCAGTGGAGAGTTGTTTCTGCTGCTGCAAGGCTCTGTTCAAGAGAAGAAAACCAGATAAAAAGAAAGGGGAATTAACAGACTGGGCAGTTGCCTACGTCTAGGAAATGTCTCTGAATGAGAGAAATCTCTCTTAGAGAAAGAGATGACCCATACCGCTGCCAGATAGGACTTCCCCAAGGGGAAGAAGAAATCAGATATTCTTTACTGTACTCTGGAGACAAGCGCCTCAGGGGCTGAGCGGAACCTGACCAGATCCAAAAAAGGGGGATATCGGGTAATTTCAGCTAGGCCCTGTGCTGTGATAAAAATATATATTTCTTTTAGTCCGAGCCTAACAAGGCTTTCAGACTGCTATTTACAAGGATTGTGTTGATACAAAAAGACGAAGATGTTCTCCATCTGAGTGCAGGAGGAGCCTGAGCGTCCATACTGAAATCATGACCGGACTAAATCACAGCTGGAGAGATGTTAACCACCTGTGCTGAAGAAGCCACTGAAGAGGCAATATCACAAAGGAGCTATATACCCCTATCAAAGGTGCGGAAGAGTCAAAGTGGCTCCCGACCATTAAATTAAAATGTTCCACAGAGTGCAACTGTCTTGACGATTGAAAAAGTCCAGATGCAGAAGTGTATGGTCCACGGATGCAGTGTAAAATACTATAGTGGACCCCATTACTGAGGAACTACTGAAAAGATTTTCCATCTTGGACTCTGATGATAGAGAGGACGTGCTCTTCAGTATACAAAATGAGTCGTCCGCTGTATTACTGACCAGGACAGGGAAAGACCCATCTAGATGCACTTCTACCACAGAAGGCCCTCCAAGAGAGGTCTAGGTCAGAGCCACTAGAGACTCCGCCATCAGGAAAGATGTCGAGGAGCTTGGTACCACGTAGGGAGCAGAGAAAATGCTGAGCAGAATGAGATTCCACAGGCAGAGCAGTACAGCAGAGTACCATCAGCAGAAAACCGCTGGATGACACAAGATCCCACATAGACCACCACCACTAAGATGTGCTGAAAAAAAAAAATCCGCAGAACAAGCGTTCATTCTGTGATAAACATCCCATCACAAGTTCTGTGGGAAAGAAGTCCGAAAGGAGAAGTGTGTCACTAATTCTGCCATACAGCATCCACTAGCACCGGTGTGGCACCAGCACCACTCGTGGCACAGAAGGGCACCAAGCAGTGCCTATGCCAACCTGGGCGATACCCGAGGGGAGCCACGGCAGTATCCGCAGGCACCCCCGGCACCCATGTAGCAATGGCACCCGACAGAACCCCGACACCCATGGCAAGAATGGCACTCGACGGCACCAGTGGCATCCATGGCACCCAATGGCACCTGCGGTGCCACCCCTGGTATTGATGGCACCAGTAGCATCCACTGCACCCATGGGCACTCACGGCACCCAAGGGTCCTCCTGGCACCACCCATGGCATCCCTGGCACCCGTGGGTGCCACCCACAACACCCGCTGGTGCACGGCGCTGTTCGTGGGTGCACAGCGCAACCCAGACACCCACGGCACCACTGACGGCACCACACAGAGTGATGGCGCCGACCGACGGCGCCGAGTAAGGAATGGCGCCAAGGCTCTTAAGCTTGGTGCCGATCAAGGCCCGAGGCTCGGGCGCCGACTGAAGTCACTGGAGGCCTCAGCCACCAAGGCACCAAGCCACAGCGCCAACCAAGGCACGGCATCGACCAAGGCACCTCAAGGAAAATGCCAATGGAAATCCTGAGAAGGGAGAAGGAAAAGGTGGTGCCCATGCCAGCCTCTGTATGGAAAAGGGGAGATGGGGGTAGGCACGAGGGGTCGACACGATGGCAAAGGCACAAAGAGGGCACCTCGCCATTCATGATCCAATCGACCCGGCTCCGGTCCAATGGCTCTGAGGCTTGGAGGTCCCGAAATCAGGAACAGAGCCAGGAAAAACTGGAAAGTCAAACCCCCTTGCTCCATAGGAGCGGCCCTGAGGTGAAACTGCCCACCGGAGCTCCAACGAGGACAGAGAAGGAGCTCGGAGTCGAAAAAGCAGCCGTTAGGAGCGAGGCCAAGAGGAACCCACGAAAGTCTGTTCAGGCCCATCGCCCCTCCCGATGAACACTCCGCGTGCACATATACCAATGGGCAACCTCGAGCGGCACCAATTCTTCTTCCCCCAACGAGGAAGAGGAGCTCGAGGTTAAGCAGAGCCGGATCCCTGGAACCGCTAGATTTGTGCTTCAGAGAACTGCCCCCCCGCTCACTAAGGGTGGCGGACCGGACACAGCACCTCTGCCATAAAACTTTCAATGAGTCTCTCACCATCACTGCTACCGCCTAAGGACGACTCCAGTGATGGCAGGATAGAATTTCTTCTTGTTAGGTAAAATAAAATTACTACTTAAAATATTAAAGCTGCTGTGTTATGAGCGAAACCGACTCCGTCATACGGCGTCGACATCCAGGCGCACTCGACAGAGGGAGAAATGGAACTGAGGTGGTTGGAGGTCGACGCCGAGATAGCCTCACACAGGCGCGAACTGTCTCGCGGTACCACGATGCGTGGTCCCTCGTGCGCCCGACCCTTCAAAAAAACTTTAGGCTCCCGCTTGGTCCTAGCGCCTCCGGCGCAATCCCACTAGTGTGAATGAGTGATGGAGACTTAGTCCAGGAAGATAACGCAGCTCACAATCCGCTGCCGGCTCAAAGGGAGGGAGGGTGAACTTCTCCAACACAGAAAGGAGATCCCAGGGTGGGATAGGATCCCTAATGGGAGGTCTCATATGCAAAATTCCTCTCAGAAAGGTGCGGGCTACATCCAACTGTGCTAATGCCTTGTCTCCAATCAGAGCACGATAGGCGGAGACAGCACACATGTGCACCTTAATAGGGGAGTAACTCAGGCCATGTTGGTACAAGGAGAGGAGCTACTGTAACGCTGAGTTCACTGGACAGGTGACGAGGCCCATAAACAAAACCGCTTCCATTTCATAGCATAGGCTGAGCAGGTGGAGGTCTTCCTCGCCGATACTAGGACTGCCGCCACCTCCGGGGGAAACCCCGTATCTCTTTTGAGCTACGTCTGAAGGAGCCAAGCATGCAGATGTAAGGAACGGAGATCCGAATGGACCAGCCACTCCTGTTCCTGGGATAGCAACTGCGAGCATATGGGCAGCGGAATTGGCTCCGTGGATAATCGCTGCAGGAGTGGGAACCAAATCTGCAGAGGCCATCTGGGGGCTACGAGAATCATTCAGGCCCCTTCTGCCTGTAACTTTAGTAGGACTCTGAATGAGAGGGAAGGGCGGAAAGGCACAGAGAAACCTCCCTGCCCAGCAAAGGGATAACGTGTCTGGTCAGAAAACTCCAGGCGCGTGCTCTCGCGAGCAGAACACTGGCAGTTTGGCGTTGCATGGTGATGCAAACAGGTCCAGCTCTGGATGACCCCACTTGTCTAACAGCTGATCTGCCACAGACTGTAGCAACTCCCACTCGTGTGCTCTGGATCGAGACCTGCTTAAGCTGTCAGCCAGATCATTCAGGACGCCTGAAACGTGCACTGCGGACAGCAGAATGTGCCGCTCCAGCGCCCAGTACCCAGACTCTCATCGCCTCCCTGCAAAGGAGATACGAATGAGTACCCCCTTGCTTGTTGATGTAGAAAACGACCGCCATATTGTCTGTTTGAACCAGAAGAGAGCCTGGCACCAGGTCCTCTTTACAGGCCTGTAAGGCATAGGGAACCACTCGCATCTCCAGTACATTGATGTGAAGGGAATCGCTCCTCGGGTGACCAAACCCCTTGGATTTGATAAGCACCCAGGTGCGCCCCCCACCCCAGGTCTGATGCACCTGTCGTAAGAGTCTGACCTGGTGGCTCCGGACGAAAGCTGACCCCTTTCTCCAAGTTCTGGGGGTCCATCCACCAAAGCAAAGTTCTCCTGACTGGCTTGGTGATCCTGACCATGAAGTCTAGATCGTCGTAGCCTTGGTCCCACTGTACCCTGAGCATCCACTGTGGGATCCGCATGTGGAGGGAGGCCAGGGAAGTGACAGGAATGGCCGCCACCATGTGCCCCAGTAGCCTGAGGAAGCTCTGTGCTGGAACTTGAGGAGTTATTGAGATCCCTTAGGCAATCTCTCGCAGGCGATCGCCCCTGTCCTGGGGAAGGAAAGCCATGCCCTAGATAGAATCCAGGACCGCTCCAATGAAAACGAGCTTTTGACTGGGCTCTGGGGATGATTTTCATAGATTCAGGGGAGATCCACAGCTCTCGGAATAGAGTATAGGTGTCTCCGAGGGCGTGAAGTAGGCCTGACCTTGACGGGGCTGTAAGTAGCCAATCGTGTAGGTATGGGAAAATGCAGTGCCCCATGCCTCTTAGAGCCACAGCCACCACTGCCATGCATTTTGTAAAGACTCGTGGAGCGGAAGAGGCGCCGAACGGAAGAACTCGAAATTGGTAGTGCTCCCCTTGGAAGTGGAACCTCAGAAACTTCCTGTGGGGAGGGAAGACCCTGATATGCATATACGCATCCTGCATGTCTAGGGAGCAGAGCCAGTCTCCTTGGTGCAGCAGAGGAAGTAGACCTGGGAGGGTCACCATCCTGAACCTTTTATAAAGAGAATGAGACAGCTGAGGTCCAGAATGGGACGAAGATCCTGTGTCTTTTTTGGGACCAGGAAGAAGTAGGATTAAAACCCCTTTCCCCGCTGATGCAAGGGGACTACCTCTATTGCCCTTTTCTGCAAGAGGGTCTGAATCTCTCCTTCTATTAGTGGAACGTGAGAAGGAGGATAACGGGAGTACTTTGGCAGAGTATTTGGGGGGGAAACTCCTTGAACTCCAGCGTGTGTCCTCTCCTGATGACATCTAGGACCCACTAGTCCGCAGTGATAGACTTCCACCCCTCGAAATGAAGGGAGAAGCGGCCCCCGACAGTCTCCCTTGAGTCTTCCTCTGGAAGGGGGGGGGGAGAGGGAGTCACTGGGCTGAGCTGGGCGTAGGCAGAGGTGCCTGGGAGGACTTGGGCCCACGGGTAGGAGCGCCTCCAGGCTGCTGGTTACCGGTTCTCCTACCGAAGCCGCCTCTCTGCCCCTGCTGATTACCATGGGCGTGACCTTGGCCACCTGAGGGCTTACGAAATGGCTGTTTTCGTTGCCTTCGCTGGTCGCCGCGGCACATCTGACGGACCAACCAGATAGACTTGCCCGACTCTTGGAGACGAGAAATCAAAGCATCCATCTCCTGCACAAATAACACGGTACCCTGGAATGGTAAATCCTTGATATTGGACTGCAGATCCTGGTGAAAGCTCGAAACTCTCAACCAGGCGTGGCGCCGGAGGCACACCCCGAAAGCTGCTGCGCTGGCTGCCGTATCTGCAGTGTCATACGAGGCTCTCAGGACATGGGAGCCTACATCTGAGCCCGATTTCATGATGTCCAGAAGTTCCGTCTTCTGATCGGAATCTGGCATGGCCTTCAATAACTCTTGTCCCCTCTCCCATAGAGCATTCTGGTACTGGACCATATGCGCCAGGAAGTTAAGGGACCAGATGGAACAGGTGGAGGCAGAATAAACTTTCTTGCCTACCTGGTCCAAATACACAGACTCAGGAGCGGAAGACTGTGAGCTAAGGTGTTTCGGTGGCTTGGATTTGTCATGGGCAGCCGTGATCACTGAAGAGTCAGCCTGACGGTTCTCTGCTAGGAAAGCTTCTACCCTCGGGGCCTTATACAGTCTATCCGACTTTTTAGGAACAGCCGGGATGGAAGCTGGACGTTTCCAGGTAGTTCGAGTGAGGTCCTGGAAGGTGTCCACTAAAGGAGGGACCACCAGTGGTTTCGGCCCCTTCTGCCGCAGGTATTTTGCCAGTCTCCGGCATTCCGGATCCAGATCCTGTTTCTCACTCACTGGAGGCCTGGATGTGCCTCATGACGTCCATGAAGGTTGGATCGTCTGGAGGCGAGCGAGGCTGGTCCTTCTCTCCCAGGGACTGCTCTAAGCTGAGAGATGAAGATGACGAAGAGGGAGATCGACTATAAGATCTAGAATAGTCTGATCTCTCCTTATGACCAGACTTCCTTTGTCGTCGGTAACTGGAGGACTGACTCCGGTCCCGAGACTGGCGAAGGAGCAAAGACCGATGTCCATCAGAGGACTGACATCGGGTGTGCTCTCGTCTAGAAGGACGAGAAGGGCTGCATGTACGAGACCTGACCGCTGCATTTGCCCCAGAGTCCTTGGAGTGTCGGTGGTTCCAGACTGGGCGCGTGAACGAGCCCTAGAAGGTGTAGGCGGTCGCTCCGGGGACTGGGAAGGCTCACCTCCTGGCTGTGGTTTGCCCGCTGGGTCCGGTACTGGTGTCTGGGCCGGTGACCGGGGGTGTGTGAAGGGGGCACTTCTGGACCTGCCTCCACCAAAATGAAAACAGCTTCTGTAGCTTGTCCTTCGAAAAAAGCTCAGCCCAGAAAGGGAGTATCCGGGACGCCGGCCCGCAGAGAGCCCTACTGGGGGCCCGGGAAGACTTGGGAGACGGGGACGTCTGCTCCTCCATGGCCAATCCCTCACCTTCGCCCCTTCAACTGGCATCTGTGGTGGTACCGACGGGGTGCCGCCGGTGCCTTGGGAGGTGCGGCCGCAGCTTTCACCTCCAAGGGCTTGGCGGTAACCCTTAGCAGGGTTACCTTCGGTTTGGCCAGCTTCTTCCCGAAGGGCCGGCCTTGTCCTGTGACGACTTGGGATGCTCTCCTGAGCCTGGGGAAGGGTGGGCCTTCTTGGGAGAGGGTTGCGAGGCCGGGACTGGTGCTGGGACAGACTACGGTCTTTCCCGTGTCGCTTGGATTTTTCTTTGCGCTTCCCCTCGGAGGAGTGCAGATCCATCTTCTTCTCCAGAAGAAAAGCCTTCAGACAACTGATCCGGGTCTGGCTGGTAAATACCTGGCAGGCGGGGCAGGCTGCGGTGTCATGGTCCGGCCCAAGGCAGAAAACGCAACTTCTATGCCCGTCCTTGGCAGGGATCTGCCTCCCACAGTCGGACTTTTTCTAATGGGGTTCAGGCGAGGCTGACAACGGTGAAGACATCTGTCGAAGAACTGCAAAAACCGTCGGAAACCACCTGACAGTATACTTAAAAGTGTAGCAAAAAGCGGGTTTTCGGAAAAGTTTTAGCTGTTCCTGGCAAGCTGGAACGACATCTTTCTCTTCACATGCGGGATGTGGCGGGAAAAGAACTGAGGTGGAGCTGGGTCCGCCCCCTTTTGTACCAGGGCCGTCGGGGGGCGGTTCCTGCTGTATACTGCTAGCTGAAAATGTTTCTGGAGGGTCCTAGTGCCTGCGGCACAGTCCTGAGTGTTATAGCCTGCTGCAAGAGCTCCCACTCGAAGTAAGATCACAAGTATGGTGAAATCGGCTAAGGCTACAACGAAGCTTCAGCTTGCGGAAGGGGTTAAAGAGGGGAACAAACATTTTTTTCAATATATATACACAAAAAGAAAAAATTACTCGTCATTGTAATGTTGATTCTTCTAATGGAGTTTTGCTGCATTCTGACAATATGCAGTTAGCCCCAGCACTTGAACTGCCCCGGAGAGGAAAGAGTTAACTCTATGCAGAGGCACAGAACGTTGAGCTCGACCTGTTTTCAAAACTCTATCTCTGGTACTTACCAGTGTAACCGTCAGATTCTTATGAGCAAACTAGTAACCAAAGTGGAAATTGTTTACTAAAGCCAAAGGCAACAATTTGGGCTCAAAAACACTGAAGTCGAGAACCCAGGAAAAAATGGTAGTCACTAAATATACACATACATATATAATAAACATAACAATAACACCAATAAAACAACTAACCCACCCTAAAGAAGGAGGGTACAATGTACACCCCTGAGGTGCAACACTGTACCTGCCAGCCCACTTCCCAAAAACTAGGTTCTGAGAGGGGAGGCAGGGAGGTCAGAATACAGCAAGACTTCATTAGAAGAAACACAATTAGTAAGGTGAGTAATTTTTTCTTCAAACAACAAAGTCTTGCTGTATTCTGACAATATGCAGACTACCAAGCAATTCCCCCAGGAGAAGGGAGTGCAGGAACCTACTTTGGGAACAGGCTCTGCAGTACTGCTGTGAGAAACCTAGCATCACTCCTAGCCTGGATGTCCAGAGAGTAATGCTTGGTGAATGTATGAACTGTTTTCCAGGTGTCTGCTTTACAGATTTCTAGCAAGGGTATATCTCTGGCAGCAGCCAGAGTGGCAGCTGCACCCCTAGTCGAGTGAGCCCTCAGGCCTGAGGGAGGTGTATTGCCCAATTTGTCATAGCAGAATTGTATACAAGAGACAATCCACCTGGCAACAGTCCTTTTAGTAGCAGGCTTACCTTTTCCCACTTCACCATAAGTGAGAAACAATTGAAGAGAATCATGCCTGTGTGCCTTAGTATGCTCTATATAGTAGCTAAGAGCCCTTTTTACATCCAAACTGTGTAACCTTTTCCCTGAAGAAGAATGGTCAGTGAAAAATACAGGAAGAGAGATGGACTGGTTCAGATGAAAATCTGACACCACTTTAGGTTAAGAACCTCCTGTTGGTTCTTAGGACCACCTTATCCTTATGGAAAGAAATGAAGTCAGGCTCAACTGACAGGGCATGTAACTCACTAAGCCGACTGGCAGAAGTAATAGCTACCAGGAACACAGTTTTCCAGGCCAAGTACTTAAGCTCAGCCGAAGCCAGATGTTTGAAAGGTGACTGCATAAGCTGAGCAATGCAGACATTAAGATCCCAAGTCGGAGTAGGATCTCGAAAGGGAGGGTTGATATGAACCAGACCCTTGAAGAACTTACTAAAAACAGGAGGAGATGCCAGGGAAGAGCCCTTCCCTGCTGAAAGGAATGCAGAGACAGCTACTAGGTGAACCTTCAGGGTTGCAGACCTATGACCCAGACTATTAAGATGAACCAGATAGTCTAAAGCTGTAGCAATATTTGCAGAATCAGGTGAAATGCCTGAGAACACCAAATTCTGAATCTTTTCCATTTAGAATTATAAGGTTTTTTAGTGGAGAATTTCCTAGAAACCTTCAAGATATCCAGAACTCCTTGAGAAAGATGCAAGCCTGCATCTTCTAACTCTTCAGAAGCCAGGCCTTGAGGTTTAGAGACTGGAGAGTGGGGTACTAGATCCTCCCCAGAGAGATTAGGAGATTGCATCTCCTGGGAAGAGACAGGGGACATGACACTGCCAGAGATAGCAGCAGGGGATACCAAGGCTGTCTGGCCCAATCTGGAGCCACCAGAATCACTGCGTGGGGTTGAGATCTGATTTTTATCAGGACTCAGAACAATAGAGGGAAGGCATAAAGAAACCTGCCCTTCCAGTCCAGAATGAGAGCATCCAAAGGAACAGTCCCCAGGACTGGAGGTCTGCAGCAAAACAGAGGAAGTCTGACTGTCCAGAGCTGCAAAGAAATCCTTCTCTGGAATGCCCCATCTGAAGACGATGACTTGTAGGATGTGAGGGTGCAGGGACCATTCGTGATGTCCCTGGGAGATTCTGCTCAGAGCATCTGCCAGTACATTGTCCTTCCCTGGGAGATGAATTGCTATCAGGGAAGTTTGAAGGGAATAGGCTAGAGATCACAGTTTCATGGCCTCTGTACACTAGGCCGTGGACCGAGTGCCTCCCTGCTAGTTGATATACCACATGGTGGTGGTATCTGTCCTGACCTGCACCACCTTACCCCTGACCGATTCCGAGAAGACCTGAAGGGCCAGGAAAACTGCCCTGAGTTCTAGAAGACTGATATGAAGGAGACTCTGGAGGAGTCCAGACCCCCTGAGCCGTGAGGGATCCCAAATGTGCTCCCCAGCCTAAGAGAGAAGCATCTGTAGTTAGGACTACTGAGGGGACTTGAGAGAGAAATGGAACACCCTGTCTGAGGATGTCCTGGTCCAGCCACCACTGGAGAGCTTGGACCAGAGTCCGAGTCACTGGAATCAATTTTGTGAAGGAGTCTTTTCTGAGACCAAAAGGACCTTAGGTGGAACTGAATGTCCCTCATCTGAAATCTGGCTCCTTGCACCACTGCACTGGAAGCAGCCATGTGGCCCGGGAGTTGAAGAAATTGCCTTGCTGGATGAAAGCCAGGGGTCGAAAAGAAGAAACGAGATCTGTGAGGGCCTTTACCCTTGCCAGAGGAAGGAACGCCTTTGCTTGGATAGTATCCAACTCTATTCCTATGAAAGTAAGAAGTTGCATCGGTTCGAGAACAGACTTTGGGAGACTGACAGAGAAGAAAGCCCAGAGAATTGGGCAAGTCTTGAGTGATTTGCAGAGCTGACTTGACCTGGTCAGAGGACTGACCTACAATTAGCCAGTCATCCAGATATGGGAAGATGGAAATACCCTGCCTTCTGAGACAGGCAACCACTACTGCAAGGCACTTTGTGAATACCCTTGGAGCTGATGTTAGGCCGAAGGGCATGGCTCTGAACTGATAATGGCCTGAAGGCAACTCGAACCCGAGGTACTTTTTGTGGGAGAAACATAGACTTTGATGGCAGATAAGGACCACTTGGCCCACCCAGTCTGCCCATTTCCCTACCTACTGGATAAGCTGCAGATTCTAGTTAACCAACAGCCTACTTCCTGCAACCCCCCACTATAATTGCCTTGTGTCTGTCCTATGCATGTTTGAATTCCCCCACCTGATAGGAATGTGGAAATGGGCATCCTTGAGGTTCAGGGATGCTAGCCAATCCCCTGGCCTTAGAGAGGGAAGAATCATTCCCAGAGTCACCATTTTAAGTTTTGATCTTGTGATGGGTTTGCTCAAATATCTTAGATCTAGGATGGGTTATGTAAGAACTTACCGTAACAGTAGATCTTCGAGAACAGCTCTTGCAGCAGGTTACACCATTAGTACTGAAGCCGGTAGTCACCAGGACCCCACAGAAATTTTCTAGCTAGCAGTATTCAGAGGGGGACCGTCCCCGATATCTGTCCCGCCCCCGATGTCAGGCATCCTACAAAAGGGGGCGGTCCCCCAGAATTCCCAGTTCTTTTTCCGCCGTCGACTCGCCAGCATCAGTCTCACGGTCCCACTCTAGCGTACGATGACTAAGAACTTTCCAGTTTTACCAACACTAATTGTCTCTATAGCTCTGAGAGCCATAAGAGAAGAAACCTCTGCCTCTACAGCAGGGGTCTCCGAGACTGATGCAGGTGGAAAAGACCTGGCCCTCAGTTTTGGAAACCTTCTGAAGCCGTGGGCCAGTCCCTGGCTTACTACCTCTAGGACCCACTAGTCTGAGATAACAGACTTCCAGGCTTGGAAGTAGTAAATCAGCCTGCCTCCTACTGGTATGGGGAGTCGACATGGGCTGACACATCAGGGTGTCTGCTTGGCAGAAGCCTTGGACTGGGAAGAGGATGCAGCCCTGCTCATCCGCCTCCTGCCTCTCCCTCGAAAGAACCCCCTCTGTGGGAAAGGAGAGGAAGCCTGGGCTTGGTGGAAAGGCCTGCCCCCTAGACTGCTGCCTCTGAGGAGTGGCTTGCCTCTCCTTTGGCCTGTGTACTCCTGTAGGTGGTCCTGTACTCATCCATTTTCTTCATGTAAGCCTCTGTCTGCTCCCCAAACAGAGTTACCCACTACAGGGAAATCTATAGCCTTAACCTGGGTATCCTGCGAAAAGCTAGTACATCTGAGCCAAGTATGTCTCCTGAGAGAGACAGATGTAGCCATGACTCTTGATGCCACATGATTGGAGTCCACAGCAGCATGGAATTGTGCCTTGGATGCCTCGATTCCATCAGCAGCCACCTCCTCCAGCTCTTTGGCTAGCTTGGGGGAGAGGCCTGTTTAGCCAGTTCCAGAACCGTATCCCACCTGGACGTCTGGTACACTGGCTGTGTAGACCATATTATAGTTCGCCCGCCTGAGTCCCAAAGAAGATGCTAAATACTGCTTTTTGGCCATAGCATTGACCTTCCTGCAGTCTTTGTCTGGGGGATGTGAAGCCAAAGGAATGTTAGCCCTGTCACAGGCTGCAGCCTGCATTACCCCCAACATGGCTGCAATGACTATATAAAAACTCCGTACCTGAGCCTGATAGCATGTACCTCCTTGTCCATTCTCTTATCCACAGGAGGTAGGGAGTTAGGAGTCTGTAAAATCTTTTTTGTCCGTTTCCCCAAGGACTTGTGAAGAGGGATAGACAATCTCTTGGACTCTGGGATGTCCATCATCGAGACAAAAATCAGGCTCTTCCTCCTCCTCAGCAGCTTCAACCATTGGGAGCTGGAGCGTTTCAGCCACCTTCTTGTAAAACAAGAAGTGTGAAGGGGACTCAGAAAGCCTGGGAGGGGAGACACTGGAGGGTCTGTCTGGGGAGATGTCCGGTTCAAGACCTTCAAAGCTGTTATCTTCATCCTCATTGCCAGGATACTCTGTCTCCCTCCCACTCCTCATAAAAAGCATCCGGATCATAATCCGATGGAGTCAGATCTGACTGAACCGACTGAACTATGCTAATCGCTTTGGCTATCTCATCAGCGGTTGGAGTATGCAATGCTGGATCCAAACCAGCTGACCTGCGTATCTGTTTCGACGGAACTGACCCCTCGGAGTCGGACCTCCTTTTGCCCGAGGTATCGCCTAGGTCAGTAGTCACCTCCTCAGGTTTGGCCGCAACCGAACCGGGCTGGCCACCCGGATCTTCGGACTTCTCGGCCTCCCTTTCCTTCAGCCTACTCAATCTTTTTTCCAGAGTGGCTTTAGGAAATTTCTTACAAATGTGGCAGTCTGTTTTGAGGTGGTCAAACCCTAGACAGTAAACACAGATGAGGTGGGGGTCAGCCTTAGCAAAGGCCTCCCCACACCAAGTACAGTACTGAAACCTAGTGGGATCGTTTTTTTCTTGGGTTTCTCAAACATGGCCAACCTAAACAGTTACCCTTAAAGCTTTCAAGCCAGGTAATAAACCGATTGGTCACAAATTGTGTTACGGGTTCTGTAAAAAAAACAGAAAAAGTCCGGTTCTTTTGATACCGGCACCGGAACACCAAACTAAATCCCAGAAAAATTTAAGACAATTAGAAAAAGGTTGGTTCCTAACCGGAGTGACAGATGAGAAACTGAGGGAAAAAAAAAAAAGTTGCCACAGAATTAAATAAAAATGAAAATTATGTAGACTACCGTAATTATGATCTAGGTATCTTCACCATTCATCACAGATGGGTATCTGCCGAAGGTCAGGACCCCGTGGGAGCATTTTTTTATTTAAAGGTAGGCGGGGCCGACACACCATCGGTGTCGCCCTCGGGGCCGACACACTGCGTGGCTCTCACGGGTCTGCCGTTAGGCTGTCGACTCAGCCTGCCTGCCAGTTCTGAGTCACCGGACAGGTAAGAGGAAGGGAGTGGAGGGTGGGACAAGGAAGTCCAAGGGACAGAAAAAGGAAAAGATGTATGAACTAAAAGGAGATATAACGACAGAGGAGAGAGAGAGAGAGAGAAGTTGGAAACTAAAGGGGATTGGGAGGGGCCCCAATCTCTGGAAAAGGAAGAGGGAGGTAGGGTGGATAAAGAATTTAGGAAGAGAGGGAAAAGGATAACACATCCCAGACCCTGGTCTGTCTCCAGACTGTATAGGAACTGCAAGGAGTAGCAATGCTTTCTGCCAGAATTCAAGGCATGGAATAGCTGGCAAACACTCCAGATAAGCAGAGTCGGCTATTCTGGAAGAAGGACAGGATACAGGGATTCAACACCCTCTCAAGGAAAAATTTTTGGTGAACATTTTTTTTTTTATAGGAGAAACAGGATAAATGGAAAAAGGGAGGAGGAGAGAAGGAGGGCAACTACCAACTTCTACCCCACAGGGGTGGAACAAGGTACTGGAGAAGGAGTGCTGCTCGAGCTATCCACTCTTCCTGGAAAAATACTCCCGTGTGTCACTATTTTACCCCACTCCTAAGGAGGAGAGGGGGAGGCACAGAGAGGGAGGGGGACCCAGAGACTGAGGCCCCCAAGGGGATGGAGGGTGGGGTTGTGATGAATGGTGAAGATACACAGAAATATCATAATTACGGTAGGTACGTAATTTTCATATCTCATCTCTGTAAATCTTCACCATTCATCACAGATGGGTGAGTACCGAGCCCCCCCGAAGGGGGTTTTCTTTTACACCCTAAGGGACAAAGTCCCTTAGCCCTCAGTGGTGACACACTAAGGGGGGGGGACCTTCAGGGCCTGGAGAGGCCCGAGAGTGGGGAGAGAGAGAGAGTGGGTCCCCCGGAGGGGGAAGGAAGTTGCCAGACAAGCGCCGTCTCACTCTGCAGGAGAAAAGGTAGGTTCCCTGGTGGGCTGAGTTAATCACCCTACGCCGGACCAAGGGTGACAACCAGGAAAGACGCAGCCATGCCATCTGCCTAGTGCAGATCGCTGTCCCTACAACCCTGGCAGCTACCTCGTTAGCATCATAGGATGCCCTCGCTTGGTGCCTTGCTAGCTCCAGGCCACGCGCAGAGTACAATGGCTTGTCTGGTTTGCTCCGTGTCAGGCAATGAGGCTAGGAGCTGACCTAGCCTGGACCACAAGAACCTGTCATAGGCTGCATAGTGGCCTGATGTGCAGAGATAGAAAGAAGTAACTGTGCTGAGTAGAAAGTCCTCCTACCCCAGAAATCAAAATCCAAGGAGTCTCGATCTGGGGGGCTGTCATGGTAAAGGGCGCAAAGCCCATCAGGAGTATCCAACTGCGTCAATCCAGACTGTGGATGAGGCATGGAACCTGGAGACTCCGGGGGTGCGCAATACCTCTGGCTGAGATCCCTTGGGGCAGCAACTCTGGAGAAGGGCCTCTGCCAGGAACGCAACGACGCCTCCCAAAAGGGAGCCGGCCAGGGCGACACCACAAGGGTGGCCTCGACAAAAATCGCCTAGAAAGGCGTGCACCGAGTGTTCAGGACTGCTGATAGTGGAAGGAGTAAGGTGCAAATCCTCCAACATCCTCACGAGGAATCGCTGATACTCGGGAGAGATCAGCAGCCGAAGAGATGTGGACAGAGGGTTCCTCTACCTCTGAAGAGGAGGATGAGGAGCTGGAGGTCACAGTCTGTTCGGTGGGTGGCTGCATGGGGGGAGGTTGAAAAACCTGGCTGTCCATTGCCCTAACGTAAGCAGGGAACCGAGCAGCCACTGCTCTGAACTGCTCCCAGGTGAGAGGCCTGCTAGGACCGAGGATGCTTGGGAGCTCAGGAGAGTGTGGCAGAGGGATGGGGACAAAGCCGAGAAGAGATGTCGGCTGACCTCTGCCTGGGCTAAGGAGCGGACCATGGGCATCCGTGGAAGAAGGTGCCCCGGAAGATCCTACAGCCGACAGCTGAACAACCACATCGGTACTGCCTTGGCTGCGCCCGGAAGAATCCCCCCTGTGAGGCGACTTGGGCCGTATAGGTCCAGAAGAACGATCCCCCTACCTCAAAAGAATGGGACTCTCTCAAAGAGACCGAGGAGGAAGAGCGGAGATCCGCACTATGGCCTCTCCCAGGGCCTGGGTGGACAACAGAAAAAGGCAGACGTGCCGACCCCACACCCCTCGGAGTCTGAAAGAGCCCTCCTCGAGAGGGCCAGCCTAGGTAGCTGGCATCTCTGGGCAGCCCCCGAAAGGGTTATCCAGGGTGCAGTACCCCCCCCCGCAAGTGCTCCGATGGGCCCCAAAGTTGGGCGATCAAGGCACACCACTGGTGGGGGTACCACAACTGAGGGGTCAGTGAAACCGCCAAGAACAGGCTGCAGAGCTATGGTGGCCTGCACCACTGCCTGCTGGTCAGGACCCCTGACCCTAGTCTCGGTAGCCACCGACCTCACCTCAGAAGGGGGCTGACTCCGACTCGAAGAGACCACCGTGCTGCCCACCTCAACAGCCAACCCCAAAGGGTCAGACTGCACGTCCGACTCAGAGCTCGACTCTGGTCTCCGAGGAGGTAGAGTCCGAGGCTCTGTGCCAAACCGTGGGAGGGCGGGCAGTGCCATCCTTACCTACAGGCCCAGGGACCAAAGCTGTGCCTGAGTCTGTGTCAGCGCCTCCCCAGCCTGAACCAGAGCCGGGACCAGTCACGGCATCACGAGCAGCGCCGAGGACGACACTGCGTCGACAGTCCCGGCGGCGCCATGGCGCCAGGTGGGCAGGCACCGAGGACGGCTCGAAGGTGGACACGGGCACAGCCTGGCCCTCAAAGCGGGGCGACGCCGACTGAGGAAACCGAGACCCCATGGCACCAGCCTTGAGGACATGACCTGCGTTCAACCGCGCCGAAGAGATATGGAAAAGAACGCGCCAGAGTAGTTCTCACGGCGCCAACGGCTCCAACAGAGACCACGCGCCGACAACCCGCCAGGGCCTACACGCCGTAATGCAGCGACTCCAGGCCTTTTGTGGATCGCAGGAGCGATACACTGGAAGCCTTCACCGGCGGGGCGACTGCTATGGCGGCGCCCCCGCCCGCTTCCCGGAAGGAGCGGGTGGACCTCTGCGCGCTGGAAGAAGCCTCGCAACAGCTAGCTACAGCAGCCGAGGCCCCTCCTCCTCGTCCGTAGAGAAACGGGAGGGGACCCGGAGGAAAGGCCGAGAGCTGCTTGGCCCGAGTGTGCACTCGACCCCCGGAAGTCGGCAGAGCTCACCCCACTTTCCACGCACGTTGTTCAAGGACCCAGCGGTCCATGGAGAAGCAGGCGTCGCATGAATCCATGTCGTGAAGTGGGCCAAGACACGAGAGACACCAGTCATGCTGATCCAGGGTGCTCGTATGAGGAGCGTCTGGAGGCATTAAATATATTCTCCGGAGACGAGGAGGGAGAAGGGAGATATAACTGAAACATACACGTTCCTGAGAGGAATAAATAGGTTGCCATCCTTGGACCTGTTCAACAGAGTCTCCGACTCTAACACTAGAGAGCACAAGTGAAAGTTGGAGGAGGGCTTCAAGAGGGAGCTCAGAAAACACTATATATTAGCGACAAGAGCTACATGTGCAGCGAGCTGGCGGGAAAAGAACTGAGGCCACTAGGGGCTACCCTCGTATTTATAGACAGAGTGACGTCATTGTGGGTGGCCCCCAGTCAACACTCCTGGTGAAAGCTCCCGTTGACGAGGGCACCCTCTGGAGGACACCAAAGAGTATGAATTGCTGCAAGAGATGCCCTCAAAGAAGATCACTATTTTACAGAGAGTCGTGGAGCCATGGAATAAACTGCCAGCTGAGGTAGTAGAAGCAAAGTCCATGACATCATTCAAGTTGGGGTGGGACAAGGCTAAAGCACGATCAAAAGCAACAGGAGCAGTAGGAGGCATTAGGCAGAAGGAGGTCCTGTGATCTCAGAAGGTCCAAAGAACACATGGGCAGACTAGATGGACCCTTGGTCTCCTCCTGCCATTTTTTTTTCTATGTTTCTAAGGCATCTGACGGGATCTCCTTTCTATAAAGGAGCTCCAGAAGGACACTTCTGAACAGGCCCATATACCCTTAATGTACAGAAGGGTAACAGAGCAAGGCTGGAGAGGGTACATATATATGCACCTTGAAAAACAGGTAGATAGATGAGAGGAATCTGTTGCTTCCATTAGTCCAGGACCGACAGTCAAAGAAATTTCAAGGATTTAGGAATACAAGGGAACAGTGCTTTAGTGTTGGCCCTATACACCACAGAGTGCTAGGTAATGCAGCACAAGATACTGCGGTTAGTTCCTAAGCCTGAAATTTTAGAGCTGATCCCCTGCAAGGATTATTGTGTCAATGGATACCCACATACTATAGTTAATGCAAGCTTTGAGAACCTCTAGATACTAAACCTCTTCTTTAGAAGGATATAAAGAAAGGAAAAGCCATCCATGCTCATCTTTCCCCTTTGAATGTAAAAAGAAGGAGAAAAACTGTCCTATGAGCCAGGAGATCCCTCTGGGGGTGCCAGCTAGACATAGGCCTCCTTTTAAATCAAACGGGGAAGGCAAACGAGGCGTACTGCCCAGGAGCCTGACCAAGAGGGGAAGGTGGGCAGGAAACAGTAATGAATGGTGAAGATATTCTCGAAGATCAAGAATTACAGTGAGTACGAAATTTTCGTATCGTCCAAGGATCAATCTTCACCATTCATTACTGGTGGGTGAGTACCAAGCCACTATCTTAGGTGGTGCCGACACACCCTGAGGGAGAACGGTCCCTCAGCCTCTTGTAGGGGAGACACAAGTGGAGGCGGCCCCTCACCGGTCTGGCGAGACTTGAGACTGGTTAGGGGCAGGTGGAGGCTCCCATGGTCTGGGAGAAGGAAGTCACCCTGCTAACTCTCGCCTGACCACAGGGGAGAAAAAGTGAGCCCCCTGGTACGATGAGGAATGTCACTCTACGCCAGGCCAGGAGTGATGACCTGGAAAGACAGAGCCACGACGTCCGCCTGATGCAGACTGCTCTTCCCACAAGCCTGGAGGCTACCTCAATGGCGTCGTAAGATGCCTTTGACTGGTGTCTTACTAGCTCCATGCCACAGGTGGAAAGGCTGATGGCCCATCTGGCTGGCTATCAGGCATGGATGCCAGGAGCTGACCTAGCATCTCCCACAGGTGCCTGGCATAGGCAGACTGGTGTGCCTGGTGAGCAAAGATGCACAAGAGGAGGCGTGCCACCAAGAACACCCTTCTACACCAACGGTCAAACTCTGCAGACTCGGAGTCCGGGGCAGTCGTGCCTAGGACAACAGTGTCCAGCAGCTCCACTCCTGAGGTAGGATGGAGTTTAGCACCTGGAGACCCCACGGGTGCACAGTACCTGTGCTGGCAGTCCCTTGGGGCTGAAACAGGGGCAGAGAGGTTCTGCCAGACACTGTGCAACACATCCATGAAGGGCTGAGGCCAAGAAGGGATCACAGTGGATTCCGACCTCTATTCCCTGAGGGATGTGTCACACGCGCAGGGTTGTGACCTACAAAATGGAGCAGGCACAGCTCCTCCGTCATCTCCGATAGGAAGTGCTGACAGAGCGAAGATCAGCATCAGAGAAGACATGAATGGAGGTATCCCCTTCCTCAGAGGAGAAATCTGGGAGATTTGGAAGAGCGGTGTTCACTGGGAGACGGTACAGAGGCTTGAAGTCTGAAGATGACCTCATGCAGGGCTCTAAGGTACCCGAGGTACGCAGCTGCTGTGGCCCTGAACTGTTCCCAAGTCACAGGACAAGAAAAACCTGGGAGAGAAGGAACGGGAGGGAGGGGAGGAGAATGGTCATGAGACCTCACCAGCGTGTCTGCTAGGGCTGCGGGAGCAAGCAGGGGACCCTTCCCTAGGGAGGGAGCTGCACAGACCACCCACTGCAGGTTGCCCAACCGTGGAGGGGCGAGCTGAGTGGTGACCTCGGAGGAAACCTCCCCCAGGGGAGGAGATTGGAGCCATGCTGACCCACTAAGGTGGCCCTTATCCCCTACTGCAGATCCTGCCCAATCAGGATGGGAGAGAATGCACGAATCTGCACATCTACGTCTTCCAGAGCCTCTAGCTGCTCTGGGGACAGCATGGGGCACTGACTCCAATCTCCGGACTCCTGCCCAACCACACAAGGACCTGCCCCCCCCCGACAGAGACCCAACAGGAACTGCAGAGGGCGCTGGAGAAAGATGGGAAGACCCGGCACTGACAGCTGTGGAACTCCCCTCAGTGCTGCCCATGGTACCAGCGCCTGAATCCATGCCTTCCACGGCACCAGAAAATAGGGCTGACACCAGAGCCGGCACTGAGCTGGGGGCTCCCACACCCTGCTGAAGGCCCTGAGCAAGGCAGAGGGGAGTCCCGGGGCTCCAAGGAACTGGGCAGCCAATCAGGATCATCCTGGTCATCATCCGAATCTGAGGACAAGACCATAGAGATAGCCAGAGAGGCCACCCCAAGAGCTCTCCATCTGCCGGCACAGTGAGCAGTGTCAGAGGACCTAGTTTCGCGTTGGCACCACCTCGCTCACCAACACTGGGAGCCGCGACACCAAGGAAACCACTGGCGCAGGCCTAGCATATAGCTTAGATATCGGCACCATGGTGTCCAGGCCCCACTGGACTGCGAGGGGTGCTCAGCCAACCCCCTGGAGGTTGAGTGTCAACTCGACACCTCACGCAGGCCTGCGGTTCCAGCAAGAGCAGAACCAGTTTAAGCTTGCTGTCCCTCCATACATTTAGTACAGGGAGAGACTCAGGGGAAAAGCCAAGAGACCCGTCTTTTGCGTCCCACCCCAACCTTAAAGCACAGGTCTTCAACATACAGAAATCCATGAAAAAACAGGCGTCGCACTTATCCATGTCATGGTGCGGGCCCAGAAAGGTGAAGCAATGATCATGCCTGTCTGTTGTGGTCATGGGCTTCCCCCGCAGGGGCACCTACGCATTGGGAGAAGCCCCACCACCTTCAAACTCGAGGACTTACTAGGCCCTGAATCGGACATGGATCACAGAAATCGAAAATAACCGAAAAAGACAGGAACAGGCACCCGACACCACCAAAAATAACAAAGGAGAGCAAACTGAGAAGGCAGCATTGAGCAAAGCAAGCAGAGATGGACGGTGCAGAAGGAATTTCTTCAGCAGCTCCCACGGTGATAGAGTCTCAACGGCGGGAAAAACAAACTGAGGAGTTTGGGGAGCCAGTGTCGGTTACTGGCCAACCCACGAGCGCCACATCATACATCTGCCTTGTGGGCGGTGCCATCTCAGATGTTGGCTCCCCTCCTAGACAAACTTAACACTATACGCTCCTGTGGGGTCCTGCGCCTCTGGCTAGTACCCACCGGTAACAAATGGGGAAGACTGCTCCTTAAAAGTTTTGTCCCTTCCACACCAACTCTCCTTAATAAAAGGATCTAAGGAGACTTCTTTTTTGTACAAAAATTATTTCTTCTGTAATACCATGGTATAACGATAACCATGGTATTACACGTTATAGTTGTCATACCATCAAAATTTCATACCATGACCTCCCTAGTACAGATCGTACCATTCTCCCCACAGCACAGCATGGGTCTCTTGCCCACATTACAAGGCACAGCCAGGGTTCCTCACCCTACTCTGAGGCACAGCCAGGGCTTCACCCTTCAAAGTACAGCCAGAGCTCCTGATTCCACCTTTTATGGGCACAGACCATACCATTCTCCCCACAACACAGCTGCCCTACAAGGCACAGCCAGAGCTCGTAGCCCCACCCTCTGCTGCACAGTCAGGGCTCCTCACCCCACAGTTTATGGTACAGCCAGGGATCCTCACCTTACATTCCAGGACGTACAGCCAGAACTCCTGGCCCCACCCTTCGTGGGCACAGACCGTACCATTCTCCTAACACAGCCACCCTACAAGGTACAGCTAGGGCTCTTCGTCCTTCTGTGGCACAGTCAGGACTCCTCACCCCACCCTCTGTGGCACAGCCAGGGCTCCCTGCCCCACCCTTCAGCTGGCAAACAGACTGGTGACCCAGCATCTCAAAACTCATATCCCAGTGTGACTCGAGGTTGTTGCAGTAATGGGAAATGAGTGCAGACATCCAAGCAGCAGTCCTACAGATCTCCTGTATGGGTATATCCCTGGAGGCAGCCACCAGGGCAGCAGTATGTCTGGCGGAATGATCCCTAGACCTAATGCCTGGCACTCTAGCTGTTCAGGAACCAGGTCATGAGGTGCAGGGACTGCAGGTCTGGGTGCAAGACCATCCTCTGGTGCCTGGTCAGCAGAACAGAGTGGAGAGACAGTTGCCACGGAGATCTGCTGCGGAGGAGATCTAAGCAACACAACTGCCCTGGCCAGTCTGGAGCGATCAGGATCATCCACTTATCCTGGGCCTTGACCACTGCCTTGTGAACCAAGGGAAGGGGAGGAAAGGTGTACACAAGGCCCGGAGTCCAGGGCCTCGCAAAAGCATCCCCCAAAAGTGTCCCAGACTGTTGGGGGCAGGCATAAAACAGCCTCAATTTGACTTTCTCTTGGGAGGTAAACAGGTCCACCAGAGCAATACCCCACAGGGAGAATAGGTGGTTCATCACCTTCTGATTCAGGGATCACTCATGCAACGTCTCTCCGATCCGGCTGAGAGCATCTGCCGGCTGACTGTTCTCTCCTGCAACATGGAACGCCAGATCTGCACCCAGGCTGTGCATGGGAGTCCAGGTGTGGAGGGCCTCCTGACACAAGGGAAGGGCGGGTGTACCACCGTGCCTGTTCAGGTAGAACTATCAATTCTGAAAAATTCAAGGGCTCCACTCTAAAGAGGGTTGGTGCATCAAATTAGGGTCAGCTAAAAGTAAAGTATCCAGCTGCTTCGTAGGTTAAAGATGTGCTTCGAGGCAACATAGAATGTGGATAACATGCTGCTGTTCCAAAAGCTACCTCTGGTCATAGCAAGCTAGTGGCAAAACACTCCAGACTTACTTGTTTCTGCAAAATTAATTTATTGAGCATTTCCAACATTAATAAAAAGTGGTTGAAAGTACTCGTGCCCATGGGGCTACAGTCCTCCACAATACTGTGTCTACATAATCAACATTGTGCAAGTAGTGCTTGTAAATGATTAGTAAAACAGGCATTGTTTTGTCACTAGCTTTAACTTTTGGAGCAGCTGTTCAGAAGAACAACGGTCATGGTGTTGCCCATCTGGATCTGCATGACCTGACCCCCGACTAGAGGAGCGAATTCCGTCAGAGCACGTTGCACTGCCTGGAGCTCCAGCAGGTTGATGTGGTGATGGGACTCCTGGTGACCATAGCCTGTGGACTTCCCAGGTGCCCCCCAAAGTAACGTGTCCGCTAGAGAGTGATGGACGGTTCGGGGCAGACAAACAGCATTCCTTCCTCTTGGAGTTCACGGATCAGCCCCCACTGAGTGGCATCCCAGATTGGTTGGGTCACTGTGACCAACTGGTCCAGGTGGCCTAGGCGTAAGGACTACTGACTACCCAACTCCCACTGCAACACTGGATAAGGCTGGTGCACGACACCATGTACCCGAGCAGCCTCAGGAAATCCTGGACACGGAGCGAGAGCCCAACCTGAAATGATCAGGTAAAGTAGTAAGATCCAGTGCTAGGTTCACAGGAACGCAGCCCTTGGTACACTGGGAGTCTAGTTCTGCCCCGATGAACTTGATCACCTGCATGGGTACCAAGTTTGTACTTGGCAAGGTTGACCAACAGACGCAAATCCTGTCAGGTCGGGATAGCCAGATCTCTGGCTCGGCCACTTTTGGACGGACCAGCTAACAGCCAGTCATCCAGGTAGGGATACATCCTGAAGCTGCGGTACCTTAGGTAAGCTGTCACTAACGCTCTGCAACTGGCAAAGATCCTGGATGCAGAGAAGAGGCTGAAGGACATGACCTGGAACTGGCAAAAGATCCCTTCTGCTCAGAACAAGATGCACCGATGGTGGGCGGAGGCAGTACAGTGCAGTGGTTTAAGGCTCTGAACTGCAAACCTGGAGACCTGGGTCTGAATCCCACAGCCACCACTTGCATACTGTGTGATCCTGAGCAAGTCAACTTCCTTGTGCTCTCAGGTCACACCTGTAAACAAGCTTTCAGCTTAGTGCGTCTCTCCTGGTTAAAAAAAGAAAGAAAAAGAACCGGGATCCCGAAACTGCGCTTCCGCACAAACAGGTTCAGATCTTGCACATCTAATATGCACCAGTCCCCCCTCTCCCCAGCCAGGGCATCTGAGACACGGACTATTGCCCCTTTTACATGGAAACTGAATAATCTCCTCCCAAAGGGCAGATGGTGTGTCCTGCAACACCCTGGACTCCTAAGGTATGTGGAGGCGGTAAGGTAGGAGAGCCTTCTAGGCCAGAGGCACCCCCCTGCCCACTATGTCAAACACGTACTTGTCCATTGTGATAGCGGACCAACGGGTCGTACCTGTAAAAGGGATTGTATCCCAGAGTACTAACCTGTACACGAATAAAAATCAAACGTGGCAAGAAGTGATGCAGCAGACCTCCTACGGGGAGAGCAAACAGTGACAGGACTGGTAGAGGGACGACACCCTCCAACCCGTAGCTAGGTAGTTTTAGCAGGGGCACCAGCAGCTGCAGCGAGAGGTGCACCACCTCCCCTCACCCCTTTCTTAGGACCTTGGCCCCCAGACTTGGACTTGAGGTACCAGGCCTGGTACAGGCCCTGTTGTAACTGACAAGGCTGTGGCTGAATGGACAAATACCGGAAAATCTTTTTTTAGGCTTTTTTTTTTTGTTCTTCTGGGATGAGGCCACAGGATTTGGGATGACACTGGACTTCAATACGGGTGAAATGTCCCTCCACTCCAGGGCCAAACAGGTCAGTGCCCAAAAAGGGGACACTGGCCAGCTTGTGCAGAGTGTCCACCATAGAGGTGGCGAGACGCAGCCAGGCCCTGTGATGCACTGAGATGGCCGCTGGCATCGCAAGGGCACACAAATCACCCACGTTCAAGATTGGAGCTGGTATTTAGCCAGCGACTGACCCTGGTCTCTGATGACAGTAACCAACGATGGCTGCTCAGTCATTATGTGAGGGAATATCAAATCAAATACTCCCGTCAGGACCGTGGCTAGCCATCATCATGGCATAATTAGCCTGAAACCTAAGGATGTCACAGTGTACACTTTTCTGAACTGGCTCCAACCGGACTGACATGGACTCCAAAATACTTCAGAGAAGCGCCTTGAAAGACATTGGGCCATGCCCGACAGAGAATTCGACTGATCCCTGGTCGAGGAGGAGAGTCCCAGATGAAGCCATGGACCTGCGGTCAGGGTCATTAAAGGACTCCTCAAAAATGGCTCTCAACCATATCTCGCCATGGACCACCCAGGTATCCTCTACAGGAGCACCGACAACCAGCCTGCGACCGATGAATGGACTTCCTTGGCCGAAGCATCTACCTTTGGCTGCGATAGTGGCGGAGGGGTGGAAAAGCTGCTGCAGGGACCACCTGCATAGCGTGGTCCAGGGTGGGGGAACCAGTGGCACCAGTCAGATGACCAGAAATCCAATGGGTAGAGCCCTACTCTGCCCTGCGATAGCCCACTGTTGACTGAGGAGCTCCTCGTACTAGCTTGCGGTGGTGCCTCTGCTCATCCAAGGAGGTTGAGAGTGGTCGATGCTGACACGTCCTAGTTGAGTGGGATCCTTGACAGAGACTGTCGACTGGACGATCATCAAGACGTGAGCCTTCTGGCTGGTTGTGGTACACCACAGCACTGGCCTTTGCTGCCTAACACAAGCATGGAAGACAACTGCTGGTGAAGGCTGCTCTTGCAATTGGCTGGTCAGGGACCCAGTCCACATCCTCCTGGGTGAGGACCTGGATCTGTAAGATGGACTCTTCAATCTTGTTCAACAGCCGGTCGACAGGCTTGATGGGGTGCAAAGAGCACTCGACCTGCCCCTCAATCAAAGGGCGGTCGACCACTATTGAGCACTTGGGTGAATCAAGGGACCTAGATCTTTCCTGGTCCCATGACTGCTGCTGACTGCACTTATGCTTAGAACCACAGTGGGCAGGACTCTATCCCAAGATCCGGAGGACCAAACGTCCTGAAAGCCTCCGGTGAATGATCCTCGGATGCTGGTTCCAGGGAACAGCATTCAGACAGAGGAGGTGCCCGCTGCGGCGGCTGCAACTTCCGACTCAAGCGTTGCAAGCTGCTGGGCAGACCCGGTTGCTGCAAAGACCTTCTTGCAGCCTTTAGGCTGGTCCTTTGGGTCCCATTCCGAAGGAGAACCAAGTGAAAGCCAGAACACCCCATCCTTCAGGGACTCAGGAACCACAGATAAAGGCTGCACCTGGCCACATTGTTCTGCCCACCCAGGTAATACAAGCACGTGTTGTGTGGTGTTAGTGACTGACATCTTTTGCCAGCACTGAACGCAAAACTTAAAAACACCGACTTCCATTGCTCTATCGAAGATCTTGCAAGTGTAGTTGAAAGGACCAAGGAAATAACAGAGAAGAACACGAAAAACATCAAAATCAAAGTTCACCTATAGCACAGAAGATCCTAAGTGACAGCCACAAAGCAGGTGACCTGTTCTTTCCTGGCAGAGAGAAAGATCTGATGTCATGGTGTGGAGTTGGGGGATATACCGCCCCAGTGGTGGAAGCTTAACTTAAATACGTTTGGCAAATCTGCTATTCCAGTGGAGCTGGCAGAGTATGCATAGTGAACTATATTTACCCCCCTAGAAACGGGGGCTTATACACAAAGAAAAAATTACTCACCTTAGTAATGTTGTTTCTTCTAATGGAGTCTTGCTGTATTCTGACAAATTGCAGTGAAGTTCAACCTTCGAACTGCCCCGGAGATGAATGAGTTAACTTTCCATGCCAGGCATGGAACGCTGAGCTCGAGCTCGGTTGAGACTCTGTCTGCTGCTGTTTGAACTCAAACCGTCAGATCTTTATGAGCTAAATTCACCGAGTGTCCTGTGTGGAAGCTGTAAACCTACACTAGCCAACTGGCTACTAAAAATATTAAACAGATTTTTTGGTCCCAAAACAAAGACTCAAGTCAGGAAACCCAAAAAATGAAATAAACACAACACCCACTCACCCAAAGAAAAGGGGTGATAATAAAAAGGTGGGGCACCTCTTGGGTGCCAACACTGCTACTGCCCACCCACATCCCCAAAACAAAGGTTCTGAGAGGGGAAGGCAGGGGGGGAGGTCAGAATACAGCAAGACTCCATTAGAAGAAACAACATTACTAAGGTGAGTAATTTTTTCTTCAAACAACATGAAGTCTTGCTGTATTCTGACAAATTGCAGACTACTGCAGTACCTCCATGGAGGAGGGACAGAACCTACCTAGGAAATAGGCTCTGAAGCACTGCTGTGTACAAACCGAGCATCACTCCTAGCCTGGATATCCAGAGAGTAATGCTTGGTAAAAGTGTGAACTGTTTCCAGGTAGCTGCTTGACACATCTCTAAGATAGGAATATCCCTGGCAGCAGCCAGGAAGCAGCTGTACCTCTGGTAGAGTGAGCCTCAGGCCTGAGGGTGGAATCTCTGCCTAGTTTTCATAGAAAACTGAATGCAAGAGACAATCCACTTGGCAATGGATCTTTAGTGGCAGGTTTTCCTCACCAACCTCACCATAAGTGAGGAACAGTCGGAGGGAGTCAAACCCAGACCCTTGGTACTCTATGTAGTAGCTAGGTATCTTTTCACATCCAAATTGTGCAGCCTCCTCTCACCAGAGGAGGAATGGTCAGTGAAGAACACAGGAAGAGACAGACTGGTTAAGGTGGAAGTCTGAAACCACCTTAGGTAAAAACTTCCTGTTAGTCCTAAGGACCACCTTAACTTCTATGGAAAGAGATAAAATCAGGCTCCACTGACAGGGCTTGTAACTCGCTTATGCGCCTGGCAGAAGTGATGGCCACCAAGAAGAGAGTTTTCCAAGTCAAGTACTTAAGCTCTGCTGAGGATAAGGGTTCAAAAGGGGGTTGCATAAGCTGAGCAATGCAAACATTAAGGTCCCAAGCAGGGGCAGGGTCCCTGAATGGCGGATTGGTATGAAGCAATCCCTTGAAAAACTTAAGAGAATACAGGATGAGCTGAAAGGGAAGAAGGCTTATCTGCTGAAAGAAAAGCAGAGACAGCTGCCAGATGCACTCTTAGTGTAGCTGGTCTGAGTCCCAAGCTATTCAGATGAACCATACAGTCAAGGACTGTGGGCAGGCCAGCAGACTCTGGAGAAATATGCTTCCCAGAGCACCATATAGAGAATCTTTTCCATTTGGAATTGTAAGTGTTTCTGGTGGAAGGCTTCCGAGAAGCCTTTAGTATATCCATAACACCTTGAGAGAGGTGTAAATCAGCAAACTCTGAGCCAGGCCCTGAGATTGAGAGATTTGAGATTCGGATACCAAACCCTCCCCTGATCACAGGTTAACAGGTTGTAATTCCTGGGAAGAAACAGGGGAAGGTGGACTGCTAAGGACAACAGGAGAGGGTACCAGGGCTGTCTGGCCCAGTCTGGAGCAATCAGAATCACCTTGCAGGGCTGAGACCTGATTTTGACTAGCACCTTGAACAGGAGAGGGAAGGAGGGAAAAGCATACAGGAACTTCCCTTCCCAATTGAGAACTAGGGCATCCAGGGGGACTGAGCCCAACACTGGGGGCCTGCAGCAAAAGAGGGGAAGTTGGTGATTGTCTGGGGCTGCAAAAAGATCTATCTGTGGGGTGCCCCATCTGGAGATCACCACCTTCAAAACCAGGGGATCCAGTGACCATTCGTGATGGCCCTGAGATATCCTGCTGAGAGCATCTGCCAGGACATTGTCCCTTGCCTGGGAGGTGTACTGCTGTAGAGAGGTTTTTCAGAATAGGCCAGAGACCATAACTTCATTGCTTCTGTGCACAAGGCCGTAGACCGAATGCCCCCTTGCTTGTTGATATACCACACTGTGGTGGTATTATCTGTCCTGATCTAAACTACTTTATTCTGAACAGACTTGGAAAAAGCCTGAAGTGCTAGAAACACTGCTCTGAGTTCTAACAGACTGATGTGAAGCAGAGATTCCTGAGGAGACCACAACCCTTGGGTGGTCAGGTCTCCCAAATGGGCTCCCCACCCCAAGAGGGAGGCATCTGTAGTAAGGATTACAGAGTGAGACTGAGTGACAAAAGGAACTCCCTGTCTTAGATTGTCCTGATCCTGCCACCACTGCAATGCCTGGATCAGGGTTCGAGTCACTGGGATCAGTTTGGTCAGAGGATCCTTTTTCTGAGACCAAAAGGCTCTCAAGTGGAACTGAATGTCCCTCATCTGAAATCTTGCTCCCTGCACCACTGCTGTAGAAGCAGCCATGTGCCCCAGGAGCTGCAGAAAATGCCTTGCTGGTCGAGACACCTGTAGGGTGAATAAAGAGGCCAGTGTAATAAGGGTCCTTGCCCTGTCCAGGGGAAGGAAGGCTCTTGCCTTTACTGTATCTAGCTCTGCGCCTATGAAGGTGAGGAGCTGTACAGGCTCTAGAACAGACTTTGAAAGATTCAGAAGGAAACCTAGAGAAGTGAGCAGTTGCTGAGTTATCTGTAGGTGTAACTTGACTTGGTCTGGGGACTGGCCTACTATGAACCAGTTGTCCAGGTATGGGAAGATGGAAATCCTTTTTACTTCTTAGGAAGGCAACTACTACTGCCAGGCATTTTGTGAACACCCTTGGAGCAGAGGTTAGGCCGAAGGGCATTGCTCTGAACTGGTAATGGCCTGAGGTATTTTTGATGGGAGCTTCTGATGAGAATATGGAAACAGGCATCCTTGAGGTCCAGGGAGACTAGCCAGTCCCCTGGCCTTAGAGAGGGTAGAATTATTCCCAGTCTTGCCATTTTGAACTTTGGCTTTAAAAGGTGCTTGTTTAAATATGAGATCCAGGATGGGCTGCCATTCTCCTGTCTTTTTGGGGGTGAGGAAGTACCTGGAGTACAATCCTTTCCCTTTGTGTAGGGATGGAACCTTTTCCATAGCTCTGAGAGCCAAGAGGGAATAGACCTCTGCCTCTAGGGCAAGTGCCTCTGAAGGATTTGCAGGTGGAAAGGATCTGGTTCTCATCTTTGGAAATTTTTTGAAGCTGAGAACCAGTCCCTGGTTTACTACTTCCAGGACCCATTTGTCAGATGTTAAAGACATCCAGTCCTGGACAAAGTAAGCCAGCCTGCCCCCTACAGGTGGTGGAGAATCGGCCCTGGCAAACCCATCAGGGTGCCTGTTTGGCAGGGGCTTTAGGCTGAGGGGTGGAAGCAGGCCTGCTTGTACCCCGTCTGCCTCTCCCTCTAAAGAACCCCCTCTGAGCATAAGCAGAAGAGGAGGCCTGGGCTTGGTAGAAAGGCCTATGAAAAGGCCTGCCCCTGCCACGCTGCCTCTGAGGAGTGGCTTGCCTTTCCTTGGCTTGAGCACTCCTATAGGTGGTCCTGTATTCATCCATTTTCTTCATGTAGTTCTCTGTTTGCTCCCCAAACAGAGAATTACCCACAACAGGAAAATCCATGGCCTTAGTCTGGGTATCCTGAGACAGGCTAGTACATCTGAGCCAAGCCACCTACGAGGGGCCAGCCATGACTCTAGATGAAACATCAGTGGAGTCCACTGCAGCATGGAATTGCACCTTGGATGCTTCAATACCATCCGCAGCTACCTGGTCCAGCTCCTTGGCAAGCTGGCCAGGGACCTGCTTAGCTAAAGTCATTACAGTGTCCCATCTAGATTTCTGATATCTAGCTGTATAGGCCATATAATTGGTCTGCCAGAGTCCCAAGGATACTGCCATGTACTGTTTCTTTGCCATGGCATCAGTCCTCCTAGAGTCCTTATCTGGGGGGTGTGAAGCCAAGGGTATATTTGCCTTATCACAGGCAGCAGCCTGTACTACCCCAACATGGCTGCATTGCTGGGTAAGGAACTCTGTATCTGAGCCTGAAAGAGTATACCTCTTGTCCATTCTCTTATCCACAGAAGGTATAGAATTAGGAGTCTTTAAAATTGTTATTGTCTGTTTCCCAAAAGACTTATGAAGGAGAATAGACACCCTCCTGGACTCTGGGATATCCATCATTTCAACATAGTCAGGCTCCTCCTGGTCATCCACAGCTTCTTCCTTAGGAAGCTGAAGGGTTTCAGCCACTTTCTTATAAAACATGAAATGGGAGGGGGACTCAGAAAGCCTAGGAGGAGACACTCCTGAAGGTCTGTCTGGGGAGATGTCCGGGTCAATGGGCACATCCAGACTTTCATAATCACATTCACTTTCCTCATACTCTCCTCCCTCCTCCTCCGGTTCATAAAATTCCTCTAAATCATAATCCGAACTGGTGGAACTGACCGAACCGGCCTTCCTAACGGTGCCGGGTTCGTCGGAACTCGAGATAGCTTATGAACAATTTTGATCGCTGGTTATTTCATCAGCGTTTGGAGAAAGAACATTTGATCCGCACCGCCGATTTATCCCTTCTTGATCTCTTAACGGAACAGACTCCTCTGAATCGGTTCTCCTTTGCCGAGGAAGTTTCACCCTGGTCGGAGGGCACTCCTTCTGAATTCGGGTTGGAACCGGGCGGGCTGACCATCTGGGTCAGCAGACTTTTGCCTCCTTTCCTGAGCCTACCAACTCTTTTTCTAGGGTAGCTGCAGGAAAATTTTTACAAATCTGGCAGTCTGAATCGAGGTGGTCAAACCCCAGACAATAAACACAGGTGGTGTGGGGATCAGCCTTAGCAAAGACTTCCCCACACACACTACATTGTTGAAACACAGTGGGCCCGGTTTTTATTTTGGGTTTCTCAGACATGGCCAGTCCTAACAAAAACTTACCCTTTTCCGGCAATCCGCCAGGCAAGACACTCATCGGTTCCTGACCGTGTTACGGGTCGTGGAAAAAGCCGTAATAAAATCTGTTTTTTTAGAACCGATAACCACACTCAAAGTAGAAGTAAAGATTTTTAAACAACCTGATCAGTTCAAACCGAACCGATGACACGTTTACAAGTTCCACACAGAATAAAAAACAAATATAAACCTATCTAGTACTCACGAATACCACAGACAGAGACTGAACCGATAGGTTGTGGTTTAAATTCAGTCGAAAACCGAGAAAACGGTACTTTAACCGACAAATTGAACCGAGCAAAGGAGAAATCTCCGGAGCGACTGTTCAGTGAGGCACAGTAAAGAATCTGACGGTTTGAGTTCAAACAGCAACAGACAGAGTCTCAACCGAGCTCAGCGTTCCATGCCTGGCATGGAAAGTTAACTCTTTCATCTCCGGGGCAATTTGAAGGTTGAACCTCACTGCAATTTGTCAGAATACAGCAAGACTTCATGTTGTCTGAAAAACAGGTTACTCACTTGCAACAGTAGTTCTAGGAGTGGTATATGTTGTTCATCCACACTCTTTGGCATGTCCCCTTCCGCTTTAAATCTCACCAGAAGTCTTCAAGCTGGCTCCTCCCACCCACCCGGGTGCTATATACCTCGGCTACGCCCCATGACGCCAGATCTTAGCCCACTGGAAGCCAGGTTGTGTGCATCCGCAGCCGGGGAGGTCGGGTGGGTCAGTGTGGATGAACAACATATACCACTCCTAGAACTACTGTTACAAGTGAGTAACCTGTTCTTCTAGGAGCGTGGCTATGCTGTTCATCCACTCTCTTTGGCGGTCTCCTAGCAGTTCTCCGGGAGGAGGGAGGCAAGGTGCACACCCCCTACTTAGGGAACAGAGACTGGAGAAATGAGGCTCCAAAACCAGCATCCCGGTGTAACTCAAGGTCGACGTGGTAATGGGAGATGAAGGTGTTTGACTTCCAGGTAGCAGCCCGGCAGTTTTCCTGGATAGGGATGTCCCTGGAAGCAGCCACCGATGCAGCGGTATGGCGGGTAGAATGAGCTCTTATCCCTCTGGGAGGCTCCTTGCCCGCCAACTCATAACACAGACCAATGCATGATGTAATCCATCTTGCAACAGTCCGCTTTGCTGCAGGTTTGCCAGAAGCTGCTTCAGCATAGGTGACAAACAGCTGGTGAACCTCACACCGAATTTTCACCATCGTCTCCTTATAGTAGGAGAAAGCAGGTCTCCAAAGTATGAAGCCTGTACTCGACTCCGAGGTGTAATTAGGGTAGTATACCGGCAGAGTCAACACCTGGTTAAGATGAAACTCTGACACCACCTTCAGAAGGAATTTCAGGTGAGGGCGCAGGACAACCTTGTCCCTGTGGAAGACCAGATAAGACAACCTGAAGCCTAAACTCAAGCTTGGTGCTGCACACATTGCCTCACCAGTAGCCTTTATCTTTAACCTATCCCTTGGTCTGGGGACCATCCCAGACATCTGGAAAGAGGTGAGGATTGTCCCTGTACTGAAGCAAGGAAATCCCAAACTGCCTGACAATTATCGACCGATTGCCATTCTCCCAACCCTTAGCAAGCTCCTTATGAAAGGTAGTGGCTGAGCAACTTCGGAATATATCCACTCTCATGAACTTCTGTCCCAGCCCAGCACGGCTTCGAAGGGACACAGCACCACCACAGCCTTAATCTCTGTTACATCAAGTATCCGGACAGCCATGGACCAGGGCAAACTCTCTGGTGCAATATTTATCGACCTGTCCAAAGCCTTTGACCTTGTTGACCACAAACTGCTTGGTGCACAGTTGTGGTCACTTGGCCTCTCCCCATGCCATGAAATGGCTAATGGGTTATCTACATGGTAGAAGGCAGCGTACCTGCTTCAACAAAAGTCCTCTCCAAGCCCCTACCGGTGACCTCCGGAGTGCCTCAAGGCTCAGTACTGGGTCCCCTCCTCTTCTCCCTCTTCAATCAACTACCCATGGTTACTACCAGCTGTAGCGCCACCATGTATGCAGATGATCTGGTAATCCTGGCTCACTCCCAGAATGCCACTACCCTAAACCAGAACCTGACCGATGACTTTAACAGAGTATTGTCATGGGTTACTAGTCACAAGCTGGTCCTGAACCTGAAAAAGACACAGGCTATGCTCTTTGGCTCAATGGCTAAAATCAAAGCCTCATCGGCCTGCTTACACATCACCAGCGCAGATGGATCCTCACTACCCATAGTGAGCTCCATCAAATATCTGGGGGTAACACCTGACCCCCAACTTGACATGGGTAATCATATCCTTAACATCTGCAGGGCGGCAAACTGCAAACTGGGTCTGGCCTATAGGGCCAAGTATAACCTTACACCAGCAGCCAGGCTTGCCCTAGCTAAGGTGTGCTCCTTCCTCCTCAGCTATGGGCTGCAACCTATTTGCTCGCCTCCAAAGACACATCTCACCCGGTGGTACACTGCTTACAATAACATTTGTCGTTTTGCCTTGGCTGCCCCCCGACTCACTCACCATTGTGAGCTATATGAGAAACTCTGCTGGCTCTCACCAGCTAGATACCTTGATTTTGGTTTGGGATGCCTCTCTGAGAAAGTGATCAGAAATGAAAATTACGTACCTACCGTAATTCTTGATCTTCTCTTGTATCTTCACCATTCATTACTGCTTGGGTTAGTGCGGGAGCTCTCCCTCTGAGGAGTTTTTTTTTTTTTTGGAGTGGCTCCAATGGCGCGCTCTCGGCATCGCACGTGCATGCTTAGGGGCGGCTGTTAGGTGCTCGGACTTCCTCTATCTCAGTTCTGGTAGCGAGAGGCGAAAATAAAGGGTAAGAAAAAATGAAAGCGAGGCAAGAGAGCCGAGGGACAGAAAAAGGAAAGGATATAAACTGAAAAAGGAATAAGCCGGTAGAGAAGAGACAGAGGAGAGAGAATTCCTACCCTAAGGGACCGCAGGGCCTCCTTTCCGGGGCAGCTCTAGGGGAGGAACAGAGAGAGGGAAAGAGAAAGAAAAAGGAGAAGAAAAGAAGGAGGCATGTTAAGAGGGAGAATAGTGCCCATCGAGCATTGGTTGAGAGGCTTATAGGCTCGAGACTAACAAGGGAGCAAGAATCCCAGTTGCTAGGACTGAGGAGAGGTTCAACCGAACCACCTGGACAGATCCGAATGAGGGCAACATCTCTGAACTCTCAACATGCCAAGTCCCTACATCCTAGCTGAGGGCTCATGGACTGCCCGGGCAGAACCTGTTCCGGGAAGAGCGCCCACCAGGAAGGGACTAAGTCCCTTAGCACCCTGTTAAGTGCTAACACAGCCGTGTATGGGAAAGATTATACCTTTCCGAAGGCAGCTTTGTATGAAGGATAGAGTGGGAACTCAGACTCCCTAGGCAAGGCAAGCAGACGCTCAAGACTGACAAGTTCAAGCAGCAGTTAGAATGAGCTCAAAGATAATACTTGCCAGGGGGATTCTAAATGTTGCTGAGGCAGAGTTAGAGCACGGTCTCTTAAGCTGTGAAACTGCATAACCTGAAGATGGTATTTAGAAGTTGCACCCTAAGGGTGGTCAGAAAGAGTTCCCTCAGAATAAGAGAAAGTGCAAACCGTGCTCGTTCCTCCTTACCTTGAGGAAAAAAGGAACCATTCATTGAGAATGGAAAACAGAAGGTTTTTTTTTTTTGTTTTGCATAAAGGCCAAAGGAAGGAAGAGGAACGAGACGGGAGGGGGAGACGCCACAGAAGGAGGCCACTGAGGGGAAGGTGGGAGGGTATCAGTAATGAATGGTGAAGATACAAGAGAAGATCAAGAATTACGGTAGGTACGTAATTTTCATATCTTCCCTTGTCAATCTTCACCATTCGTACTAGGTAATCTGCAGCCCCTTAAAAAGGGGAGTAGAACCCTGAGGGAACAAGACCCCAGCCTCCTGCTGGCGAGAAACAGAAGGGGAAGACCCTAGGCTAATCTAGAGAGAAGCCTATGGGGAAAGAGCTAGGAGGTGCCCCGAGGCCGGGAGGCGGAGGAAGCCCTGCAGTAATCTCTAGCTCTGGAGGAAAGACCACGGGTCCCCGGAAGAGCGAATCACCCTACCGGGCCAGAGTGACAACTTGATAGACGAAGCCATGCCGTCTGCCTAATGCAGATCGCTGTCCCCGTGAAGCCTGGAAGCCACCTCACTGGTCCATAAGATGCCCTTGCTTGGTGTCTTGCCAGCTCCAGGCCTATAGCGGAAGAGGCAATCGCCTGTCTGGTTTGCTCCGTGTCAGGCACTGATGCTAGAGCTGAGAGCATCGACCACAGATGCCTACTGTGAGGCAGCATGATGAGCCTGATGTGACTGATGCAAGCCATCGCCGACGAGAGGACGAAACACTCTTCGCCCCCACCAGTCGAACTGTAGGGAATCCAATCCGTGGACAGTCGCAGCCAGGTGGCACCGGAAGGTCTCTAGGTATACCAAACCCGAGGCGGGTTGGGAAGTGTACCAAAGGTTCGAAGGGCACAATACCTTCATCGACAGTCTGCGGGGCTGGAGAAGGGGCCGCTGGTGACTGCCAGGAACGGATAGACGCCTCCTGGAAGGGCATAGGCCAGGAAGGTACCACCAGGCGCTGGGCACTGAATTCTCCAAGGAATTCACGGGGCTTCCGTTCGGTATTGTCTCGCCTAATGTAGGAGATTCGAACATCCCTCACCATCCTCGAAAGGAATCGCTGATATTCAGTGAAATCAGCATCGGAGGAGATATGAGCAGAGGAGGGAGACTAGGATGATGGAGAGCTCGAGTGTCCAGAAGATTCCTGCGGCGGTGGGGAGAGGAGAAAGACCCGCTCATGCATATACCTGACATATGAGGGGAAGGCTGTTGCAGAACCTCTGAACTGCTCCGAGGATAACGGGCCCGTAGGACCGACATGGCTTGGAAGAGCGGGGGGTGGCTGCAGAGGCACTGGAGATGGGCACCTACGAAGAGGCAACTGACCTCTGCTAGGGCTCTGAAATCCGGAGAACGGAGCCAGAGCTGGCGGGATTCCGGACAACAGACCAGGTCGCAAAACGGAACCCTGAGGATGCGAACCCTGGAAGAGCCCAGAAGGGGATCCTCCCGTGACGAGCCTGGGACTGCATGGATCCAGAAGGGCAGTCCGCAGTAACACCACGGAGGGACCCCGGGTCAAGAGGAAAGGCGGGGCCCAGCTGCGGCTCAGGTGGCTGGAGACATGACTGCAACCTGCCCTCGACCCCTCGGTTCTGAGAGCACCCTCCTCCCCGACCCCAGCGTTCTCCCACCCCGAGTGGCGGTAACAGCACCCGGAAGGGTAGCTGTCATGAGCCCCCCAGGAGGGAGAGCCCCTCCCTCCGCCCCTACTCCATCGCCCCCGGGACCCAGGACCACCCCTAGCCCGAGGGCCCTCAGGGGAGGACAGTAGTGGGGACAGCGGGAGAGGCGCGCTGTGCCGCCTAGCACCACCGGGGACCCCGACTCTGAAGAGTCAGGTTGCCAGGATGGGTCCACGCCTGAGTCATCGACCTCCGAAGAGGAAGAGACCAGCTGAACCACGATGCTAGCAACCCCGGGGGTCCCTGGAGAAAGCAGCGCCAGTGCCAGAGATGGCGCGGGCGAGCCTTGGCCCACCAGCTGAGCCCGGCCCCGGCTCCCCGCGCATCAGCTAGGCCCACGGTGCCGCCCTCGGCACCGGAACCCAACCAGGCGCCACCGAGAGAGCAAGCGGCGCCGGGATCCGAAACGGCGCCAGAGGGCGTCGTCGAGGGTCCACCGGTGCCAGGCCCAGCAGGCGCGGGCCTCGACACTGGGGGGAGCCTGCACCTCCAAGGAGGTGACTGCCGAGGCGGTGTCCCCGTCATGGCCCCGGGAGGGACCACGACGTTCCTCAGACACCGCGAAAGAAGCTTCCTCGTCGGCAAGAGAAGAGGCGGAAGCCTCCTCCTCCACGGACCGTATAGGCCCAAGAGGGACCCGGAGGAAGGACCTAGAGACCTTACCTGGGAATCCCTGGAGGCCGGCCGCCGTCCCAGTCGGTGGGGCCTTGCCGATCTTGAGCAGCATGAACGAGGACTAGCGGTCCATGGAGAAACAGGCGTCGCATGCGTCCATATCGTGGTTGGGTCCCAGGCAATGAGACAGACATCATGCCGGTCGAGGCGGAGAAATGCCGGCCACAGGAGCACTGGCGCGCAAGACACGGCCGCCATTATTTACGCTGCCTTAACCTGACATGATGCGACCAACACAGGCAAAACAGCAATAAAGCATTCGGGCGCTGTCGACAGAAAATAGAACGGTCTTACCGAGACGCAGGCCGAGCGAGTCACTGAAGAAGCAAACGAGTCTTGACGTATAATCAGTAACTATCGCGCAGCAGGTGCAGCCTCGATGGTGGGAGAGAAACAGAACTGAGATAGAGGGAGGTATGTGGCGCTAGCGGCGCCCTCCGCTGGGAGTGATGCAGTCGTCACGCTCGAGAGCCGGGCGCCGTTGAGCAGACCTCAGACAAAAAAAAAAAAAAAAAACATACTCCCAGAAGGGTGCACGCCCGCACTAACCCAAGCAGTAATGAATGGTGAAGATTGACAAGGAAGATCTAGCACCCCAGGGGCTGGCCTGCTTCTGCCTAAACTGAATCCCACCCCTACCAACTTAGGTCTCTCACATCAGGGATGCTCAAAGTCCCTCCTACCTGGACCCTCATGGGGATCGGGACTTTGCCATAAGTGCGCCCAGACTCTGGAATTCGCTGCCTGTGGATATCCGAGCTGCCCCCTCCTGAGTTTTCGAAATTCCCTGTGGGGTTTCCTAAAACTAGTATCAGAGTGTGACTGCCCCAAACCTCCCTAGAGTAAAGTGTCAAATTGTTTTGTCTGAACCTCCCCACAGTGTCTCCATTGAATTCCTGGAGATATTTTCCCCACTGTATCAATGACTTCTGACTACTCCTGCCTAAAAAGCCTTGGGCATTTTACCCATTACTGCTCCCACGGTCATAGGCTAACTATGACATATTGCATATGGTCACTTGGTAGAAACTTGTACTACCAAGTGTTTCTGTTTCTGTCTAACGTGCATATTTAGAAAAATGTGATGAGCTGTATATACCTGTCCGCGATCCAACTAGCCTAGGGGGTGTATACGACAATGTTATAAGTTATATTATGACCAATCCAGTCCTTGAGCTATGCTACACTTCTATGTATGATTACCTGTATATATCTGTCAGTTGAACTAGCTAGTCTAGAGTGTATAATCTGAAATGTGCTTACTACTATATTTTCCCCCTAGCGTCAAAATGATGTATTTCCCACATGTTTGTTTACTGTGACAAAAAAAACTGTACTCGCTTTGCCATGTCTCCTTGACTGTTGTTCCTCATGTTGTATTCTCCCAGGTCGTTCCTGAAAATAGGCATAATACTTGTCTAGTGTACTTACCGGGTAAACAAAAGTTAAATAAATAAAATAAATAAAGGGAGTCCACCGAAAGCGCCTGGAGCTCCCCTGTCCTTCTGGCAGACGTGACAGCCACCAGGAAGGCCATCTTCCACGACTAGTGTGACAAGGCACACTTGTGCATTGGTTTGAATGGCTTGCCCATGAGCTTTGCCAGTACCAGCAGAAGATCCCACGGAGGTGGAGGTTCACGCACTGGAAGGGATATTTGATCCAGACCTTTGAAAAAGCACCTGACCACTGTCTCCTGTGTCACTGGCTGACTGGCATGTGCCCGGTAAGCAGAGATGGCTGCCAGGTGCACCCGAAGGGTCGATGACCGCAGACCCCCTTTGGAGACCAAAGGTAGTTGAGAATGTTAGCCACTAGACAGGACAGAGGGTCCAGGCCCTTGCCCTGACTCCAAATGGAAAATCTTTTCCATTTGAAGGCATAACATTTCCTGGTTGATTTCCTTTCTGGATGCCTCCACCACGGTGTAGACATCTTTGGAAAGACCCAAAGCCTGGAAATCTAGCCGCTCAGGTACCAGGCTGTGAGGTGCAGGGATTGAAGGTCGGGATGGAATACCTTCCCCTGACTGAGAGAGATCAGGTCCGGGCGTGTGCAAAGCCACTCCGGGGGCCTGCAGCTGAGGTGATCTGGATACCAGAATTGGCGTGGCCAATCTAGGGCTATCAGGATCACCTTCACCTTGTCCCTCCTCACCTTGAGGAGCACCCTGTGGATCACGGGAAATGAAGGGAAGGCGTAGAGGAGGCCTGGGTTCCACGGCCTTGAGAAGGAATCCCCCTGCTGAAGGGGGCGGGCATGAAACAGCCTCAGCTTGGTGTTTTCCCTGGAGGCAAACAGGTCCACCATCGGTCTGCCCCAGCAGGAGAACAGACTGTAAGCTATCTCTGGATGGAGAGACCACTCGTGGGATGTCTGGCCTAAGCGGCTGAGAGCATCTGCCAGATGGTTGGAGGCTCCTGCCACATGGGTGGCGAGGAGATCTGCCTCCAATCGTCTCACGAGGGTCCAGATGTGGAGCGCCTCCTTGCACAGCAGACAGGAGTGCGTGCCACCCTGTTTATTGAGGTAGTACATGGTCGTGGTATTGTCCGTCTGGATTTGAACCACTTGACCCTGGAGCTGAGGAGTGAAAGCAGACAGTGCCAGTCTGACTGCTCTGAGCTCCAACAGGTTGATGTGGCATCAGGATTCCTCAGGGGTCCAGAGCCCGTGGGCCCTTTTGTCCCCCATGTGGGCTCCCCAGCCCATGAGAGGCATCGGTCGTGAGTACGGCCGTCAGCTCGGGGCGGACAAACGGGATCCCGGGCAGGGCGCTAATGCCCAACCAGAAATGATTGGGCAAAGGAGGAAAGAACCTCTGCCCTGTCTGCTGGGAGCTGAGCTCTGGCTTGACAAGAGTAGAGTTCTGCCCTGATGAAGCCCATCACCTGAGAAAGCACAAGCTCCAACTTGGCCTCGTTGATCAGGAGGCAGAGTTGAGAGCAGGTCTGGAGGGCCAGGTCCTTGGAGCTCTCCACCTCTTGTTGGGTGGAACCTGCTAGAAGCCAGTCGTCGAGGAAGGGGTAGATCTTGACCCCCGACGCCGGAGATGGGCCGCCACCACTGCGATGCATTTGATGAAGACCCATGGGGCCGATGACAGGCCAAATGGCATGGCTCAAAACTCGTACTGGGTCCCTTCGACCCTGAAGCAGAGGAACCGCTGATGGGACGGACGGATTGGTATGTGAAAGACCGTGTCCTGCAGATCTAGTACACAGAACCACGTTTCGCTCCAAGGATGGTATAATCTGGGACAGAGTGACCATCCAAAAGGTGCGTGACCTGAGATATTGATTCAGGTCATGCAGATCTAGAATGGGGCGCCAGCCCCCGTCCGCTTGGGCAACAGGAAACACCTGGAGACAAAGCCTGGATCTGCTGGAGGATCCACCACTGGAGCTACTGCCTTCTTGAGGAGGAGCTGAGCGATGTAGTCTTGAAGATACTCTTTCCTCACGAGGGGCGCGGACTCGGCTTGGAGGGTACTGCTCAAATTCCAGAGGCAGTCCCTGACCAACCACTTCGAGAACCCATCTGTCCAACGTGACACTGGACCAAGCGGAAAGGAAGTGGCGGAGCCGGCCCCCCACGGGAGGACCCAGAGCTGGGGTGACGGGACAGGGGGTGGCACAGCCCCTGCCCCGTCACTGAGCTGGCTTGGAGGAGGAAGAGATTCCAGGACCTGAGCCTCGGCCTCCTTTATGGGTCTGTAGGGGTCCAGGCTTGGGCTGGGGGCGCCAAGCTTGAGCCTGCTGCTGTCCGCCTTGAAAGGACGACTGCTGTGCCACAGGAGAAGAATGCCGAAAAGGCTTCTTTTTCCTCTGCTGGTTCTTGCCCAAAGAACTCTTGGCAGAGGTAGCGTCCAAGGTGGCACTGGACTGCTCAATGCGCTGAAGGTGACCAGCCACTCTGGGCTGAACAAGTCGGTTCCTAGGAAGGGCAGACCAGCAAGTTTGTGCTGGGTATCCACTAGGAAGGAGAGCCTCAGCCAAGCCCTGAGCGAGAGGCAACTGCGGCAGCCATCGAGCGGGCACAAGAATCCCCAATGTCTAGGGCCGACTGGAGCTGCTGTTTGGCAACAGCTCGCCCCTGATCCCAGACCTGCTTGACCATGGTCTGCATGTCCACGGGGAGATGTGGGAGGACTTCATCTAGCGACCCCAGAAGGGCGTGAGAGAAATGTACCATGACGACGGCCGGACTTGCCTGACGAAGGCCCAGGGATGGAGGCCGCATAGCCCTTCCTGGCTGAATGGTCCAAGAGCCTGGACTCTATTAGGTCAGTCAGTGTTGGCAGAACTGCCAGTATGCCTGAAACACAGAGGCGGTCACCAGGCTCTCGGCCCGAAGGATGCTCTGTGAACCCCGCTAAGGATCTTATGGGCACCGCGTATTTGTGTGCCATGCTGGCAGACTGAGCTGGACAAGAGGCAGGACGCTGCCAAACTTCTAGGGTTGGTCCAACAATTGCCTCGGCCACAGGAAAGGCCTCAGTCAGGGTATCCCCTCTCTTAAAGACGTCCATAAGAGGGTACTCCACCTTTTTCTGGATTGGCTCCAGGGGCATCCCTGTAGACTCGGAGATGAGGCGAAGGATCCCTGGAAAAAACGAGGGACCTTCTTCTGTTTCTAGGCCAGTGGTTGATTCATCATCGCCTGGATGTGAATGTAAACCGGTGATGTCCAAATAAAAGGAATCTGGGTACAATGGCCTACCGCCCAGGTCAACTTTGACTCGCCGGGAGTGATCTGGGGTGACCATGACCGACAATCGCCGGGGAAGCCCGGTGTCCAGTTGTCGTCCTTGGAAGGAACCCCTCCCACAAGCTGTTTGGGCGGAGGTTCCACCACAATAGGTGGAGAGACCATTTTGGGCTGAGCAGGTGGTCTTGCCAGCTCTGCGCGCTGGGGAACTGATTTGGTTGGCTCCGAAGGAGTCTGCTCCGGCCTGGGAGGCGAAAGCCAAGTAATGGCTGGGGTGGAAGCCATGGTATGCTTATGCCCAGACAAAATCAGCTGCTGCCATATGAGGACCTTGTCGCACCGATGGAGTTTCCGCCGGAACCTCTCTTCATCCGAGGAGGATGAGGACGACTGATGGCGTTGCCTCTTTCTGGAGCACTTATGGCTCTTCCTCGGCCTGTTGGTAGAGGGTGTCCAAGACCTTGACCAAGATCAGGCAGGCCAACTCGGTCGGGAGACACCGGCAGGGCCGATGACTTCCCAGAGTCCGGGACTGGTTCCTCGATGGGGACTCCAGTAGGCTGGGTCTCCTCATCAGGGAAAACAAGGACCGAAGTACTCCCCAAGGAGTCGTCAACCAAACCCTCGGTCAGCTGGCTTGACAGCAAGTCTGAAGAAGTGATATTGACCGAAGTCGAGACTGCATGTTCCTGGGACCGAGATCACTCCCAAGACCATCTCTGTCGAGACGAAGATGCAGGTGGATCCTTCTCCCGCTTACGGGACTGAGAGGCATGCGACCCGCAGGTGCCTCTCCCTTGGTAGGGAGAGACTGGCACAACTCCTGGAAGCAACCCGAGAAGGTGAAGCCCAGGCTGAGTGTAATAAAAAAGCTGCGAGAAGACTCTCTGGCACGAGACGCCTGCCCCTCCAACGCCTGCATGCGTTCCAACTGCTTGCCGGATCCTGCAGCAGCGGAAACCGCCCACTGAGCCTCCTTGGATTTCACCGGAAGGTTCCTCTTCTCCGCCCTCCCCAGTTTCAGACGTGCAAGACAATAGCTGAGGACGCTGGGATGAAAAGCCAAACATAGATTACAAGTCGAGGTGTCATGGCTGACACAGGCAGCAGATGCACGCGGCATGGGGATTGGTACGCAACATCTTCTGGCCGCATGGGCACAGATGAAATCTGGGGGAAGATTTTTCTTCCATGATCAAAGCTGCAAACTTGAGATAGCTAATACGAACAATGCGAAGTTTTGGTAAAACCGAAGGTTTGAAAGCCAGGGTCTACGCAATGCGAGAGCACGAGGGAGGCAACCTGAATCTTCCAGTGGAAAGGAAGATCTGGCGTTACTGGGCGAAGCCGAGATATATACCACCTGGCTGGGTGGGAGGAGCCAGCCTGAAGACTTCCGGTGAGATTTAAAGCAGAAGGGGACATGCCAAAGAGTGTGGATGAACAACATATCCATGATCCTAGAACCCTGGTTTCTCTTTCTGAAAATGTTTTTCATGAAAGTCCAATAATTTGTAAAGGTAAAAGATTACCTGTCCTTTTAAACTGTGTCTAGAATCTTCCAGCTTGTTGGAATGGAAATAACAGGGCCTGTAACTACAGATAAATGGTAACGCTCCTCTCTGAATGAGCGTTTCAAGGCCTGTACACCTACACACAGCTGGCAATAATCTTCTCTAAATGAACATTTCAAGGCCTGAACCCAAACACAGCTAGTAATAATTCTCTGGGATGAGAAATTATGGAGTTTTCAATCCCGAACAACTGTGGGCTTTTCCAGGGGGCTCCGCCTATGGCACACCACCACAGCTACTTCCATACATGGATATTCATCAAAACTCATTGCCTAGCAACACACATATTATACCGAGTGTAAAATCCTGAGGCCAATGAAACACAGACTTGCAAGGATCATGGTTAAACATGGAATTTACAGAACAAGATGAGGATGATCATTCCCTAACAGTTCCAGGATCCTGTCTACACATTCCATTACTGTACTCTGAAGTCAGTGGTACTGGGAAGCCACTGAGTTTATTAAAAGAATAAGCAGTTATGTTGTGTAGAAAAGACCACTCTCCTCTTCTGCAAACAGCCACATAAAAAAAATGGGGGGAGGGGGGTGTCAGCCATTAAATCGAAACCATAATCCACGACAGCAGCTGGTGCAGTATGTACCCCCACCCCCGCCGAGACAGTACCAAGATCAGCACAGTGCTGCTGCAATATAGTACAGTTACATAAGAAATGAAAATTACGTACCTACCCTAATTATGATCTTTCTGTGTATCTTCACAGATGGGTATCTGCTGGAGGTCAGGACCCCAAGGGAGCTTTTTTTTTTTAAAGGTAGGCGGAGCCGACACACTGCGTGGCGCTCACGGGTTGGCCGTCAGGCTGTGTCGACTCCGCCTGCCTGCCAGTTCTGAGTCGCCGGAGAGGTAAGAGGAAGGGAGTGGAGGGTGGGACAAGAGAGTCCAAGGGACAGAAAAAGGAAAAGATGTATGAACTAAAAGGAGAAATAACGATTGAGAAGACAGAAAGAAAAGGTTAGAAACTAAAGGGGATTGGGAGGGGCTCCAATCTCTGGAAGCGGGGGGGAGGTAGGGTGGGTAAAGAATTTAGGAGAGGGGGAGAAGGATAAGATATCCTGGACCCTGGTCCATCTCCAGATTGTATAGGAACTGCAAGGAGTAGCAAAGCTTTCTACCAGAATTCAAGGCACGGAATACAGTAACTGGCAAACACTCCAGATAAGCAGAGTCAGCTATTCTGGAAGAAGGACAGGATACAGGGATTCAGCACCCTCTCAAGGAAAGATTTTTGCTGAAAAAAAGTTGTTTTTTTTTTTTTTTTTAGGAGAAATGGGTTGGATGGAAATGGAGGAGAGAAGGCGCTACCAGCTCCCACACAGGGTGGAGAGAAGGTACTGGAGAAGGAGTGCCGCTCGAGCTATCCACTCTTCCTGGAAAAATACTCCCGTGTCCCATTTTACCCCACTCTTAAGGAGGAGAGGGGGGAGTCACAGAGAAGGAGGGGGACCCAGAGACTGAGGCCCCAGGGAGATGGAGAGCAGGATTGTGATGAATGGTGAAGATACACAGAAAGATCATAATTACGGTAGGCACGTAATTTTCATATCTTATTTGTGTCAATCTTCACCATTCATCACAGATGGGTGAGTACCGAGCCCCCCCGAACGGGGTTTTCTTTCACACCCTAAGGGACAAGGTCCCTTAGCCCTCAGTGGGCGACACACTGGGGGGGGGAACCTTCAGGGCCTGGAAAGGCCCGAGAGTGGGGAGAGAGAGACGGAGTCCCCCCAGAGGGGGAAGGAAGTTGCCCCGACAAGCGCCATCTCACTCTTCGGGAGAAGAGGTAGGTTCCCTGGTGGGCGGAGTTAATCACCCTACGCTGGGCCAAGGGTGACAACCAGGAAAGATATAGCCATGCCATCCGCCTAGTGCAGATTGCTGTCCCTACGACCCTGGTAGCTACCTCATTGGCATCATAGGATGCCCTCGCTTGGTGCCTTGCTAGGTCCAGGCCATGCGCAGAGAGTGCAATGGCTTGTCTGGTTTGCTTCGTGTCAGGCAATGAGGCTAGGAGCTGACCTAGCCTGGACCACAAGAACCTGTCGTAGGCTGCATAGTGGGCCTGATGTGCAGAGATAGAGAAGTAACCGTGCCGAGTAGAAAGTCCTCCTACCCCAGAAATCAAAATCCAAGGAGTCTTGATTTGAGGGCCGGTCACGGTGAAGGGCGCGAAGCCCATCAGGAGTATCCAACTGCGTCAATCCAGACAGTGGATGAGGCATGGAACCTGGAGAGACGGGGGGGTGCACAATACCTCTGGCTGAGATCCCTTGGGGCAGGAACTCCGGAGAAGGGCCTCTGCCAGGAACGCAACGATGCCTCCCGAAATGGAGCCGGCCAGGGCGGCACCACAAGGGTGGCCTCGCCAAAAATCGCCTAGAAAGGCGTGTGCCGAGTGTTCAGGATTGCTAACAGTGGAAGGAGCAAGGTGCAAATCGTCCAACATCCTCACAAGGAATTGCTGATACTCAGAGAGATCAGCAGCCGGAGAGATGTGGACAGAGGGTTCCTCTACCCCAGAAGAGGGGGATGAGGAGCTGGAGGTCACCGTCAGTTCAGTGGGTGGCTGCACGGGGAGGCTGAAAAACCTGGCTGTCCACTGCCCTAACGTAAGCAGAGAACCGAGCACCCACCGCTCTGAACTGCTCCCAGGTGAGAGGCCCGCTAGGACAGAGGGTGCCTGGGAGCGCAGGAGAGTGTGGCAGAGGGATGGGGACAAAGCCAAGAAGAGAGGTCGGCTGACCTCCGCCTGGGCTATGGAGCGGACCGTGGGCACCCACGGAAGAAGGTGCCCCGGAAGACCCCACAGCCGACAGCTGAACCACCACATCGGTCCTGCCTTGGCTGTGCCCGAAAGAATCCCCCCTGTGAGGCGACCGGGGCCGTATAGGTCCAGAAGGACGGTCCCCTACCTCAAAAGAATGGGACTCTCTCAAAGAGACCGAGGAGGAAGAGCGGAGATCTGTGCTACGGCTTCTCCCAGGGCCCGGGTGGACCCCAGACAAAAATGCTGACGCGCCGACCCCACACCCCTCGGAGTCTGAAAGAGCCTTCCTCCTCGAGAGGGCCAGCCTAGGTAGCTGGCATCTCTGGGCAGCCCCCGAAGGGGTTATCCAGGATGCAGTACCCGCAGGCATTCCGATCGGCTCCAAAGTTGGGCGATCAAGGCACACCACTGGAGGGGGTACCACAACTGAGGGGTCAGTGAAACTGCCAAGACCAGGTTGCAGAGCTATGGTGGCCTACACCACTGTCTGCTGGTCAGCACCCCTGACCCTAGTCTCGGTAGCCACCGACCTCACCTCAGAAGGGGGCTGACTGACTGGTCGAAGAGACTACCATGCTGCCCACCTCAACAGCCAACCCCCAAGGGGTCAGACTGCATGTCCGACTCAAGCTCGACTCCGTCTCCGAGGAGGTAGAGTCGGAGGCCCTGTGCCAAACCGTGGGAGGGCGAGTGGTGCCATCTTTACCATCAGGCCCAGATGACCACAGCTGTGCCAGAGTCTGTGCCAGCGCCTCCTGCAGCCCCGTGAGCGGAATCCGAGGGAGGTGCGGCCCCAGCCCGAGCCAGAGATCCAGAGCCGGGACCAGTCACAGCACCATCCGGTCCCACGGCGCCGGAGGACGGAGACGGCACCGACAACAGCCCCAGCGGCGCCGCTGAGGGCAGGAGTGCCCCGAGGACAGCACCGGCTACGATATGGTGCAGAGCACGGCATCAAGGAAAGCAGGGGCCATAATCAAGACTGTGCCGACTGAGGAAAATGAAGGCCCCACGGCGCCGTGCTCAACCTCTGTGCCGAGAAGAGACACATGGAGAAGGACGGTGTCGTAGATCTCACAGCGCCGCTAGCAGAGTCGGCGCCGCGAACGGCTCCAACAGAGATCACGATGCCGCGCGACAAGTCTGCGCCGACAACGGCCCCGTCAGGGCCTACGGCGCCAAGGCCTCCAACGGCGCCGGCTGACGGCATTGAGGACGGCGCCGAGCTGGGCCTTGCGAGCCATGGGAGTGACACCGGGGGAGCCTTCACCCCCGAAGGGGCGACTGCCATGGCGGCGCCTCCCGCCCGCTCCCGGGAAGGAGCGGGACGGGCCTCCTGTGCCGTGGAAGAAGCCTCAGCAACAGCTAGGTTACAGCAGCCGAGGCCCTCCTCCTCGATCCGCACAGAACCAGGAGGGACCCGGAGGAAAGGCCGAGAGAGCATGGCTCGCCCGCAGTGCGCATCGCCCCCAAAAGTCGGGCGGAGCTCGCCCCACTTTCCACGTGCTTTGTTAGAGGACTCGGCGGTCCATGGAGAAGCAGGCGTCACACGAATCCATGTCGTGAAGTGGGCCAAGACACGAGAGACGTCGGTCGTGCTGGTCGGTGACTGAGAATTTTCGGCCGCATGGGAGGGTCGACCCGTCTTGGAAGATTTCTTGCCCTCCGACCGAGACATAACCTACGGGGGAAAAAAAACAGACTCGACGTCACAAAAAAGAATAATAATGGAAAGATCTTACCGGGCGACGTCGGGTAAAGCAACACAGAACCAGCAGGAATCACAGACGGACTTTGGCACGATATACTGCATAACGATAGAACACTGCGAAGCAGGCCTCAAATCTCTTCAGCTTCCACACGAGGTGACCTCTATGGCGGGAGACAAAGAACTGGCAGGCAGGCGGAGTCGACACAGCCTAACAGCCAACCCGCAAGCACCACGCAGTGCGTCGGCCCCGAGGGCGGCGCCGATGGTGTGTCGGCTCCGCCTACCTTAAAAAAAAAAAAAAAAGCTCCCGCAGGGACCTGACCTCCAGCAGATACCCATCTGTGATGAATGGTGAGGATTGACACAGGTAAGATCTTACCGTAACAGTAGATCTTGAGAGCAACTCTTGCAGCAGATTACACCATTAGGACTGAAGCCAGCAGGCGCCAGGACCCCACGGAAATTTTCTAGCTAGCAGTATCCAGCGGGGACTGCCCCTGATGTTGGCCCCGCCCCCGTCAGGCATCATACAAAAGGGGGCAGTCCCCAAGAATCCCCAGTTCTCCCGGCGGAGACTCCCAGCCGCTAGATGACATCAGAAGTGAAGACTGAGGATCAGCCTTCAAGAAGGAATTCAGAGCGGTGTTATAAACACCTAATCCTAGGTAGTGAGATAACGGAACAACTCTACCTCCAGAGGAATGGTGGAGGAATCACTTGCTTGCAAGAGCGCTCAAGATCTACTGTTACGGTAAGTTCATACGTAACTGTACAATCTTACTTCGAGAAACAGCTCTTGCAGCAGGTTACACCATTAGGACTGATTCCCAAGCAATACTGGAAATCCCTCGCAGGCGGGAGGAGGCTAGGTAGAGATCGCAAGTTGGATCGAAGCCTAGGATAGGAGTCCCTGAAGGAGTGATGCAACGTCCAGGCTATAATGCCCGATAAAGGTATGCACGGTGCTCCAAGTAGCCGCTGCGCAGATGGCTGAATTGGACACGTTCTTCATAGCTGCAAAGACGGTAGCCACCCCCCCTGTGGAATGTCCCTTAACCAAGCCCGGTAGGGGTTTGTTGCATTTCTGGTAACGGAACGTGATACAATGGATAAGCCACCTGGACAGTGATGGTTTAGAAACTGGAGCTCCCAGCATCCTATGGGCGAAGGAGACGAAGAGCTGATCAGATTTACGGTGGTGCCTGGTTCTGGTCAGGTAGTATCTTAGACACCTATGCACATCTAGAGTGTGCAGCAGGGCCTCTCCTCTATTACAGTATTTAGGAAAATACACTGGTAGGTCGATGCCCTGATTGAGGGTGAGAGCTGAGAACACCTTAGGTAGAAACTTTGAATTTGTCCTTAGGGACACCCTGTCCTGGTGAAAAATCAAATAAGGTTCTTTGCACATGAGTGCGTGAAGCTCAGAAATCCTTCTGGCTGAAGTAACTGCAACTAAAAATAACGTCTTCCATGTCTTGCTGTATGAGCAGTGCGTGCTGCCCCGAATAACGGGAAAGCAGGGGAGATCTTGACGGTGGGTGGTCGAGGAATTCCATAAAGTGTTCTCTCTCGGCCAGATGGAGGACCCACCGGTCGGCGGTTATCATCTGCCATCCTGAGAGGTGGCGAGCGATGCGACCCCCGACCTTTTCTTCCCGGTGATCCAGAGGAGGGGCGGGGGCTGGGAAGGAGTCATGCTGTGGCAGCATTACTCCCCGCAAGCTGGGTTGGTTTGGTATACCTCTGACCTTGGCCTGGGGAAGACTTAGGCTGGGCCTTACGGTTGAAGTTGCCCCTTTGCTGCTGGACAGAACGTGGCTACTGCCATTGTTGCTGGCCACGAAAACTATTCTGGTTCCTATGACAGGAACCAGATTTGGGCCTGTACATTCCTTACTGCCCTCCCGGCGTCCTGTAATTTGGTGATCACCTTTTCGAAATCTTCACCAAACAGGACTTCGCCATTGTAGGGAACGTCCAGGATGTTTTTCTGAACGTCCGGGGTAAATCCGGAGACGCGAAGCCATGAGTGTCTCTGGAAACAGATGCCGGAGGCTGCTCCCCTTGTTGCGGAGTCTGCTGAATCGTAGGCGGCTCTCAAAACTTGGGTCCCTACATCTGATCCAGTGTGAAGGAGGTTCAGAAGTTCCTCCTTCTGCTCACTGTCCAGAAGTGCTCTGACTAGGTCTTGACCCTGTTCCCATAGGGCATTCTGAAACTGAACCATATGTCAGATAGTTCAGTGACCTAACGGAGCATGTAACAGCCGTGTACATGCGCCTACCCAGTGAGTCCAAGTGCTTGGACTCCTGGTCCGGAGGCTGTGTGCTCAAATGTTGCGGTCGTTGAGACCTGTGATGGGAGGCCGTAATGACCAGGGAGTCAGCTAGGGGTTGCTGCGCCAAGTACAGGTCCTCTGGCGGGGCCCTGTACAGGCGGTCAGCCTTCCGCACTGTGGGGGTGGAGTGCGGACGTTTCCTCGCGGCCTTGGTGATGTCTGCAAAAGTGTCCACCAAGGGTGGTACCACCACAGGCTTAGGGTCCTTCTGCCAAAGATAACGAGCTAGGTGCTGTCGTTCGGGGTCTAGGTCTTCCGTTTCCCATCCCATGTTCTCCTGGATGTGCCTCATGATTTCACAAAAGGAGGGATCATCTGGAGGTGACCTGGGGAGGTCTTGTGGGTCAGGCGATGGGATGCTGATTGGAGAAGGAGACCTGGAGGTATCAGACGTGTCAGGTCTGGAGTCATCCCCCTGTGGAGTGGACCATCTACGTCTGGGTCGCTTAGGACTGGGGGACCCTGAGGGAGATCTTGAAGGGTGCCTTCTCCTTTCTTTGGATCTGCCCCTAGGAGGTGGAGTAGGCTCCTTGGGGGGTCGGAGGTCTTCCTACTGGCCCATGTGGTGGAGGAGGAGGAGTGGGGGGGGGGAAAGAGTAGGAGGAGTAGGCTTCACTGGATCCGCGTCTTTCTGATTGTGTCCCACCAAAATGTAAGGAGGTCTTTCACCTCCTGAATGTTCATACCGGATGACGGACCTGGCGTTGGGGTTGGTCTGTCACCGGTATCTGGCGTCGGGTCCAAGGGCGTTGCCGGATCAGGCGAAGACTCCTGTGGAAGCCCGGAGTCCTTGTTGTCGCCTGCCTGGTCATCAGGCAACATCAGGTCCTCCTCTGTAGAGCCCCGGCGACCGGTATCCACCGGTGACGGAGAGGCAGTCTTCGGCCCCTGAGAACGTTTGGCTGACGTCTGGTCCGATGGGTGCTTAACCGGAGAAAGGTCGGCAGCCCGTTTAGTGTCTGTCGTCCCCTTCAGGGACGTCAGGTCCTTGGTCTTCCTGGGACGGGGGTCCGGTCCCCTAGGGGGCTGGGAGGCCGATCTGGCGTCGGGGTCCCGGCGGCTGTCCGAGGACACCTGAGAGATTTTTGAAGAGGACTTGGACCGGTGACGGTAAGAAGACTTCACAGAAGCCCAGGAGGGTGCTGGAGAAGGGTCCAAGGTCCTGGAAGTCTTGATGGGATGTAAACCGAAAAGCCGCCTGGAGTCCTAACCTTGACGGGAGGGGGCTGAGAGCGAGCCCTGGAGGGACAGCGGTCTGAGCGTGTGGAGTCGGAGCTGGTGCGAGAGTCCGAAGCCCGGTTCAGGGATCTGGACCTGGTCTTCTCTCGGTGTTTATGGGACTTAGATGTAGACTCACCTCTGGAGGCAGGGTCTTTATCCATAATTTTAAGTCTTTCTTCTAAGAGGAACCCCTGAAGAGCCTTCTGGCGGCGGATCCAGGTGCGACTATTGAACCGCTGCCAAAAGGAGCAGGCCCTGGTGTCGTGCTTTGGGCCTAGGTACCGCAGGCAAAATTAATGCAGATCCTTAAAAGGTATCTGTTTGCCGCAGGCACACTTACAGGAGTGTCCTTCTGAGGAAGGAGTTGGAAATGCCAACATTTATCAGAAATGCTGGAAGTTCTAGACATCGTTCGCTGGAGCAGGACCGTGAGGCCGATGCTGGCGAGTTGACGGCAGGAAAAGAACTGGGGATTCTGGGGGACTGCCCCTTTTGTATGATGCCTGACGTCGGGATCAGGACCAACGTCGGGGGCGGTCCCAGCTGGATACTGCTAGCTAGAAAATTTCTGTGGGGTCCTGCTGCCTGCCGGCTTCAGTTCTAATGGTGTAACCTGCTGCAAGAGCGGTTTCTCGAAGTAAGATCTTCCTCGATCAACATCGTCAAAAAAATAAAAACCTTTGAGAAACCATTCTCAATACCTGCATTAGTCTGGGTCAGTGGAAACCTGCAGAGCCAAGCCAGTCCATCTGAACTGTGTATGTGAATGCCCCCCTTGTGATCATTTACTAAGGCATTCCGTCCCTGTACAGGCTTCCCAGCCTATCAACACAGCTCGGTTTTAAATGGCAGCATTCCAAATCAGTTACTGTGAAATCAGAATGAGAGTCCCACCTCCCAGAAAAGATACAAAAAATATCAACACATTTAGGAGCAATTATAAACTTTTCAAGTTTCACCACAAAGAACAGGTTACTCACCTATAACAGTAGTTCTAGGAGTGGTATATGTTGTTCATCCACCCTTCTTGGCATGTCCCTTTCCCCTTTAAATCCTGCCAGAAAGTCTTCAAGCTGGCTCCTCCCACCCACCCGCGTGGTATATACCTCGGCTACGCCCCATGACACCAGATCTTAGCCCACTGGAAGCAAGATTGTGCGCCGAAAGCCGGGGAGGTCGGGTGGGTGCGTGTGGATGAACAACATATACCATTACTAGAACTACTGTTACAGATGAGTAACCTGTTCTTCTAGGGGCGTGGATATGTTGTTCATCCACACTTCTTAACAGACTCCAAGCAGTTATCCGGGTGGAGGGAGGCAAGGCGCACACCCCATACTTGGGAAATAAAGATTGGAGAACCGAGGCCCCAAAACCAGCATCCCAGTGTGAATCAAGGTCGATGTGGTAATGGGTAATACAGGTGTTTGCTGACTTCCAGGTAGCAGCCCGACAGATTTCCTGGATAGGGATGTCCCTGGAAGCAGCCACCGATGCAGCAGTATGGCGGGTAGAATGAGCTCTTATCCCTCTGGGAGGCTCCTTGCCTGCCAACTCATAGCAGAACCTATGCATGATGTAATCCACCTTGCAATGATCTGTTTGGCTGCAGGTCTGCCAGAAGCGGCTTCAGCGTAGGTGACAAACAGCTGGTGAACCTCTCCACGCATTTCCGCCGTACTCTCCTTATAATAGGAGAGAGCATGTCTCAGGTCCAGAGTATGGAGCCTGTACTTGGCATCCGTGGTGTAATTAGGGTAATATACTGGCAGAGTCAACACCTGGTTAAGGTGAAACTCTAATATCACCTTCGGAAGGAATTTTGGGTGGGGGAGCAGGACAACTTTGTCCCTGTGAAAGACCAGATAAGGGGAGTCCACCGAAAGTCCCTGGAGCTCCCCTGTCCTGGCTGATGTGACAGCCACCAGGAAGGCTATCTTCCACAAGTGTGAGAGCTCACACTTGTGCACGGGTTCGAATGGCTTGCCCGTCAGCTTTGCCAAAACCAGCAAACAGATCCCACGGAGGTGGAGGTTCACGCACCGGAGGGGATAGGTGATCCAGGCCTTTGAAGAAACGCCCAACCACTGTCTCCTGCGCCAATGTTGGCTGACTGGCCTGCGCCCGGTAAGCAGAAATGGCTGCCAGGTGAACCCTACGGGTTGATGACTTTAGACCCCCTTTGGAGAGAGACCAAAGGTAATAGAGAATGTTAGCCACGGAGCAGGATAAGGGGCCCAGACTCTTACACTGGCACCAAATGGAAAACCTTCTCCATTTGAGGGCATAGCACTTCCTGGTCGATTCCTTAGGAGATGCCACCCCACGGTGTAGACATCCTCGGAAAGACCCAGAGCCTGGAACTCTAGCCGCTCAGGAACCAGGCTGTGAGGTTCAGGGACTGAAGGTCCAGATGGAAAACCTTTCCCTGGTTCAGAAATATCAGGTCCCAGTGTGTACAAAGCCGCTCCGGGGGCCTGCAGCTGAGGCGATCTGGGTACCAGAATTGGCGCAGCCAATCTAGGGCTACCAGGATCACCTTCGCCTTGAGTAACACCTTGTGGATCAAGAGAAATGGAGGGAAAGCGTAGAGTAGGCCTGGGGTCCACGGGCTCGAGAAAGCATCCCCCTGCAGCGAGCCCTGCCAAGGGGGGTGGGCATGGTACAGCCTCAGCTTGGTGTTTTCCCTGGAAGCAAACAGGTCCACCAACGGTTTGCCCCAACGGGAGAACAGACTGTAAGCTACCTCTGGATGGAGAGACCACTCGTGGGATGTCTGGCCTACGCGGCAGAGAGCATCTGCCAGCTGGTTCGAGACTCCTGCCACATGAATAGCTAGGAGATCCGCCTCCAACCAGCTTATGAGGGTCCAGATGCGGAGGGCCTCCTTGCACAGCAGATGGGAGTACGTGCCACCCTGTTTGTTGAGGTAGTACATGGTCGTGGTACTGTCTGTCTGGACTTGAACCACTTTACCCCAGAGCTGAGGAGCGAAAGCTGACAGGGCCAGTCTGATTGCTCTGAGGTCCAACAGGTTGATGTGGCATCGGGACTCCTCGGGGGTCCAGAACATGTGGGCCCCGTTGTCCTCCATGTGGGCTCCCCACCCCATGAGAGAAGCATCGGTCGTAAGGATGACCATCAGCTCGGGGCCAACAAACGGGATCCCTTTCTGCAACTGTTCTGGGGCAGTCCACCACTGGAGAGCGTCCCACATCTTCTGGGTTACAGTGATCAGCTGGTCGAAATGACCGTGGCGCTGAGTCCATTGGGCGGCCAGCTCCCACTGGAGGGGGCGCATGTGTGACCTGGCCCAAAGAACCACTGAGGTGCATGCCGCCATGTAACCCAGAAAGCGCAGAAGGTCCCGGGCAGGGCGCAAGTGCCCAATCAGAAATGATCGGGCAAAGGAGGAGAGAACCTCCGCCCTGTCTGCTGGGAGCCGAGCTCTGGCTTGACAAGAGTCTATGGAGGCCCTGCAGTGGAGACCAAAGAGGATGATGGGAACCTCCACAAAGGAGACCCACAGGAGGGTGGCACGAGACCCCACAGGGGAAGGAAACAACTCCTGGTGGGGGACTCAATCATTAGGGGGATAGAAGTGGGGGAGGAAGGGGATAGGGAGGTAAGGTGCCTGCCTGGCACCATGGCTTGGAGGGAAAGGAAGTGAATCCTCAGGATCGCGGGAGCAACTGCATGAGGGAGGGAGCTGGATGTCATTGTCCACCTAGGGACCAATGACCTGGCTGTGAATGGGATCAGAGCGGTGCAAGAGGAGCTTGTAGAGTTGGGGAGGGGCTTTAGACAAGTAGCATGTATGGTAACCTTCTCGGAGGTGCTGCCTGTCTATGGCAAGGATGATGCTAGGGTATTCCGTACCACGGGATTCAATGAATGGTTGAAAAACTGGTGTGGAGCTCAGGGTTTTGGCTTCATTGGGGACTGGGGAGCCACCTGGAGGGATGCACGTTTATACTGGCGTGATGGTCTGCATCTGTCCAAGAGGGAACCAGGATCCCAGGTGACAGATTTAAATGCTTCATTGGCAAGCATTTAAACTAGCCAAGGGGGGGAGGCACTGAAAAGTAACAGGGAAATCCCAGCCTTCCCCCACAAAGCACAGTAGTTAGAGAGGTAAACACCAAGGTAGAGGTCAGTAGGGAGCAGGACAGGGATAAATGCAGAAAAAGGTGTTAAGGACAGGGATGGGGCTAAAAGGGGTAAGGCCATAAAAAATAAATGGAAGGTGATGAGTACCAATGCCCGCAGTCTGTGCAACAAGCTCCCTGAACTAGTGGCCTTGATGGAAGAGGGATGCCTGGATATTGTGGCAGTCACTGAAACATGGTACACAGAGAACCATGAGTGGGATGTCAACATACCAGGATGCACAGTCTACAGGAGGGACAGGGTGGGTAAAAGAGGAGGAGTAGCAGCTCTCTATATAAGGGAAGGGATAAAAGCAACAGAACTAGAGAGTAAACAGGAAGTTGATGAGTCACTATGGGTCACCCTGGAGACAGGAAATGGCACCACAATCCGCATGGGGTTGTGTACAGACCCCCATTTCAGGGGGAGAAAATGGACAAGAAAATGATAGAAGGCATCCTTAAAATCGGATGATAGCGAGCCGCCCCGACGGCGCAGCGGTTGGATTTCCGCTTGCAACGCCAGCGACCCGGGTTCGGGAACGAGCCCGGGAGTGGGAGGACTGAGCGTCCCAAGGACTGCCTGCCCTCTCCGGGAAGGGGTACCAGAGCTCGGCTCTTGTCTGACCCCGGGTGGAGACCCGAGGTACAGCAAGCCCGATGCTCCAACAGAGCGGGCGACGTGTCAGACAGAGCTTCAGTGCCTTGACGTCCGGGAACCTGGCACATCGAGAGAACATTAGGAAAAAAAGCCTTGCAGCCTCCCGGCAGACGGAGCACCAGGCCCCGACCTTCAGTGCCCCTACCTGCCCGGAGACAGCGTGCCGATGAAACACAGAGAAGCAGAGTGTAAGGGCTCCCACCCCGTACCAGCTTGGGGGGTATAACCATGGCTCCATGGGGCATGGACTGCACCGGTCACCAGGTAGGTGAGCGAGGGCAGATAAGGCCGTAGGTGTCTCCCGAAGATGGGGAGAGCTGCGAGGAGGGGGAGCATAAAGAGAAAGTAAATCGGATGATAGTGGTCATAGTGATAAAGCTGTGAAGATAAAGACATGGTGATTGGATGATAGTGATGATGACAGGTGAGGATAAAGGTACAGTGATATATAGTGATCTGATAGTGACAGAGATGTGAGAGTAAAGCTATAGTGATCTGATAGTAACAGATGAGGACAAAGGTATAGTGCTATACAGTGACTTGATGATTGTGATCATAATAATAGATGTAAGGATAAATGTACAGTGGTAATATTGGAAATGGCACCACAATCCGCATGGGGGTTGTGTACAGACCCCCATCTCAGGGGGAGGAAACGGACAAGGAAATGATAGAAGGCATCCTTAAAATGGCAGAAAAAGGGGAGATATTGTTGATGGGGGACCTGAATATGCCAGATGTTAACTGGAGTACCTTTGCTGAAGGCACGTCTAAGCAGGGTCATTCTTGACGCCCTACAGGGGGCATGCCTCAGACAGCTAGTGCTGGTACCCACTCAGGAAGGAGCAATCTTAAACCTGGTACTCTCAAATGGGGAAGGAGAAAGGATCTCAGATTTAGATGTGGGTAGCCATCTGGGAGAACAAGTGACCACCAAACAGTGTGGTTCACAATAAACAGCCATAGAGTCAAGCCATACAAAAACAAGAGTATTGGACTTTAGGAAGGCTGACTTTGGGAAAATGAGAGTGCTTCAGAAAAGCACTAGCAAATGGGCAAGAAGGAGGGGTGGAGGAACAATGGGGAATAATCAAAACAGCCATCACAGAGGCAACAAGCCTTTGTGTGAAGCAAATCAATAAAACAAAACGAAGGAAAAAAAACACTATGGTTTTCAAAAGAGGTGGAAGGGAGGTTAGGACAAAATTATAGCATTCAGGAAATACAAGGAAACACAGAAGAAACAGGACAGAGAACTTGTACAGTTAAAGCAGGAGGAGGTAGGGAAGGCAGTCAGAACAGCAAAGGCACAAACTGAGGAAAAGACAGCCAACTCTGTTAAGAAGGGGATAAAACCTTTATAGGTATGTTAGGGAGCGAAGAAAGACCAAGGGAGGGATACAGAGACTTAATAAAGGGGAGGGAATATGGGCAGAGGGTGAGTGAAAAAGCAGGGATACTGAATGAATATTTCTGCTCAGTATTCACAATAGATGAGGAGGAGAGGGGGGTCCCTAAACCAAACAAGGGAGAAACTCTGAATCGGGGAGTCTCGATACCAGTCCATTCACAGAAGAAAGGGTTTTGAAGGAACTCTTGAAACTGAGGGTGGACAAAGCAATGGGGCCTGATGGGATTCACCCAAGAATACTAAAAGAACTAAGGGCAGAACTAGTAACACCACTGACTACTCTCTTTAACAAATCATGGGAGCATGGAGTATTACCTGAGGACTGGAGGAGGGCAAATGTGATTCCACTTCACAAAAGTCGGAGCAGGGCAGAGGCAGGAAATACAGGTTACTCACCTGTAACACGAGTTCTAGGAATGGTATATGTTGTTCATCCACACTCACTGGCAGGTATCCTTGCCGCTTTAAATCTTGCCGGAAGGTCTTCAAGCTTGCTCCTCCCACCCACCCAGGTGGTATAACTCTCGGCTCCGCCCCATGACGCCAGATCTGTCTGGCTGGAAGCTCAGGTTGTGCGTCAAGCCGGGAGGTCGGTGGATGTGTGGATGAACAACATATATCATTCCTAGAACTCCTGTTACAGGTGAGTAACCTGTATTTCTAGGGACATGGATATGTTGTTCATCCACACTCATTGGCAGACTCCTAGCAGTTCTCCGGGGGAGGGAGGCAAGACGACACCCCAATACTTACTTGGGAAAGAGACTGAGAACCGAGGCCCCAAAACCAGCATCCCGGCGTGACTCAAGGTTCCATGTGGTAATGGGTAATGAAGGTGCATGACTTCCAGGTAGCAGCCTTCAGATTTCCTGGATAGGGACGTCCCTGGAAGCAGCCACCGATACAGCAGTATGGCGGGTAGAATGAGCTCTTATCCTCTGGGAGGCTCCATGCCCGCCAACTTATAGCAGAGATCTATGCAGGAGGTTACCACCTGCTTATCGTCCGCTTGGCTGCAGGTCTGCCAGATGCGGCTTCAGCGTAGGTGACAAACAGCTGGCGAACCTCTCCCCGAATTTCAGCCGTGCGCTCCTTATAATAAGCGAGCGCCCTTCTAGGGTCCAGAGTATGGAGCCTATATTCGGCCTCCGAGGTGTGATTGGGGTAGAACACCGCAGAGTCAACACCTGGTTAAGGTGAAACTCCCACCACCTTCGGAAGGAATTTCGGGTGGGGGCGCAGGACAACCTTGTCCCTGTGGAAGACCAGGTAAGGAGACTCGATGGAAAGCGCCTGGAGCTCTCCCATCCTTCTGGCTGACGTGATAGCCACCAAGAAGGCGGTCTTCCACGACAGGTGAGAGAGAGCACACCTGTGCATAGGTTCGAATGGCTTGCCCATGAGCTTTGCCAGTACCAGCAGTAGATCCCACGGAGGTGGAGGTTCTCACACTGGAGGGGAAATGTGATCAAGGCCTTTGAAAAAGCGCCAGACCACCTTCTCCTGCGCCACCGACTGCTTCCCGGCCCACGCCCGGTTAGCAGAGATGGCTGCCAGGTGCACCCTTAGGGTCGTCGACCTAAGCCCTTTGCTAGAAAGGGACCATAAATAGTCCAAGATGCTTGCCAAGGAACAGGAGGAAGGGTCCAAGCCCTTGCCCTGACACCAAATGGAAAACCTTTTCCATTTGAAGGCATAGCATTTTCTGGTCGACTCCTTACGGGACGCCTCAACTACATTGAGGACCTCGTCGGAAAGACCCAAGGCCTGGAACTCTAGCCGCTCAGGAACCAGGCCGTCAGGTGCAGGGATTGAAGGTCCGGATGGAACACCTTCCCCTGATTGACTGAGAGCAGGTCCAGGCGAGCTGGAAGCTGCCGCGGAGTCCTGGAGCTGAGACTGAGGAGATCTGGGTACCAGAACTGGCGAGGCCAGTCTGGGGCTATCAGAATCACCTGCGCCTTGTCCCTCCTCGCCTTGAGAAGCACCTTGTGGATCAAGGGAAATGGGGAAAGGCGTAAAGAGGCCCGGGTCCACTGCCTCGAGAAGGCATCCCCTGCAGCGAGCCCTGCTGAGGGGCGGCATGGAACAGACTCAGCTTAGTTCTCCTGGAGGCAAACAGGTCCACCTGAGGTGTGCCCCAATGGGAGAACAGATGCTGTACTACCTCCGCAGGAGAGACCACTCGTGGGATGCAGCCCTATCCGGCTCAGGGCATCGGCCAGGGTGTTGGAGGCTCCTGCCACGTGAATGGCTAGGAGATCCGCCTCCAGGCTGCGCACGAGTGACCAAATCGGAGAGCTTCCTGCATAGAGGCACGGAGCGCGGCCCGCCCTGGCGGTTTAGGTATACATGGTCGGTATTGTCCGGCTGGACCCAACCACTTGACCCCATAGAAACGGAGCGAATGTGGTGAGAGCTAGGCGGACCGCCTCGAGCTCCAGCAGGTTGATGTGGCATCGGACTCCCCAGGGACCAGAGGCCATGAGCCCGGTGTTCCCCAGATGGGCACCCCAACCCATCAGAGAGGCATCGGTCGACAGAGAGACCGTCGGCTCGGGTGGACGAACGGATGCCCTCCTGCAAATGATCTGAATGTCCACCACTGGAGAGCGCCCTATCCCCTGTGTCACCGCCACAAGCTGGTCCAAAGGATCGCAGCGCTGTGAGCACTGGCTGGCCAGTCCCCACTGAAGGGACGATGTTCCAGCGGGCCCAACGGACCACGCTGGTGCAGGCCGCCATGAGACCAGAAGTCCCGGCAGGGCGCATTGCTCAACCAGAAATGATCGGGCAAAGGAGGAAAGAACCTCAGCCCTGTCCGCGCGGGAGCCGCGCTCTGGCTCGAAGAGAGTCGAGCTGCGCCAGATGAATAGAATCACCTGCTTGCCTCGAGTTCGACTTGGCCTCGTTGATGAGGAGGCCCACTGAGAGCAGACCTGGAGGGCCAGATCTCTGACCACTCCGCCTCCTTCCTGGAGGGAGCTGCTATCAGCCAGTCGTCCAGGTAAGGTGCACCGGACCCCTCGGCGCCGCAGAATGCTGTCACCACTGCCATGCATTTGGTGAAGACCCTGGGAGCTGGAGACAAGCCGAAGGGCATGGCTTGGAACTCGAAGAGGGATCCTTCACGCTCGGGCGAAGGAATCTCTGGTGAGACGGACGGATAGGGACGTGAAAAACGCATCCTGCAGAGTCCAGAGAGCAGAACCACACGCCTGCTCCAAGGATGGTATTATCTGAGCCAGAGTGACCATCCTAGGTTCAGACCTTAGGAACTTGTTTAGGTCAGGTGTAATGAGAATGGGCCAGCCTCGTCTGCTTCGGAACCAGGAAATACCTGGACACAAAACCCTGGGTCTGAAGGAGGGTCCACCACCTCTTTACCACCTCCTTCTGGAGGAGGAGAGCGATGTCGGCTCGGCGAGCCGCCAGTGAGGCTGGGGATCCCGAAGCCCCCGAGGCGACGGCTCCTGAAAGGTGCCTGCTCGAATTCCAGAGGCAGGCCTCTTCCCACCACCTCCAAGACCCACCTGTCCGTGGTAGCAGCGGACCAGGCGGAACGGAAGTGCTGGAGCCGTCCTCCAGGGGGACCCAGGGTGGGGTGGCGGGAAGGGGCGACACCCTCAGCCCGTCACTGGGCAGGCTTGGAGGAGGGACCGCCGAGGGACCTCCTGGGCCTTTTCCTCCTGCCTCCTGTTAGAGGAAGCCGCGGCTTGGGTTTGGGATGCCAGGCCGAGCCTGCTGGCCCTGGCGTTGCTGGGCCGAGGCTCGGGGGCACAGAAGGACGAAAGGGCTTAGGCTGTGGTTTGCGGCCTTTGTCCTTCTGAGCGGAAGAGACCGAGTCCAAGGTAGCATTGGACTTCTCGATCCTCTGCAGGTGACCTTCCACCCCAGGGCCGAAGAGGTCAGTCCCAAAAAGGAACATCCGCCAACTTGTGCTGGGTATCCGAGTAAGGTGGATATCCTCAGCCAAGCTCTGGCCGACGATAGCCACTCGCGGCCGCCACCGATCTGGCACATGAGCTCCTATATCCAAAGCAGTCTGGAGCTGCTGTTTGGCCACTGCCTGCCTGGTCCCGCACCTGCTTAACCGTAGTCTGCAGATCGGGCGGGAAGATGAGGGATGACCTCATCCAGGGAGCCCAACAGGGCATGAGAAAAATGTGCCATGAGGACGGCCGAACTGGCCTGACGAAGGCCGAGAGAGGACGCAGCGTAGACTTTTCGCCCGACATAGTCCAATTTCCCACTATGACCCACTATGGCCTCGGCCACCGGAAAGGCCTCCGTCGGAGAATCCCCTCGGTCCAGAATCTCCGTGAGGGGATACCTGGCCCGTTTGGAAACGGGTTCGAGCTCCATCCCGGTGGACTCCGAGATGAGCCGAAGCAGTCCTAGGAAGGACGACGGGCTATCGTCCATTGTCTAGCCTCTTGGAGACTCCAAGTCCAATCGCTTGGAGAAAAAGGAAGAACATCTTCGGACTCGGAAGAGTCCTCGAAAAGCTGCCCTGGCCTGAGCCACCCTTCACCTGCGAGGTTGGTCGGGAGTGAGGTAACTGACAACCGATGGGGTAGACCCTTAGCCGACCGAGAATCCTTGGTCGGAGCCCCAGTTTGGTGGCTGTGGAGGCGGAGGTTCCACGGAGTCGGTGGAGCAGCTGGTTTCGCCGAGCGACCGGCCTGGGTGCATGAGTCCTCGGATAAGTGAGGGGTTGTGTCGGCCGCTCGGTGACAGCCACTTAATGGCGGGGGCGGCGATGGCTGAAACACTCTCGGCCAGGAGGAGCTGTTGCAACATAAGATCCTCATGCTGTCGGCGTAATTTCGCCGAAGCCTCCCTCGATCCGAGGAGAGGCCGAGACGGCAGCGCGCCGCTTTGTGATGCCGAGACGAGACCGCCTATAGCCGATGGGATCGGCTGGACCAGCGAAGAGGTCTCGAGACCGAGTCCCGGATTTCCGAGGTGGTGAGGGAGTGTGTCGGCGGAACCGGCACTCCTTCGCCCGGATGGTCCATCCGAGGGCTCCGGAACCGAGGCATCAGCGAGCCACGAGATCCTCAACTCCTCCCGGGGAACCGGAGGGAATCTCGGCTGCTAAAGGCGACAGCCCGTCCATGGTCGAGAAAAATCTCGACTTCATCGGTGGGAGTCTCGGTCAACTGACCTGATGGGGACACCGTGAGGCCAGTGGTGAAGCCGAGCAGTCGACGAAGCAGGCGGTCGACGACCCGAGGTGAGGACCTTTCCGCTCCCAAGAGCGCGACGAGGGACACCCTGTCCCTCTTTTGGACCGAGAATAAGGTCCATAGGCGTGAGCCCTTCTCCTTTAGTGGAGAGGACAGACAAAAGCTCCTTAAAGGAAGCCGTGTAAGAAGAGCCCAGAGAGGCGGATAAATGCAGCGGCCGAGGAAGATACGGCCAGCGCCGCCTCCTCTTCGAGGGCGACTATCCGCTCGAGCTGATCCGCCGCGCCCCGCGTGGACACACGCCAGACCTCCTTGGACTTCACGGTGGGAAGCGCTTCGGGGCGGCCCAGTTGCAATCGGGCATACGGTCTTCGGGGCGTGGGCCGAGAAAAGATGAGCACAGGTCGCAAGCCTGCGAGTCGGTGCTCAAGGCCTAAGCAGTAGACACCGTGGAGTGTGGATCCGTCCGAGACATCTTCTGCCCGCATGGGCATCTCCAAAATCCGAGTCGATTTGTCCACGCGGCGCGAGGATCGAAGACTGAAGTCTTTTCGCCAAAATTTATTTTAAATCCATAAGCGGAGAAATAGGAACCAGTCTCAAGCGCAGGCGTTAAGGAGGAACCTAGGCTTCCAAGCGGTAAGAAGATCTCTAGCGTCATGGGCGGGCGAGAGTTATACCACCGGGTGGGTGGGAGGAGCAAGCTTGAAGACCTTCCGGCAAGATTTAAAGGCAAGGATACCTGCCAATGAGTGTGGATGAACAACATATCCATGTCCCTAGAAACTACATACCAGTTAGACTTCGGTGGTAGGAAAAATGATGGAATCACTTCTGAAGGAAAGAATTGTTGAGTACCTAGAGGCCAGTGGGGCACAGGACCCAAGGCAGCATGGTTTCACAGCAGGAAGGTCATGTCAGACAAACCTAATAGATTTCTTTGACTGGGTGACCAAAGTAGTAGACCAGGGAGGGGCTGTGGATATGGCCTACCTAGATTTTAGCAAGGCATTCGACACAATCTCACACAAAAGATTAATAAACAAGTTAGCCAGTCTTGGAGTGGGTCTCAAGGTGGTAGCCTGGATAAAAGACTGGCTGGACAACAGGACGCAAAGGGTAATAGTAAATGGAATCCACAGTGAAGAAAGGAGGGTAACTAGTGGGGTATCGCAGGGTTCGGTACTGGGACTGGTCCTCTAATATCTTTATAAGTGACATTGGAGAGCACCTGGAAGGAAAGTTGTGTCTCTTTGCAGATGACACAAAGATCTGCAACAGGGTTGATACACAAGATGGGGTGGAAAGAATGAAAAGGGACTTGGCAAGGTTGGAGGAACGGTCAAATATGTGGCAGCTCAGATTCAATGCAAAGAAGTGCAAGGTAATGCATCTGGGAAACAAAAACCCAAGGGAAGAGTACACAATGGGGGGTGAGTTAATAACAAAAATCAAGAGATACCTAGGAGTAATTATATCAGATGACCTAAAGGTGGGCAAGCTATGTGAGAAGGCAGTAAGGAGGGCTGGGGGGATAATGGGATGCATAGGGAGAGGCATCAACAGTAGAAAACAGGAAGTTATCATCACTCTCTACAGACAGTTACTGAGACCCCATCTGGAGTACTGCGTGCAGTTCTGGAGACCCCATCTCCTCAAAGACAGAGTGGAGGCTGTTCAGAGGAGGGCAACCAAAATGGTGCAAGGACATGAGGAGAGACTAAAGCAGCTTAATATGTATACCACTGAGGAAAGGGGGGAGAGAGAGACATGATAGAAACTTTCAAGTATCTCAAGGAATTAACCAGGTACAAGAGGTACTATCTTTCAGAAAAGATGTTGCAAGAACAAGGGGGCCCAATTTGAAGACAGAGGGGGGACGGCTCAGAGGTAATGTTAGAAAATATTTTTTCACAGAGGGAGAGTTGTGGATGCGTGGAACAGCCTTCCTGAGGAGGCCGTGGAGTCAGGAACAGTGGAAGAATTCAAGAATGCATGGGACAGGCATTAGGCAATTCTAGTGGGGGGTAGAAGGAAGTAAGCTGTTGATTAACTAGAATCTGCAGCTTACTCATCAGGTAAGGAAATGGGCAGACTGGGTGGGCCAAGCGGTCCTTATCTGCTGTCAAATTCTATGTTTCTATGAGTTGAGCTCTGCCCCGATGAAGCCCATCGCCTGAGAGGGAACGGGTTCCGACTTCGCCTTGTTGATCAGGAGGCCGAGTTGCGAGCAGGTTCGGAGGGCCAGATCCCTTGACCTCTCAACCTCCTGAAGGGAGGAACCTGCCAAGAGCCAGTTGTCGAGATAAGGGTAGATACGTACTCCTCGACGATGAAGATGGGCTGCCACCACTGCAATGCACTTGGTGAAGACCCGTAGGGCCGATGACAGGCTGAACGACATGGCTCGGAACTTGTACAGAGTCCCCTCGACCCTGAAGCGGAGAAACCGCTGATGGGACAGACGGATTGGGACATGAAAGAACGCGTTCTGCAGATCCAGTGAATAGAACCACGTTTCGCTCCAGGGATGGTGTGATCTGGTTCAGAGTTAACATCCGGAAGGTGCGAGACCCGAGATATTGATTCAGGTTCTGGAGATCTAGGATGGGGCACCAACGCCCCCCGTCCGCTTGGGCACCAGGAAGTACCTGGACATGAAGCCTGGGTCTGTTGGAGGATGCTGCACTGGAGCTACCGCCTTCTTGCGGAGCAGCCGAGCTATGTCATCTCGGAGAGCCGACTGGGTGCAAGCTGAGATCCTTTCCTACCAAGGGGCGCGGGCTGGAGCTGGGAGGAGGTACTGCTCAAATTCTAGGAGGCAGTCCCTGACTGACCACTTGAGAGAACCCACCTGTCGAGGTGATATCCGACCAGGCGGGAAAGAAAGTGGGAAGCCCCCACGGGAGGACCCAGAGCTGGCGTGATGGGTGTAGGCGTGGCAACCCCAACCCGTCACTGAGCAGGGTTAGAGGAGTAGGAGGTTCCTGGACCTGTGCCTCGGCCTCCTTTACGGGGCTGTTGTGGACCCTGCTTGGGCCTTGGGCGCCAAGCTTGAACCTGCTGCTGACCTTGCTAGGAGGGTTGCCTGACTGCAGGGGAAGAATGCCAAAAGGGCTTCTTCTTTCATTTCTGCTGGTTCTTGCCCGAAGAACCCTTTGCAGAAGTAGCATCCAAGGTGGCACTGGACTGCTCTATGGAGCTGAAGACACTATAGACCCATTTCCCTGCTTCCTCATATCAGCCAACTACTGGAGAAGATTGTCCATATCCAGTTATCAGAACACCTAAATAAGTTCAACCTCCTATGTCCCCTCCAGCATGGCTTCCGTAAGCATCACAGCACCTCCTCTGCCCTGGCTGTCTTCTCTAACCACATCCTCAAAAACATGGACATGGGTAAGGTTACGGGTGCAGTCTTTGTCAATCTGTCAAAGGCTTTTGACTTGGTGGACCACAATCTCCTCCTCTCCACACTTCGACAATTTGGCTGTGCCCCTGGACTCATAGCTACCTCACAAACAGGTCCCAATCTGTGCACACTGGCAAAGCCGCCTCAGACCCCCTTCCTACAAACACCGGTGTTCCCCAGGGATCAATTCTCGGCCACCTCCTCTTCTCCATGTTTATCACTGCACTACCTGCTGAAAGTCTAAACTGCAATGCGATTCTCTATGCAGACGACCTAGTCCTGTACCACAGTGACAAGTCCTTGGAATCCATCACCTCTACCCTCACAAACAATTACAGGGCGGCTGAAAGCTGGTTCACATCCAGAAAACTCCTAGTAAATGAGAAAAAGACAAAGGCAATGCTCTTCGGATCCAAGCCCTTCTTAAACAAGACCGCCAGATCTAACACCGCCCTCAATGTATATACTCCGGCTGGCCCCCCCACTCGAGCAGGTCACTTCTTTCCCATACCTTGGTGTTACCCTCTACTCCTCCCTCACAATTAATGATCATACAGTCCTGACCGTTAAAAAGATTAATCAGAAACTAGGTGCGGTCTATTGTGCAATACACCTGAAGCGTGCCTCGCCATAGCGCAAGGCAGCCTTCTCCCTCTCCTGGGCTATTGCTCCCCCATCTACTCATCAATACCCACAAAGCAACACTCCCACCTATATATGGCTTATAATGCTATCTGTCGCTTTGTCCTCAAAGCCTCCCTTATTAACCCACCACTGCAAGCTCTATCAGTCCCTAGGATGGCTCTCCCTCCAAGGAAACCTAAACTATGCTGCCGGCTGCCTGGTGGACTGCACCCTCAGAAGTAACCAGATATCTCCTTATACTCGTCTACTCACAACTAGAGCAGCCACTAGACCACTTAGGGACTCTTCCCTTCTAACTCTCGAAGTTCCTCGTGTCTCTACGATGATGGGCAGCAAGGCTTTCTCTGTAAAGTACAGTTATGCAAGAACTTACCTTAACAGTAGATCTTCGAGAACAGCTCTTGTAGCAGGTTACACCATTAGGACTGAAGCTGGCAGATGCCAGGACCCCACGGAAATTTTCTAGCTGGCAGTATCCAGCAGGGACCGCCCCAGACGTCGGCCCCACCCCTGACGTCAGGCATCATATAAAAGGGGCCGATCCCCCAGAATCCCCAGTTCTCCCGGAGACTCCCGGCCGCTAGATGACATCAGAAGTGGAGACTGAGGATCCGCCATCAAAAGGTATTCAGAGCAGTGTTAGAGAACACCTAATCCTAGAAAAGAGATATCGGAACAACTCTACCCCCAGAGGGGATGGTGGGAGGGAAACTACTTGCTGCAAGAGCTGTTCTCGAAGATCTACTGTTACGGTAAGTTCTTACGTAACTGTACTATCTTACTTCAAGAAACAGCTCTTGCAGCAGGTTACACCATTAGGACCGATTCCCAAGCAATAGTGGAAATCCCTCGCAGGTGGGAGGAGGATAGGTAGAGATCACAAGTTGGACCAAAGCCTAGGACAGGAGTCCCTGAAGGACTGCTAGACCAAAAATGAAAATTACATACCTACCGTAATTCTTGGATCTTCTCTTCTACGTTATAGTGCCGGAGGTGCGCACCCGCTACAGGAGATTTTTTTTTGGAGTCTGCTCCAACGGTGCCGCCCACGAGAGTGACGCACTGCATCATGCACGAGGGGCCGCCATTAGGTGCCACAGACTCCTCCTCCATCTCAGTTCTGGTAGCTGGAGAGGCAAGAAAAAGGGTAAAGAAAAAAGGGAAGAGCAAGGCAAGAGAGCCGAGGGATAGAAAAAGGAAAGGATTTAAACTGAAAAAGGAATAAACCAGTAAAGGACAGATGGAAGAGGGAGAATACCTTCCCCAAGGGACTGCAGAGCCTCCCATCCGGGGCGGCTCTAAGGGAGGAACAGATAAAGAGAAAAGGAAAAAGAAGAAAGAGAAGGAAAAAGGGCTGTTGAGAGGGGAGAAATAAAAATTACGTACCTACCGTAATTCTTGATCTTCTCTTGTATCTTCACCATTCATTACTGCTTGGGTTAAGCCGAGGCGTGAACCTGCTACGGTGTTTTTTTTTTTTTTTTTTTTTTTTGAGTCGGTTCCAACGGCCCGCCTCGAGACGACGACTCGCGATCATGCGCGAGGGGCTGCCGTAGGTGCCGGAGACTCCTCCTCCATCTCAGTTCTGTTAACCAGAGAGGCGAAAATAAAGTGTAAGAAAAAAGAAAGTGAGGCAAGAGAGCCGAGGGATAGAAAAAGGAAAGGAAATAAACTGGAAAAGGAATAAGCCGATGGAGAATAGACAGAGGAGAGAGAATTCCTACTCTAAGGGACCGCAGGGCCTCCTTTCCGGGGCGGCTCTAGGGGAGGAACACAGAGAGGGAGAGGAAGCAGAAGAAGAAAGAAAAATGAATGAAAGAAAGAGGCATGTTGAGAAGAACAGTGCCCATCCAGCATTGTTGGTTGAGAGGCTTATAGGCTCGAAACTAATAAGGGAGCAAGAATCCCAGTTGCTAGGACTGAGGAGAGGTTCCACCGAACCTCCTGAACAGACCCAAGAGAGGGCAGACTCTCTGAACTCTCAACATGCCAAGTCCCTTCATCCTAGTTGAGGGCTCCTAGACTATTCGAGCAGAACCTGTTCCAGAAGAGCGCCCATCCAGGAAGAGGACTAAGTTCCTTAGCACCTTGTTAAGTGCTACCACAGAAGAGTATGGGAAAAAACATGCCTTCTCGAAGGCAGTTTGTAAGAAAAATAGAGAGGAACTCAATCAGACTTGCTAGGACAAGGCAGACAGAGGCTTGAAGCTGACAAGTTCAGTCAGCAGCTGGAAAAGCTTTGAAAAATAATGCCTGCCAGGGGGATTCCAAACTTTGAGGAGGCCAAGACAGGGCATGGCCACCAGGCTGTGAAACTACATGACCTGAAGAAGGTAAGAAATCGCACCATAGGGCAGTCAGAAAGAGTTCCCTCAGAATTAAAGAAATTTGCAACCGTACTCGTTCCTCTCTACCTTGAGGAAAAAAGAATCCATTCACAAGAATGGGGGAAAAAAACATTTTTTTTTTTTTTGGCATAAAGGCCAAGGGGGGAGAGAGGAACAAGACGGGAGGGGGAGACGCCACAGAAGGAGGCCACTGAGGGGAAGGTGGGTGGGTATCAGTAATGAATGGTGAAGATACAAGAGAAGATCAAGAATTATGGTAGGTACGTAATTTTCATATCTTCCTTTGTCAATCTTCACCATTCATTACTGCTTGGGTGAGTACCAAGCCCCCTCCCCCCTTGAAAAAACGTGGAGTAGAACCCTGAGGGAACAAGACCCCCAGCCTCCTGTTGGTGAGGAACAGAAGGGGAAGACCCTGGCTAACACAAAGAGAAGCCTAAGTGGGAGAAGAGCTAGGAGGTGCCCCCCGAGGACAGGGAGACGGAGGAAGCCCCTGCAAAAGTCTCCTAGCTCTGGAGGAAAAAAGACGGGTCCCCCGGAAAGCGGAGCGCATCACCCTACGCCGGGCCAGGGGTGACAACCTTGATAGACGGAGCCATGCCGTCCGCCTAATGCAGATTGCTGTCCCCGCAAGCCTGGAAGCCACCTCATTGGCGTCATAAGATGCCCTTGCTTGGTGTCTTGCCAGCTCCAGGCCTATAGCGGAGAGGGCAATAGCCTGTCTGGTTTGCTCCGTATCAGGCATTGATGCAAGGAGCTGGGAGAGCATCGACCACAGATGCCGATTGTAGGCAGCGTGGTGAGCCTGATGTGATGCAATGCAAGCCACCGCACAAGAAGAAGAGAACACTCTTCACCCCCACTGGTCGAATTGTAGTGAATCCGAATCTGGTGGGCGGTCGTCTGCCACGCGGCGGGCGCCGGAAGGAGTCTCTAGGTACACCAAACCCGAGGACGGGTTGGGAAGGGTACCCAGGGATTCCGAGGGGGCACAATACCTTCGACGACAGTCTGCCGGGGCTGGAGAAAGGGCGGCTGGCGACTGCCAGGAACAGATAGACACCTCCTGGAAGGGGATAGGCCAGGAAGGTACCACCAGGTGCTGGGCACTGAATTCTCCAATGAAGTCACGCATCTCCCGTTCAGTATTGTCTCGCCTAACGTAAGAGATTCGAAGATCCATCACCATCCTCGAGAGGAATCGCTGATATTCAGTGAAATCAGCGTCGGAAGAAAGATGAGCAAGGGGTTCCTCTCCCTCAGAGGAGGAAGACGAGGATGATGGAGAGCTTGAATGTCCAGAAGATTCCTGCCGCAGTGGGGAGAGTCGAAAGACCCGCTCATGCATGTATCTAACGTATGAGGGGAAGGCCGCCGCAGAACCTCTGAACTGCTCCCAGGATAACGGACCCGTAGGACCGACATGGCCTGGAAGAGCGGGGGGTGGATGCAGAGGTACTGGAGAAGGGCACCTACAAAGAGGCAACTGACCTCTGCCAGGGCTCTGAAATCCGGGGAACGGAGCTCGAGCTGGCGGGATCCCGGACAACAAACCAGGCCGCAAGACGAGACCCTGAGGATGCGATGCCTGGAAGAGCCCGTCCCCTGCCCCTCGACCCCTCAGACTCCGAGAGAGTCCTCCTCCTCAACTGCAGCGTTCCCCCACCCCGAGAGGAGGCAACAGCACCCGGGAGGGCAGCTGTCACAGGCCCCCTAGGAGGGGAAGCCTCCTCCTCAGTCCCCACCACATCATCCCCCTGGGACCCAGAGCCACCCCTAGCCCGAGGGTCCTCAGGGGAGGACGGGAGTGGGGACAGTGGAAGGGGCCCGCTGCGCTGCCTAGCACCCTGTGCCACCAGGGACCCTGACCCCGAAGAGTCAGGGTGCCAGGATGGGTCCACATCTGAGTCATCGGCCTCCGAAGAGGACGAGACCAGCAGAACCTCAATGCTGGCAACCCCAGGGATCCCGGAGCAGCGGCGCGAATGGTGCGGTGCCAGGGGCAGCCGGATGACCCCGCCCACTCGCGACAGCCAGGCGGTCCTGGCTCCCTGCCCGCACCAGTTAGGCCGCGCTCGGCGCCCGGGATCCAACGGCGCCAGAGGCGCGCCGAGGGTCCACCGTGCCAGGCACAGAAATCATGGGCCCTCGACACTGGGGAGCCTGCACCTCCGAGGAGGTGATCGCTCGAGGCGGTGTCCCCGCCACGCCCCGGAGGGACCACGACGCTCCCCCGACACTGCGAGAGAAGCTCTCTTCGGCAAGAGAAGAGGAGGGAAGCTTCCTCCGCTGGATCAGAAGGCCCGGAGGGGACCCGGGGAAGGCCGAGACCTTACCTGGGAATCCCTGGAGCGACGCCATCCTCCCCGGTGTCGGCAGGGCCTTCGCCGAGCTTGAACGCTGCGGGACTTCGAGGACACAACGTCCATGGAGAAATCAAGCGCTTGACGCTGGCCCATGTCGTGGTAGGGTCCCAGGCAACGGAGACAGACATCATGCCGGTCCGAGACGGAAAAATGCCGGCTACAGGAGCACCGACGCATAGGGGCGTGGCCCACCTTCGACTTATGTCTTGCTCCCGAACCGGACATGATGCGAACTAAACAAGGAAAAAAAGTAAAGCACTCGGCACCGCAGTATAGAAATAAAAAGGAACGCTCTTACTGGTATACGGCGTCGAGTGGATGGTCTGAGAAAAACGAGGAGTCTTCAGTTGTGGAGAAAAACGAGAAACTATACGCCACCGCGCAGCAGGTGCAGCCTCGTGGGCGGGAGAAACAGAACTGAGATGAAGGAGGTCTGGCGGCATCCTAACGGCCGCCGCGCATGACGCTGCACGTCGTCCCTCGAGGGGCGCAGTTGGAGCCCACTCAAAACAAACAAACAAAAACCTATTCCCATAGCGGGTGCGTGCATCCGGCTTAACCCAAGCAGTAATGAATGGTGAAGATTGACAAGGGAAGATCACTGCCCATAGGTACATTGGTTGAGACAGTTATAAGCTCAGAACCAAAAACCAAGGATCCCTCCTAACAGGAATGAGAAAAGGTTCAACTGAACCGCTTGTATAAATTGGACACAAAGGGCAGGTTCTCTATAATCTCATCATCCCAACCCCCTACACTCTAGCTGAGAGTTTACAGACTGCCCGGACAGAAAAACTGTTCCGGAAAGAGAGCGCCCAACTATTGGGGAGGGGGGTAAGTCCTTACCACCTTGTTAAGTGCCAACACCGAAGTGTGGGGGTAGGGGTTAGGCTCTACAAAAGGCAGCTGTGTATGAAGGACAGAGTGGGAACTCAATCGGACTGCCTGAACGCAAGGCAAGGGCAGCAGTTCAAGGTTAAGAAGTGCAGAAGCACCAACCAGTAGAAGCTGACAATTAAATAATGCCCGCCAGGGGAAACCTTAATTTTGAGGCCGAGCCAAGAGAGACGGTCTCCTCAGCCGTGAACTGAACATCATGGCTAAGGTCACCCCTAGGGGCAGTCAGAAAGAGTTCCCTCAGTATAGGAGAAAAGTCCTAGTCGTTCCCCTTTACCTTGAGGAAAAAAGATCCGTCCATAGGAGAACAGAAACCAGGATAGTTTTTTTTTTTTTGCATAAAGGTCAAAGGAAAGGAGAGGAATGAGAAGGGAAGGGAGACGTCACAGTAGGAGGCCACTGAGGAGAAGGTGGGTGGGTATCAGTAATGAATGGTGAAGATACAAGAAAAGATCAAGAATTATGGTAGGTACGTCAATTTCATATCTTCCTGTCAATCTTCACCATTCATTACTGCTTGGGTGAGTATTAGTTCTCTCAAGGGGTGGAGATAAACTGAGGGAGCAAGACCCCAGCCTCCTGTTGGTGGTAAACAGAAGGGAAGACCTGGGCTAATCAAGAGAGAAGCCTATGGTGGAGGAGAGCTAGGAGGTGTCCCCCGAGGACGGGGAGATGGAGGAAGCCCCTGTAGAAGTCTCCTAGCTCTGGAGGAAAAGAGACAGGTCCCCTGGAAAGTGGAGTGAATCACCCTACGCCGGACCAGGGGTGACAACCTTGATAAATGAAGCCATGTCGTCAGGCTAATATAGATCGTTGTCCCTGCAAGCCTGAAAGCCACCTCATTGGCATCATAAGATGCCCTTGCTTGGTGTCTTGCCAGCTCCAGGCCTACAGCAGAGAGGGCAATAGCTTGTCTGGTTTACTCCGTATCAGGCATTGATGCTAAGATTTGGGAAAGCATCGACAACAAATGCTTACTGTAGGCAGTATGGTAAGCCTGATGTGATGCAATGCATAACATCACATGAGAGGAAGAGAACACTCTTCGCCCCCACCGGTCAAACTGTAGGGAATCTGAGTCCGGTGGACGGTTGTGCGCCAGGCGGTGCCCGGGAATTTCTAGGTATGCCAATCCCGAAGGTGGGCTGGGGAGAGTACCTAGAGATTCTGATGGGGCACAATACCGTCTTCCGCAGTCTGCTGGGGCTGGAGAAAAGGCGTCTGGCGATTGCCAGGAGCGGATAGATGCCTCCTGGAAGGGAATAGGCCAGGATAGTACCACCAAATGCTGGGCACTGAATTCACTGAGGAATTCACGCATCTCCCGTTCGGTACTGTCTTGCCTAACAAAGGAGATACGAAGATCCCTCACCATCCTCGAAAGGCATCGCTGATATTCAGTGAAATCAGCACTGGAGGAAAGATGAGCAGTGGGTTCCTCTCCCTCCGAGGAAGGAGACGAGGATGATGGAGAGCTTGAATGTCCACAGAACTCCTGGGGCGGTGGGGATAGGCGAAACACCCGCTCATGCATGTAACTAACATATGAGGGGAAGGCCGCCACAGAGCTACTGAAATGTCTCCCAGGAGAACGGGCCCGTAGGACCGACATGGCATGGGAGAGAGGGGGGTATAGCTGCAAAGGAATGGGAGAGGGGCACCTACGACGAGGCAACTGTCCACTGCTGAGGGTCTGAAATCTGTGGAACGGAGCCCGAGCTGGCGGGATCCCGGACAACAAACCAGGTCGCAGAACGGAACCCTGGGGATGTGAAGCCTGGAAGAGCCTATTAGGGGATCCTCCCCTGTGACGAACCTGGGGCTGCATGGATCCAGAAGGGCAGCCCACAGCAACGCCACCATAGGGGTCCCTGGGGCTCGAGAGGGAAGAGCAGGGGCCTGGGCGGCTACGGCTCACCCGCCCGGGGTGGCAGGTGAAGACCGAGGCACCCAGATCCTGTCTTGACCCCGGACCTGGGAGAGCCCTCCTCCCTGACCCCAGCGACCCCCCACCCCGAGGGGGTGCTGCAGCACCAGGATCAGCAGCTGCCATAACCCTCCCAGGAGGGAGAGACCCTTCCTCCACCTCCGCTCCATCCCCCCTCCAGGGACCTTAGAGACCACCCTAGCCTGGGAGGCCTCGGAGAGACAGCAGCGGAGACAGAGGAATAGGCGCTCAGGCTTCAGCACTGTCTCCACCGGAGACCCTGACTCCGAAGAGTCAGGGTGCCAGGACGGGTCCACATCTTAATCATTCTCCTCCTCCGAGGAAGAGACCAGCTGGACCACAATACTGGCCACCCTGGGGGTCTCCAGTGAAATGGCACCGAAAACGGCGGCGGTGCCAGACAACCGGGAACCCCCGCAATGCTTAGATGCGGCCTTAACTCCCAACAGCGCTGCTGAATGGTGCCATCTTGATCACCGGCGCCGCTTGGCGCGCCCGGGATCCAAAACGGCACGGGAAGGCGGCGTCGAGGGTCCACCGATGCCGGGCCCAGCAGATCTGGGCCTTGACACTGGGGGAGCCTGCACCTCCGAGGAGGTGACTGCTGAGGTGGTGTCCCCGCCACGGCCCCGGGTGGGACCTCTGCGTTCCTCCGACATCACAAGAGAGGCCTCCTCTTCGGCAAGAGAAGATGAAGAGGCCTCCTCCTCTAGAGAACCGTATAGGCCTGGGAGGGGACCTGGAGGAAGGGTCTAGAGACCTTACCTGGGAATTCCTGGAGTGGTGCCGCCCCCAAAAGTCGGCGGAGCCTTGCCGATCTTGAACGCGCGGACTTCCAGGACACGACAGTCCATCGAGAAACAGGTGTCGCACGCATCCATATTGTGGTTGGGTCCCAGGCAATGGAGACAAACATCATGCCAGTCCGTGATTGAAAAATGCTGGCCACAGGAGCACCGATGCAGAGGGGCGCGGCCAGCCTTCCGTTTTGTCCCCGAACCTGACATGATGCGAAAAAATTAAGACAAAAACAAGCACCGCTCTCGGTGGCGTCGAATAAAGAGGAAAAAAAGAATGGTCATACCGGTGACGACATCGAGAAAAGCAGGAAGGAGAAGGAGGAGTCTGGAACGGTCGATAAAGACAACTAGGCCTAGAACTGAATTCTAACCGCGTAGCAGGTGTAGCCTCGACGGTGGGAGAAACAGAACTGAGATGTAGGAGGAGTCTGCGGCACCTAACGGCCGCCTGTCATGCATGACGCAGCGCGTCACTCTCGTGGGCGGCGCCGTTGGAAGCAGACTCAAAAAAAAAAAGTCTCCCATAGTGGGTGCGTGCCTTTGGCACTACCCAAGCAGTAATGAACGGTGAAGATTGACAAGGGAAGATCCAGCTCTTCACCGTGATGCAACGTCCAGGCTATAATGCCTGATAAAGGTGTGCACGGTGCTCCAAGTAGCTGCTGCGCAGATGGCTGAAGTGGACACGTTCTTCATGGCCGCAAAGGAGGTAGCCACCCTCCTTGTGGAATGACCCATAACCGAGCCCGGTAAAGGTTTTTACGCTTCTGGTAACAGAACGTGATACAATGGATGAGCCACCTGGACAGAGATTGTTTAGAAACCGGAGCTCCCATCATCCTATGGGCAAAGGAGACGAAAAGCTGATCAGATTTACGGAGGTACCTGGTTCTGGTCAGGTAGTATCTTAGACACCTATGCACATCTAGAGTGTACAACAGGGCCTCTCCTCTATTAGAGTATTTAGGAAAATACACTGGTAAGTCGATGTCCTGACTGAGGGCGAGGGCTGAGAGCACCTTAGGTAGAAACTTTGGATTTGTCCTTAGGGACACCCTGTCCTGGTGAAAAACCAAATAAGGTTCTTTGCACATCAGTGTGTGAAGTTCAGAAATCCTTCTGGCCGGAGTAACAGCAACTAAAAATAACATCTTCCATGTTAGGAGACGTAGCTCGCAATCTGTGGCTGGTTCAAAAGGTGGCAGCGTGAGCTGCTCCAGGACAAAGGGTAAATCCCATGGAGGAACAGGATCCTTAATTGGAGGTCTAAGGTGGAGAACACCTCTCAGGAAGGCTCGTGCGGTGTTCAACTGAGTTATGGGATGTTGGTCTATAGGTGTATGATAGGCTGAAATGGCACAAAAGTGTACTTTAATAGAGGAGTAGGCCAAGTCTGCCTGGAAGAGAGACAGGAGGTAGTCTAGGACCGACCTTTCCAGACAATCCATCAGGGAAAGTCCTTGTGCTTGAGCCCAGAGGCAAAATCTGCACCATTTCATGGCGTGCATGGCAAGAGTGGCTGGTTTTCTAGCAGCCGCTAGAACATTTGCTACCTCTTGTGAGACCCCGTACCGCATGATAGCTATGTCTCTAAGAGCCAGGCGTGTAGGTTCAGAGAGCAAAGGTCTGGATGGACCAAAGAACCTGCCTCCTGGGACAATAAGTGAACTGACTGGTAGAGGCACCGGAGGTTCCTGGGAGAGCTGGTGCAGCAGGGGGAACCAAATCTGTCTGGGCCAAAATGGCGCGATAAATATGAGCATCACCTGCTCTCTGCAGAGTTTCAAAAGGACCCTCTGGATCAATGGGAAGGGAGGAAACGCGTAGAGGAACCTGCCCGTCCAGGAGAGGGACAACACGTCTCGCCAGAAAACACCAGGCCCTGGATCTAGCGAGCAGAAATTGTGCAGTTTTGCGTTGGACAGGGACGCAAAAAGATCCAACTCTGGTGTGCCCCATCTGTGAAACAGATCCTCTACTACCTCCTGGAGTAGTTCCCACTCGTGGACTCTGGCCTGAGAGCGGCTCAGGCTGTCTGCAATGATGCTGTCCACTCCTGGGACGTGAACAGCAATGATGTTTGCGCAGTGTTGTAGAACCCAAACCCACACCCTCATGGCCTCCTTGCAAAGCGGGTAGGAATGGGTGTCTCCTTTTTTGCTGAGGTAATATATCACCGCGGTATTGTCTGTTTGTAACAGGAGAGTACCCGGTGGGATCTCAGACTGGAAGGCTTGCAGGGCATAAAGAACTGCTCTCATTTCCAAAATATTTATGTGGAGATGAGCTTCCTGGGGTGTCCATGAGCCCTGACCCCATTGAGGAGTGCTCCCTAACCAAACCCTGAGGCATCAGTGGAGAGAGAGTCATAATCGGAGATGGCGTAATGAAGGGGACCCCTGCCGACAGGTTCCTTGAATCTAGCCACCATTGCCAATCCCGGATTACGGCATTCGTGATCCGAATTGGAAGCTGCAAATGGTCTTGCTTCTGATCCCACTGAACCCGCAACATCCACTGGGTCACCCGCATGTGGAGATGGGCTAGCGAGACTGTTGCAATGGCCGCAGTCATGTGTTCGAGCAGGCAAAGGACCAGTCTGGCTGGGACAGTCTTCTTTGCCAAGATGTCACTGATAAGGGATCTAATGTGTTCTGCTCGGTCCTGGGGAAAAAAGCCTCCTGGGCCAGTGTCGGAACTGCGCCAATGGCGGCAGAGTCTGTGACGGAACCAGGTGTGACTTCTCCTGACTGATAATGATGCCCAACGTCCCGAACAGGGACTCGGTACAGTGAATTAAGACATCAGAGCCTCCTGAGAGGGTGCCATGAGGAGCCAGTTGTCCAGGTAGGGGAACACGTAGTGGCCTTGTCTCCTTAGAGCCGCTGCTACAACTGCCATGCACTTCGAAAACACCCAAGGTGCCGATGACAGTCCGAAAGGGAGGACTCTGAACTGATAATGGCGACCTAGAAACTCGAAGCCCAAGAACTTCCTGTGCGCTCGAGCAATGGGTATGTGCAGGTAGATATCCTGCATATCCAAGGATGCTAAGAAGGCGCCCTGCTTGAGCATGGGTATCAAACTGGGAAGGGTCACCTTGTGGAAGCGTTTGTAAAGGACTGAAGCGTTGAGATCGTTGAGATCCAGTATCGGACAGAGGTCCCCTGTCTTTCTGGGAACCAGAAAGAAGTGGGAATAGTAACCTGCACCTCTCTGGTTCCTCGGTAGGTGCTCTATAGCTTCCTTTCCCAGAAGACTGAGCACCTCCTGCTGTATGAGCAGTGTGTGTGCTGACCTGAATAACGGGAAAGTAGGGGAAGTCTTGATGGTGGGTGGTCGAGGAATTCTATAAAGTGACCTCTCTTGACCAGTTGAAGGACCCACCTGTCGGCAGTGATCGACTGCCACCCTGAAACGTGGTGAGCAATGCGACCCCCAACCTTTTCTGTCCGTTGATCTAGAGAAGGTGCGGGGGCTGGGAAGGAGTCATGCTGTGGCGGCATTACCCCCCGCAGGCTGGGCCGGTTTGGTATACCGCTGACCTCGGCCTGGGGAAGACTTAGGTCGGGCCTTACGGTTGAAGGTGCCCCTTTGCTGCTGGCCGGAACGTGGCTGCTGTAGTCGGCTGCGAAAACTGTTCTGGTTCCTATGAAATGAACCAGATTTGGGTCTTTACATGGCCTGTACAGTCCTTACTGCCTTCCCGACATCCTGAAGCTTGGTGATGACCTTTTCAGAGGGTTCACCAAACAGGACCTCTCTGTTATAAGGGACGTCCAGGATACTCTTCTGTACGTCCGGGGTAAATCCGGAGACACGGAGCCAGGAGTGTCTCCGGAGACAGACACCGAAGCTGCACCCCTGGCAGACGAGTCCGCAGAATCATATGCAGCTCTCAACACTCGAGTCCCCAAGTCTGACCCTGTGCGGAGGAGGCTCAAGAGCTCCGCCTTCTGCTCGCTATCCGGTAGTTTGTCAACCAGGTCCTGACCCTGTTCCCACAGGGCATTCTGAAACTAAACCATATGAGTCAAATAGTTCAGTGACCTGATGGAGCATGCAGCAGCCGCATACATATGCCTCCCCAGGGCATCCAACTGCTTCGATTCCTGGTCCGGTGGCTGTGTACTCAGATGCTGTGGTCGTTGAGACCGATCATGGGAGGCCGTAATAACCAGGGAATCAGCCTGGGGTTGTTGTGCCAAGTACGGGTCCTCTCCATGGGCCCTGTACAGGTGATCAGCTTTCTTCGGCACCACGGGGGTGGAGTGCGGACGCTTCCACGCAGCCTTGGTGACGTCCGCGAAGGTGTCCATCAAGGGTGGCACCACCACAGGCTTAGGGTCCTTCTGCCGAAGGTAACGAGCTAGGCGCTGTCTCTCGGGGTCGAGATCTTCCGAATCCCATCCCATGTTCTCCTGGATGTGTCTCATGATTTCGGAAAAAGAGGGATCATCCGGAGGTGACCTGGGCAGGTCTCGTAGGTCAGGTGATGGGATGCTGATTGGAGAAGGAGACCTGGAGGTATCCGAGGTGTCAGGTCTAGAATCATCCCCCTGCGGAGTGGACCGTCAACATCTGGGTCACTTAGGACTGGGAGACCCTGAGGGAGATCTTGAAGGGGGCCTTCTCCATTCTTTGGATCTTCCCCTAGGAGGTGGAGTAGGTTCCTTGGGGGTCGGTGGTCTTACTGCTTGCTCCTGCAGTGGAGGAGGGAGAGTAGGAGGTGATTTTACTTGGATCACATCCTTCTTTATTGTGTCCCACCAAAAGGTGAAGAAACCTTTGACCTCCTGGATATTCATACCTGGCGTCGGTGGTCTGTCGCCGGTATCAGGCGTCGGGTCCGGCGAAGGCTCCTGTGGAAGCCTGGTGTCCTTGTCACCTGCCTGGTCATCAGGTAACGTCAGGTCCTCCTCTGTACAGTCCCGGCGACCGATGTCCACCGGTGACGGGGAGGCAGTCTTCGGCTCCGGCGAATGTCTCAACTGATGTCAGGTGCTTAGCAGACATCTGGTGCGACAGGCGTATAACTGATGAAGGGTCAGTAGCTTGCTTCGGGTCAGTCGTCCGTTTTAGGGACGTCAGGTCCTTAGTCTTCCTTGGAGGGGGATCAGGATCTCTAGGAGGCCTATCTGGCTTTGGAGTCTCGGCGTCTCTCTGAGGAAGCCTGAGGTTTTGAAGAGTACTTGGACCGGTGACGGTCTGAAGACTTCGACGAGGCCCGGGAGGGTATTGAGGAAGCCGAAGGCCTGGAAGTCTTGATGGGATGCAGAGAAGCCGGAGTACTGCCTGAAGACAACCTTTACTGGAGGGGCCTGAGAGCGAGCCCTGGAGGGAGAGTGGTCTGAGTGTGTGGAGCCTGAGCTGGTGCACGAGTCCGAGGCCCAGTTAGGGGATCTGGACCTGGCCTTCTTCCGATGCTTGTCCCCGTGCTTATGGGACTTAGAGGTACACTCACCTGTGGAGGCAGGGTCTTTGTCTATGCTTTTCAACTTTTCTTCCAAGAGGAACCCCTGAAATGCCTTCTGGCGGCAGATCCAGGTGCGACTACTGAACAGCTGGCAAAAGGAGCAGGCCTTGGTGTTGTGTTCCGGGCCTAAGCACTGCAGACAGGATGAATGTAGATCCTTGAAAGGGATCTGTTTGCCACAGGCACACTTGGAGGGATGTCCTTCTGAGGAAGAAGCTGGAGATGCCAACATTTAGAGTAGAACTTTGAAAGTTCTAGGCATTGTTCGCTAGAGTGGGACCGTGAGGCCAATGCTGGCGAGTCAACAGCGGGAAAAGAACTGGGGATTTTGGGGGACCGCCCCCTTTAATATGATGCCCGACGTCGGGGCGAGGGGCCTGCTGGATACTGCTAGCTAGGAAATTTCCATGTGGTCCTGGCGCCTGCCAGCTTACGTTCTAATGGTGTGACCTGCTGCAAGAGCCGTTTCTCGAAGTAAGATCGGCCCCCTCCCTCTGGAACAGTCTTCCCACTTAAATTCGCACATCCCCATCCCATGCGTCTTTTAAAGCCAACTGTAAAGCCTAGCTACTGAAGGAGTCCACCTGCAAATGCTTGCTGGGCAAACCAGAAACCCGTGAGCCACCATAAACTACCACAATCTGTTGGCCACTGCCCCTATTCCCCGGAGCACTACGAACAAATGTTACTCGCCCGATGACTCGCACTGTCTACCTTGAATGCTCCTACTTCTCAGTCGGCTATGGCTAAAATGAAATATTTAGCTACTCTGTGCATATGCTTAACTAATTCTCCTCTGTATCTCGCCTGTATTCTTTGTTTTGTTATCTCTATGCCTGTAAAATTATATAAATGACTGTTTTCACTGTTCTAATGTCGATATAACCACTGTACACTTCAATGTGAATTTGTATCCACTCCTGTATTCCTTGTACTGCCACCTTGTGGCCCGGGTCATGACTGAAAATGGTCCACTGGATCAGTGCACTTACCTGGTTACCAAAAACATATATAAATAAATAAAAGTGACCGGCCACTCCTGGACCAAACAGGTTGGTGCCTAGGAAGGGCAGGTCAGCTAACCTGTGCCGAGTATCCGCCAGGAAGGAGGAAAGCCTCAGCCAAGCCCTGCGGCGAGTGGCCACTGCGGCTGCTAAACAGCAGGCACAAACATCCCCGATGTCCAGAGCCATCTGGAGCTGCTGTTTTGAGACAGCATGGCCTTGATCCCGTACTTGCTTCACTGTGGTCTGCATGTCCGCCGGGAGATGAGGGAGGACTTCGTCTAATGACCCTAGGAGGGCATGAGAGAAGTGTGCCATTATAACAGCCAAGCTGGCCTGACTAAGGCCTAAGGAAGAGGCTGCACAGACCTTACAGGCAGAATGGTCCATATTTTTGGATTCCTTGTCCAGGGGTCGGTCAGTGTCGGCTGAGCTACCAGTACGCCTGAACAAAGAAGCGGTCACCAGGCTCTCGGACGAAAGATGTTCTGTGAACCCTGCCAGGGACCCTATGGGCACTGCGTACTTGCGGGCAGACGGTGCTGGGCAGGAAGCTGTGCGCTGCCAAATCTCAAGGGCCAGGCCAACAATGGCTTCGGCCACTGGAAAGGCCTCTGTCGGGGTATCCCCCCTTTTGAGGCTGTCTGTAAAGGGGTACTCCGCCTTCTTCTGGATGGACTCCAGGGGCATTCTGGTGGATTTGGAGATCAGGCGGAGAATGCCATGAAAAGAGGAAGGGCCTTCCTCCAAACCCGCCACGGACAACTCATCATCCCCAGGATGGGAGTGCAATCCGGTGGCAGAGTCCGAAGAGTCGAGACAGAACGGCCTCCCGCCTAGGTCTCCCTCGATATGCCGAGGGTGATCGGGGACGACAGTTAGATAGATGTCGGGGAAGCTCAGTGTTTGATCGGTAGTCTTTCGAGGCCCCGAGGCTGCTTAGGCAATGGTTCCACAAAATCGATTGGAGAGACCGGAGGTAGGCCGAACGGGATCTGAACCGGGCCGCACAGGCGGGGAACCGAAGAATTAGATTCTGGAGGGGTCGGCCTAGGAGGCGGAAACCAAGTGATGGCCGAGGTGGCCAGTGGGACCGGCTTCTGCCATACGAGATCTTCATAGCGTCGGAGTTTCTGCCGAAGCCTCTCCTCATCTGAGGAGGATGAAGATCTGTGGTGAAGCCTCCTCTTAGAGTGTTTATGACTCTTTCTTGGCCGTTCGGTCGAAGGGGCTCTGGACCTCGATCGAGATTGAAGAAGTCGACCCGTTTGATCGGGAGACACCAGGGTTGGTGAAAACAAGAGGGTCCGGAACAGTTTCCTCGATGGGGACACCAGCGGGCTGGGTCTCCTCATCTAGAAAGACAAGGACCAGAGTCCTTTCCAAAGAATCATCGACCAGGGTCGGCGACAGAGGGTCGATTGGGTCGAGAGTAATCTCAGCCTCATCGGCAATTTCCTCAGTCCCTTGGCCAGACGGGAGGTCCGGAAAGCTGGCGGCCGAGGATGCGATCTCAACCGAAGCAGAGACCGCGTGCTCTTGGGACTCGGACCTTTCTCGGTCCCAAGAACGCCTTTGCTTAGACTAATATTTCGGGTCCTTATCAGTCTTGCGAGGGCAGGAGGGTGCGAGCCCGAGGGCGCCTCACCCCTGGCGGGCAGAGACTGGCATAACTCCTTGAAGGAGTCCGTAAAGGTGGAGCCAAGGTTGAGCAGAACAAAACAAGCTTCGATTAGCCGAAGCTTGAGCTGCTTCCTACTCAAATGCCTTCATTTGCTCCAGCTGCTCGGCGGATCCTGCGGCCGAGGAAACCACCTACCTCGCCTCCTTCGATTTCACCAGCGGGTTCCTTTTCTCCAGTCTCCCCAGTTTTAGGCGCACCTTGCGATCGTCCAGGACATTGGGATGGAAGGCCAGGCAGAAAGTGCAAGATGAGGTGTCATGTCTGACACCTAGGCAATAAACATACATTAGGTGGGGATCGGTGCGTGACATCTTCTGGCCACAGGTACATCGGCGAAATCCGGGGGACGATTTATCCTCCATGTCCGATGCGCTACAATAGGAGTCGCTAACTTGAACGAGTTTTAAAGTTAGTTTCGGTATAAAAACGATTCTTGGATTCCAGGGCCTACGAATTGCTGAAAGAGCACGAGGGAACCTGCATCTTCCAGTGGAAAGGAAGATCTGGTGTTTTGGGGCGGAGCCAAGGTATTCACCAAGGTGGGTGGGAGGGGCCAACCTGAAGACTTTCTGGCAAGATTTAAAGGGAAAGGGACAATGCCAAATAGTGTGGATGAACATCATAACCACGCTCCTAGAACTGCTATTACCAAACTGACAGTGTAAAAGTCATGTTACTAGACAGAATTTTCAAAACTTTTTATTCTGGGGTTTAAAAAAAAAGGTAAAATGAACAAGATCTCTTTTTTTTTTTTTTTTTTTTAACAGAAGGATCAGAAAAAGTCACATTTTGGACTGTACAATTCCCTGCAGGTCTACATCCATAACACCAAAGATGGGTCCCCCTAAACCTCTGAGTATCCAATTCAGATTTTCAAAATGTCCAGGAGACTAGCTCCACAAGCGGAATCTGCAGAGGGTCCTCATGCCAGGACTTCCTGAGGATAAGAGGACTGGGGCTCACTTTGGCTTCCTGCACGTCAAGTTTTAACCTTTGGCTGAGCAGAAGAAAAGGCCCTTCCCGACCAGCCAGTAATAAGTCTATCACATCTCTCTGGCACCAGTGATGACCGGCGTGACTACCTGCATCTACAGCAGGAGACGAAAAGGACGGAACCAGAGGCGCATCTTCTGAGGTTAGCGCATTTTGCTGTCATTTGGGCAGACACTACAGGTTGGACTAATTAAAGGTTGCTGAGTCTCCAGAATCTGAAGTGTGCAGTCTTTTGGACCTTTAACTGATGATCAAGCACTAGCAATGACGGACCCAGGTGGTTAAGCAGCGATTCTGCTGGAAATATCTTCTCCTCCTCCTCAGCAGTTCAGCCATGGATGCTGCAGACACTCTGCTGCTGTGGCCCTTTTCTCAGGGATAAGCTCCAGCATGGGCAGGAGGAATTCTGTGAACATTGCTGCCTCCTCCTGCAGCCATTCATATTTCTCCACCAGGACCTTGAACAAGCCCCACGGCTTCAGCTTGGTGATGTGCTTCAGGTCACCTAAAGAACAAAGCAGCAGCTAGTCAGAAGCCCTTGTATATGGGGTCCTCCTCCTCCTCCAACACCTTTTGAATAAGTAAGGTTCCACCTCCTACAAACAGAGATGAGTGTTCCACCTCTTCACGTTTTCAGTTCAACCCCTGCTTCTACAAAAACTAGTAGGCTTGGGGGGGGGGGGATGAAAATTTGAACAGATGGAGCACACAGTACACCTGTAACAATATTCTCAGCCTCTCATCAACATGTGGAAAACATCCACATGTTATGCAGGTTAGAACATGGAGGCCCAGAGCACTGTAGTGTTTTTATATTTGTAAAGTATGCCAGGGAATGAGCAACAAATTGGAAATGGAAATTACATACCTATCGTAATTCTTGATCTTTTTGGACAAAGTCTCCACCACTCATTCACATTGCTGGAACTATGCCGGAGGTGCTAGGACCGAACGGGAGCCAAAAATCTTCAGAAGGGCTGGTGCTGAGGTAGGGCCGCCATATAGGCTACCCTGGCATCGACCCTCCAACCACCTCAATGCCTTTTTTTACCGAGGAGGTGCAGCGTAAACTGATCTAGTGAAACTAACCTATATCGGATATAAGATAGTCCGAATGACACATATAAGAAGGGCCAACACAACAGAGTCTTCACAGCCCAGCCACTGAGGGAGTGAAGACCAAAAACAGATAAGTGAGCTCGGGGATGGAGGGTGGGTGTGTGAATGAGTGGTGGAGACGTCCAAGAAGATTAAGAATTACAGTAGGTACGTAATTTCCATATCTTCCCAGACATAAAAGTCTCCACCACTCATTCACAATGATGGGAGAATACTGAGCGAAAATAATCCCAAGAAGGGTGGCAGGAGAGAAGAGCTCACTTAGGACAGGAGTCCATTAAGGATTGATGCTGTCTGGCATGGACATCCAAAGCATAGTGCTTCACAAAAGTGTGCACAGAGCTCCAAGTAGCTGCACTGCAGATGTCTGCAATGGGCATGTTCTGTATTTCTGCCAGAGATGCCGCAACTGCTGTGGTAGAACAGGCGTATACCCTGCCTTCCAGCTTAACCTGTGCCATAGAATAGCAGTGGCGGAGACATGCCACCAGCCATGCCGAAATACACCTGATGGCAACAGGATGACCCAGCCGGGCCATGCTGAACGAGGTAAAGAGTTGCTCTGACTTGTGGATCTCTTTCGTTCTGTCTATGTAGAACTGCAAAACCCTTTTAACATCCAGAGAATGTAGGATACGCTCTCCTTCATTCTGAAAGTTCACAAAGTAGGTCAGAAGAACCAAGGGCCAGTTCAGATGGAATTCCGAGACTACTTTGGGGAGAAACTTGGGGCGAGTTCCGAGAACCACCTTGTCTTTATAAAATACTGTATAATGAGGGTCTGTGATCAGGGCATGTATTTTAGACACACTGCGAGTGGAGGTAATGGCTGCGAGGAAGGTGGCCTTCCAGGTCAGGAACTTCAGCTCGCAGGTTGCTAGAGGCTCGAAAGGTTTACGGGTGAGCATGTCTAGCACAAGGTTAATATCCCAAGTGGCTACCGGTCTCCTGACTGGTGACCTAGTGTGAAGTATACCTTTAAGGAACCTCAACCAAGGGTAACAGCCATAAACATAGTGTGTATAGGCTCGTGATAAGCTGAGATCGCACAGAGATGAACTTCACGGTTGAGTATTGTAGCCCTGTATTTGACAGGTCCAGAAGATACTCCACTACTTTGTTTGGTGGGCAAGAAAAGGGATCCAGGGGAGGACTCTGCACACCAGATGGAGAACTGCTTCCACTTCGCCATGTAAGTTTTCCTAGTAGCTGGCTTGCGCACCACTAGGAGAATGTCTGAGACTCTACAGGAGACATCAAATCTACCCATTTCTAGCTCCTCAGGAGCCATGCGTGGAGATGAAGGGATCTCGGGTTGGGATGGACCACTAGGCCCTGGGTCAGAAGGTTTGTTTGAAGTGGTAGTTGTCTTGGTGGAATTTCCGATAATCTGCTGATCACCGAAAACCAAATCTGACGAGGCCAGAATGGGGCAATGAGGATCATTCTGCACCCCCCCCGTGCCTCCAGCTTGAGCAGCACCCTCTGAATTAAAGGGAAGAGGAGGAAATGCGTACAGAAAGCATCTTGTCCACTGCAGTCTCAATGCATCCTGACAGAAAACGCCAGGTTCTGGGTTTCTGGAGCAGAATAGAGACAGTTTTGCATTGAGTGGGGACACAAAAAGGTTCAGGTCTGGTGTGCCCCACTCTTTGAAGAGCGACTGCATGACGTTTATGTTGAGAGACCACTTGTGAGGATCCGCCTCTGTTCTGCTGAGGCGATGTGCTAGATCGTTCTGGGCCCCAGGTAGGTAAGACTGTTTGGATCAGCGTTTTGTGATCCAGGCACCATTCCCACACTCTCACTGCTTCCCTGCACAGGGGATAGGAATGTGCCACGCCCTGCTGATGCAGTACATCATCGCTTTGTCTGTCTGAAGGAGAATAATTTTGTGACAGATGTCCTTCAGGGCTCGGACTGCGTATAGGACAGCTCTCATTTCCAGGACATTTATGTGGAGTTGAGATTCGTCCCGACTCCACAGACCTCGGGTGTGAAGATCTTGACAGTGAGCTCCCCATCTGAGTAGAGATGCATCTGTGGTGATGGTGAGCTGTGTCTCCAGTGGGGCAAAGGGAAAGCCTTTCAGTAGGTTGTCCTCTCGAGTCCACCAGGTGAGTGATCATTTTAGAGGTTTTGTCACCTTGATGTGAGGTCTGGGACCACCGAGTACTGAGCATACACTGAGTGGTCCTTGTGTGAAGACGAGCCAAAGGCACCGTGACAACTGATGATGCCATGAGACCCAGTGTTCGCTGCATCAAAAGAGCTCAGACTCAGTTGTTCTCTTTCATGAGGTGAGTCATCTGGAGGATATCATTTCTCCTGTCCTCTGGGAGGAAGGCCCTTGTGCTGGAGGTATCCAGGAGGGCTCCTATGAAGGGGAGTTGCTGAGAGGGCTACAGCTGTGATTTTTCCAGATTAAACAGAACTCCCATAGATGTGAGGAACCTGGAAACTGTGGTCACTGCTTCCTGCGTCACTTGTCTGGAGGAGTTTGCAAGGAGCAGTCGTCCAGATAAGAGACGACTTGAATTCAGAGTTTCCTTAGGTGCACTGCGAGAACTACAAAGCACTTTGTAAAAACTTGCGGCACCTAGGACAGCCCAAAAGGCAGTATTCTGAATTGATAGTGCTGACCCAGGTGCACGGAAACATGTTGGTAGGCATCCTGCATGTCCAGGGAGGCCAGCCAATTGTTTTGATGAATCAGAGGTAGAAGTGTACAGAGTGATGTCATCTTGAATTTTTCCTTGAAGAGAAACTTGTTTAACTTCCTTGGGTCTGGAATAGGGCGCATACCGCCTGTTTTCTCTGGAACTAGGAAGTAGTGGGAACAGAAAATGAAAATTACATACTTATCGTAATTCTGATCTTTCTGTGCATCTTCACCATTCTTCATCACCTTTGGGTACTTGGCCAGAGGTCATGACCTCGCGGGAGCGCGTTTTTTTTTTATGGGTACAGTTGACGCACCATCAGCACCACCCTCTAGGCCGCGTACTGCATGGCGCCTTGAGGTTGGCTGTTAGGTGTTGTTGACTCCACCCTCCCACCAGTTCTGAGTTGCCGTGAGGTAAGAAAAAGGTTGGAGGGTGGGATAAGGAAGTCCAAGGGACAGACAAAGGAAAAGATATATAAACTAAAAGGAGAAATAAATGACTGAGAGGACAGGACAAGACAAGTCTGAAGGCTAAGGGGATTGGGTAGGGGCCCCAATCTCTGGAAGTAGAATAGGAGGAGGGAGGTGGGTTAAGGATTTTTAGAACTAAGGATAAGAGTGAGAGGGAGGAATACAGGAGAATCATACCCTGTAACCTTGACCTGTCTCCAGTTTATATAGGAACTGTGAAGGAGTACCCAAGAGGCTAACTGCCAGAATTCAAGGCACAGAATCTCTGGCAATAACTCCCACAAGCAGAATCGGCTATTCTGCAAGAAGACACATGATACACGGATATCTCTCCCCTCTCAAAAGGAGATTTTGGTGCAAGAAACCTAGTTTCTTAAATTAACTGAGGTTATGTCCAAAGGACAAGGAAATCAAAAGATTGATGGGGAGAAGGAAATAAACGAGGGCAACTGCCAACCCCCCACAGGGGTGGGCCGAAGCACTGAAGATGGAGTGCCCCCCCATCCTGACCACTCTACCCCTAAAGAAAATTATCCCATGTGCCCCAGTTCACCCCACTCCCAACTACCAGAAAGGAGGGGGGCGAGGATGGGCACAGAGAGGGAGGGGGACCCAGAGACTGAGTTCCCAGGGGGATGGAGATCGGGATTGTGATGAATGGTGAAGATACACAGAAAGATTAGACTTACAGTAGGTACGTAATTTCCATATCTTATCTGTGTCAATCTTCACCATTCATCACCTTTTGGTGAGTGCTGAGCCCCCCCCCCCGAAGGGGGTTTTAAACCTAAGGGACGGAGTCCCTTAGCTCTCAGTGGGTGATGCACTAAGAGGGAGAACCTTCACGGGCCTGGAGAGGACCGAGAGTGAGACGGGGACCCCCCCGGAGGGGGCAGGAAGTCGCCCCGACAGACGCAGTCTCACCCTATGGGAGAAAAGATAGGTTCTCTGGTGAGCAGTTAATCACCCTACGCCAAGCCAAGGGTGGCAACCGGAAGAGACACAGCCATGCCATCTGCCCAGTGCAGATCGCTGTCCCTACGACCCTGGTAGCTACCTCACTGGCGACATAAGATACCCTTGCTTGGTGCCTTGCTAGCTCCAAGCCACGTGCAGAGTGTGCAGTGGCTTGTCTGGTTTGCTCCGTGTCGGGCATCGAGGCTAGGAGTTGACCTAGCCCGGACCACAAGAACCTGTCATAGGTTGCATAGTGGGCCTGATGTGCTGCAACAGAAAGCAGCAACCATGCCGAGTAGAATGTCCTCCTCCCCCAGAAGTAAAATCCATGGAATCTTGATCTGGGGCTGGTCACGTGCAGGCGCAAAGCTCATCGGGAGTATCCAACTGCGTCAATCCTGAGCTAGGATGAGGCATGGAACCTGGAGACTTGGCGGGGGGGGGGAGGGGGGCCACAATACCGCTGGCAGAGATCCCTAGGGGCTGGGACTCTGGAAATGGGCCTCTGCCAGGAATGCAACGCCGCCTCCTGAAAGGGAGCAGTCCAGGGGCATCACAAGGGTGTCCGTACTGAAATGCCTAGGAAGGCGCGCGTCGAGTGCTCTGGATTGTGTTGAGTGGGAGGGGTGATGTGCAGGTCCTCCAACATCCTCACGAGGATTCGCTGATACTAAGCTGGACAGATGTGGACAGACTGCTCCTCTCCCCAAGAAGAGGGGGATGAGGAGTTAGGACCTCAAGAGTTCAGAAGCTGGCTGCTCAGGGAGAGATTGAAAAATCTGTCTGTCCATAGCCTTAACATAAGAGGGAAACTGAGCAACCACCGCTCTGAACTGCTTCCAGGAGAGGACTGCTAGGACCAAGAATACCTGGCAGCACAGGAGAATGCGGCAGAGGAGTGGGGACAGAGCCAACAACAGGAATCAGCCGACCTCCGCCTGGGCTAGAAAGCGCAGTAGGAGCCCTAAGGTAAGAAGGAGCTCTGGAAAACTCCACAGCAGATGCCCAAGGCACGCCTGAAGAATCGCCCCCCCGTGAGGTGACCGGGGCCGTGAAAGTCAAAAAGGACGGTCCCCTACCCAAAGAACGGAGCCCTCTCGAGAAACTGAAAGGAAGGGCAGAGATCGCACTATGGCTTCTACCAGAGCCTGGGTGGCCCCGGAAAAGGCTGCCACATGGACCCCTGTTATCTCCTCGACCCTCGAACCGAGAATGCCCTCCTCCTCGAGAGAGCCAGCCCAGGCAGCTGGTAGCCCTGGTCGGCCCCGAGAGGAGCTATCTAGGGAGCAGCACCCTCCCATGGGTGCTCCGATCGGCCCCAAAGTTGGGCGATCCAGACATACCACGAGGGGGTACCACCACTGAGGGGTCAGAAAATCCTCCGAGACCAGGCTGCAGAGCAATGATGGCCTGTACCACTGTCTGCTGGTCAGCACCGCTGACCCTGGGAGTCACTGTCCGCTCCTCAGAGGGGGGCTGGCTCTGGCCTGTCGAGGACACTACCAAGATGTCCACGTGAGCAGCCAACTCTAAAGAGTCAGACTGCCTGTCTGACTCAGAGTCCGATTCCTCCTCCGAAGAGGTGGAGATTGAAGTTCTGTGTCAAACAGTGCATGGACGCCCGCTACCATCCAGACTGAAAAGGGCACCAGAGTCGGTGCCGACATCCCCAACTGCACTGCGAACGGTGCCAGAAGAAGACATGGCTCCAACAATGGCAGCAGCCTCGGAGCCGGAGCTGGTCACGGCACTGTCTAGGGCCACGGCGCGAGATCAGAGATGGCGCTGAGCTACCCCAACCGTGCTCTTGGTGCCGAGCTCCGAGCTTGCGGCGCCGTGGTTCAGTTCGGAGCCGCGAACGCAGAACCTATCACAGCCGCGGCTCAACGGCGAGAGACAGTCAGGGAAAGCATCGTAGAGCCTCCCACGGTGCCGCTAGCACCATCGGCAGCAGCAACGGTGCTGAACGATGGACTGGCGCTGATGACAGCGCCATCAGGGCCCACGGCGCCGACAGATGGCATCGAGGATGGTGCTGACCCAGGCCTTCCGAGCCGCGGGTACGACACTGGGGGAGCCTTCGCCCCTGAAGGGGCAAATTGCCAAGGTGGTGCCTCCCACCTGTCCCCCGGGTGAGAGAGACTGGGCCTTCTGCACCACGGAAAGGGCCTCTGCCACGGCCAGGCTACAAGAGGCAGAGGCCCCCTCCTCCTCGGTCCACACAGGACCGGGAAGGGACCCGGAGGAAAGGCCGAGAGAACGCGTCTTGGCCCGACGAGTGTGCGCTCATCCCACTTTACACGCACGTTGCTCGATGACAGCAGTCCATGGAGAAGCAGGCATCGCACTAATCCATGTTGTGTAGCGGGCACAGACACGCGAGGCAACGGTCATGATGGTTGGTGACAGAGAACTTACGGCTGCATGGGCACTGAAGCATGGGGGGCCGTCCCATTTTCAAAGTTTTCTCCCCCCGACCGAGACATAGACCTACGGAAAAACAGCACCAAACAAGACCTGACGTCGCAAAATAAAATAAGGAACAGTCTTATCAGGTAACGTTTAGTAGGGCGAAGAGAACCGGCAGGATACTTGGAGCTGACGGAACTTCGACATGGAGTTGATGAAATATAGTCGAAAACTGCAACATATGAAGACTTCAAGAAGTAGGTGTCTCTCAAGAGTCTTTCTCCACAGCTTCCCACGAGATGACTTCGATGGCCGGAGACGAAGAACTGGCGGGAGGGCGGAGTTGACAACACCACGCCAACCATGAAAGCGCCACAGTGCTGGGCCTTGAGGCGCTTGATAGGGCCCCACTCTGCCCATCCAAAAAAAAAAAAAAAAAAAAACTCCCGCGGGGTGATGACCTCCGGCCAAGTACACAAAGGTGATGAATGGTGAAGACTGACATAGATAAGATCCTGTGTTACGTTGCTTCTGCGGAACTATGTCTACCGCACTGTTGTTCAGAAGGCTTTGAATCTCAGAAGCAAGGAGGTCTGACTGAGTAATCGACAGCCTGTCCTGTCGTTTGGGTGGATGATCTGGAGGGGTATGAACCCATCTGTCCAAAGTGACTGACTTCCACTGATTGTAAAACTGAGTCACACCCCCCCCCCCACTGCTGAATAAGAGTCCCCCTCGGACAGCTGAGGTGGTACCTGGACTGGAATTTCAGAGGGTGGAAATAGGCACTTTCGGGCCCTTTGCCTTCTGCCAAGTTTTCTTTTGTGGCTGAGGGGCTTGGTTTTTGTTGAAGCCCCCTCTGCCTTTACCACGAAAGGACTGGCAGTTGTGAAACTGCTGGCGGTTTCCGCCCCGTTGAGGGGCAGCAAGGACCGGTCAGGCTGTTTTGACAGCCGTCCTAGTTTTCTGTGTGGCATCGAGTGCCTGCTCCACCTGTGGGTCAAACAGATAAATCCCATCACATGGTAAATTCATGACTGTTGCTGGGCATCACCTGTAAACTCCGAGGTTCGTAACCACGAGTGGCGTCCGGTATATATCCCAGCTGCTGCTGCTCTAGAAGCAGTGTCAAAGGCGTCCATAGCAGCTTTAAGTTGTTGATTATTGGACTCAATACCTCTAGTGATAGTTTGGAGACGCTCTGAGGCAACATCTGACTCCAGGAAGAGTCTCCACAGTGTCTTTTAGTGAATGCCACAGGGTACACTCAGATTGTGAAAAATAGCCCTGGTAGCTAGCAATACGCATGACTAGGGTATCGGCGGCGAAGACTCACTTTCCCAATGTGTCAATCTTATGAGATTCTCTGTTTACTGGACGAGTCGTAGACTCCTGAGGGAGAACGGGTTTGTCGTTTTCTGCCAAGACCACTATGGCATCAGCAAAATCTGAGAGGCCAGGATTGGTCGATCCTTAAGGGGAGCATATTTCCTGTCTATGGACTTGGCCACGGAAGGAATAAGCGCCGGATTGTCCCACACCACTTGTGACAGAGTCTCGAAAGAGGGCTGTACCGGAGGAGTCAGTTCCACAGGGATCTCCGGGACATGCAAATACTGAAGGTGCAACAACTTCCCCAGATCAATCTCCTAAGTCTGGCAAGAGAGAGGGTGGAATTAATATTCTTCAGTAGAGACAAAGGACAGGTCCTCGACCAGAAGCTCCGCTGAAGTAGAGGGCTTACTTCCCACTCCAAGAGATGAATCTTCATCAAAGTCATCTCCTAATCGCAGATCAGGATCAGGCTTACGATCGTCTCCTACTAGCCCAGGAGGGACAGCATATAAAGGAGAGAGAGCAGGCGGAGGTGCCCCTTGAATCAGAGTCGAGAATCCCAGCACCTAAGGCAGTGGCAGCTGCGAAAATGGACTCTGGACGCGGTGCCAAGCCTGGAGTCGAAGGCTGCACCGCAACTGGCACCATGTGAGCACCTGGAGAACCCAACCCAAATCTCAGTGCACCCAAGGATGAAGATCTGAAAACTTGAGCAGGAGACAATGGTACCTGTGCTGGCCCCTGCGCTGCAGCCACGTGAGGGGGGGAAAAGCACAAGAGCGCGGCGTTGATGGCTCCGGAGAAGGTGTCGCATGACAAGGCTGACCCAACCACCTTACCCACGGGTTCGAAGCCCCTAGGCCTAAGACCTTGGGGCCAACTCTGCAGACTCGGGAAGTCGGGACAACTGCCGAACCCACTGCTCCATAACAGCGACCCAATGATGAAAATGCTCATTGGAGGACCCCCGGCTCAGGGGGTGGGGAGGGACTACAGAGTAGAGGATGCCCGGCTACTAGGAGCGGAGGCGCGGGTGCCGAGTCGACCGTATTTCCAATTCCCTGAAGCGATGTGCATACATACCAGAGACGATCTCGAGCGGTACTGTTTCTTCTTCACTGGTGGGATGAAGAGCTTGAGGCCGAGCAGAGCCAGGTTCTTGACGGCGATCGAGAGCAGGTACGCTCTTTGAAGCCGGGAGGACCGCCTCTCTTCCTGAGCACTGACTGCCTGTAGTCAGACACCCCCGTAGACGGTGGACCAGACCCAGTCCTGCTGGAAACAGCTTTCATGCGAAGTCTTCCTACCGTCAACGGCCCTGTGCATGGTTGACTCCGTCTAAGGCAGGCTGAATAGGACTTATGTTCTTTCGTAGGAAAAAAAAAAATTTTTTTTTTTTTTTAAATAAATACTACAAATCAAATGCTGAACTACTGAAGCTGCTGTCATATAGATGTGAAGATCTGACTCTCAGCGGGCGAGCGATGTCACTGAAGTGCACTCAACGGTGGGGAAAAAAAGAACTGAAGCAGTTGGGAGGGTCAACACCGAGCTAGCCTATAAGGCGTAAGCCGGTCTTGCAGCGCCACTTCAGCACGGCCCTATCTCGGCGCCAGCCCTCCTGAAGATTTTTGGCTCCCATTCGGTCCTAGTGCCTCCGGTGTAGTCCCGTCACTGTGAATGAGTGGTGGAGACTATGTCCAGGAAGATGTAGGAATTTCTACTAGGAAATCTCAAAGTACAACGTAGGGCAGAGGGCTTCTGAAAAAATAAAATGATTAAGCAGTTCGCTATGGGTGAGAGTCCAGAGGCATGCATGCATGCCTCCCCCCATTCCTTCGGTGTGGGACAGCTGCAAGATATGAAAGGGTTGCAAACAGTAATGTGGGACAGTCATGAAGAGGGACTCCCACCATGTGACACAGTCGGAAGGTATACAATAGAAGTCTCCAAGCACACAATGTGGGATATTCAAGGAGTGAGACTTACCCTATACTTTGTGATAGCCGACAGGCATGATGGAGATCTCTAATGTGGGACAGTCGAGAGGTATGGGGGACACCTCTGATGTGAGACAGTGAAGAAGTATGAGACATACCTCTGATGTTGGACGGCTGACCGGTAAGAGGGAAACCCCTGATGCGTGACAGTTGAGAGGTATGATGGGCACCACTATGGTGAGACAGTCCAGAAGTATGAGGGACACCCCTGATGTCTGACAGTCGAAGAGATAAGAGAGACACCCCTGATGTGGGACAGTTGAGAGGTAAGAGGGATACCCCTGATGTGGGACAGTCAAGTAGTATGAGGGACACCTCTGGTGTGGGGGACAGTTGACAGGTATAATGGACAGTCTTAATGCGAGATAATCGAGACATATGAGGGACACGCCTGATGTGGGACAGTTAAGAGGTATGATGAGGGACATTTGACATTCCTAATGTAGGACACCAGAGAGGTATGAACTAAAACCCTAAAGTAGGACACCTTCAGGTAATACAGCACCCGACACCTCTGATGTGGGACAGCTGAGATTATGAAAGACACCCCTGATGTGGGACAGTCATGAGGTTTAAGGGACACCTCTTATGTGGGGCAGTCGAGATATATGTGGGACAGTCAAGGTACGAGGGGCACACCTTATATGGGACAGTCAAGAGGTATGAGGGGAAACCCCTGATGTGAGACAGTCAAGGTACGAGGTACACACCCGATGTAGGACAGTCGAAAGGCATGGGATACCTCTGATGTGGGACAGTCGAGAGGTACGAGGGACACCCTTGATGTCTGATAGTTGAGAGGTGTGACGGATATCCTTGCTGTGGGACCCTCAAGAGATATGATGAGGGGCATTCAACATTTCTAATGTGGGACACCACAGAGGTCTGAACTACAACACTAAACTGGGACACATGACGGGTATACAGGTAATATAGCATCTGACACTTCTGATGTTGGACAGTTGAAAGATATGAGGGACACCCCCTGAAGCAGGACGGTCGAGAGGAATGAGGGACACCTGATGCAGGACAGTCAAGGTAGGAGGGACACAGCTGATATGGGACAGTCGAGAGGTCTGAGGAACACATGATGTAGGACATTCATGAGGTGTGACAGATACTCCTGACGTGGGACAATTGAGCTGCATTGCGAGGGTAATTCCTAATGTGGGACACCTGAGAGGTATGTAGGCTGTACAGTACCCTGGAGCACTACCATTTCGCTCAGTAGACAGTAACTGGACAGTAGATTCTACTTTATTTTGGTCATTAACCAAAACTTCGTGTAGTGTTTACATTGCAGTTCTTAGCTACCAAACAGTAGTTTGTATTCTGAAGATGAGGATTATGAATCAAATTATAGCAAAGAAAGACCCTTGCATGTAGGAGGCTGTGGGAAGAGACAGGTGCTAAAGACCAGTTTCCCAATGTGTGTAGTCATTTCCAACCACAGAATACAAAAGAATCCGAACACCAGCCCTCCCAATGCGTGCAATCATTTCCAACCATAGAAAACATAATCCCAACACCAGCCCCCCAATGTGTGCAATCATTTCCAACCATAGAATGCAAAAAAATCTCAACACCAAATCACCTCTTAATGTGTGCAATCATTTCCAACCACAGCAAAGAACAGGTTACTCACCTGTAACAGTAGTTCTAGGAGTGGTATATGTTGTTCATCCACTCTCTGGCATGTCCCTTTCCCCTTTAAATCTTGCTAGAAAGTCTTCAAGCTGGCTCCTCCCACCCACCCGGGTGGTGTATACCTCGGCTCCGCCCCATGACACCAGATAGGAAAATTACGTACCTACCGTAATTCTTGATCTTCTCTTGTATCTTCACCATTCATTACTTACAGGGTGTAAGCCGGAGGCGCGCACCCGGCCCGGGAGCTTTTTTTTTTTTTTTTATAAAGTTTGCCTAACGGCCCCGCCCTCGAGAGCGACGTCATGCGAGTGGCCGTTAAGTAGCGACTCCTCCTCCAACTCAGTTCTGTGAGCCGGAGAGCAAAAGTGAAAGCAGAAAATATAGATAGCGAGGCAAGATAGCCGAGGATAGCAAACAAGGAAGAATGAACTGAAAAAGGAATAAGCCGATGGAGGAAGGACAGAGGATAGAACATCCTAGCCTGAGTGCAGGGCCTCCTTACCTGGGCGACTCTAGGAGGAGATGAGTAGGAAATGAGAAAACAGAAGAAGAAGAAGAAGAGAAGAGAGAGATGGGATGTTGAAGGGACCAGAATGCCCATGAGCATAGTTAGCTTGTAGCTGAAGGCTCGACTAAAGGGGAAGCAAGAATCCCCGGAGATAGAGCTGAAGAGAAGGTTCACCGAACCCGCTAGACAGACTCAGGAGGTCATAGTCCTAATCTTCAACATGCCATTGTTCTTGACACCCACCTCGGGCTCCTGGCCGCGGAAGGCCTTTAACTGGAGGACAGCCGAGGAGGGAAGAATAAAACCCCAGCAGCATGAGAGCGCTGCTCAGGGGTTTAGAAATGGAAAATGTAAGCCTTTCAGGCGTTTCAAGATAGAAACGGGACTCAGACTGACTGGCTAAGGCCAGCCAAAGCTTAGGCTGGCTAAGATTGGATATGGTCAGCAGAGCTCTACTGTAAAACTGTCCAGGAGGACACTTAAAGGGAGAAACCACTAGCAAAACAGCGAGAAGGATAGCCTACCTTCTCATTTGCCTTTTTTTTTTAGATAAAAATTTTTTTTTTTTGACTAGATGCATGACCCAGATACCAAGATGCCTATAGCAGTCAGAGAGAGTTCCCTCAGCATTTTTTTTTTTTAAAAAAGAGAAAGGAACAGATGTACTCGTTCCTCTGCTCTGCAAGGCAAGAATAGAGGGGGGGATTTAGATTTCAGGGCAACTATCTGAACACGGGATTGCAGATCAAAACTGAATAGCCTGAGCCAGGCCAAAAAACCCCAGAGGTATCCTGCCATAAGAATAGCAAGAGATAGTTGTGCAGTCCGATCGCCAATGCAATCCGCGAGATGGCCCATGAATCTTAGAGTAAGTAATTTTTCTGGATTTAGCCCCAAAGAAAGATCTTTTTTTTTTGGAAAAATTAAGCAATTTTCCTAAATTTTATAAAAATGCAGAGAGGAAGGAGAGAGGTGGAGAAGCCACAGGAAGAGGCCACTGAGGGGATGGTGGGTGGGTGTAAGTAATGAATGGTGAAGATACAAGAAGATCAAGAATTACGGTGAGTGCGTAATTTTCCTATCTTCCCTTGTCAATCTTCACCATTCATTACCTCCTGGTGAAATACCAAGCTCCTCTTCCCTGGAGGAAGAGGCCAAACCCTGAGGAACAAGACCCCAGCCTTCTGTTGGTCAGAAACAGAAGGAAGACCCTGGCTTATTCAGAAAGCCTAGGTGGGAGAAGAGCTAGGAGGTGCCTCCCGAGGGGCCGAGGAGGCGGAGGACCCTGTAAAAGTCTCCTAGCTCTGGTGAAAAAAAAGCAGGTCCCCGGAGGCGGGCGAATCACCCACGCCGGGCCAGGGGTGACAACCTGGAAAGGCGAAGCCATGCTGTCCGCCTGATGCAGATCGCTGTCCCGCAAGCCTGGAAGCCACCTCATTGGCATCATAGATGCCCTTGCTTGGTTCTTGCCAGCTCCAGGCCTACATGGAGAGACAGCAGCTTGTCTGGTTTGCTCGTATCAAGCATAGATGCCAGCAGCTGGGACATCATCGACCACAGATGCGGTTGTAGGCAGCGTGGTGAGCCTGATGTGATGCAATACATGCGCTCGCACGCGAAGAAGAGAACACTCTTAGCTAGCGGTCGAACTGGAGAGAGTCCGATCGGTGGGCGGTGCGTGCGCCAGAACTGGCGCCCAGAAGGAGTATCCAGGTATACCAAACCTGAGGGCGGGGTTGGGAAGGGAACCTAGAGACTCAGAGGGGCACAATACCTCGCTGGCAGTCCGCGGGGCTGGGGAAAAGCGGCAGGGGACTGCCATGACCGGATAGGCGCCTCCTGGAAGGATAGGCCAGGAAGGTACCACCAGATGCTGGGCACTGAATTCACCAAGGAATTCAGCGTCTCCCGTTCGGTATTGTCTCTTCGAACGTAGGAAATCCGGAGGTCCCTCACCATCCTCGAGAGGAAACGCTGATATTCTGTGAAATCAGCATCAGAGGACAGATGAGCAGGGGGTTCCTCTCCCTCGGAGGAGGGAGACGAGGATGATGGGGAACTGGAATGCCAGAGGATTCCTGCGGCGGTGGGGAGAGTCGAAAGACCCGCTCATGCATGTATCTAACATATGAGGGGAAGGCCGCCGCAGAACCTCTGAACTGCTCCCAGGATAACGGACCCGTAGGACCGACATGGCCTGGGAGCGGGGGTGGTGAAGGCAGAGAGATGGGAGAGGGGCACCTCCGCGGAGGCAACTGCTCTCTGCGAGGGCTCTGGAATCCGGGGAAAGGAGCCCTGGAAAGAGGGATCCCGGAAATCAGACCAGGCGCAGAGCGGAACTCTGGGAAGCGGAGCCTGGGAGAGCCCTGGGGAGAACCTCCCCTGTGGCGGCCGGGACTGCATGGATCCAGAGGGCAGTCCGCACAAACACCGCGGAGGACACCCTAGAACCCTGGAGGGAGGCGAGGCTCCGCACTTGGCTCTGGCCACCCCTGGGGTGGCCAAGAGACGAGCAGCAGACCCCTACCCCTCAACCCCTCCGGACTCTGAGAGGGCCTCCTCCTCGACCACAGCGTCCCCTGTCCCTAGAGGGCAACAGCACCCAGTGGCTGTCACCGGCCTCGAGAGAGGGCCTCCCAGCGTCACCCGCCTGCCCCGGGCTCCCGGCCACCCAGCCGGGAACCCTCAGGAGGCGATGGAAGGGGGACAGAGGAGGCCCGCTCGCCGCCTGGCACCTCTAGCCACCGGGACCCAGACTCCGAAGAGTGGGGTGCCAGGATGGGTCACGTCTGAATCATCGCCCTCCGAGGAGGCGAGACCAGCAGGACCTCAATGCTGGCCACCCCAGGGTCCCCGAGGCTACAGGGCCATGACGGCCCCGGTACCAGGGCGCCACTTGCCTCCCTCACGCCAGTAGCCAGGCCAAGCTCCACACCCCCAGCGGTGCCAGGCAGGCAGCACCGCCTGGAGGCAAAGCCCCGGCGCGAGAAGCGTCGGAAAGCGGCGGCACCGCCCGTGAGCGCCGCCCTGTCCGCCCGGTGCAGCGAGCAGGCGCCCGAGGCCGCCGGCACCGCCAGCAGCTCACCCGTTCACGGTGCCACTGACGGGATCCCAAAGTAGGCGCCGCCACGGCTCGCCCGATCACTGGCCCGGAATCGAAGCAGGCGCTGAAAGCCGGCGTCGAGGTCCACAGGCCAGGCCCAAAAAGTCGAGGCCTAGCCACGGGGGATCCTGCACCTCGAAGAGGTGACTGCGAGGCGGTGTCAGCGCCCGCGGCCGGGAGGACTACGCGCTCCCCGACACCAGAAGGGCCTCCTCTTGGCAAGAAAGGCGAGACCCCTCCTCCTCAGACCGTATAGGCCGGGGAGGACCGGGAAGGCCAAGAGACCTTACGAGAATCCCTTGGCCGCGTCCCAGTCGCGGGGCTTTACCAGATTGAGCAGCGGACTTGAGGACACGGTGGTCCATGGAGAAACAGGCGTCGCCTGAATCCATGTCATGGTTGGGTCCCAGGCAAGCGGAGACAAGCGTCATTCGGTCGAGGCAGAAATGCAGCCACAGGAGCACCCGGCATGAGGCGGCCCGTCTTGAGCGCTCGCTCAAGAACCGGACATAACAGAACAAACAAGGTCAAAATACAGAAAGAAAACACCGGCGCTGCTACAAAGAAAAAAGGAACAGTCCTTACCGAGTATGGCGTCGTAAAGCAGAAAATCGAGTCGGTCTACTGCGAGTTGAATTGACGCTCCACCGAACAGGTGCTGCCTCGGACGGCGGGAGAAACAGAACTGAGTTGGAGGAGGGGTCGGTCGCTACTAGCAGCGCCCCCTCGCTGCAACCCGGCGTCTCGAGGCGGGGCGTTAGGCAAAAAAAAAAAAAAAAAAAGCTCCCGTGGCGGAGTGCGCGCCTCCAGCACACACCCTGTAAGTAATGAATGGTGAAGATTGACAAGGGAAGATCTTAGCCCGCTGGAAGCAAGGTGGTGCGCCTAAAGTAGGGGAAGGTGGATGCGTGTGGATGAACAACATATACCACTCCTAGAACTACTATTATAGGTGAGTAACCTGTTCTTCTAGGAGCGTGGATATGTTGTTTGTCTACAATCTCTGGCAGACTCCAAGCAGTTCTCCAGGAGGAGGGAGGCAAGGCACACACCCCCTACTTGGGAAATAAAGATTGGAGAAGAGAGGCCCCAAAACCAGCATCCCGGCGTGACTCAAGGTCGATGTGGTAGTGGGTAATGAAGGTGTTTGCGGACTTCCAGGTAGCAGCCTGACAGATTTCCTGGATAGGGATGTCCCTGGAAGCAGCCACCGATGCAGCAGTACGGTGGGTAGAATGAGCTCTTATCCCTCTGGGAGGCTCCTTGCCCGCCAACTCATAGGACAGACCTATGCATGATGTAATCCATCTCACAATGGTCCATCTGGCTGCAGGTCTGCCAGAAGCGGCTTCAGTGTAGGTGACAAACAGCTGGCGAACCTCTCCCTGCACTTCCGACTGTCTTCGCCTTATAACAGGAAACAGCACGTCTGAGGTCCAGAGTATGCAGCCTGTACTAGGCCTCCGAGGTGTAGTTAGGGTAGTAAACCGGCATTAACACCGGGTTAAGGTGAAACTCTGAAACCACCTTCGGAAGGAATTTCGGGTGGGGGCGCAGGACAACTTTGTCCCTGTGGAAGACCAGATAAGGGGAGTCCACCGAAAGCGCCCAGAGCTCCCCTGTCCTTCTGGCTAACATGATAGCCACCAGGAAGGCTGTCTTCCACAAGTGTGAGAGCTCACATTTGTGCATGGGTTCGAATGGCTTGCCCATGAGCTTAGCCAAAACCAGCAAGAGATCCCACGGAGGTACAGGTTCATGCACCGGAGGGGATATGTGATCCAGGCCATTGAAAAAGCGCCCGACCACAGTCTCCTGTGCCAATGACGGCTGACCGGTCCGCGCCTGGTAAGCAGAAATGGCTGCCTGGTGCATCTGAAGGGTTGATGATCGTAGACCCCCTTTGGAGAGAGACCAAAGGTAGTCTAGAATGTTAGCCACAGAGCAGGATAAGGGGTCCAGACTCTTACCCTGACACCAAACGGAAAACCTTTTCCATCTGAAGGCATAACACTTCCTGGTCAATTCCTTACGAGATGCCTCCACCACGGTGTAGACATCTGTGGAAAGACCCGAGCCTGAAACTCTAGCCGCTCAGGTACCAGGCTGTGAGGTGAAGGGACTGAAGGTCTGGAAGGAATACCTTCCCCTGGTTCAATGATATCAGGTCCGGGCGTGTACAAAGCCGCTCCAGGGCCCTGCAGCTGAGGCTGAGGAGATCTGGATACCAGAACTGGCGGGGCCAATCTGGGGCTACCAGGATCACCTTCACCTTGTCCCTCCTCACCTCGAGTAACTCCTTGTGGATCTAGGGAAATGGAGGGAAGGCGTAGAGAATGCCTGGGGTCCACGGCCTCGAGAAGGCATCCCCCTGCAGCAAGCCCTGCTGAGGGGGGCCGGCATGGTACAGACTCAGCTTGGTGTTCTCCCTGAAGGCAAACAGGTAAACCAACGGTTTGCCCCAATGGGAGAACAGACTGTAAGCTACCTCTGGATGGAGTGACCAGTCATGGGATGTTTGGCCTAAGTGGCTGAGAGCATCCGCCAGTTGGTTCAAGACTACTGCCACATGGATGGCTAGGAGGTCTGCCTCCAACCAGCTGATGAGGGTCCAGATTCGGAGCGCCTCCTTGCATAGCAGACGGGAGTGCATGCCGCCCTGTTTGTTGAGGTAGTACACGGTTGTGGTATTGTCCGTCTGGACTTGAACCACTTGACCCCGGAGCTGAGGAGTGAAAGCTGACAGGGCCAGTCTGACTGCTCTGAGCTCCAACAGGTTGATGTGGCATCGGGACTCCTCGGGGGTCCAGAACCCATGGGCCCTGTTGTCCCCCATGTGGGCTCCCCAGCCCATGAGAGAGAAATTGGTTGTAAGGACGACCGTCGGCTCTGGGTGCACAAATGGGATCCTTTCCTGCAACTGGTCTGGGGCAGTCCACCACTGGAGAGCGTCCCACATCATCTGGGTTACAGTGATCAGCTGGTCAAAATGACCATATTGCCGAGTCCACTGGGCGGCCAGGTCCCACTGGAGGGGGCACATATGCCACCTGGTCCAGTGGACCACCGAGGTGCACGCCACCATGTAGCCCAGAAGGCGCAAAAAGTCCCGAGCACGGCACAAGTGCCAACCAGAAATGATCGGGCAGAGGAGGAGAGAACCTCCGCCCTTGTCCGCCGGGAGCCGGGCTGTGGCTTGACGAGAGTCAAGCTCTGCCCCAATGAAGCCCATCACCCGAGAGTGCACGAGCTCCGACTCAGACTCATTGATAAGGAGGCCGAGCTGGGAGCAGGTTCGGAAGGCCAGATCCCCGGACCTCTCCACCTCCTCAAGGGAGGAACCTGCCAAGAGCCAGTCGTCGAGATATTGATTCAGGTTGCGGAGATCTAGGATGGGGCGCCAACCCCCCCCCCCCCCGTCCGCTTGGGCACCAGGAAGTACCTGGACACGAAGCCTGGGTCTGTAGAAGGATCAGGCACTGGAGCTACTGCCTCCTTGTGGAGGAGTTGGGCAATAATCGTCCCGAAGGGCAGACTGAGTGCGAGCAGAGATCCTTTCCTCCCGAGGGGCGTGGGCTCGGCTGGGAGGGTACTGCTCGAATTCCAGAGGCAGTCCCTAGCCGACCACTTCTAGAACATAGGTGGAGACCACTGTATCCCGACTCTTCGGACTCTGATGCCACTGGTTTGCACTCGCATCCGGGGGATGATGAGCCATCAGTGGCAGGCTTGGAGGAAGGTCCTTCCTCTTTTTCAGGGCATCCTCCGCCTTATTTCCGAATCAACCAGAACGCCCTTGGAGCCTATCCAAAAGAAGGCGGAATACCCCCTCACGGATATCCTCAAAAAGAAGGCCTTTCCAGTGGCCGAAGCCATTGTTGGCACGGCCCTTGAGCAATGGCAGCGCCCTGCCTCCTGTCCAGCTCCGTCTGCCCGCATGGCCCGCAAGTATACAGTACCCATGGGGTCACTGGCAGGATTCACAGAGCATCCCTCAGCCGAAAGCCTTGTGACTGCTTATGTCTCCCTCGAAACGCAGAGGGCGATCGGGGGCAACAGTGATGGACAGACTGGGCAATCCGGTGTCCATCCGGTCCTCTTTCGAGGGAGCCCCTAACAGACTGCTTAGGCGGTGGTTCCACCAATATCTGTGGGAAGACCGAAACAGACTGAGCTGGAATACGTGCCAGCCCCACAGGTGGGGGAACTGAAGCCTTCGGTTCTGGAGGGGGTTGGCATCGGCCAAGTAATGGCCGGTGCTGCCAGCGGTGCCGGCTTTTGACCGGTCAGAATCAGCTGTTGCCACGAGATCCTCAGAACATCGACAGAGCTTCCGTTGAAGTCTCTCCTCATCCGAGGAGGAGGAGGATCGGTGGCGACGCCACTTCCTGGAGTGCTTGTGACCTTTCTTTGGTTTTTCGACCAAAGGGGTCCTGGTCCTCGATCGAGACTGACCGGGTCGGCTTGTTCGATCGGGAGATGCCGGAGTCGGGCAGAACAGAGGTCCCGGCACCTTTCCCTCGATCGTGACACCCAAGGGTGGGGTCTCCTAGTTGGGGAAGGAAAGGACAGGTGTCTTTTCCAAGGAGTCATCGACAAAGGCTTGATTGGGTCGAGAGATATCTAGGCCGGTTCAGGCATTTCCTCAGTCTCAGTGCCTTGGTCTGAAAAGCCGACAGCCGAGGAAGCGATGCAAGTTCTTGAGAGTCGGACCTCTCTCGGTCCCAGGAATGTCTCCTTCTGGAGGAAGACTTGGGGTCCTTGTCCTTGTCCCTCTTCCGAGGGCAGGAAGAGTGTGAGCCAGAGGGCGCCTCGCCCCTGGTGGGGAGAGACTGGCATAACTCCCGAAAGGACCCAGTGAAGGTAGAGCCAAGGTTGAGAGGCACGAAAAAACCGGCTGGCGAAGCTTGAGCAACTTCCTCTTTAAAGCCGCCATCTCCTTCGAGTGTTCGCGGATCCAGCAGCCCTTGGCTGACGCCCACCTTGCCTCCTTCGATTTCACCGGTGGATTGCGAAGCTTCAGTCTCCCCAATTTTAGGCGCACCTTGCAGTCGTCCAAGACGTTGGGATGAAAGGCCAGACAGATGGTGCAAGAGATGGTGTCATGTAAGACACCTAAGCAATAGAGACTCGCGAGGTGGGGATCGGTGCGCGACATTTTCTGGCCGTAGGAACACCGGCGAAATCCGGGGACGATTTGTCCTCCATGTCCAATGCGTTAGGATCGGAATCGTAAACGCTAATGAGTTTTAGAGAAAGCGTTCTGATGAAAAAGGAAAAATTACTCACCTTAGTAATTATGTTTCTTCTATTGGAGTCTTGCTGTATTCTGACAAGTGCAGTCAGCCCCAGCCTTTAAACTGCCCCGGAGAACAAAGGGTTAACCCTTCTATGAAGAGCATAGAATGCTGAGCTCGAGCTCTGTTGATGTCTCTGTCCGTTTCCCTTTGAAAGCTAACCGTCAAGATTCTTTACTCTGCCTCACTGAACAGTCGCTCCGGAGATTTCTCCTGCAGCTCGGTTCGAAAGTCGGTTTAAGTGTCTTTTTTTGTAGTTTTCTAACCGAAAAAGTTTCCCGCTTAGTCGGTTCAGTCTCTGTCTGTGGTACCATGACTACAAGATAGGTTTTGTACTATGTTTCTGTGTGGAACTTGTAAAAAGTGTGGATCGGTTCGGCCGAACCGATCATTTGTTTAATTCTTGTGTAACTTTAGTGTGTGGTTACCGGTTCTTATCGGTTCTAAAAAAAAAAAACATGTTTTGAAACTGTTTTTTCCAAGACCCGTGACACAGTTAGGAACAGATAAGGGAGTCTTGCCTGGCGGAGGTCCCTTCCTGCAACCGTTCTGGGGCAGTCCACCACTGGAGAGCGTCCCACATCTTCTGGGTTACAGTGATCAGCTGGTCGAAATGACCGTGGCGCTGAGTCCACTGGGCGGCCAGCTCCCATTGAAGGGGGCGCATGTACCACCTGGCCCAATGGACCACCGAGGTGGACGCTGCCATGTAACCCAGAAGGCGTAGAGAGTCCTGGGCAGGGTGCAAGTGCCCAACCAGAAATGATCAGGCAAAGGAGGAGAGAACTTCGGCCCTGTCCACCGGGAATCAAGCTCTGGCTTGACAAGAGTCTAGCTCTGCCCCAATGAAGCCCATCACCTGAGCAGGCACGAGTTTCGACTTGGCCTCGTTGTTCAGGAGGCTGAGCTGGGAGCAGGTTTGGAGAGACAGATTACTGGACCTCTCCACCTCCTGAAGGGAGGATCCTGCCAAAAACCAGTCGTTGAGATAAGGGTAGATTCGTACTCCTCGATGCCGAAGATGGGCTGCCACCAGTGCAGTGCACTTGGTGAAGACCTGTGGGGCCGATGACAGGCCGAACGGCATGGCTCGGAACTTGTACAGGGTCCCTTCGACCCTGAGGCGAGGAAACGCTGATGGGACGGATAGATTGGGACGTGAAAGAACGTGTCCTGTAGATACAGTGAACAGAACCACAAGTTTCGCTCTAGGGATGGTATGATCTGGTTCAGAGTTACCATCCGGAAGGTGCGGGACCCGATATATTGATTCAGGTCGTGGAGATCTAGGATGGGGCGCCAACCCCCATCCGCTTGGGCACCAGAAAGTACCTGGACACAAAGCCTGGGTCTGTAAGAGAGTCCGGCACTGGAGTTACCGTCTCCTTGCGGAGGAGCTGAGCTATGTAGTCTCGAAGAGCCGACCGAGTGCAAGCTGAGATCCTTTCCTCCCGAAGGGCACGGGCTCGACTGGGAGGGTACTGCTCTAACTCTAGAGGCAGTCCCTGACTGACCACTTTGAGAACCCACCTGTCCGAAGTGATATCGGGCCAGGCAGAATGGAAAAGGTGGAGCGGCCCTCATAGGAGGACCCAGAGCTGGCGTGACGGGTAGGGGTGGCAACCCCCGACCCGTCACTGAGCAAGTTAGAGGAGGCGGCTCCTGGACCAGCACCTCGGCCTCCTTTAAGGAGTTGTTGGAGACCCTGCTTGGGCCTGGGGCGCCAAGCTTGAGCCTGCTGCTGCTACTGTTGCTGCTGACCTCCTTGACAGGAGGGCTGCCTGATCGCAGGGGAAGACTGCCAAAATGGCTTCTTTCTTTTCTGCTGGTTCTTGCCCAAAGAACCTTTTGCAGAGGTAGCTTCCAAGGTGCACAGGACTGCTCGATATGCTGAAGGTGACCGGCCACTCCTGGACTGAACAGGTTGGTGCCAAGGAAGGGAAGGTCATCTAACTTGTGCTGCCTATCTCCCGGGAAGGTGGATAGCCTCAGCCAGGCCCTGTGGTGGGTGGCCACTGCGGCAGCTAAGGAACAGGTACAAGAATCCCCGATGTCTAAGGCCGTCTGGAGGTGCTGTTTTGCAACCGCACGGCCCTGATCACGGACTTGCTTGACCGTGGTCTGCATGTCCGCCGGGAGATGAGGGAGAACTTCATCTAATGTCCCAAGGAGGGCATGAGAGAAGTGTGCCATAATGACAGCTGAACTAACCTGACGAAGGCCTAAGGAAGAGGCCGCATAGCCCTTGCCGAGCTACCAGTACACCTAAACACAGAAGGGGTCACCAGGCTCTCGGCCGAAGGGTGTTCTGTGAATCCTGGCAGGGACCCCATGGCACCGAGATACTATGGCCATGCGGCAGACAGTGCTGGGCAGGAAGTTAGGCGCCGCCAGGGCTCAAGGGCCGGGCCAGTGATGGCTTCGTCACTGAGAGGCCTGCCTGGGTATCCCCTTTTAGGATGTCCTGGGGGGGTACCTGCCTTTCTGGATGGACTCCAGGAGCCACAGAGGACTCATCATCCGCAGGATGGGAGTGCAGTCTTGTGACATCCGAGTTAGAGTCGTCGTGGTACAACGGTCTACTGCCTGGTCCCCTTCGATCCGCCGGGGGTGGTCAGAGGTAACCGTAATGGACAGACGTCGGGTAAGCCTGGTGTCTGTACAGTCCTCTTTCGAAGGAGCCCCTCCCTGAGGCTGCTTAGGAGGTGGTTCCACCAGAATCGGTGGCGAGATGGAGACGGGCCTAACCGGAATACGGGCCAGCCACGCGGGCCGGGGAACCGAAGGCTTCGGTTCCGGAGGGATCGGCATCGGTCCAGGAGGTGGTAGCCAAGTGATGGCTGGGGTGGATGGCATAACCGGCTTCTGTCCAGTCAAAATCAGCTGTTGCCACATAAGATCCTCATAGGGTCGACGGAGTTTCCATCAAAGCCTCTCCTCGTCCGAAGAGGATGAGGATCTGCAGTGATGCCTCTTTTTAGAGTGGTTATGATTCTTCTTCTTCGGTCGACCGACCCGAAGAGTTCTGGACCTCGATAGAGATCGGGCTGGCCCATTTCGATTCGTCGGGAGACGCAGGTTGGAGATGAAAAAAGCGAGGTCCGGAACTATGTCCTCGATGGTGACACCAGCGGGCTGGGTTTCTTCATTGGGAAAGACAAGGACCGGAGTCCTTTCCAAAGAATCATCGATCGGAGTTGGCGAAATAGGGCCGATTAAGTCGAGAGAAATCTCAACTTGGTCGACCACTTCCTTGATCTCTTGGCCAGACGGAAGATCCGTAAAGCCGGCAGCCGAGGATGCAATCTCGACTGCGGTCGAGACTGTGTGTTCCTGGGACTCTGGCTTTTCTCGGTCCCAAGAACGTCTTCGTTTGAAGACTTCGGGTCCTTGTCCCTCTTCCGAGGGCGGGAGGAGTGCGAGCCCGAGGGCGCCTCACCGCTAGTGGGGAGAGACTGGCACAACTCCTTGAAGGAGCCTGAAAAGGTGGAACCGAGGTTAAGAGGAACAAAAGAGCTCAGAGTGGCTGAAGCTTGAGCCGCTTCCTCCTCGAAAGCCTTCATTTGCTCCAACTGTTCGCCAGATCCGCTGGCAGCGAAACACGCCCCCTCACCTCCTTCGATTTCACCGTAGGGTTCCTTTTCCGGTTCTCCCCAATTTTAGGGCGCATAGCGAGCATCCAGGAAGTTGGGATGGAAGGCCAGGCAGAACATGCAGGCAGAGGTGTTATGTCCGACACCAAGGCAGTAGACACACGTTAGGTGGGGATTGGTGCGTGACATCTTCTGGCCGCAGGAGCACCAGCGAAATCCGGGGAGTGGTTACCCTCCATGTCTGATGCGCTACTATCAGAATCGACAACTCAAATGAGTTTTAAGGTAAGTTGCGGTAACAACCGACGTTTTAAATCCAGGGCCTACGAATTGCTGTGAAGTACGAGGGAACCTGTATCTTCCAGTGGTAAGGAAGATCTGGCGTCATGGGGCGGAGCCGAGGTTTATACCACCCGGTGGGTGGGTGGGAGGAACCAGCTTGAAGACTTCTGGCAAGATTTAAAGGGAAAGGACATGCCAAGAAGTGTGGATGAACATATCCATGCTCCTAGAAACTATATTGTAGTAAACAGTAAGTTAAAAAAAAAAAAAATGTTTTGCACACAAAGTGCAAATAGGGACCAGTCTCACACTTGGATGTAGGGCTCTTAAGTTCTGACTATTCCCCTTTAAATAGTTTTTGTCACTTAGCATTTAAACATTTTCCTTTGTTCTTCGTTACTAGGTTAATTTGCATGAACCAAGCTCCCTGTCCCCTCGAGTTCATCAGCATCTGCTGCTTTGTCCTTTGCTGAGGTTGTAATCCTCTGTTTAGGACATTAGTCTGTTGCTGTAGAAATGATGACGTCATCACAAAAACAGGACTGTGACTTCAGTGAAAGACCAAACACAAGAGGCAGATCAGCTGCTGTGAACAAGGATCCAGGTCCCATGGAAATTAACTCAGAAATGAAAAGACTACTGGAACATTATTTTAAGAGGCACCGTCAACCTTTTTTTTTATAATTTTATTTCTAGATGAAACCCCACATTTTATTTTTGCTTCCCTTCTCTAGAATTCATTGTTGCTGCAGGTTTAGTCAACGCCCTTTCTTATTTGGAACTGAAAAGCATGCTTATGGTGTAATCATACCCAACCTTGTTTAGTTTCAAATCCTTGATTTACTTTTACTGCATACTTCCACAACATGTGACTGTCTCCTCTCCTCCCACTGCACCCCGAGTGGCTAGACTGTGTTGGGGGAGTTCCCAAGTCCAGAAAAGATGAAGTGGGAATTGATTAAGGAATGTAAACAAAAACATTTAGGTGCAACACCAGTATGATGGGCAGTCTGTTTTCCACTTTTAAAAGAAAATGGGGATCCAAATCAAACTAGCAGCTGCATCAGCACATCCTACAGAATGTGAGGAATCCTTGTATTTGGTTTTTCACACCAGGGACAATCTGAGGCCTAAAGGGGGTTGACAAAGTCCTTTAAAGTTGTCTCCAAAAGAAACAAAACCCCTTGAAGGATGCAACATGTTCAACCCAGGCTTACTTTCTTTCCATGCCATCTCCTACAGATCGGCTCTTACATTAGACAGGGAACTCCATCTTTGTCTGGCATACAGTTACCTCAAAGCTGCGGGCACTTCGAAAATCCCACCTCGCTAACACAGGAGGCTGATATCATGCCTCTGCCAGGTGTACCACAAGGAATTTTAGGAACAGGGGAAGGGGTTAAAGAACTGCCACACTGTATTCTCCCTGTTCCATCCTGTGCCCCCCCAAAATCCTCTGTACAGGAGGAGCAGAGCACCTGTCCAAGAATTGATCTGAAACTAGTTTCTTGGCCAGCTGACTAAGCGCATCACACACATAGGTAGGAGAGCAGTTCCCCTTCCACCAACAAATGAGCATGTCCTCTATACACCACTTGCCATGCAGGCGGAGAGCAGTTCCTCTTCCCGCTGGGTGGGAGAGTCATTCCCCATTCCTAACCCATAAGCATGTCATCTGTAGACTATTCCAGGCCATGCAGGGTGGGAGAGTAGTTCCCCTTCCCCCAACCCATGGGCATATCATCTGTACACTTTCCCCGGCTTCAAAAAACCAACAGGAACTGGGAGACCAAGGACTGTGCCAGAACTCAAGTGCCAAGGACTTCAGTACCAAAAGCAGATGCCACACCAGTGGCCTGGCTATTAGGAACGATTGTGCCACCTGTAAACCACAGATGGAAAAAAATTCCTCTTCATTATGTGTTTAAATGTTAATGTCTCACACAAGTCAAAGTGCAGTTGTGAGGAGGCAAAAGCTGTTTAGGGCCCAAACAAGCAGTTGATATTACTTTTTTAAACACATAAAAAGCATGTTAATGTACCAAATTTCATTAATGCATTCCACCCCCCCCCCCAAATCAAACTATAGCTTGTTAAACATCTGGCACTGCTGTGAGAGTCTAGCCTTCCATGCTAGGTGGGGGTAGCCGGAACATCTGGAATGGCTGTGAAAGTCAAGCCTCGTGTGCAAGGTGAAGTGCGGGTAGCCAAGTGGCTTCCTAGTGCAATTATCATTCGAGAGGGATGAAATGACTACAAGGGAGGGCAATAAGAGGAAATAAGCACTAGAGGACCAGGTGTAACATGAGACTCTGGCCAGTCGATAAAGGTGCTGTTATGAGGGATCTCACAGTGAGGCTGAACCGTGATACCAGCAGGGATGTCACTGCACACAAAGTCTCTGCCAAAACATACAGGAGACAATGTACTCTTACGGCTACATCAAGGGAGCAAGAGATTACCTGGCACCAAGCTCAACAGCTGGCTCACTGCAGGACCTCGGAAGTCCTCCATTGTGTAAAACTAGACATAAGCAGGCCTCTGGCATAAAGGAAATGGGCCGCCAAAAGGGACCGCCTCGGACCACTCCTGCCAGTCTCTCTGCTCACTTTTACACCTGAGAAGTCCTGCTGCAGCTGCAGAGTAGACACTGGAGCAGTAAATGGCTGCTCAAGGCCCTAAAGTGGTCTTATTACAGCCAGCAAACATGGCCCAGCTGCTGCTCAACCCTTGCAATGCTGCACTATACAGACTTCTGTTGTGTGTCTTACATACAATGTATCCCAATCGGCATACAAGCCTTTCTGGATTGCATTACAGCTTCAGCAGGGGAAGGGTGGCTGTGGTTTTCGTATCAGTCATAGCCACAAGACAACCTCACCCACAGTAAGGAGTTAGTGCAGTCCTAAAATAACAAGTATAAACCACCCCCCCCCCCGGTAACCTCTGCTGTACCCTTAACTCCAGAAAGGAAGGCAGCTGAGCAGCTTCGCCCATGCCAGGCAGCCAGCATCCTCCTGCCCTCTCCAGGAGCGGAGCTCCTCCCTTCCTCGATGCACCTGGCCTTCAACCTGCCTTAGCATGGGATTCTGTGACTGATCTCTTCACAGGAGAAAAAGATCTGCCATTAGAACACCAGGAGACACATCCACAATACAGCGCTTACAACATTAACATTCTAAAGTTCCATCTGTAGAGCAACAACTCCGCACAAAATGATGCAATTTTGCATGACATCATTAATGCACACTCGTTGCTAGAACTGGCCCTGACCCACTAGCCAAACACTGGTAGATTCTGTACTGGGCCAAGTAAAATTTCCCTTTAACTAGTCCTGCTGACTTGCATACTGAACAAGATAACATTCTGAAATGCTCATCAGCTGGGCCAGTAGATTTTCCTACCACAAGCCCTTGCTTGTCAGTAAGTTGAAAAACTGAATTTCGAACACTAGTTAAAAGCTTTCTGTGGTAGCGCCCCCTCTCCCACCTCCTGAGGTCAGCACTGGTAAATGCCAACCTCTTAACTGTTCAAAGCCTACTATGTAAGGTCAGCATTGGTCAAATTTTTTCCCTCCAATATCTGCACTGCTAAATGCTTTGTCTTAGTCACACGGACACACAGCCTGCTCGATTATTTGCGAGGGGTTACTTGAGGCGTGCACAGACTATAGATGGTTTTCTTTTTACCTTTTTTGGTGAAAAACTCCTTGGAATATTTGCCTGCCATAATGAGTTTACGTGGTATTTTCCCCAGCAGTTCAATGATCAATGCAATGTGATCTGTTTCAAACAACGTCGTAAAGAAAAGAAACACACAACAGTTGGATCAATACAATGCATTTGGTGTACAAGAGTGACACTGGGCACAGGCAGAGGAAGATAACACTGCATCCTACAGTAGCAATACAAGCCTTCCCTTTGGGAAGCAAACCCCCCTTCAAGTGTGACATGACAGTCACTTACAGAGGGTGTAACTGAAGGTGGGCAGCCTAGGCCTCAGCTCAGTTAAGCAACACGACAAAGGGAACCATTTACACAACATTCTCTTAGCCTTCTGCTGATCTTGGCTTTACCTCGTGTCTTTCAGTGACTTATGCAGTGTAACCCCCTACCATCCCCTGCAGTGCATCAGTGCTTACATTTTTAATGGGACTGTGGGAATGCAGACAGAACCAAGTAGGCACTGTCAACTAAGCACTGCACTGCAACAAAAATAGCAAATGGCGACAACCTCCCAAGCTGCATTCTGCCTGGGAGCACTGATGCTTTGCAGTCTGCCTCTGCCTTTGTAGCCCAGTGTCTGGAGAGGGAGCAAGAGAGGCAGGAAGTACCTTGGCGGGTGAAGAACTCCTGTGCGTATTTCCCACAAAGAGCATAGTGTCTTGGAATTTTGCCAAGCAGTTCTATAATGTGCGCTATGTGGTCTAAAAGGCAAGCAGGGGGTTAAAAATAATGAAATAGAATAAAACAGAGTACACGGATTGTCTATGAAAGTCAGAGAAACAGTTAGGAAGTACCAGGAGCTCTCACATCAGATCCAGACCCTTCTCTGCAACGGATTCTGTGAAGGAATGCATTATGAGTGTGTGTGTGGGAGGTTGGGGGGCAGGCTGCAGGTGCTTGTGGATGTGAAGCACAGGGCCATGTAACTGGTGCAGCTAGAAACTGGGGAAGGAATAGTATGCATTATGGAGCACATCTACAGCCCAACAGACCACCATGGCCAAATAAAACTATTACTTGGTTGAGACAAATTAGTCCTATTTCCTGTTCCCCGCACCCACGGACATACTCTGTTTGACCAAGTGGAGCCAGGAGGAGGGCAGAGTCTGTTAGGGGTGTTGGTACAGTTTATTTCCCCCAACAGCTACCCACTAGAGTTGAAGCCTTAGGAAGGTCCTTCTCAATTAGCAAGTCATAAGAGAAAGGAGTAGCACCCCCCGAAATGCCTTGCCCGTTATGCTCTGCACGATGCCTTCTGTCATGTGTGATTTGAGCAGGTTCATGCTGACGAAAAACTGCTATCTACTGGCCCCAGGCAACCATTCAGGATCCTACAGCTCTGGAACCCCACAGGGTCTCCATTTCAGTTCTTTACTCTTCTCAAAAAAAAAAAAAAAAAAAAAAATTATATATATTTTTTTGGGAGAATATTACTGTCCACAGAGATCATATATCTAAAACTAGAGGGACCATTGTGTGTTTCTGGTGCTCTTGCAAGTTATTCTCTGCTGTTAACATGGGGACAGGAAACAACAAAAAAACACACAATGTCCCCTCTAGGTTTTATATAGATATGCTCTCTCTATGGTTGTGCCCGCTGTATAGAGTGCAACAGAGGGCCCACATCAAGCAGACTGATCGACCATAGGGATTCTGCTGGCAGATTTGTATGTTCACATGCTTTCCTTACAAGCAGAGATGGTCTTTTCTTTGATGGATCTTATCTGGACAGAATGAAGAGAAAAGAGTTGGAGAAAGCAGTAAAGAGATGGGAAATGCACACAGGAATGCACACGTAGAGTGACCGACCAGGGTTACAGCCCCAGCAGCTGGTCACGACTACTGGTAAAGTCCAGTTACGCAAGAACTTACCTAACAGTAGATCTTAGAGAACAGCTCTTGCAGCAGGTTACACCATTAGGACTGAAGCTGGCAGGCGCCAGGACCCCATGGACATTTTCTAGCTAGCAGTATCCAGCGGGGACCGCCCCCAACGTCAGTCATCGTATAAAAGGGGGCGGTCCCCCAGAATTCCCAGTTCTCCCGCCGGAGACTCCCGGACGTTCAATGACATCAGAAGTGGAGACTAAGGATCCGCCATCAAAAGGTATTCAGAGCAGTGTTAGAAACACCCAATCCTAGAAGAGAGATATCGGAACAACTCTACCTCCAGAGGGGATGGTGGGAGGGAAACTACCTACTGCAAGAGCTGTTCTCGAAGATCTGTTATGGTAAGTTCTTATGTAACTGTATTATCTTACTTTGAGAAGCAGTTCTTGCAGCAGGTTACACCATTAGGACCAATTCCCAAGCAATACTGGAAATCCTTTGCAGGTGGGAGGAGGCTAGGTAGAGATTGCGAGTTGGACCAAAGCCTAGGATAGGAGTCCCTGAAAGACTGCTAGACCAAAACCAGCTCTTCGCCGAGATGCAACATCCAGGCTATAATGCCTGATAAAGGTGTGCACAGTGCTCCTAGTAGCTGCTGCGCAGATGGCTGAAATGGACACATTCTTCATGGCTGCAAAGGAGGTAGCCACCCCCCTTGTGGAATGACCCTTAACCGCGCCCGGTAAAGGTTTGTTGCATTTCTGGTAACAGAACGTGATACAATGGATGAGCCACCTGGACAGCGACTGTTTAGAAACCAGAGCTCCCATCATCCTATGGGTGAAGGAGACGAAAAGCTGATCAGATTTACGGTGGTGCCTGGTTCTGGTCAGGTAGTATCTTAGACACCTATGCACATCTAGAGTGTGCAACAGGGCCTCTCCTCTATTAGAGTATTTAGGAAAGTACACTGGTTAAGTCAATGTCCTGATTGAGGGTGAGGGCGGAGACCACCTTAGGTAGAAACTTAGGATTTATTCTTAGGGACACCCTGTCCTGGTGAAAAAACCAAATAAGGTTCTTTGCACATCTTTGCGTGAAGTTCAGAAATCCTTCTGGCCGAAGTAATGGCAACTAAAAAAATAACGTCTTCCATGATAGGAGACGTAGCTCGCGATCAGCGGCTGGTTCAAGAGGCGGCAGCGTGAGCTGCTCCAGGACAAAGGGTAAATCCCATGGAGGAATAGGATCCTTAATCGGACGTCTAAGGTGGAGAATGCCTCTCAGGAAGGCTCGTGCTGTGTCCAACTGAGTTATGGGACGTCGGCCTACAGGTGTATGATAGGCTGAGATGGCACAAAGGTGTACTTTAATAGAGGAGTAGGCCAAGCCTGCCTGGAAGAGAGACAGGAGGTAGTCCAGGACCGACCTTTCCGGACAATCCATCGGGGAAAATCCCCGTGTTTGAGCCCAGAGGCAAAATATACAGGTTACTCACCTGTAACAGGAGTTCTAGGAATGGTATATGTTGTTCATCCACACTCATTGGCAGAGTATCCTTGCCGCTTTAAATCTTGCGGAAGGTCTTCAAACTTGCTCCTCCACCACCGGGTGGTAACTCGGCTCGCCTTGGCCAGATCTGGCCCGCTGGAAGTTTCAGGTTGTGCGTCAATGGGATGTCGGTGGTAGGATGAACAACATATACCATTCCTAGAACTCCTGTTACAGGTGAGTAACCTGTATTTCTAGGGACATGGATATGTTGTTCATCCACACTCATTGGCAGACTCCTAGCAGTTCTCCGGGAGGAGGGAGGCAAGACGCACACCCCCAATACTTACTTGGGAAAGAGACTGGAGGACAGAGGCCCCAAACCAGCATCCGGCGTGACTCAAGGTCGATGTGGTAGTGGGTAATGAAGGTGTTTGCTGACTTCCAGGTAGCAGCCCTGCAGATTTCCTGGATAGGGACGTCCCTGGAAGCAGCCACCGATGCAGCAGTATGGCGGGTAGAATGAGCTCTTATCCTCTGGGAGGCTCCATGCCCGCCAACTTATAGCAGAGATCTATGCAGGAGGTTACCCACCTGCTATCGTCCGCTTGGCTGCAGGTCTGCCAGATGCGACTTCAGCGTGGGTGACAAACAGCTGGCGAACCTCTCCCGAATTTCAGCCGTCGCTCCTTATAATAGCGCGCCCTTCTAGGGTCAGAGTATGGAGCCTATATTCGACCTCGAGGTGTGATTGGGGTAGAACACCGGCAGAGTCAACACCTGGTTAAGGTGAAACTCCGACACCACCTTGGAAGGAATTTCGGTGGGCGCAGGACAACCTGGTCCCTGTGGAAGACCAGGTAAGGAGACTCGATGGAAGCGCCTGGAGCTCTCCCATCCTTCTGGCTGGCGTGATAGCCACCAAGAAGCGGTCTTCACGACAGGTGAGAGAGAGCACACCTGTGCATAGGTTGAATGAGCTTGCCCATGAGCTTTGCCAGTACCAGCAGTAGATCCCCGGAGGTGGGGTTCCCGCACTGGAGGAAATGTGATCAAGGCCTTTGAAAAAGCGCCAGACCACCTTCTCCTGTGCCACCGACTGCTTTGGCCAGCGCCCGGTAAGCAGAGATAGGCTGCCAGGTGCACCCTTAGGAGTCGTCGACCTAAGCCCTTGACTAGAAAGGGACCATAAATAGTCCAAGATGCTTGCCAAGGAACAGGAGGAAGGGTCCAAGCCCTTGCCCTGACACCAAATGGAAAACCTTTTCCATTTGAAGGCATAGCATTTCTGAGTCGACTCCTACAGGACGCCTCAACTACATTGAGGACCTCGTCGGAAAGACCCAAGGCCTGGAACTCTAGCCAGCTCAGAACCAGGCCGTCAGGTGCAGGGATTGAAGGTCCGGATGGAACACCTTCCCTGATTGACTGAGAGCAGGTCAGGCGAGCTGGAAGCTGCATCGAGTCCTGGAGCTGAGACTGAGGAGATCTGGGTACCAGAACTGGCGAGGCCAGTCTGGGGCTATCAGAATCACCTGCGCCTTGTCCCTCCTCGCTTGAGAAGCACCTTGTGGATCAAGGAAATGGGGAAAAGGCGTAAAGAGGCCGGGGTCCATTGCCTCGAAGGCATCCCCTGCAGCGAGCCCTGCTGAGGCGGGCATGGAACAGACTCAGCCGCGTTCTCCATGGAGGCAAACAGGTCCACCTGAGGTGTGCCCCAAAGGGAGAACAGATGCTGTACTACCTCCGGCAGGAGAGACCACTCGTGGGATGCAGCCCTATCCGGCTCAGGGCATCGGCCGGGTGTTGGAGGCTCCTGCCACGTGAATGACTAGGAGATCCCCTCCAGGCTGCGCAGTGACCAAATGCGGGCTTCCTTACATAGAAAGCATGGGCGTCCCGCCCTGGCGGTTTAGATAGTACATGGTCGTGGTATTGTCCGTCTGGACTCGGACCACTTGACCCCGGAGGAACGGAGCAAAGGCGGTGAGAGCTAGGCGGACCGCTCGGAGCTCCAGCAGGTTGATGTGGCATCGGGACTCCCGCGGGGACCAGAGACCATGAGCCCGGTGTTCCCCCAGATGGGCACCCCAACCCATCAGAGAGGCATCGGTCGATAGAGAGACCGTCGGCTCGGGGCAGACGAACGGGATGCCCTCCTGCAAATGATCTGGAACGGTCCACCACTGGAGAGCGTTCCACATCCCCTGTCTCCCGACTAAGCTGGTCAAGGGATCGCGGCGTTGTGAGCACTGGCTGGCCAGTCCCACTGAAGGGACGCATGTTCCAGCGAGCCCAACGGACCACGCTGGTGCAGGCCATATGAGACCAGGAGGCGCAGGAAGTCCCGGGCAGGCGCAGTGCCCAACCAGAAATGATCGGGCAAGGAGGAAGAACCTCGGCCTGGCTCGCGGGAGCAGCTCTGGCTTGAGAGAGTCGGAGCTCGCCCGATGAATAGAATCACCTGCTTGGCTCGAGTTCCGACTTGGCCTCGTTGATAAGGAGGCCCAGTTGAAAGCAGACCTGGAGGCCAGATCTCTGGACCACTCCGCCTCCTTCCTGGAGGAGCTGCTATCAGCCAGTCGTCCAGGTGAGGTACACCGGACTCCCCTCGGCGCCCAGAGAATGCTGTCACCACTGCCATGCATTTGGTGAAGACCCTGGGAGCTGGAGACAAGCCGAAGGGCATGGCTTGGAACTCGAAGAGGATCCTTCCGCTCAGGCGAAGGAATCTCTGGTGAGACGGACGGATAGGGACGTGAAAAGCGCGTCCTGCAAGGTCAGAGAGCAGAACCACCACGCCGCGTTCAAGGATGGTATTATCTGAGCCAGGTGACCATCCTGAAGGTTCGAGACCTTAGGAACTTGTTTAGGTGTGTGGAAGGTGGAAATGGGCGCCAGCCCCGTCCGTTCGGAACCAGGAAGTACCTGGACACAACCCTGGGTCTGAAGGAGGGTCCACCACCTCTTTACCACCTCCTTCTGGAGGAGGAGGCGATGTCGGCTCGACGAGCCGCCAGTGAGCTGGGGATCGAAGCCCCGAGGCGACGGCTCTGAAGGGTGGTGCCTGCTCGAATTCAGAGGCAGGCCTCTTCCCACCACCTCCAAGACCCACCTGTCCGTGGTAACAGCGGACCAGGCGAACGGAAGTGCGGGCCGTCCCCAGAGGGACCCAGAATGGAGTGGCGGGATGGGCGACACCCCTCAGCCCGTCACTGGGCAGGCTTGGAGGAGGACCGGCCGAGGGACCTCCTGGGCCCTTCCTCCTTGCCTCCTGTTAGAGAAGTCGGTGGCTTGGGTTTGGGATGCCAAGGCCGAGCCTGCTGGCCCTGGCGTTGCTGGGCAGGCGCGCGGGGCACAGAAGGACGAGAGGGCTTAGGCTGTGGTTTGCTGACCTTTGTCCTTCTGAGCGGAAGAGACACAGTCAAGGTGGCATTGGACTTCTCGATCCTCTGCAGGTGACCTTCCACCCCAGGGCGAAGAGGTCAGTCCCAAAAGAGAACATCCGCCAACTTGTGCTGGGTATCCGAGTAAAGGTGGATATCCTCAGCCAAGCTCATGACGCCTATAGCCACTCGGCCGCCACCGATCTGGCACATGAGTCCCCTATATCCAAAGCAGTCTGGAGCTGCTGTTTGGCCACTGCCCTGCCCTGGTCCCGCACCTGCTTAACTGTAGTCTGCAGATCGGGCGGAAGATGAGGATGACCTCATCCAGGGAGCCCAACAGGGCATGAGAAAAATGTGCCATGAGACGGCGAGACTGGCCTGGCGAAGGCGAGAGGGCCTTAGCGTAGACTTTACCCGACATGGTCAATTTCTTGGACTCCTTGTCAGGAGGTTTGTCCACATCCTGGCGTTGCCGGGCGTAAAAGAAGCTGTCGGTAACACCCCTCAGCAGAGGGTGTTCCAAAAAACGGACAAGGAACGGTAGGGACCGCATACTTCCTGGCCATCCTGGCCGAGCGCAGGGCAGGAAGCAGGCGCTGCCAAAGCTCAGTGCCGGACCCACTATGGCCTCGGCCACGGAAAAGCTCCGGAGAATCCCTCGGTCCAGAATCTCCGTGAGGGATACCTGGCCCGTTTGGAAGCGGGTTCGAGCTCCATCGGTGGACTCCGAGATGAGCGAAGCAGTCCTAGGAAGGACACGGCTGATCGTCCATTGACTGACCTCCTGAAGACTCCAAGTCCAGTCGCTTGGAAAAGGAGGAATCATCTTCGGACTCGGAAGAGTCCTCGAAAACTGCCTCTGGCCTGAGCCACCTTCACCTGCCGAGGTCGGTCGGGAGTGAGGGGTAACTGACAGCCGATGGGGTAGACCCTTGGCCGACCGAGAATCCTTGGTGGGACCCCAGTGGTGGCTGTGGAGGCGGAGGTTCCACGATCGGTGGAGCAGCTGGTTTGGCGAACAACCGGCCTGGGTATAGCTCCTCGGATAAGTCGAGGGGTTGTGTTGGCGTTCGGTGACAGCCACTTAATGGCGGGGAAGGCGGCGGGTCGGCTTATTCCCGGCCAGGAGCTGTTGCAACATAAGGTCCTCGTACCGTCGGCGTAATTCCTTGACCAGCTCCCTCATCCGAGGAGGGAGGCCCGAGGGGCAGCCCGGCGACGCCGCTTACATGATCCGGTCCGAGACCGCCTATGGCCAGTGGGATCGGCTGGACGCGAGGTCCAAGACCGAGAGTCCCGGAATTTCCGAGGTCGGTGCGGGAGGTGTGGCGGGAACCGGCACTCCCCTGCTCGGATGGTCCATCCGAGGGCTCCGGAACCCGGAGGCTCAGGCGAGCCACAGGGATCCTCAACTCCTCCGGGGAACCGGGAGAGAGGGATCTCGGCTGCTAAAGGCGACAGCCCGTCCAATGGGTGAGAAAATCTAGGCTTCATGGTCGGAGTCTCGGTCAACTGACCTGGCGGGGACACCGTGAGGCCAGTGGCGAGGAACCGTGACGAAGCCGGCGGTCGGCGGCCGGGAGAGGACCTTTCCCGCTCCCAAGGCGTCGACGGGAGGACTTACCCTGTCCCTCTTTTGGACCGAGAATAAGGTCCGCAGGCGTAAGTCCTTCTCCTTTAGTGGAGAGAGACAGACAAAGCTCCTTAAAAGAAGCCGTGTAAGAAGAGCCCCAGAGAGGCGGGATAAATGCACGGCCGAGGAAGATCTGACCCAGCCGCCTCCTCTTCGAGGCGACCATCCCTCGACTGATCCGCCCGAGCCCGCCGCGGACACACCAACCGGCCTCCTTGGACTTCACGGAGGAAGCGCTTCGGGGCGGCCCAGTTGCAATCAGACCATACGGTCTTCGAGGGGCGTAGGCCGAGAAAGATGACAGTCCATAAGCCTGCGGGTGCGTGCTCAAGGCCTAAGCAGTAGACACCATGGGTGTGGATCAAGTCCGAGACATCTTCTGCCGCATGGGCATCTCCGAAATCCGAGAGTCGATTTGTCCCCAGCGGCGCGCGATGGGAGAAGACGAAGTCTTTTGCAAAATTTATTTTTAAATCCATAAGCGGAGAAATAGGAACCAGTCTCAAGCAGAGCGTTAAGGAGGGAACCTGAGCTTCCAAGCGGTAAGGAAGATCTGGCGTCATGGGGCGGAGCCGAGAGTTATACCACCCGGGTGGGTGGGAGGAGCAAGCTTGAAGACCTTCCGGCAAGATTTAAAGCGGCAAGGATACCTGCCAATGAGTGTGGATGAACAACATATCCATGTCCCTAGAAATGTGCCATTTCATGGTGTATGTGGCGTGAGTGGCTGGTTTTCTAGCAGCTGCTAGAGCATCTGCTACCTACTGCAACTGGTATAGCTACTGGTTCCATCCCCATCATATGGAAAACAGCTCAAGTAGTTCCACTACTTAAATCAGGTGATCCCATGGACCTTAACAATTACAGGCCCATTTCCATCCTACCGGTACTATCCAAGATGCTTGAAAAATTAGTAAATTCACAGTTAAGGGCCTATCTGGACACCAACAACCTCCTAAATCCAGCACAATCTGGATTTAGATCAATACATAACACCATCTCTGCCCTAGCCAAAGTCACTAACGATCGCAGACTGCCTTGGATAAAAGAATAGTACCTGTGCTGTGTTCCTGGATTTGAGTAAAGCATTTGATACAGTGGATCATGAATCATTAATCTCCTCTCTTAGCTCTGTAGGCCTTGATTCACTCTCACTCAATTGGTTTAGGTGCTATCTCTGGAAGGTTACAATTGGTAAAAATGAAAATTACCTATCTACCTCTAAACCACTGCTAAGAGGTGTACCACAAGGCTCTATCCTAGGCCCCATCCTCTTTGCCATTTATATTAATAACATTGATGCCAACCTCTCTCAATCTACCATTCATCTGTTTGCTGATGATACTGTATTATATGTCAGCAATCCTCACCATCAAAAGCCTGTGAACTGTTACAGTCAGAATTCTCCATCCTACAACACAACCTATTGGAAAAAATTACTTCTAAATGCCAAAAAAACAAAAGCTATGTTCTTTGCAACAAAGAATTGCTCTGCCACTACCCCATCATTCATCACCCCACAATTATCCACCTTATTTGGAGAAAAGCTGGAATTTGTGGATAAATTCAAATATCTTGGGAGTCTGGATTGACAATAAGCTTGACTACTCTGTCCACATTGAAGAGCTATTAAAGTTGAGACAAAGGCTTGGCCTATTTTACAGAATAAAACACTACCTTACCAGAGACTCCAAACAAAGATTAATCCAGGCATCATTCCTATCCCTTATTGACTATGCTGACTTTCTCTACGGCCATTGCTCACTCTCCCTCTTAAATAAGCTGGACACCCTGTATCATAGAGCCATCAGATTTATTACAGACCTTCCCTCAGCACCCATCATTGCTCTCTTTACATGGCAGTCAATTGGACATCCCTACAGCACAGAAGAAAAAGGAATGCTGCAATCTGGATCTTTAAAGCTTTATCAGGCAAACTCCCCTCCTATATTTCAGACTGTTTCACCCGAATCACATCTAGGCCATACACCTTAAGGATCAATAAGCTCATTATGCTAAAGATTCCCATTATCTGCACCCGGTTTGGGAGGGCTATCAGTATTCCTAGCATTTGTCTGGAACTCACTCCAAAAATCTATGAATCTGAATACTCTCTTACCCTTATCATCCTTCAAAGATTATACACGCCTTTTTCCAGAGTTGTGCAACTGCTTCCATAAGGCCTAGTCTCCCATCCAACCTACACCCCTCCCTTCTGTAATCCACTATGTTTAGTTCCCTTCTTCTACCCAGTCAGTTATCACATTTCATATAAAAGCCTACAAAAGCCCTATTATTTGATTACTATCCCTGCTATATCTATTATCCTCTTCATTTTTACAGGTTAAGTTATTTTACTGTGCCTTGTATATCTGTAAATTTTGTATATCTCTCTTATTTATTTGATTGTACTAATGTTATGCTATTCTCATGTCTTTGTAAAAAAACTTGTACCCTTATTTGTATGACCACTCAGGTCCATCTTGTAAATGAGCTACGCTCAATGATGTTCGCCTGAATAAATAAAGATTTTGACTGATTGATTGATATTGCGAGACCCCGTACTACATGATAGCTATGTCACTAGGAGCCAGGTGTGCAGTTTCAGAGAGCGAAGGTCCGGATGGACCAAAGAACCTGCCTCCTGGGACAAAAAGTGAGAGCTGATTGGCAGAGGCACCGGAGGTTCCCGGGACAGCTGGTGCAGCAGAGGGAACCAAATCTGTCTGGGCCAGAAAGGCGCGATAAATATCAGCATCGCCTGCTCTCTGCAGAGTTTCAATAGGACCCTCTGGATCAACGGGAAGGGAGGAAACGCGTAGAGGAATCTGCCCGTCCAGGATAGGGAAAACGCATCTCGCCAGAAAACACCAGGCCCTGGATCTAATGAGCAGAAATTGGGCAGTTTTGCATTGGACAGGGACGCAAGGTCCAACTCTGGTGTGCCCCATCTGTGAAACAGATCCTCTACTACCTCCTGGAGTAGTTCCCACTCGTGGACTCTTGCTTGAGAGAGGCTCAGGCCGTCTGCGATGACGCTGTCCACTCCTGGGACATGAGCAGCAATGAGGTTTGCGCCGTGTTGTAGAACCCAATCCCACACCCTCATGGCCTCCCTGCAAAGCGGGTAGGAATGGGTGCCTCTGTTTGTTGAGGTAATACATCACCACAGTATTGTCTGTTTGGAACAGCAGAGTACCCGTTGGGATCTATGACTGGAAGGCTTGCAGGGCATAAAGAACTGCTCTCATTTCCAAAATATTTATGTGGAGATGAGCTTCCTGGGGTGTCCATGAGCCCTAAGACCTGACCCCGTCGAAGTGCGCTCCCCAACTGAAACCTGATGCGTCCATGGAGAGCGTCACAATCAGAGTCGGCACAATGAAGGGGAACCCCACTAACAGGTTGTTTCAATCTAGCCACCATTGCCAATCCTGGATTACAGCATTCATGATCCGAATTGGAAGCTGCAAATGGTCTTGCTTCTGATCCCACTGAACCCGTAACATCCACTGGGTCACCCGCATGTGGAGACGGGCTAGCCGGACTGTTGCAATGGCCGCAGCCATGTGTCCGAGCAGGCAAAGGACCAGTCTGGCTGGGACAGTCTTTACCAAGATGTCGCTCATGAGGGATCTGATGTGTTCCGCTCGGTCCTGGGGCAGGAAAGCTCTCCCCTGGACAGTGTCCAGAAGTGTGCCTATGAACTGCACATTCTGTGACTGAACCAGGCGTGACTTCTCCTGACTGATAATGATGCCCAATGTTCCGAACAGGGACTGAGTACAATGAATTGTGGACATCAGAGCCTCCCGAGAGGGTGCCATCAGGAGCCAGTCGTCCAGGTAGGGGAAAACATAGTGGCCTTGTCTCCTTAGAGCCGCCGCTACGACTGCCATGCATTTCACAAACACCCGAGGTGCCGATAACAGTCTGAAAGGAAGGGCTCGGAACTGAGAACGGCGACCTAGTAATTCAAAATGCAAGAACTTCCTGTGTGCTAAAGCAATGGGTATGTGCAGGTAGGCATCCTGCATGTCCAATGACGCTAGGAAGATGCCCTGCTTCAGCATGGGTATCAGACCGTGAAGGGTCACCATGCGGGAAGCGTTTGTAGAGGACCGAAATGTTGAGATCGCCGAGATCCAGTATCGGACGGAGGTCCCCTGTCTTTTTGAGAACCAGAAAGAAGTGGGAATAGTAACCTGCACCTCTGTGGTTCCTTGGTACGTGCTCTATAGCCTCCTTTCTCAGAAGCGCAAGCACCTCCTGCTGTATGAGCAGCGCGTGCAGACCCCAATAACGGGAAAGCAGGGGAGGTCTTGACGGTGGATGGTCGACGAATTCTATAAAGTGACCTCTCTTGACCATTTGAAGTACCCACCGGTCGGTGGTAATCGACTGCCACCCTGAAAAGTGGTGAGCGATGTGACCCCCGACCTTTTTTGCCCATTGATCCAGAGGAGAGGCGGGGGCCGGGAAGGAGTCATGTTGTGGCAGCGTTGGTTCCTGCAGGCTGGACCGGTTTGGTATACCGCTGACCTCTGCCTGGGGAAGATTTAGGTTGGGCCTTACGGTGGAAGGTGCCCCTTTGTTGCTGGCTGGAACATGGCTGCTGTCGTCGTTGCTGGCAGCGAAAACGGTTCTGGTTCCTACGAAACGAACCAGATTTGGATCTGTACATGACCTGTACAGACCTTACTGCCTTCCCGGCGTGTCCTGAAGCTTGGTGATGACCTTTTCAAAGAGTTCACCAAACAGAACCTTTCTGTTGTAAGGGATGTCAAGGATACTCTTCTGTACGTCTGGGGTAAAACCGAAGACACGAAACCAGGAGCCTCTCCAGAGACAGAAGCCTGAAGCTGCGCCCCTGGCGGACGAGTTCGTAGAATCATATGCGGCTCCTAGCACTTGAGTACCCACATCTTACCCTGTGTGGAGCAGGTTCAAGAGCTCCACCTTCTGCTTGCCATCCAGTAGTTTATCAACTAGGTCCAGACCCTGTTCCCACAGGGCATTCTGAAACTGAACCATATGAGATAGATAGCTCAGGGACCTGATGGAGCATGTAGCAGCCACACACATGCGCCTCCCCAGGGCATCCAACTGCTTAGATTCCTGGTGCAGTGGTTGTGTGCTCAGATGCTGTGGTTGTTGGGACCTTTCACGAAAGGCCGTAATGACCAGGGAATCAGCCAGAGGTTGTTGCGCCAAGTACTGGTCCTCTGTCGGGGCCCTGTACAGGTGGTCAGTTTTCTTCGGCACCACGGGGGTGGTGCAGATGCTTCCATGCAGCCTTGGTGATGTCCGTGAAGGTGTCTACCAAGGGTGGCGCTACCACAGGCTTAGGGTCCTTCTGCTGAAGGCAACGGGCTAGGCGCTGTCTTGCCGGGTCGAGATCTTCCGAATCCCATCCCATGTTCTCCTGGATGTGCCTCATGATCTCGGAAAAGGAGAGATCATCCGGAGGTGACCTGGGCAGGTCTTGTGGGTCAGATGATGGGATGCTGACTGGAGAAGGAGACCTGGCGGTATCTGAAGTGTCCAGTCTAGAGTACTCCCCTGGAGGAGTGGGCCGTCTATGTCTGGGTCGCTTAGGACTGGGACAGCCTGAAGGAGATCTTGAAGGGGGCCTTCTCCGTTCTTTGGGTCTTCCCCTAGGAGGTGGAAGTAGGAGGAGGTGGTTTGACTGGGATCACATCCTTCTTTGTGTCCCACCAAAAGGTAAAGAGATCTTTGACCTCTTGAATATTCATACCGGACAACGGACCTGGAGCCGGTGGTCGGTCTGTCGGTATTGGGCATCTGGTCCAAGGGCGTCGCTGGGAATGGCGAAGGCTCCTGTGGAAGCCCAATGTCCTCACTATCGCCTGCCTGGTCATCAGGTAACGTCAGGTCCTCCGCTGTAGAGTCTCGGCGACTGGTGTCCACCGATGATGGGGAGGCAGTCCTCGGCTCTGGCGAACGGTTCACCGACGTCGGGTCAGACGGGCATTTGTCCAATGAAGGGTTGGAAGCCCGCTTCGGGTCCATCCATTTTAGGGATGTCAGGTCCTTAGTCTTCCTGAGAGGGGGATCCGGACCCCTGGGAGACTGCTCTGGTGTCGGGGTCCTGGCATCTCTCTGAAGGAGGTTTGGAAGAAGACTTGGACTGGTGACGGTCTGAAGATTTCGATGAGGACTGGGAAGGTCTTGAGAAAGCCGAAGGCCTGGAAGTCTTGCGAGGATGCAGAGAAGCCGAACTGCTGCCTGAAGACTTGACCTTTACTGGAGGGGGCTGAGTGCGAGCCCTGGAGGGAGAGCGGTCTGAGCGAGTGGAGCCTGAGCTGGTGTGCGAGTCCAAGGCCCGGTTAGGGGATCTGGACCTGGCCTTCTCCCGATGCTTGTCCTGGTGTTTGTGGGGCTTAGAGGTAGACTCACCTCTGGAGGCAGGGTCTTTGGCCATACTTCTTAACTTTTCTTCCAAGAGGAACCCCTGAAGTGCCTTTTGGCGGCGGATCCTGGTGTGACTACTGAACCCGACAGAAGGAGCAGGCCTTGGTGTCGTGTTCCGGGCCTAAGCACCGCAGGCAGGACAAATGAGGATCCTTGAAAGGGATCCGTTGCCCCAGCCTAATTGGAAGGATGTCCTTCTGAAGAGTTAGAGATGCGACATTTAGCGGTAAACTGGAAAGTTCTAGTCGTCGTACGCTAGAGTGGGACGTGGAGGCCGATGCTAGCGAGTTGATGGCGGGAAAAGAAATGAAAATTACGTACCTACCGTAATTCTTAATCTTCTCTTGTATCTTCACCATTCATTACTGCTTGGGTTATTGCCAGAGGAGCGCACCCGCTACGGGAGATTTTTTTTTGGAGTCAACTCCAACGGTGCCGCCCACGAAAGCGATACGCTGCGTCATGCGTGAGGGGCGGCCGTTAGGTGCCGCAGACGACTCCTCCATCTTAGTTCTGGTAGATGGAAAGGCAAAATAAAGGGTAAAGGAAAAAAGGGGAGAGCGAGGCAAGAGAGCAGAGGGACAGAAAAAGGAAAGGATATAAACTGAAGAAGGAATAAGCCAGTAGAGGACAGACAGAAAAGGAAGAATACCTACACTAAGGGACCGAAGGGCCTCCCTTCTGGGGCAGCTCTAAGGGAGGAACAGATAAAGAGAAAAGCAGAAGAAGAAGAAGAATGAGAAAAAAAAGAAGGGATGCTGAGAGGGGAGAACACTGCCCACAGATACACTGGTTGACAGGGTTATAAGCTCGGAACCAACAAGGGAGCAAGAATCCCTCCTGATAGGACTGAGAGAAGGTTCAACTGAACCACTTATATCAATTGGACACAAAGGGCAGATTCTCTAACTTCTCATCATTCCAACCCCTTACACTTTAGCTGACAGCTCACAGACTGCCCAGGCAGAAATCTGTTCCGGAAGGAGAGCGCCCAACTATGAGGGGGATAAGCTCCTTAGCACCTTGTCAAGTGCTAACACCGAAGAGTGTGGGTAGGGTTTAGGCCCTACAAAAGGCAGCTTTTTATGAAGGCTAGAGTGGGAACACAATCTGACTCCCTGAAGGCAAGGCAAGGACAACAGTTCAAGGTTAAAGAAGTGCAGAAGCACCAACCAGAAGAAGCCAACAATTAAATAATGCCTGCCAGAGGGAACCTGAAATTTGAGGCTGAGCCATAGGGGGATGGTCTCTTCAGCTGTGAACTGAACAATGTGGCTAAGAAGCCTAGAGGTCACCCCTGGGGCAGTCAGAAAGAATTCCCTCAAGATAGAAAAAGTCCTACTCGTTCCCCTTTACCTTGAGGAAAAAAGATCCTCCCAGAGAAGAACGGAAACCAGGATAGTTTTTTTTTTGGCATAAAGGCCAAAGAGGAAGGGAGAGGAACGAGAAGGGAGGGGGAGACGCCATACTAGGAGGCCAGTGAGGGGAAGGTGGGTATCAGTAATAAATGGTGAAGATACAAGAGAAGATCAAGAATTACGGCAGGTACGTAATTTTCATATGTTCCTTGTCAATCTTCACCATTCATTACTGCTTGGGTGAGTACCGGGGAGAGAGAATAGGAACCCTGAGGAACAAGACCCCAGTCTCCTGCTGGTGGGGTACAGGAGGAAGACCCTGGGCTAATCAGGTGAGAAGCCTATGGTGGAAGAGAGCTAGGAGGTGTCCCCCGAGGACGGGAAGATGGAGGAAACCCCTGCAGAAGCCTCCTAGCACTGGAGGAAAAAAGACGGGTCCCCCAGAAAGCACAGCGAATCACCCTACACCAGGCCAGGGGTGACAACCTTAATAGACGAAGCCATGCCGTTAGTCTAATACAGATCACTGTCCCTGCAAGCCACCTCACTGACGTTGTAAGATGCCCTTGCTTGGTGTCTTGCCAGCTCCAGGCCTATAGCAGAGACTGCAATATCTTGTCTGGATTGCTCCATATCAGGCATTGATGCTAAGACTTGGGAGAGCATCGACCACAAATGCCTACTGTAGGCAGCATGGTGAGCCTGATGTGATGCAATGCACAACATCGCACGAGAGGAAGAGAAATACAGGTTACTCACCTGTAACAGGAGTTCTAGGAATGGTATATGTTGTTCATCCACACTGTCTGGCAGGTTCCTTGCCACTTTAAATCTTGCCGGAAGGTCTTCAAGCTGGCTCCTCCCACCCACCCGGGTGGTAAAACTCTCGGCTCTGTCCCATGACGCCAGACCTAGCCCACTGGAAGCCAGGTTGTGCGTCGAAGCCGGGGTGGTCGGGTGGGTCGTGTGGATGAACAACATATACCATTCCTACAACTCCTGTTACAGGTGAGTAACCTGTATTTCTAGGGACATGGATATGTTGTTCATCCACACTGTCTGGCAGACTCTAGCAGTTCTCCGGGAGGGAGGAGGCAGGCGCACCCCTACTTGGGAAATAAAGACTGGAGAACCGAGGCCCCAGAACCAGCATCCCGGTGACTCAAGGTCGATGTGGTAGTGGGTGATGAAGGTGTGCTGACCTCCAGGTAGCAGCCCTGCAGATTTCCTGGATAGGGACGCCCTGGAAGCAGCCACTGATGCAGCGGTATGGCGGGTAGAATGAACTCTTATCCGTCTGCGAGGCTCCATGCCCGCCAACCTATAGCAGAGATCTATGCAGGAGGTGACCCACCTGCCTATCGTCCACTTGGCTGCAGGTCTGCCAGGTGCGGCTTCAGCGTAGGTGACAAACAGCTGCTGAACCTCTCCCCGAACTTCGGCCGTCCGCTCCTTGTAATAAGCGAGTGCTCTTCTAGGGTCCAAAGTATGGAGCCTATATTCGGCCTCCGAGGTGTGACTGGGGTAGAACACCGGCAGAGTCAACACCTGGTTAAGGTGAAACTCCGACACCACCTTCGGAAGGAATTTCGGGTGGGGGCGCAGGACAACCTTGTCCCAGTGGAAGACCACATAACGAGACTCAAGGGAAAGCGCCTGGAGCTCTCCCATCCTTCTGGCTGACGTGATCGCCACCAAGAAGGCGGTCTTCCACGACAGGTGAGAGATGTCACACCTGTGCATCGGTTCGAATGACTTGTCCATGAGCTTAGCCAATACCAGCAGTAGATCCTACAGAGGTGGAGGTTCTTGCACTGGAGGGGATATGTGATCAAGGCCTTTGAAAAAGCGCCCGACCACCTTCTCCTGCGCCACCGACTGCTTCCCGGCCCGCTCCTGGTAAGCAGAGATAGCTGCCAGGTGCACCTTAAGGGTCGTCGACCGAAGCCCTTGCAGAGAAAGGGACCACAGGTAGTCCAAAATGCTTGTCAAGGAACAGGAGGAAGGGTCCAGGCCCTTGCCCTGACACCAAATGGAAAATCTCTTCCATTTGAAGGCGTAGTATTTTCTGGTCGACTCCTTACGGGACGCCTCAACGACGTTGAGGACCTCGTCGGAAAGACCCAAGGCCTGGAACTCTAGCCACTCAGGAACCAGGCTGTCAAGTGCAGGGATTGAAGGTCCGGATGCAATACCTTCCCCTGATTGACTGAGATCAGGTCCGGGCAGGCTGGAAGCCGCCTCGGGAGCCTGAAGCTGAGACTGAGGAGATCTGGATACCAGAACTGGTGGGACCAGTCTGGGGCTACCAGAATCACCTGCGCCTTGTCCCTCCTCTCCTTGAGAAGCACCTTGTGGATCAAGGAAATGGGGAAAAGCGTAGAAGACCGGGGTCCACGGCCTCGAGAAGGCATCCCCTGCAGCGAGCCCTGCTGAGGGGAGCAGGCATGAAACAGTCTCAGCTTCGCATTCTCCCTGGAGGCAAACAGGTCCACCTGAGGCGTGCCCCAGTGGGAGAACAGATCTTGTACTACCTCCGGCAGGACAGACTACTCGTGGGACGCAGCCCCTATCCGGCTTAGGGCATCGACCAGAGTGTTGGAGGCTCCTGCCACATGGATGGCAAGGAGATACTCCTCCAGGTTGCGCACGAGTGACCAAATGCGGAGAGCTTCCCTGCACAGAGGCATGGAGCGTATCCCGCCCTGGCGGTTTAGGTAGTACATGGTTGTGGTATTGTTCGTCTGGACCTGAACCACTTGACCCTGTAGAAACGGAGCGAAGGCGGTGAGGGCTAGACGAACCGCTCGAAGCTCCAGCAGGTTGATGTGGCATCGGGACTCCCGAGCGGACCAGAGGCCATGCGCTCTGTGCTCCCCCAGATGGGCACCCCAACCCATCAGAGAGGCATCGGTCGATAGAGAGAGACCGTCGGCTCGGGGCAGACGAACAGGATGCCCTCCTGCAGATGTGCTGGAATGGTCCACCACTGGAGAGCGTTCCACATCCCCTTGGTCACTGTCACTAGCTGATCCAGCGGATCGAAGTGCTGTGACCACTGGTTGGCCAGCCCCCATTGAAGGGGACGCATGTACCAGCGGGCCCAAAGGACCATGCTGGTGCAGGCCGCCATGAGGCCCAGGAGGCGCAGGAAGTCCCGGGCAGGGCGCAATTGCCCAACTTGAAATGACTGGGCAAAGGGGGAAAAGAACCTCGGCCCTGTCTGCCGGGAGCCGTGCTCTGGCTTGTAGAGAGTCGAGCTCTGCCCCGATGAATTGGATCATCTGCTTTGGCGAGTTCCGACTTGGCCTTGTTGATGAGGAGGCCAACCTGAGAGCAAACCTGGAGGCCAGATCTCTGGACCGCTCCACCTCCGTTCTGGAGGGGCTGCAATCAGCCAGTCGTCCAGATAGGTACACCCGGACCCTTGACACAGCAGGAATGCTGTCACCACTGCCATGCATTTGGTGAAGACCCTGGGAGCTAGGGAAAGGCCAAGAGCATGGCCTGGAACTCGTAGAGGATCCCTCTGCCCTGAAGCGGAGGAATCTCTGGTGAGACGGACGGATTGGGATGTGAAAGAACGCGTCCTGGAGGTCCAGAGAACAGAACCACGAGCCTCGTTCCAAGGATGGGATTACCTGAGCCAGAGTGACCATCCTGAAGGTCCGAGACCTTAGGAACCTGTCCAGGTCGTGAATGGGGCGCCAGCCCCCCCTCCGTCTTGGGACCAGGAAGTACCTGGACACAAACCCCGGGTCTGGAGGAGGATCCACCACCTTCCTGATCACCTCTTTTTCGAGAAGCAGGGCAATATCGGCTCGGCGAGCCGAAAGAGAGGCTGTGGACCCCGTAGCCCCCCGAGGGGCGACAGCTCAGAAGGGCAGGACCTGCTCGAACTCCAGGGGCAGGCCCTTTCCTACCACCTCCAACACCCAGCGGTCCGTGGTGATAGCGGACCAGGCAGAAAGGAAGTAGCGGAGCCGTCCCCCCATGGGGGGGGGACCCAGGCGACAGCCCTCAATCCGTCACTAGGCAGGCTTGGAGCAGGGACTGGCCGAGGGACCTGCTAGGAGTTTTCCTCCCTGCTTCCTATTAGAGGCAGCCGCAGGCTTGGCTTTGGGGTGCTCAAGAGCCTGCTGGCCCTGGTGTTGGTGCTGTTGCCGGATGTGCCGTGAGCCCAGAAGGGGCGAAAAGGGACTTATGTTGTTGTGACGGCCCTTGTCCTTCTGGGCGGAGGTGATAGAGTCCAGAGTGGCATTGGACTTCTCGATCCGCTGGAGGTGACCTTCCACTCAAGGGCCGAAGAAGTCAGTCCCCAGGAAAGGAACATCCGCTAGTTTATGCTGGGTATCCGCCGTGAAGATGGATATCCTCAGCCATGCTCTGCGGCGCATGGCCACTGAGGCCGCAACTGATCTGGCACAGGAGTCTCCAATGTCCAGAGCCGTTTGGAGCTGCTGTTTGCCACTGCCCTTCCCTCGTCCCGTACCTGCTTGACCATGGTATGCAGATCGGCCGGGAGATGAGGGATCACCTCATCCAGGGAGCCCATGAGGGCGTGGGAGAAGTGTGCCATCAGCACGGCCAAGCTGGCCTGGCAGAGCCCAAGGGAGGACGCAGCGTACACCTTGCGCCCGGCATAGTCCAGCTTTTTGGACTCCTTGTTGGGGGGCTTATCCACATCCCTAGCGTTCCCGGAACGCTGGAAAACGCTATCGGTGACCAACCCCTCGGCGGAGGGGTGTTCTGAAAAACCGGACAAAGAGCCGGTAGGGACCGCATACTTCCTGGCCGAAGGCGCAGGACAGGAAGCAGGCTGCTGCCAGAGCTCCAACGCTGGGCCAACAATGGCTTCTGCCACCGGAAAGGCCTCTGTGGGTGAATCCCCTCGGTCCAGTATCTCCGTTAGGGGATACCTGGCCCGCTTGGATACGGGCTCGAACTGCATACTGGTAGACTCCGAGATGAGCCGAAGCAGACCCATGAAGGACGATGGGCTTTCGTCCATCGACTGGCCCCCGGAGGACTCCACGTCAATGGGCCTGGAGAACAGGGAGGAGTCGTCGTTGGACTCTGAGGAGTCCGTGAAGAGCTGCCTGGGGCCTTAGCCACCCTCCACCTGCCGAGGATGGTCGGGAGTGAGGGTGATCGACAACCTGTGGGCAGGCCCTGACCCGACCGAGAGTCCTTGGTCGATGCCCCTGATTTCGGTTGTGGAGGCGGAGGTTCCACCACAATCGGTGGGGCAGCTGGTTTCGGCCAAACAACTGGCCCAGGCTTGGGCACCTCGACTACAGCGAGGGGTTGTTTCGGCCGCTCAGGTGACAGCCACTTGATGGCCGGGGAAGGCGACTGCATCCGCTAGTTCCCGGACAGAAGTAACTGCTGCCACAGTAGGTCCTCGTAGCGTCGACGCAATTTGTGCCGAAGCCTCTCCTCTTCCGAGGAGGAAGACGAGGAAGAGCGGCGGCGCCGAGACCGCCGATGTCAGCTGGATCGGCTGGACCGAGACGATGTCAGAGACACGAGATCCTTGGTGTTTCGGAGGATGGGTCTGGGAAGGGGCGAGGGACACCCACTCTTCCCTCTGCTCGGAAACCTTGACCAGGGACTCCAGCACCGAGGCGCAGGCAAGTCCTCAGTCTCCACCGGGGAACCGGTGAAGAAGGGTTGTTGGCTTCACCAGTCGACAGCCCGTCCGACGGGTCGAGAAAAATCTCGACCGCGTCAAAGGGTGTCTCGGCCGGCTGACCTGACGGGGACACCGTGAAGCCAGCGAATTTAGCCGTAACCTTGACCGAAGTCGAGTGTCAACTGTCTGGGGAAAGGGACCTCTCCCGCTCCCACGAACACCGACGGTGGGACTTACCTTTCGAGTCCATCTTTTTCGACCGAGAAGAATGTCCCGATGGCCCCACTCCCTTCGTGGAAAGGGATTGGCAAAGCTCCTCAAAAGAAGCTGAGTAGGAGGTACCCAGAGAGAGCGGGATAAATGCTGCGACCGAGGAAGAGGATGATGCGGCCTGTGCCGCTTCCTCCTCGAGGGCGATCATCTGCTCAAGTTGCTCAGCCGAGCCAGCCACCGCAGTAACCGCCCAACGGGCCTCCTTCGACTTCATCGGCGCCCAAGCTGTAACCGGGCAGTGCAGTCTTCCTGGACGTTGGCCGAAAACGAACGGCATAACTCACAGGCCTGCGGGTCATGGTCTAGGCCGAGGCAGTAGATGCACATGGAGTGCGGATCCGTCCTGGACATTTTCTGCCCACATGGGCACCACCGAAATCTGGGAGTCGACTTGTCCATCGCAGCCGCGAGGGAGTAATTTGACCGAAGTCTTGAAAATTTGAGAATAAGTTTCAAGTAACCAAGAATTAGGATCCGGCTCACACAGAGCTGTTAAGGAGGGAACCTGAGCTCAGCCGTAAGGAAGATCTGGTCATGGGTGGAGCCGAGTTTTACCACCCGGTGGGTGGGAGGAGCAAGCTTGAAGACCTTCTGGCAAGATTTAAAGTGGCAAGGAACCTGCCAGACAGTGTGGATGAACAACATATCCATGTCCCTAGAACACTCTTCCCCACGGTCAAACTGTGGGAATCTAGAGTCCGGTGGGCGGTCGTGCGCCAAGCGGCGGCGCCGGAGGGGAGTTTCTAGGATGCATGCCAATCCGAAGGCAGGTTGGGCAGAGCACCTAGAGACTCAAATGGGGCACAATACCTTCTGCAGTCTGCGGGGCTGGAGAAGGGGCTGGACACTGCCAGGAGGCGGATAGGCGCCTCCTGGAAGGAATAGGCCAGTACAGTATCACCAAATGCTGGGCACTGAATTCACTGAAGAATTTACGCGTCTGCCGTTCGGTATTGTCTCGCCTAACAAGAGAGATGCGAAGATCCCTCACCATCCTCGAAAGGAATCGCGGATATTAGGTGAAATCAGCACTGGGGAGATGAGGATGATGGAGAGCTCGAATGTCCAGAGGACTGCCGCGGCGGTGAGGATAGGCGAAACAGCCGCTCATGCATATATCCAACGTATATGGTGAAGGCCGCCGCAGAGCCTCTGAATGTCTCCCAGGATAACGGGCCCGTAGGACCGACATGGCCTGGGAGGGGGGGGGTGGCTGCAGAGGAATGGGAGAGGGCACCTACGGTGAAGGCAACTGTCCTCGCTGAGGCTCTGAACCGGAAAACGGAGCCCAAGCTGGCTGGATCCCGGATAACAAACCAGGTTGCAGAACGGAACCCTGGGGATGCGAAGCCTGGAAGAGCCTAGTAGGAGATCCTCCCTGGACGAACCTGGGGCTGCAGGGGCCAGAAGGGCAGCCCACAGTATCGCCACCAGAAGGGTCCCTGGAACTCGAGAGGGAAAGGCTGGGCCCGGTGCTACGGCTCCTACCTGCTCCCCGAGGGGTGGCGGGTGAAGACCGAGGTGCCTCAAACCGGTCTCTCAACCCCCCGGACTCCGGGAACACCCTCCTCCTCGACCCCAGTGACACCCCACCCTGAGGAGGTGCAGCAGCACCGGGATCGGCAGCTGCTACAACCCCCTCAGAAGGAACAGCCCCACCATCCCTCTCCAGGGACCCCAGACCACCCCCAGCCTGGGAGGCCTCAGGAGAGGACAGAGGAATAGGCACGTTGGGCCGCCTAGCACCTCATCTCACCGGAGACCGACTCCGAAGAGTCAGGGTGCCAGGACAGGTCCACATTTGAAACATCCTCCCCCGAGGAGAAAGAGACAAGCTGGACCACAATAATGGCCACCCGGGGGGGGGGGGGGTCTCAGTGAAACAGCACCGCGAATGGCGCCGGTGCCAGCACCGCACGATCCTGGACTACCCGCAACACCTAAGCCCGGCCCCGACTCCCCAACGGCGCTGGTCAGACCCGCAGCACCGCAGGGACCCGACTCAGCACCGCTAGAAGAGCCGACTGGGCCCACGGCGCCACCCGCGAGCAGCACTGGGATCTGAAACTGCACCAGAAGGCGGCGTCAAGGGTCCACCGATGCTGGGCCCAGCAGACCTGGGCCTCGACACTGGAGGAGCCTGCACCTCCGATGAGGTGACTGCTGAAGCGGTGTCTCCACCGCGGTCCCTCCTCCAACACCGCGAAAGAGGCCTCCTCTTTGGCAAGAGAAGATGAGGAGGCCTCCTCCTCCAGACCGTATAGGCCTGAGAGGGACCCGAGGAAGGGGCTAGAAGAGCTTACCTGGGAATCCCTGAGCCGGCGCTGTCCCCAAGTTGGCGAAGCCTTGCCGATCTTGAACGCATACGGACTTCCAGGACGCGACGGTCCATCGAGAAACAGGCGCCGCATGCATCCATATCATGGTTGGGTCCCAGGCAGCGAAGGCAAACATCATGCCCGGTCCGTGGCGGAAAAATGCGGCAACAGGGCACCACCGGCGCAGGAGCAGCCCACCTTAGACTTGCTTTTGCCCCCAACACGACATGATGTGAAACAGTGGGCAAAAACAGCACAGCTCTCTGCATCGTCGAATAATAGAAAAAACAGAAGCGGTCTTACCAGTGACTACTCGGGAGAAAAATGCAGGATGAAGGAGAAATCTGAAGCGGCATCGACAGCGACAACTAGGCCTAATGGCGTACTATTAACTGTCAGCGCGGCAGGTGCAGCCTCAACAGCGGAAGAAACACAACTGAGATGGAGGAGAAGTCTGCGGCACCTAACGGCCGCCCCTCGTGCATGACAGTGCATCGCTCACGTGGGCGGCGCCACTGGAGCAGACTACAAAGAAAATCTCCCGTAGCGGGTACACGCCTCTGGCACTAACCCAAGCAGTAATGAATGGCGAAGACTGACAAGGGAAGATCTGGGGATTCTGGGGGACTGCCCTCTTTTATACGATGCCTGACGTCGTAGGCGGGACCCGCTGGATACTGCTAGCTAGAAAATTTCTGTGGGGTCCTGGCGCCTGCCGGCTTCAGTCCTAAAGGTGTAACCTGCTGCAAGAGCTGTTTCTCGAAGTAAGATCATCCGCCACAGTCAACTGCCCCGTAAAACCCTGGCAGATACCAGAAACAAACCTGTGCCGTCCTTCCCTGGGTATCCCTCGTCCTTCACTAACATCTCATCACAGTGAGTGGATACAGACAGGCGTGTATACAGCTCCAACACAAAGCAGAAAGATATTTTTCCATAATGTCCAAGGGAGAATCCTCTGCTGAAGTCTTTAAAAGCAGAGGAATACTGCTACTAATAACAGTGAAATTCCTCAATATGGATCAAAAAGACCAAGCATCCATGTAATCACCTTGTTCTGTACATGCATGAGTATCAAAGGCCTGGGACCAAGTCTATACCACTCAGCTGGATAAGAAGGCTTTAAAACAGGGACACACACACAGTGGAATATCTGCCCACTGTCTAGTACCTCATTATAAAGTGACAATTTAACATACCTCTAGTCTTTCAGCTACAGAATCTCTCCCAAAGGAAGGCCAACAGTAGTATCTGGTTTATCGACACACAGGGCATGAAGTAGTTAATGGCCTTTCAAAGCGTTGCAGGGTGAAACCTCCAAAGATACAGAATTCATTTCATAGGCCCAAACTCCAGTACAGGAGAACAAGGACTTCACTCTAGTGAAAGTTGCAAAAATACAGCTATGGCCAAACAACAAAAGACATTCTGTACAGAAGGAAGGTTCTCTTGGAGGCAAGTTTTCTTGTATAAAAACAGGAACCTCAGAAGCCTCATGGAGACAGCCTGTTTAGACTCAAGAGACTAGCTGCAGAGTAAGCGAGGCACTCTCCTGGAGTCACATCCAGCTTTCCTCTGCACCCAAATTAGTGTGTACACACACACACACACACACACACACACCCAGAGTAGATACCCACCAGAGGTCAGTCTTAGTACAGACCATTAGGGGCTCCCTATACAGCACAGGCTGAGCGGACTGAGCAGCTCTTGCACATACACAGTATCCTGTGCTGGCGCGCATGTGTTGGGACTCCATACAGAACACTTTGGGCAGGAAGAACTGATCGTAGCAACTTCTGCTGGAAAGGTTTTTGGTTTTAGAGGTAAAAAAGAAACTATATCAATAACAGAGAACATCCCAAAGATAAGGACACAATACACAATTGTGATTTGGTTGTTATTCCCAGCTAAATATATTGGGAAAAAAACAGAAAGGGATTCTGTATCTTTGTTCCAACTCCACAGTTAAGCATTTATATTCATTTACATAGACTTTCAAAACAACAGTTCTAATACTCATGAGGTCTGCCCTTCACCTTGTTTCTTCTGCCTCAATAGAGAACTAGTCAGGAAAGGGCTCCCAGCATATCGTGTTTAGGCCTCATTCCTGCACAGAACAGAAAATACACTCACCATGGGAACATCTTCTCTTATAATGGATTAGAATGCTCAATCAAAATTGCGCATCATCGCCGCAAGGTGCACGCTGCACTTCAACTTGGAATGTTTTGTAAAGATGCTCTCACTGTGCCAGCTCTCATTTCCCCTAGCATTCCAAAGGTCGATCTTTGAGTGAAGACGCCAGAAGACACGAGGTTTAATTTGAAAAAATATTCCAATTATGGTAGTAAAATTCCAAGTATAAAGGTTTAGAAACAGACAATGGAGGCAGAAAAGACCAGCGGTCCATCCAGTCTGCCCAAGTTCCATATAATTCCTGGAACCTACTGTTCCCCAGGGTACTAACCCTCCCCATCACCTCTCTCGTCTCCTCCCTGGTCCTGTCGCCTGGTAACCACTACTCCCTTCATTATGTCCAAGCCCTGCTAGAATCCCTTGACTAGCTTTCACACCCACCACCTCAGCTGACAGACTGTTCCAAGGTCCCACTACCCTTTCCGTAAAGTACTGTAGTACTTCCTCATCCCTCCTGAAGCTACCTCCTATTAATTTCCATTCATGTCCCGTGACTGCAAAATGGTATTCAAGCTAAATAGTTCTCCGCAGTTCACTCTGTCAATTCCTTCAAGGAACTTGAAGGTCTCTATCATATCTCCCTCTCCCTTCTGGTCTCCAGTGAGTACATATTTAGTGCCTTGAGGCGCTCCTTATAGGATCTTGCCTGCTGGCCCTGAATCATTTTTGTTACTCTGTGCTGCACGGTCTTCAACCTATCCTTATCCTTTCTGAGTTGAGGACTCCACAACTGGCTGCAGTATTCTAGGTGCGGCCTCGCAAAGGATTTGTAGAGGGGAAGTATATGAAATTACGTATTCACTGTAATTCTTGATCTTCCTAGCTATCTTCACCATTCATTACTGGTGGGGTATCAGCTGGAGGTGCCAGACCCCATAGGAGCTTTAAGCTTTTCTTAGGAGGGGCCGGCATAGGCGATGGCGTCGCCTTCGAGGCTGTCGTACTATGTGGCACTTGTGGGTTGGCCAGTAACCGATGCCGGCCTCAACCTCCTCAGTTTTGCTTTCTGGAGAGGAAACAAGGTAGAGAGAGAAAAAAAGGAGGGTGGGGCAAGGGAGCCCAAGGGACAGACAAAGGAAAGGATATAAACTGAAACTCTAAAGCCAATCAAAGAAGGAGATGGTAAGGGTATACTAGGGTGTTCCTGGGCAGAGGAGACCCCAACCACTGGGCAGGCCAAGAGGCAGAAAATACAGGTTACTCACCTGTAACAGGAGTTCTAGGAATGGTATATGTTGTTCATCCACACTCATTGGCAGGTATCCTTGCCGCTTTAAATCTTGCCGGAAGGTCTTCAAGCTTGCTCCTCCCACCCACCCGGGTGGTATAACTCTCGGCTCCGCCCCATGACGCTTGATCTGGCCGCTGGAAGCTCAGGTTGTGCGTCGAGCCGGGAGGTCGGGTGGGTGGGTGGTGGATGAACAACATATACCATTCCTAGAACTCCTGTTACAGGTGAGTAACCTGTATTTCTAGGGACATGGATATGTTGTTCATCCACACTCATTGGCAGACTCCTAGCAGTTCTCCGGAGGAGGAGGCAAGACGCACACCCAATACTTACTTGGGAAAGAGACTGGAGAACCGAGGCCCCAAAACCAGCATCCGGCGTGACTCAAGGTCGATGTGGTAGTGGGTAATGAAGGTGTTTGCTGACTTCCAGGTAGCAGCCCTGCAGATTTCCTGGATAGGGCGTCCCTGGAAGCAGCCACCGTTGCAGCAGTATGGCGGGTAGAATGAGCTCTTATCCTCTGGGAGGCTCCATGCCCGCCAACTTATATGAAGATCTATGCAGGAGGTTACCCACCTGCTTATCGTCCGCTTGGCTGCAGGTCTGCAGATGCGGCTTCAGCGTGAGTGACAAACAGCTGGCGAACCTCTCCCAATTTCAGCCGTGCGCTCCTTATAATAAGCGGCGCCCTTCTAGGGTCAGAGTATGGAGCCTATATTGACCTCCGAGGTGTGATTGGGGTAGAACACCGGCAGAGTCAACACCTGGTTAAGGTGAAACTCCGACACCACCTTGGAGGAGAATTTCGTTGAGGCGCAGGACAACCTTGTCCTTGTGGAAGACCAGGTAAGGACTCGATGGAAAGCGCCTGGAGCTCTCCATCCTTCTGGCTGGCGTGATAGCCACCAAGAAGGCGGTGGTCCACGACAGGTGAGAAGAGAACACCTGTGCATAGGTTCAATAACTTGCCCATGAGCTTTGCCAATACCAGCAGTAGATCCCACGGAGGTGGGGGTTCCCGCACTGGAGGAAATGTGATCAAGGCCTTTGAAAAGCAGACCACCTTCTCCTGTACCGACTGCTTCCCGCCAGCGCCAGTAGCAGAGATGGCTCCAGGTGCACCCTTAGGTCGCCGACCTAAGCCCTTGACTAGAAAGGGACCATAAATAGTCCAAGATGCTTGCCAAGGAACAGGAGGAAGGGTCCAACCCTTGCCTGACACCAAATGGAAAACCTTTTCCATTTGAAGGCATAACATTTTCTGGTCGACTCCTACGGGACGCCTCAACTACATTGAGGACCTCGTCGGAAAGACCCAAGGCCTGGAACTCTAGCAGCTCCAGGAACCAGGCCGTCAGGTGCAAGATTGAAGGTCGGATGGAACACCTTCCCTGATTGACTGAGAAGCAGGTCGGGCGAGCTGGAAGCTGCCCTGAGTCCTGGAGCTGAGACTGAGGAGATCTGGGTACCAGAACTGGCGAGCCAGTCTGGGGCTATCAGAATCACCTCGCCTTGTCCCTCCTCGCCTTGAGAAGCACCTTGTGGATCAAGGAAATGTGGGAAAGGCGTAAAGGCCGGGGTCCACTGCCTCAGAAGGCATCCCCTGCAGCGGGCCTGCTGAGGCGGCATGGAACAGACTCAACCAGCGTTCCTGGAGGCAAACAGGTCCACCTGAGGGTGTGCCCCAAAGGGAGAACAGATGCTGACTACCTCCGGCAGGAGAGACCACTCGTGGGATGCAGCCCCTATCCGGCTCAGGGCATCGGCCAGGGTGTTGGGAGGCTCCTGCCACGTGAATGGCTAGGAGATCCGCCTCCAGGCTGCGCACGCGAGTGACCAAATCGGAGAGCTTCCTTGCATAGAAGCATGAGCGCTCCCGCCCTGGCGGTTTAGATAGTACATGGTCGTGGTATTGTCCGTCTGGACTCGGACCACTTGACCCGGAGGAACGGAGCAAAGGCGGTGAGAGCTAGGCGGACCGCTCGGAGCTCCAGCAGGTTGATGTGGCATCGGGACTCCAGCGGGGACCAGAGGCCATGAGCCAGTGTTCCCCAGATGGGCACCCCAACCCATCAGAGAGGCATCGATGCGATAGAGAACCGTCGGCTTCGGGGCGGACGAAGCAGGATGCCTCCCCTGCAAATGATCTGGAGCGGTCCACCACTGGAGGCGTTCCACATCCTATGTCACTGACACAAGCTGGTCCAAGGGATGCTAGCGTTGTGATCACTGGCTGGCCAGTCCCACTGAAGGGACACATGTTCCAGCAGGGCCCAGCGGACCACTGGTTGCAACCGCCATGAGACCCAGGAGGTGCAGGAAGTCCCGGAGCAGGGGCTGGTGCCCAACCAGACATGATCGGCAACGAGGGAAGGAACCTGGCCCTGTCCGCCGGGAGCCCGCTGGCCTGGCTCGAAGAGAGTCGAGCGCGCCCGATGAACAGAATCACCTGCTTCGCTCGAGTTCTGACTTGGCCTCGCTGGATAAGGAGGCCCAGTTGAGAGCAGACCTGGAGGGCCAGATCTCTGGACCACTCCGCCTCCTTCCTGGAGGAGCTGCTATCAGCCAGTCGTCCAGGCGAGGTACACCGGACCCCGGCACGCGCAGGAATGCTGTCACCACTGCCATGCATTTGGTGAAGACCCTGGGAGCTGGAGACAAGCCGAAGGGCATGGCTTGGAACTCGAAGAGGATCCTTCCGCTCGGAAGCGAAGGAATCTCTGGTGAGACGGACGGATAGGGACGTGAAAAAACACGTCCTGCAAGTCCAGAGAGCAGAACCACACGCCACGTTCAAGGATGGAATTATCTGAGCCAGAGTGACCATCCTGAAGGTTCGGACCTTAGGAACTTGTTTAGGTCGTGTGGAGCAGAGAATGGAGGCCCCCATCGTTCGGAACCAGGAAGTACCTGGACACAAACCCTGGGTCTGAAGGAGGGTCACCTACCTCTCTACCACCTCCTTCTGGAGGAGGAGCGATGTCGGCTCGACGAGCCGCCAGTGAGGCTGGGGATCCCGAAGCCCCCGAGGCGGCAGCTCTGAAGGTGGTGCCTGCTCAATTCCAGAGGCAGGCCTCTTCCCACCACCTCAAGACCCACCTGTCCGTGGTAACAGCGGACCAGGCGGAGCGGAGTGCCGGGCCGTCCCCACGGGGGACCCAGGGAGTAAGGTGACGGGAATGGGGCGACACCCCTCAGCCCGTCACTGGGCAGGCTTGGAGGAGGGACCCGGCCGAAAGGGACCTCCTGGGCCTTTCCTCCTGCCTCCTGTTAGGAAGCCAGGCTTGGGTTTGGGATACCAAGGCCGAGCCTACTGGCCCTGGCGTTGCCCTGGGCAGGCTGAGCACAGAAGGACCGAAAGGAGCTTAGGCTGTAGTTCTTGACCTTGTCCTTCTGGCCCGAGAAGAGACCGAGTCCAAGGTAGCATTGGACTTCTCGATCCTCTGCAGGTGACCTTCCACCCCAGGGCCGAAGAGGGTCAGTCCCCAAAGGAACATCCGCCAACTTGTGCAGGGTATCCGAGTAAAGGTGGATATCCTCAGCCAAGCCCGGCGCAGACATAGCCACTGCGGCCGCCACCCGATCTGGCACATGAGTCCCCATATCCAAAGCAGTCTGGAGCTGCTGTTTGGCCACTACCCTGCCCTGGTCCCGCACCTGCTTAACTGTAGTCTGCAGATCGGGCGGGAAGATGAGGATGACCTCATCCAGGAGCCCAACAGGGCATGAGAAAAAAATGTGCCATGAGGACGGCCCAGGAGACTGGCCTGGCCAGTGACGAGAGAGGGACTTGAGCGTGAGACTTTAAGCCCGACATAGTCCAATTTCTTGGACTCCTTGTCAGGAGGTTTGTCCACATCCCACAAGCGTTGCCCGGCCGCGGCGCTGTCGGTAACCAACCCCTCAGCAGAGGGTGTTCAACGGACAAAGGAACGGTAGGACCGCATACCTTCAATGCCATCCCTGGCCGGCGCAGGGCAGGAAGCAGGCGCTACCAAAGCTCCAGTGCCGGACCCACTATGGCCTCGGCCACCGGAAAGGCCTCCGTCGGAGAATCCCCTCGGTCCAGAATCTCCGTGAGGGGATACCTGGCCCGTTTGGAAACGGGTTCGAGCTCCATCCCGGTGGACTCCGAGATGAGCCGAAGCATGTCCTAGGAAAGACGACGGAGCTGATCGTCCATTGACTGACCTCCTGAAGACTCCAAGTCCAGTGGCTGGAGAAAAGGAGGAATCATCTTCGGACTCGGAAGAGTCCTGAAAAACTGCCTCTGGCCTGAGCCACCCTTCACCTGCAGAGGTCGGTCGGGAGTGAGGGGTAACTGACAACCGATGGGAGTAGACCCTTGCGACCGAGAATCCTTGGTCGGAGCCCCAGTGGTGGCTGTGGAGGCGGAGGTTCCACCGGACGGTGGAGCAGCTGGTTTTGGCCGAACAACCGACCTGGGTATAGGCTCCTCCGGATAAGTGGGGGTTGTAGACGACCATCGGTGACAGCCACTTAATGGCGGGGAAGGGCGGGGTGGCTTACTCTCGGCCAGGAGGAGCTGTTGCAACATAAGGTCCTCGTGCCGTCCCGGCGTTAATTTACGCGAACGCCCCTCATCCGGAGGAGGGCGAGGACAGGGCAGCGGCGGCGCCACCAGCGGTGCCGGACCCGAGACCGCCTATGGCGGTGGGATCGGCTGGACATCAAGAGGTCAGACCCAAGTCCCGGAATTTCCAGGCCGGTGCGGGGAGGTGTCGGCGGAACCCGGCACTCCCGCCCGGCTCGGATGGTCCATCCGAGGGATTCGGAGACGAAGGATAAGCGAGCCCACAGGATCCTCAACTCCTCCGGGGAACGGGAGGAGGAATCTCGGCTGCTAAAGGCGACAGCCCGTCCAATGGTGAGAAAAATCTGCGACTTCATCGGTGGAGTCTCGGTCCAACTGACCTGGCAGGGGACACCCGTGAGGCCAGTGTTGGCTTGAAGCGATCGACGAAGCGACAGTCTGGCCCGGCCCGGGGAGACTTTTCCGCTCCCAAGGCGTCCCGGCGGAGGGACTTACACATCCCTCTTTTGGACCGAGAATAGGTCCACATGAGCGTAGGCCCTTCTTTGAGTGGAGAGGGACAGACAAGCTCATAAAAGAAGCCGTGTAAGAAGAGCAGAGGTGGATAAATACAGCGGCGAGAGGTCGACGCGCCGCCTCCTCCGAGGCGACCATCACGTCGAGCAGATCCGCCAGACCCGCCCCCTTGAACACCGCCAACCCGGACCTCCTTGGACTCACGGAGGAAAGCAGCTTCTCGGGGCGGCCAGTTGCAATCGGGCATGCGGTCTTCAGGGGCGTGAGCGAGAAGATGAGCACAGGTCGCCAGCCTGCGGAATTGGGTGCTCAAGGCCTAAGCAGTAGACACTGCGTGGGTGTGGATCGTCGAGACACCTTCTGCCACGGGCATCTCGAAAATCCGAGTCGATTTGTCCACAGCAGCCACGGGGATGAAGACTGAAGTCTTTAGCAAAATTTATTTTAAATCCATGGCCAGATAGAACCAGTCTCAAGCGCCAGGCGTTAAGGAGAACCTGAACTTCAGCGGTAAGGAAGATCTGTCATGCGGGAAGACGGGTTGCCACCACCCGGGTGGGTGGGAGACCAAGCAGGCCTTCCGGCAAGATTTAAAAGCGGCAGGATACCTGCCAATGAGTGTGGATGAACAACATATACCATGTCCTAGAAAAAATTATACTTTGTAATTATGTTTCTTCTAATGGAGTCTTGCTGTATTCTGACATATTCAGTTAGCCTCAGCATGAACGCCGAGGCGAAGGAGTTAACTCTATACACATGCAAACCAACAAAACCCCAACCATATTAGTTAGCCTAGACACTGAAAAAGCATTTGATAGAGTGGCCTGGCCCTTTCTTTACTCAGCGCTACATAAGTTTGGATTCCCTCCCCTGCCTTAATCACAGTCCTCCAAAACACATACTCTGTCCCCCAAGCCTGTGTAAATGTGAATGGACACCATTCTAACTACTTTCCTCTACACAGGGGAACTAGGCAGGGATACCCCTTCTCCCCTCTTTTATTTCAGCATTTATCGAGCCTCTGGCACAACAGATCAGAGAAGCCCAAGCAATAGAGGAATAAAGATAGGTGGGAGCAAGCACCGTGACGCCTTCACGCGGATGATATTCTTCTGTACCTCCGGAACCCCAAATATTTTCTTGCCATAGTTAAACAGATCCTGGACTCCTTTGGTACGGTGTCGGGGTACAAGTTGAACTTCACTAAAACGGAACTGCTCACTTTTTGTTACTCCTCCTCGCTAACATACAAGAAAGCATCCCAGGCAGGTGGAATCAACAAAAACTTAAATAGCTAGGTGTATACATCCCCAAACACCTACAGAGTACTACAAGTATAACTATACCCTTTCATCTCTTGAGTTGAAGTCCAACCTAAATTCATGGGCAACTCTCCCTTTGGGCTTAGCACGGAGAATAGACCTTGTCAGAATGATAACACTTCCAAGAGCCCTATATTTATTTCAAAATATCCCCATATATCTCCCACTAAAGATTTTTCCAGAACTGAACCAACTTATCACGAAGTTCATCTGGGCCAAACAAAAACCCCAAGTCCGTCTAAAGATCCTCACTCTCCCCCATCAAGAAGGAGGACTGGCACTCCCAGATCTAAGATATTACCAACAAGGCAATACTGACACATTTAATGTCCCGCAAATTAGAACATCCAACCCACACTGGTTGGACATAAGACGAAACCCTGCTGAGACCACTTGACTACGAATCTTATACCAACAAGAGGATAACAGGGAAGTACCTCAGCATTCAAACCCTCGGCTTACGGCCTCGTTCTGCAGTTGGCAGGCTATCAAAAAAACACATCGGCTGACACCCTTCCTACCACTTATATGCCCAATCTTTAGCTTGAGCAACTTTCCTCCAAACAAATTAGACAACAGCTTTCAGCAGTGGGAAAAGCACGGCCTGAAGTACCTGGGACAGATAATGTCCCAAGGTACGATGTGGTCATATGCAGAGATCCAAAGGAAATACAACTTGCTACACCGGGATTTCTGCCGTTATCTGCAACTTTGACATTATGTGGATAGCCTCCCATGGATAATCTGGGAACATGAGCAATGCCCACCTTTAATCCACAGCCAAGTCACCCTTAATAAAACCCTGAAACAGGGCCATCTAATATCGCTATATTATCAAGCACTGAATGTACAGAGTTATCCCCACATTGACAACATTCACACACAATGGATTCAGGAATCAGGCTTTCAGATACATGCCGAGATTGGCGCCGAGCCTGTGGCTATTCAGGCAGAGTGACTAGCTCACACCAGTGCACGAGTTTGCGTGGAAAAACCTGGTTCAGTACTTCAGAACCCCTGCAATTACCAGCCACTTCTCCTCAACCCGCGCAGCCACATGCTGGCGCTTGTGCGGGAACTCAAGGCAAACCATACCCACATCATGTGGGACTGCCCGTCCTGGGGTCATTTTTCACACTTATTCAGTCCTACCTGCAAGAAATACTAGATCCACAACTCCATTTGACATTGGAGATGTTTTATTTTTATTTTCCCTAAAACCCTACGAGGCCCTAATACTAGATATTTACTTCTCCTTCTCCTATCCGTGCTAAGAAAGCAATCACGAAACTATGGTTGACTCCTAAAGTCCCCATGATTCAAGACTGGTGGAACATCACAAGACAGATATACACCATGGAAAAAATAACACACAGTCTAAATAATCAAGAAGAAAAGTTTACCACTAGATGGGCCAGATGGCAAATATACTATATGCTAAAAGGCCCTACGTTCACCCACTAGGGGAACAGAACCTAAACTCACCGAACTTACCACTACATAGGCGTAAAGGAGACTTCTGATACTGGGACCCCCCCCCTTCCTCTCAGGCCACCATCTATCCGGTGGGAAAGGGAAAATCCATATAGAGCTGAGCAAAGACTGCTGAAGAGTGACCCAGGGAGTGGGTGAAGGGAGTTTCTTAAGCTGTGAATTCCCTAAAAGTACTCGATTTCATCACTTGAGATTGTAACCTGAAATGGGAGCTGAAGAAGGAAAATATATTGATTGTAAAATGTTACGACTACCCTAAAGATTGACCAGAGGCATAACACGTGGTGTAATCTGAACCACAACCTGACTGTCTTTCCCAGGTGCTACCCAATAAGACTCTTGGTCTGGGGGACTAACCTCTTTCTCCTTTGCCTTACAACCAGGTTGGATAATGCTGCTAGTTGCCTAACCCCTGTAAATACATCCAGAATTTTCTGTACTTTTCCCTCCCTTTAGAGCTATAGCCCTTTGTAACCAAGCTGAGACTTTATGAACTGTATAAATGAAATAAGCTGACTGGATCTGGATAACATGTCTGTATATATGTTGTAAAATCTAAATAAACAAGATATTTATAAAAAAAAAAATCGAAATCGTAGCCTCTGTTATTGTTTTTCAGTCAAGTAAAAGTGGGGGTTCTCAGTGATGGCACTGGTGGACCCAAAGCACCAGAGCAGTAAGAAGTTTGTCAGGGACTGTGACTACCATTAGCCACAGTAAGTCAGACATTAACTTTATTAACGAAATGCTGGTTGAAATAAAAATTGATACCACAGCCTAAAACATTCAATGGAGAAGCTTCAGGCAGACTTTAAAGAAGCTGTTTCCAGAGCTCATAAGATGGAAACCAGAACAATTGTTTTAGAGGACACTGTCTTATACTAGAGGAAAAGATGGAATACCAGGATAAACAAATACAATATAACTTGGAGAAATGGGATGACATTGAAAACAGGGATGAGAAATAATATGCACATTTTGGGCATACCTAAAAGGGAAGGGAGGGTACTAATACTATTGAATTTCTCCAACACAGGTTACCTAGAATTCTGAGATTTCAGTGGCCATGACCCTTAGAGATTGAAAGGGCTTACCGCTCACTGGTCCTCCACCCACTGAAGGGCTGTAGACCAAGAATAGTTATCACCAATTTTCTTAGATAGTCTATCAAAGAAGAGTTAATATATGTAGTGAGAGAGAGAGAACAACTCTCAAGGAGAGGTGAAAGAATACTGATCGTTCAGGGTTTCTCATCAGAAATCATGGAGAAAAGGACAGCTTTTATGGACATTGAAAAAAATGTTGCAGGACTTTGGGATACCACATTTCATTAAATACCCAGCCGTGCTGGTCATTCATGTGCCAAGGAGACCACCTTTTCACTGAGTTTCCCCAGACTCAACTTGGTCATATATTAATAAACATTTCCCCACTGATGGCAATGGCCACACAGACAGAATTTGCCCTGTGCCCGATATGCCATTGCAGTGGCTCGAGCAGACTCCCAGCATAAGTATCACAGCCTCCACAGACCTCACAGCAGTGTAACAGCAAAAGCTCTCCAGTCTGCAAATCTAATGCCAATCCCAACTGTGCCACCTCCCTTCCGTCTCTGTCTCCACCTACGTGACAGTAGCCCAAACCAAACCAAAGCAAATTAATACTGCTCCTATCTCTGGTATTACTAGAAAAAGTAACTCCCCCACTCATGCCGACCCCACCTACTAGGAGTACACTCCGCAAAAAAATCCAAACAAGAGAGTCCAAAGCAGAAGCCGAGACAGCCAACGAGTATCATCAGACAGCCCTTTGGTATCTGAGACCATCACTAGGGAAGTTATGGATAGTATAGAAATGGATTTTTTTATTTGCTGATGATTCGTGCTCCTCTGTCTGGTGGGATTCACTTCCGGTTCACGGAACCACATGCTCTACACCACCGCCTACTGTATGCTGTACCCTGCGCCTACCTTTGTTTGCATATTTAAAGTTTTAAGTATTACCCAGAAATACCTACTTTCTCTAAAACAGATGTCCTGTAATATAATTTTATTCAGGAATACAGATCACCACATATAGAAGCAGTGGTAAGTCACCACCACTGTAAATGGGAATTTTCCCCTGCATCTTAATTACAAGAGGGTCTGATTTGTTGGCAGGTGTTTAGGAGGGGCGAATTGGGTGCCCCATCACTCAGTGCTCTCCAACATATTACCTCCACAAACCATATAAAAACTACAAACAGGTATCTGCCTCTATCTCCGAAATCAAACAAAGGGGCAGAGGACACTGCAGAGCAGGACACTGCAGCACAGGAGCTAGCAAACAAAACTCACCCAAAACAGGAACCAAAACAAAAAAAGCAAAACGGAAATCCAAAACACTTCTTATCATAGGAGACTCCATGATTCGAGGAGTTGATACTTACCTCCAGCCAGAGGTAATGGTCAGATGTCTCCCAGGTACATCAGCATGGAGAGACACTGACTGCATTGCTAAAACTGTTCAGGAAGCAGGAGAAAACATTGACGTCCTGGTACACATAGAGACTAGAGACAGCCGGTCAGTTGTGGAGACCAAGGAACACCTGACCAGGCTGGGTGACAAACTATCATCCATTTCGTCCAGCATCTCCTTCTCTGAGATCCTGCCAGTCTGAAAGAGGGGGCAGATGGATGGAAGGTCAGAGAAGGGAGATAGGGGAGCTAAACATATGGCTCAGGGCTGGTGCCAGGAAAAGGACACAGATTTGTAGGAACTGGCAACAGTTCTGGGAGGCGAAGTTCTTTAAATATGATGGACTGCATCTGACTAAGGAGGAGTCAGTGCATTGGGGCAGAAGTTTGACGTCTTTGCAGAATATTTAAACTAGCAAATGGGGAGAGGGGTGCTGCACCCCATACGTTGAATGGGAAGAACACCCTTCCCCCCCCTCAGCTAGCGGTCAAACAGGAGTGCAGCATGTTTGAAGTTCATTTGCATCACCAGATAAGGAAAAAGGTTTGGCTCCCCATACGACGCTACAGGGGAAATGCCAGACCTCACCCATCAACTAACACACCGAAATCTGGCCAATGAAAATCACGTATTATTAATGCTCGCAGTCTGGGAAACAAGATCCCAGACCTGCAGGCAATAATGACAGAGGCTAAACTGGACATAGTAGCAATTAGCGAGGGCGTGGTTTACCAGTAACCACACATGGAGACTTCAGTACCTGGCTATGTACTTTTCAGAAGAGACCGAGGTGCAAAAGGGGGTGGAGGCCTGTATGTCAATGAAAATATCAAAGCTACAGAAATTCAGAATATACATAAGGAGCCAGAAAAACTGTGGCTCACCCTGGAAACAGGAAATGGGACAGCCATAAGAACTGGGGTTGTCTACAGGCTCCCAGACCGGGGGGGGAATAGACACATTACTGTTAGACTATATAAAAAACATGACAACTAAAGGGAAGGTTCTGATAATGGGAGACTTTAACATGCCAGATACAGATTGGTCAATACCAGCAGGAACATCTGCTAGAACTAGACACATGGTGGATTCCCTGCAGGGGGAAGGCCTTAAACAACTGGTACAACAACCCACAAGAGACAGGGCTATCCTAGATCTAGTACTGACTAACAGGGAAATGATCACATCTCCAGGTAGAAAGTCACCTGGGGGCCAGTGACCATCACATGGCATGGTTCAATTTGGCCACTATAACTAAATCATCCCATTCCAAGGCAAAAATATGGGACTTCAGAGGAGCTGACTTTGATAAGATGGCCAACAGAGTTAAGCTAGCCCTGGCAAAAAGAAATACAGGTGAGGGGGTACAGGCAAAGTGGGCAAACATTAAGGATGCAAAACTCGAAGCAACATCCCATTGTGTTATAGAGAAAAGGAAGTGCAAAAGAAGGAAACCGCTTTGGTTCTCAAAAACAGTAGCAGAAAAGGTCAGAGCCAAAAGGCTGGCCTTCAGGAAATATAAGGGAACACAGTAGGATGAAGCTAGGGAGGCATACCAGACTTCCCCAAGGGAAGCAGGGAAGGCAGTAAGGCAGGCAAAGGCCCAAACTGAGGAAACACTAGCACAAACAGTAAAAGAAGGTGATAAGACTTTCTATAGATACATTAGTGAAAGGAGAAAGTCCAGAGGGGGTATTGCTAAGATCAAAGGAGATAAGGGGGCGTGTGAGGAGGAGGACCATGTAAAAGCATCTATCCTAAATAGATACTTCTGCTCAGTATTTACTGAAGAGAAGGTAGGGCAGGGCCCACAGCTCGGCACTGTGGACACAGGGGAGGAGGGAGGTGAGCACTAGTCCCTTCACAAAAGAAAGGGTCCTACAAGAGCTCGATAAGCGCAGGGTGGACAAGGCAATGGGACCTGATGGCATACATCCCAGGGTACTAAAGGAGCTAGGGTGGAACTAGCAGAGCCATTATCACAACTCTTTAGTGAGTCTCTGAGCATAGGAGAGGTCCCATAAGACTGAAGAAGAGCTCATGTGATCCTGCTCCACAGGAGTGGTAGCAGGGAGGAGGCAGGAACTACAGACGAGTCAGTCTTACCTCAGTAGTGGGCAGGATTATGGAGGCACTCCTTAAGGAAAGAATAGTGCAACATCTGGAATCCATAGGGGCACAGGATCCAAGACAGCATGGGTTTACAAAAGGAAGGTCCTGTCAAACTAATCTCATAGATTTCTTTGACTGGGTAACCAGAGTGATGGACCAAGGGGAGCAGTTGATGTCACCTACCTTGACTTCAGCAAAGCTTTTGATACTGTTCCACATAGAAGATTGATTAAACAGCTGGGAAGGCTCAGGGTGGGTCAGAAGTTGGTCAACTGGGTGGCAAACTGGTTGGCAGGCAGAAAACAGAGAGTGGTGGTAAACGGTATACAGTCAGAAGAGATGCAAGTCACAAGTGGGGTACCTCAGGGATCAGTCCTGGGCCCAGTCCTCTTCAATATCTTCATCAGTGACATTGCAGATGGACTGGAGGGTAAGGTTTCTGTTTGCAGATGACACCAAGATCTGCAACAGAGTAGATGATCCAGATGGGGTTGCCAGAATAAGAAGAGATCTGGATAAACTAGCAAAATGGGTGGAAGAGTGGCAACTGGGATTTAATGCAAAGAAGTGCAAGATCATGCACATAGGGAAGAGAAACCCTGAAGCCACCTATAGGCTGGGAGGGAGTTGCTAGCAGTCACAAAGGAAGAAAGAGACTTGGGCATCATCATCACCGATGACCTGAAATCATCCAACAGACCACTAAAGCAGTAGGTAAGGCTAGGGGATGTTAGGGTGTATTAGTAGGGGTATCACAGTTGAAGAGGGAGGTAACAACTCTCTTACAAGACACTGGTTAGGCTCCATCTGGAGTACTGTGTACAGTACTGAAGGCCACACCTTCACAAGGACATTAACCAAATTGAGGCAATCCAGAGAGAAGGCAACCAAAATGGTGCAGGGACTGCATCAGAAAACATATGAGGACAGATTAGCGGAGCTCAATATGTATACCCTAGAGCAAAGGAGGGAGAGAGGTGATATGATCGAAACATTGAAACATCTTAAGGGCATTAACAAGGTGAAAGAGTCTAACATGTTTAAATAAAAGAAAAATAGCAGGACAAGAGGACACAGCATGAGATGAGAGGGAGGCCGATTAAGGGGTAATGTGAGGAAGTTATTTTTCACAGAAAGGGTGGTGGATGCATGGAATGGCCTACCTCAGGAAGTGGTGGCTATTAATACAGTGCAGGGCTTCAAACAGGCATGGGATAGGCATAAGGGAGCAATACAGATGAGTATGAATAGATAGGCAATTGACAGAGCAAAGGTCGATGGCACATTTATAAGGTAGAAAAGAAATGGGTAGACTGGATGGGCCTTGCGGTCCTTATCTGCCATCAACTTCTATGTTTCTATGTTTGTTGATCACTTTGCTGCTCAACTGATGAAATAATTGAAATAAAGTACTTGTTTAGTGCAGTTTGTACATGGAATAGATTACTGACCCACCTTGACTCTACAATTCAACACTATAAAATTTGGAACTATATGCCAATTATTGGAGTCCGTATAACGTAGTGGTTAAGGGCACTAAGCTGCAGACCTAGAGTCCTGGGTTTAAATCCCATCAGCCCCCACTTGCATACTGTGTGACCCTGAGCAAGTCACTTAACTTCCTTGTGCTCCCAGGTGGCACCTGGAAACAAGATCTGGCTTAGTGTGCCTTTCCTGGTTAAACAATTCCCCCTTTCCCCCTTTCCCAGAAATGAACAGACTTTTCTAACATGTGCTGTACCGCATTTGAGAATCATTGCTTGCTGCCAAGTATAACTAAGTCTAGCCAACTAATACCATTTTATGTGCAATGTCTTAAAGCTCAATACACAGTGGCCCAGATATTCAAACTACGCCAGGCTGTGGCGTTGCTGTAAGCAGGCGCAGCTCAACTTGGCACAAATGAGGGGTGTGGACTAAGCGATATTCAATGGAGCTGCACCATGGCTCAGCAGCTTTGAATATCTCAACCTGGCCACCCCCACTGTGCATGGCACAGTGGCACTGCGCCAGCGCAAGTGGCCAGAGTGAGGCATGGAGATGTTCTAGCGTAAGTTCCATTGCGCCATGCACAGCAACTGTGATATTCAAAAGTTGACGTACAAATGGGGCCATAATGTATGCAAGGTGCACATAGGACCATTTGCATGTCATTATGGCCCTATTTGCATGCAGGTGCGCTGATCCCCGACGACTTGTGCCTGGCGCCCTGCCAGGCAGCAGCCGTCGGGGACTGACGCCCCCTACAGCCTGATCGTGGGCATTGTTTAAAAAAAGATCCCCTTCCAATATCCCTGGTGGTCCAGTGGACCTCTATCTGCCCGATCGCGGGCATTTGTATAAAATAGACTAATTCGTCCAATATCCCTGGTAGTCCAGTGGACCCCTATCTGCCCGATCGCGGGCATTTGTATAAAATAGAATAATTCATCCAATATCCCTGGTGGTCCAGTGGACCACTCTCTGCCCGATCGTGGGCGTCTGTGAAAAAAAAAAGTCATATATTCCTGGTAGTCCAGTGGACCACTTTCTGCCCAATCACAGGCATTTGTAAAAGGAGACTTCCAGTATCCCTGGTGGTCCAGTGGACTGCTTTCTGCCCGATTGTGGGCCTTTGTACAAAGCAGACTTCCAATATCCCTAGTGGTCAGTGGACCGCTGTCTACCCGATCGCGGGCATCTGTAAAAAGTCCTATATCCCTGGTGGTCTAGGGTACCCCACTCCCACCCGCCCACTGAGGCCCACCCTGCTCCCCAGTCAGCGGTGAGGCGGCAACACCCCACCCGCCTGCACTGCCCGCCCGGCTTTAACCACCATATAGTAAGGCTGCCATTAGCCCGCCCGGCCAACCCGGGGGTGGAAGCCCAGAAGCGGTGGGGCTCAGTGAAGCCCAGCCAAGGTAACCTGAACCACCTGTTTCCTGAATGCCGATGAGCAGACAAATCCCACTAGACCACCAATATTAAATCTTCGTTACAAATGCCGCCGTCAGACAAAGTCCACTAGACCACCAGGGATATAAAACGATAATCTTTTTGTTTTATACAAATGCCCACGATTGGGCATGAAAGAGATACCACCAGGTGCAGCAGAACTCGGGTGGCCACCCACAGGTGGCAGCTGCCATGTTGCACCCTGCAATGTGGCAGGTCACCTGTGGGTGGCCATCAGTTGTTCCTTTGAGGGGGCTTAACTTTGTGCTGGCATAGGTAGGGTTGCATGCATGGCTCTGCACATCCCGGGCTGAATATCGGGCTGTGCAGGTTATGCATGGGCACGCCACTGTGCCTATACATTACTGGTGCACTCTGACGCGCCGGGTTTGTGCCTGCACCTTTCCCTTTGAATATCGCTTGAAGGCGATCAGTGGGTGCGTGATGGTGAAACACTGTTGCGCCATGCGCAACCCTTTTGAATATCTGGGCCTCAGTGTATAGACTATGCTGCACAATGTAGGGCTGGGATTAATCTGCATGGCCTACTCAGTTACACACATTTTTCTATCTTTACCCTTTTCTTTTTATCTTTTGCTAATAAAGTAAAATTTAGTCCAAGATGTGCAAGGGATCTGTTTGTTACTCATGTGGTTTGAAGTAATTATGGTGACTGACTGGTTTGCACTCTGTGTCAAGGTGCGCCCCCACTGAATCTAGGCCTGATACGAGTAATGGTACACAAACTGAGAGCCGTTATTACCTAAGGACACATTCCTTCTGCAGCATAGAGCAGTGATGCCTTCTGATGGAGTGTATTAATCTGCATGGCCTTCTCGAGCCACACTCTCAAATGCTGCCTCAGCAACTTTATCCAGTCTGAATCTTTTTCAGGAATAAGCATGAGAGAATACTTTGCCACTGGTTAGCTAACTTGATGAGTGATGAAACACAACCCAAGTCTTCATTTAACTAATCACTATTACATCATAAACTAACAAGGTGTTGATCTGAGTGAGGCTGCATGGGCTAATTATACCCATATATCACACAAGATTGATGTTATTAATTTATCTAGAATGAACCCCAATACAGCTTCTTGGAGATTGAAACTGCCAAACAAAGTCTGTTCCTTCCAGGCACACTTATAGCTGATATCTTCTAAACTGTTTTTCCAACACTTGCAGCAACACAATCCTTTGGATTGTTTGTTTGTGTCAGATAGAACCTTTCTGACCGGTTTATTAGTTGATCTCTTCTTTGTTACATGTAAAATACAAGTTTTATAAGCATGCTATATCCTGTACCCTGATCAAGAGGGTGATAAATTACCATAGTTAGTATTTAGAAATATATAGAGACTATTTAATTTTGTAGAACTAGTGTTAGGTAAGTCCATGGTAACTTTGTTTGAGCCTGCACTTTTCAAACCAAATTCATAATTTAAATTGGAAGTAACTTACTGAGCCTTAGATCACTTAAGTACTTAATACTTGTTCCTCTCTTGTACATATTGTTAGTAATTCACTTATTTGAATATAATTGCATACGTTAAGGTATAAGTTCTCTGTGAACAGAAAGCTTTAAAGGACATCCCTCCAGCCAGTCCACAGTTTAGATTCACACTGTCTAATAGACAGAGGCCTTCTAGTGTAACTCTGTTGCCCTATCTTATTATATAGCTAAACTACTTAACTGTGTCTAAACTTTGTAAAGTTGTATCATGGAATGTCCAAGGTTTGGGTTCCCCATTAAGAGGAAAAGGTCCTAGCATATATATATATGTATATATATATATATATATATATATATATATATATAAATATAAGGCTGAGATAACTGTCCTTCAGAAAACACACCTGGTCCCCACAGAAGCACCTAAGCTTAACAGAGAAATGAGTTGCACATGCTGAATTTCACTGCTTTAATTCTAAAAAGGACTGCCATTTTAATTAAAAGGGGTGCTCTTTGTTAAGCATAAATATTTCACAGATTCTGAGGCAAGATTTCAGATACTCATGGGGTTACCTGAAAGCAAACCAGCAGCCCTCTGTAATGTTTATGCTCTCAACAAGGACCAGAAACAATGTTATAGTTATATAACCTCACAATTAAATGGCTTTACAGATTATGAAATTGTACTGGGAGGTGAGTTTAACAATGACCTAGATTCCATCCTGGACAGATGTACCTAACATAAAAAAAACTTTATTGGCCCCACACCTACGCTAAGAACCTTAATTAAACTCCTAGAAGACTTGGGCTTTACTGATACTTGGCATATCACCCGTCCTCAATGCAGTGATTTTAGTTTCCTCACTAACAGACATGGGTCTTGTAGCAGATTGGATTACATTTTCCTATCATCATCTCTTAAAAATTCAGCCTGTTCTACTGATATAAAAGTATTATTATTTCGGGCCATGCTCCAAAAGTCACAGAAGTTTTGGAGGGGAGGTAGACACTAGTCCTTTTTCAGAGGACAGAGTCCTGAAGGAACTGAACAAAGCAATGGAGTCAGGTGGGGTGCATCCTAGGGTATTGAGGAAGCTCAGGGAGGTACTGGCTGCACCTCTGAGAGTCCTATTTAACAGCTAACTGGAAGCAGGAGTGGTTTCAGAGGACTGGAGGAGGGCAGATGTAGTCCCACTTTACAAAAGTGGTGGCAGGGAGGAGGCTGGCAGTTATAAGCCAGTCAGTCTGACATTAGTGGTGGAAACGTTAATAGAAATCACTGCTGAAGGAAAGGATAGTGGAATATCTTGAATATAGTGGGTTACAGGAAGGACCTGAGGCAGCAGAAGTTCACAGGGAGAGGTAATCTCAAATGAATATGATAGATTTTTTGACTGGGTGACAGAGGAATTAGAGCAGGGTGGAGTGGTGGATGTGGCTACCTACATTTCAATAAGGCTTTCGACACCGCTTCACATAGGAGAGAGAGTAAAGCAAGCTGGGTAGCATGAGTGAGTCTAAAGGTGGTAAACTGGATAACAAATTGGTTAGGGTGACCACAGGGATGGTGGTAAATGGAGTTCACTCCGAAAGGGAGGGTGACGGTGGGGTACTGCAGGGATCAGTGCTGGGGACAGTCCTTTTTTAATGTCTTTATAAGCTGGAAGGAAGGGTCTGGCTCTTTGCTGATGATGCCAAAATCGGCAATAGGGTGGACTCTCCGGGGGATATGTGTGGAAAGGATGAGCAGAGACCTGAGAAAATGAGAGGAGTGGTCAAGAGTATGGTAGTGCACCTGACCCAGTGGTGCAGAGGGTCAAGGTACTGGACGCTACACCAGTGACCCGGGTTCCGATACGGACTCGGGTTGCCAGAGGTCAGTGGGGGAGGGAGGGGATTGAGCATCCGGAGACAGCTCTCCTCTCCTGGGGGGAGGGTTACAGGGATGCTTGGCATCCTGGTGGCCCCCGATGGAGATGGGTGGCATTACAGGACTTGCCAGCTAATGTGGTGGGTGGAGGGTGGCAGACGCTAGCAGGGTTGCCATGCACTATGGTTTCATTGCACGTCGCACTTAGGGGGAGGATCCATGGGGTAAAAAGTGAAAACACCCCTTGCAGACCAGTGGAGATGAAGAGGGCTTCAGGGGCAGGGACCACATCCCAAGGCCGGCCCAGTGCACCAGAAATCTCCCCAGGCACCAACCTGATAGCCAGGTAGGTCCTTGAGTCTGTAAGGTCATCAAGGGAGGGTGGACCCTCCCCTGGGGGTACCCAGTTGCTGGGGGACTGAACCTGCTGAGCTGTTTGGGTGGGAGAGGATAATAGCAGCGGGGGTTCAGGTAGGGAGTGAGAGGCCCTAGCTGAGAGAGTTCTTTGGAAGGATGCCCCGAACTGCAGGGCAATAAAGAGAAATAAATTTAAAAAAAAGAGTATTATAGCTGGGTTTCAATGCAAACAAGCTCAAAATTATGCACCTAAGGCATAACAGCCCAGGGGAAAAGTTCAACATGGGTGGAGTGGTATTGACAACTACCAAGCAGGAAAGAGACCTGGGAATAATCATATCTGATTACCTGAAAGTGGCCAGACAGTGGAACAAAACAGTCAGGAGGGCTAGTGGGATACTGGGGTTCAGAGGGTGGGGTATTACCAGCAGAAAGAAGGAGGTGATGGTGCCTCTGTATAGATCACTGGTAAGACCCCACCTAGAATACTGTGTTCAGTTCTGGAGACCATATCTCCTGAAGGACATAAATAGAGTGGAGGCAGTTCAGAGGAGGGCAGTTAAAGCGGTGCAGGGACTGCATCAAAAGCTCTATGAGGAGAGACTTAAAGACCTCCATATGTACACCTGGAAGATAGGAAGGAGAGGGAGTTTGATAGAGACCTTTAAATGCCTTACAGGGTAAATAAGGTACAGGAGGGAAGTATTTTTCAGCAAAAAAAGGTACTCAAAAGAGAAGGGGGCATGCTATGAAGCCAGAAGTGGGTAGATTCAGGAGAGATGTGAAGTACTTCATCACAGAATGAGTGGTGGATTCCTGTAACAGCTTTTTCTGTGCCCCCTAACCATACACTGAAATTTGCACACCTCTCTGTTTACTGCCCTTACCTCAACTCCACCCCACCATATACCTTCCATTCCTTCACCGCCCTGTAAATGCTGCCTCCCCCTTCCCCTACTCTATTCACCCCGATACACCTCTGCTACTAATGAACTGACTGTTTTGCAGCTATTAACTCTGGACAAGACCATGAGCTGCTATATGTATGATAGCTAATTTATAACAATATCCTGTATGGGTTAACTATTCCCATAATCTGTACTGATGATTGATTTCTGTGTAACTAATCCTTTTTTGTACCTATGAATATGTGTACCATTTATCGACATGAAACCTTTGTAAAGGAGCTTTTAGTTCAAAGGTTGCAATCTGAAGCATTTAAATAAATACAAAAATAAACTAATAAACAGAGAGCAATCTTCTGTTACAGAGAATGAAATTTAGAATTAGAGATACTTCTGAGGAAGTACTTTGTTCTGTTTGAAATGCCCATGCCAAAAAAACACTCTGCACAATTTTTTTTTTATTCTATTGCTACTGAGAATAATAAAACACTATTTGTACATTTTATAACTTATCATAGGAAAACAAGAGGTGGATACTCTTGGTAAACCAATTCAGCTTAATGAGATCACAATGGTAATTCAAAGCCTCCCAAATGGTAAAACTCCAGGGATGGATGGTATCCCAGGTGAGGTTTACAAACTTCTGTCCCCACCAATAGCCCCCATTTTACATAAGACAATTTCTGAATACTGGAACAAACAATCATTACCCCCACTATGACAGAAGCCTTCATCACTCTTATTCCAAAAAAGGAACAATTTGTTAGACTATGTCAGTTGTAGATCTATATTTTGTTAAACCAAGATTACAAAATACTGCCTAAGATATTGCCTAACAAGTACAGTTGGCCCTAGTCTCCACCCACAGCACTGTCAAAACCTCCCTTATTGTCCCAGGTAAGGACCTCATGGCCCAGAGATCCTTTTGCTATCGGGCCCCCTCCTGGTTCAATTCCCTCCCAGCCAATATAGCGGACTCCACTAAGCTTGGTTCTTTCAAGGTCTCCCTCAGAAGCCATCTGACAAGCACTCGCTGCTGCAACTGCACATAATCCCCCACCTGCCCCTTACCTTCACCCCTAGGCTGGGTCTGCACTGTCTACTTTTGTTGTATATACCTGGGGTCTCATACAACATCTGCTGACTAATGTAATAAAATATCTCTGGTTGCTACCTGATGTGGTACTCGTATACCTATATTATGACTACTGTGATCTACTTATTACCAAGCGTGTACCACCAGTGAATGCCTGTAACACTGGTTGCTTTTTAAATCTAAGTATTTTATACTATACTGTTTTGTTTGCTGTAATGTATTGCTCTCTTGACGAAGTGCCTTTGTAAATGAGTCTATGACTCAAAAGCCTGTAAACCGATGATCTAATAAATAAATAAATAAAACTAATTACAACAGATTTAAAGAATGGATTCAAAAGGAAATAACTGAGTTTATTAATATTAATGACAATGGAGAAATTTCCCAATCCTGCCTTTGGGAAACTTGAAAGGTATATCTAAGGAAAGTAATAAGCTACTTAACTTCTAAAAAGGACTCACAGAAGAAACTATGAGTTGAAAAGCATCTTAAAACTACAGAAAACCTATACAGACAGAAGTCTAGTCATAGGGCCAATTTGTTGAGAAGTATGACAACTTTTAAATATGAAATAACTAAAATATATTTGTCAAAGGCCAAATCCATCCTGTTTTGGACAAAGCAGTCATTTTGGGAGTATGGGGGAAAAACGAGTAAATTACTAGTTTACAGATTTAAAAGCAGCAACAACCTAATCTGAGGCATCCAGAATGATGCTGGGAAAGTAGTCTGGACTAAGGGGGAAATTAATAGAGTGTTCACCAAATTTTATAAGAATTATATAAGAGCAAAATAAAAAATACCAAATCAGACATTAATAGTTTTCTGACAGGGATGAAGCTTCCCAATTGTCAAAACAAGAGGTGGATACTCTTGGTAAACCAATTCAAGCTTAATGAGATCACAATGGTAATTGAAGCCTCCCAAATGGTAAAACTCCAGGGATGGATGATATCCCAGGTGAGGTTTACAAGCGTCTGTCCTCATCAATAGCCCCATTTACATAAGACAATTTCTGAACCCTGGAACAAGCAATCATTACCCCACTATAACAGAAGCCTTCATCACTCTTATTCCAAAAAAGAACAATTTGTTAGACTATGTCAATTATAGATCTATATTTTGTTAAACCAAGATTACAAAATACTGCCTAAGATATTGCCTAACAGAGTACAGTTGGCCCTAGGAAAATATTAGGGAAGAACAAGTAGGCTTTTAAAGGCAAAACTGAGGCAGATAATGTCAGAAGACTTCTTAACACAATATGGTCTTTTACTAAAGAAAGTTCCAGCCATTACAGTTGCCTTAGATACAGTATGATGAAGGCTTTGATTGGCTGGAGTGGGTATCGTGGACTTTGTACTTAACATATTTGGCTTTGAAAATGTACTTGGAAATGGGTCTCTATTCTGTACAAACAATCCCCAGCAGAGGTCATTAATAAATGGCTTGATATCTCCTTTTTTCAAACTGTGTCGAGGAACAGGGCAGGTTGTCCTCTCTCCCCATGTCATTTTATTCTCTCTATCAAACCACTAATCCAGACCATTGTGAACTCCCCTAAGATTCATGGCATCAAAATCGGCAAACTTGAACAAACTATTTTTGCTTACACTGGTGATATATTATTTTTTTTGTTTAGTCATAATGATTTTTTTTGTCAAAAGGAAAGGTAAAACAGTATACATAGGATTACAAAAGACAGCAACAAGCAGCAGTGTAAACAGCTCATCACAAATGCTTAAATACATACAAACAATTAATACGATTTAAAATATTATAGAAAGTAATTAGTTAATTAATAACTTATAATTGGAAATTGGACCTTGGACCTATAACCAAGCCAATGGCGATATATTATTGACTCTCAGTAGACCTGTAGACTCTTGTAGTGTGCTCAACCCCTGCTTCAACAATTCAGTGAAGTCTGTGGTTAGACAGTAAATTGGAGTAAGATACAAATTATGCCCCTGTTTTGTCCAGAAATATTAGAAATTAGACTTTAAAAACTTTTCAGTGAGAATGTACTCCAAAGTGAACTGAAGTGAACTGCAGTACCTTGGAATAACATTAAATAATGATCTTAAACGAATACCAGATCTTACTATGCTCCCCTTTATAAAAGATCTTCAGACAGACGTAGAGAGATGGAGCAAACTTTGTTTATCTCTGTTAGGAAAATAAATACTATTAAGGATGACGGTGGCACCGAAGCTGTTCTACATGTTCCAAAACTTTTCACTTGTCATAGAAAGAAAATCATTGAAGAAAATAGAAAATAGCATCAGAAAATGTTCATGGGGTCATAAACCCCCACATCTCCCTGTTAATAAGCTATGAACTCCCCTAAATGAGGGAGGTTTTGCTCTGACTTGATGGGAACGATATTACTGGGCTTTCCTTACTAAACAAGCTCTTCTGCACCTGTAGAATATTCATACCCAGGAAACTACATTATGTGGCTTTCTATGGAGTCTCAGTTATTAGCCCCACACCAACTCCTGGACTGTACTTTCATCCCACTCCCAGAGAGTCTTAAAGATAATCAAATTCCTAGGAAAGTATTCTCACAAATGAATCCCAGCCTCGTTCCAACTGGAGATCTCCCACCATGGAATAACGCATATATTTTATGCAATGGGCACCCATTAGATGATCCATACTGGAGTAAACGTGGCATTTGTAGGTTATCTAACATTTTAGACAATAAATCCAAAGTTCTGTTATCCACTGCTAAACTTTAGGAGAACTTTAGAGTTCATAGATTACATTTCTGTTACTACCTCCAGCTTAGGGAGGCCCTACACCTGGTACTTGATCATAATCTTATGCTCCCAGAATTCTCAGAATGGTCCCAATTTATTTTCCGGAAAGGAGCTAGTGTACTTTACAAACTACTCTTGCAACCTGATTGTAACTTAACAGATTCTTCCAAGAAGAGTCAGAGCATGAGCTTAATTTTAATTTATTTTTATTTATTTGGAAAATGTTTCACCAGGAAAGACAACATGAGCTGTAAACAGCTTGTTTATAGAAGCGTCCTGGGGGAAGGGGTACTATATTTGGGAGCAGTACAGGTACTTATTAATACAAATCATTTGAGTACGTTGAGCAATAGTAGCATTCAGATATCACCAGAGGAATGGCGTTCAGCTTAGAATAACGCCACAAATTCTACAAAAGAAACACAGGAAAGGTAGAAGAAATTTAAAACTTTGCATTACTTCTATTTCTCCCCGCTTAAATTGGAAAATGTAGGATTTTTATTAGATGGTACTGTAGATACTAGAGATGCTCTTGTCCAAATGCTGATTTGTCACACATGTTCTGGAAGGGCTCCTATCATAGTCAATTCTGGGGTTCAATCCAGAACATATGCTCCAAAGTTGTTAATCAAACCCCACTGTCACCCTCATTATTTATTCAGGCATCTTTCCAAACTGTATAACTCAAAATAAAGAACAGAAACTTTGGATTCTTGCTGCACTCCTGGGTGCTAAAAGACTAATCTTATCTAACTTGTGGAAAGCAATTTTAATGCCTTCTACAGCGGACTGATTTATATATATATATATATATATATATATATATATATTATATATATGTGGAGACAACAGCTAACAATGAAAGGATTACTTGCATGCTTTGACACAATCTAGAGCTCCTTTCTACAACTTTCTTTCAAATGAGTTATTCGAATATTTGTTTCTTCTTTTTGTAAGTCTGTATTTTGATTATTGCTGTGAATATCTAACCCTTTGAGCATTATCATAATTTACTACACTTGGAGAAGTTGCTTCCATTTAACAGGTGCCTTTATTTTATAAGTATCTGTTTCCACTAAGTTACCGTGGTGGTTGTTTCTTTTCTTGTTATGTTCTCATGAATACAGATTATTTTCGTGTATTGTTAAAGAAAACCAATAAAGTTTTATTGCAGAAAAAAGTAGTGTTAGAGAATGGCATGCTGACAGAAAGAGTTCATGTGCTATGGTGATCAGGCTGTACATGACAGTATAACAGATTAATGTAGTGCTGACAGCCAGTCAGAATGGAGAATTTCTGAGACTCTTTTTGTAATCTGATTTATAGAGCACCTTATGTATCTCAAAGTGCTTTATAAAGAAATGGGTTAGAAACTGATAATGCACTGACTGTATGCAGACAGAGTAGTCATTATATGTGTTAATACATCCCCCGGAGCCGCTCGTTGCTGAAAACAAGTGGTTTCACCCACGAGAACATAGCTTTCGCTGATATAACTCAAGCTGAAAGCAAATGAAACCATGCCATTTTCAGCAACGAGTGGCGACAGGGCGTATTAATATATTGTTGATCGAGTGATCAATAATATGTTTAAAACAAAAAACTTCCCAGAACGTGCCCGCTTCAGGGCATCTGCGTGTGAGACGCTCTTCACAGAATAAGAGTGCCTCATGTGCAGGGGAAAGGAGCACTCCAATTGATCGGGAGTGCTCCCCCAATTTATAATATGATCAACAACATCCCACATACAGTATGTGTGAAATGTGTGCATCCCAAAGTGACTAGCAAGATGGGAGACCCGGAGCTGAACCTCTGGTGCAGTGGTAATGCTGTTGCTTGTAACACTGATGATCTGGATTTAGGAATGTGCCCAATGCATCAGAGGGCCAAGTGGGGGGAGGTAGGACGAGTGTCCATTGGAGTGCTGTCCTGCTCCATGGTGGGAGAGCTGCTGCACTCAGTGGCATGTTGATTCCTAGTGAAGGCTAGAGACCAGGGTCCAGGGACTGCAAGAAGTGGGCGGAGGTTGCAGCAGACATCAACACAATGTGCATGGGAGCATGCACTTTGTATGAGGACATTGTTGCATGTCCAGACCTCCATGGGGCCTAAGTTGGAAAGGTCCCATGACTGCATCAGCATGGCTATTGAGGTTCTCACCCCTTTGCAGCTGCACTCTGGAACAACAACATAGCAATAGCCATCATCTCTCTCTCTCCACTTGCATCCTCCAGGGGGAGCGCTGCCATGGGGAGAAAACCACACTTGGTGACCTGTGCCGATAAGCCCAGAAGAAGAGGTTGGATAAGGAGGGGGCCTTGCCTAAGGGCAGATATAGGGGTGCATCCCCACTTGGCACATGGAGATGAAAACAGTTTAAAAAAAAGCTGGGAGATTGAGTAATTCAGATTGCAGACTAGAGAGTCTCTACCCTGAGGTATAACCACACCCGCTGGTAAATTGTAAGGAATAACCAGAGTCATGGGCTCCATGAAAGTTTGCGAAAAGGGTACAACCTTTTGTGAACAGTACCCTGAACATGGCTAGCTCTGACTTTTTTCTATGCCAGTGTCTTCACCAAATTTTTTTCTTTTGCACCATATGGTAAGCAGGACTTGGTTTATTTAACATTTAATAGCACCAGTTTATATTAACTTTTTATTTATTGGCCCAGATATTCAAAAGGGTTGTGCCCCGGCCACGATATTCAAACAGGAAAAGTCGTGGCACAAATCCCGACGCACGGAGCACATCAGTAGATGCGCAGGCGGGTAGGCGTGCTAATGCATATGCTGCACAGCTCGATATTCAGCCCGGGATGTGCTGGAGCCATGCATGCGCAACCCCTACCTGCGCCAGCACAAAGTTGATCCAAAAAAAAAGGAACAACAGATGACCACCCACAGGTGAGCTGCCGCATTGCAGAGTGCAACACAGCAGCTGCTACCTGTGGGTGGCCACCCGAGCTCCGGCTGCACCTCTGTGGTGGCGCCCCCCCCATGCCCGGTTGCGGGCATCAGTATAAAAAGATATATCCAAAATCCCTGATGGTCCAGTGGACCGCTGCCCGCCCGATCGTGGGCTAAGTAAAAAAAGATATATCATATTATCCCTGGTGTTTCCAGTGAACCACTGCCCGATCTTGGGCGAAGTAAATTAATGATAAATCCAATATCCCTGATGGCCCAGTGGACCTGTCTGCCCGATCGCAGGCTAAGTAAAATAAAGACAAATCCTATCTCCCTGGTGGTCCAGTGGACCGCTGCCCGCCCGATCACGGGCTAAGTGAATAAAGACAAATCATATCTCCCTGGTGATCCAGTGGACCACTGCCTGCCCGATTGCGGGCTACGTGAGAAAAGAATAAGCCTAAATCCCTGGTGGTCCAGTGGACCTGTCCCCCCGATCGCTGGCCGAATTAGAAAAATAAGAACATTATTATCCCTAGTGGTCCAATGGACCCCCTCCCCACCCGCCACTAGATCCCCTGCCCGCTCCCCAGCACCCACCCTTCGCCCGACTGACACCATCAGTAGTGCTGTACGCCCATTGGTCCACAGCGTGAGCCAATGGGCATGCAGCCACTGTACTACACATTCTGATATGTAATGGATCCATATGCTAACTCCATTGAATATCGCCCGGTCAACGCCCAGCGCAGCCAAGTTGGCTATGTCCAGGCTTGCGCCCACAGCCTGGCTTAGTTTGAATATCTGGGCCATTGTATTTTATCAAATACATAATATGCATCCCTGCTGAACAGGTTCAACAGAAACAATTCCAGCAGCTGAAATACATTACAAAAGGGTTGATGAGTATCTATTCATTTGGTACAACGCTGAGCAGGAACGCCTTAAGTAATCTACATTTCAGTATTCTATGTTGAGCTATTATGCAGTCGATGCCCAGTGCTGATATTTAACAAACAGTATCTTCAGTTTCTAGCCAACCTTCCTATAACAGGTCCTTTACCAAAAATACAGCATTTGCAAAGGGTGGTTTAAAATGTTCCTGAGCCCTGAGGCACCCCATGCTTCATCGAAGTACATTTCTGTGGCAGTGCATATATTGTTTGCTTTGTTTATTTAAACTGGTAAGATCAGGGGCCAATAACCCGTTTTCATGGGCGACCAGTGTACATACAAATATTACATACAAATCAATAAATAAAAACATTAAAATACAAAATAGTGGGATTACCTATATTAAAAGTGTTCTTAATCTTGCTCTTAATCTTGCTCTTAATGCTTAGCTGAGTCCCAAGAAACCCTTACATTGCTTAAACCATGCGGTCCCTACCTCTCAGTAGTACCACATCTAGTGGACTGTGTTACACCACAGTTTACCTTGTGGCTCCCATTGCAACAAAAACCCCACACCAAACTGAGCAGGTTATACCAACCCCAACTGGTTGTGCCAGTCAAAGCCCTGAACCACTCAGGGATATGAAAAAAACAACCCTGCAAGAGGACCCCAGTACTGCAGTCAATGCATCCCAGCACCTTTTGGTACGTTATTCTGCCCTCTCCCGCTTGTGCTCATTAAGATAACATGGTGCAAAATAACAAGGAGGAAGAGAGGCTCTACCACTTTAAACTAACTGCCTGTGCACTTTATGAAGTACTTTAAATACATTCAGTAACATTTATGTAACCCCTAGGTGGCGCTATCCCAAGGGATACCACCTCTGCCTCGTGACTAGGTGCAGGTTGAGGGGCCTGAGCTTGTTGAATGGGTACCTCCACCCGGAAGGAAGGTTTAAGGGTAGTGTAGCTGCTCTGGGTACAGCCCTCTGGGACACTGACACTCCCCAATCCCCTAGTAGCCTACACAGGGCAGTAGATAAGCAATCACCGTTGACATCAAAATACAATATTAAACCCACTCTTGCCCCTCTTACCACCAGGCTGGGTCAGCTGCCTTGGCCCTGGAGACCTCCTGTAAAACAAGACCTGGAAAAGAACAATGCAAAGGCGATACAGTATCCCCTCCACAAAGGTACTCAATGGCCAGGTTATATGCAGAAAGAATAGAATCTGATTTATTCATGGGACGTGAACAAGGGTGGGGCAGCAGTCTAGTATTTGATTTCAGATCTGAATTAGGTTATCAGGCATGCAAAAGAGTCCTTCTAGCACAGTCCACACACACTCTGGGTACCCAGTTGTTATGCAGAGCCTAGCCCGAAGCATTGCCCGGGGTAGGCCAGCATTGCAGCTGTTGTTGGGGCCCTTAGGAAAGAAAACAACATGCACTTTACCCACAATTTGTAATCCGGAGCCAGATGGCTCAGTCTGAAATGATTAACAACAATTAAATCAGATGACACACTTTGATTTGAGCTTTGTTGCAGGGAGCTACCCTGATATTTACTCACGCTACCCAGACCAGGATGCAGGATTGATGAGATGAAGACCTCAGGATGGAAGCTGGTTTGCCAGCAGAAGCAGGGCCCACATGACGCACCACAATGGTCATTCCTGTTCGAGGGTGTTGAGCAAAAAGCCGAATCCCCGAGCAGGTCTTTTGTTGGAAGAATCTCTGTGGCATGAGCGGCAATCTGGGCTGAGATGGAGAAGGCCCAGACTAGGTGGAAAGTTCGGATGTCAGTCCGGTTAATTGCTGGAGACAGCGCCCAGCTCGTGTGACACATTCAAGGGTGTGGGGAACCAAATCGCGACCCACACTATGCACACTTATAGTAAAGATAGACAAATACCACCGTCGGATGACAGTCTGGTTGCAAATAGGCAGTGTCTCTCGTAAACCGTAGCTCTGCGGTTCTCTTCAAATCCTGACAGGCCAATCACTTCAGAAGCAAGTCTTCGGTCCACACCAGGCGAAATAAACTCTCACAATTCAGGATTCCAATCACTAAAGCAGCAATTTCTGAAACACTACGATATCAGATTGCAGACTTCTTCACTTAGGAAGATGGTAGCAGGCAGGCCAGACACAGCCTTCCCGCCAATTCCCTGCACTACCACGCAGGAGCAACTGCTCAAATCTCTCAAGCTGTTCACTCTCTCAACTCCAGCTACACACTGACTCATCACTGCTGTAGGTAGCTCTAGGCTTTCCCAGTGATCCAAAAGGTTCAGTTGGTTTATCCATCTGTCTGTCACAGAAAGGGCTTTCCCTCCAGGTCCATTTAGGCACCATAGGGTAAAAACTACAATTCCTACAGAAATTCACTCCCACAAGACCTCTGGGGACAGTCTTCATTTTAGGGTCCCCTGAAGTTCCGATTGGCCCAAACTGGCAGTTCAGGACCAAAATGGTGGTTTTTGGCAAAACAGTCCATGCTGCAAAGAAGAGCAGGTTAGATAAACTACCCTATTATAATTACTAAAGCAGATAATCAATAGATAATCACAGATCCTATTAGGGCTTCCTCTGCAATGTAATGGCAGGTAAACAGCTGTAACAGCCAGGTGGGATCGAGCCTAAAACCACCCGGACTCCACCCAGATTAATTATAACCTACGAGATAAGTCCCTCTTAAACAGACAGGCATGGAGGTTAACAGGGCACTTACAAGCATTTTTAAACTATTTGGACACAAACACCAGCCTGGCAGTGAGCATTAGGCAAACCCAGGAAGATATCTTAGGAACCTCCATTTGTAGGGGGGTTACATTTATAACAGTTGCTAACATTTCCCTACATAGAATAACCAGTAGACTTGAACTTTCGTAACTGCAAACTACTATAAAGGAAATCACCAGAGAAACAAAGCAGTTCTGATGTCCCAGCAGCATATTTTGGTCACAGTTCAGGTAGCTTATCCCTGTACTCCGAACTCAAGTGCCCTAGCCATGAGCTAGAAAAACTGCTTAAGTATCAAAGTCTTCATTCCATAGGGAATACGACAATGTGCATTTCATCGGGTATTTACTTTCCATCGGTGTGTAGGTTGGGGTAAGTGTGTGATGATCATTGTGCAGCAACTGTGTCTAACAGAAAGTGAATTGTCCCGTATCCTGATCCGAGGCTGCCTTCTCACCTACTGCTACCCTTTGGTTTTGGGCAAGTTTGTTCACACACTTACCTCTCTCCTTAGGGTTTGTGAATTGATATTGTCTCCAGCCAGTGGTGAAATGCAGGGGACAAGGTAAGCAAGTGAGTAGGAATCTCGAGTTCCCAAACCTTTCTTTTCACCCCATCAAGGCTTTTTGTTGGGACTGGGTTGCATATGACAGGTCTGGAAAGAACAGTACTTTACTGTCCTAAAACATAATAGTGCCTCTGCTCTCACTACACCCTATAGTTGGTCCCTTTCCATCGATGCTGTGTGTACCATCAGAAGAGATGCGAGATTTTTTAGTTGTTCTGGCTCATCTGTGGCTAATCTTAGGCCCTGTCCACACTACACCGCTTCAGCCCGATAATGGATGCAATCCGTTACGCCGTGAGGCCGGTGCAGTCGTCCGCCTCGGCGGTGTCTGTTATGGGACTGGCACCGCTTGTAATCCCTGTCGGGATCCGGGCGCACGTTACAGCGGCAACCTTATCCTCATACGTCTTCGCCGCTGCGCCGGTGCCCTGCAGTAGGGACTATTATCGGAGGTCCACACCATCACGTAACGCTACCAGGCAGGACTGGTTATAATCGCTTGTTGAAACCACCTCATATGTGGTTTCAACAACGGTTACGAAAACGCTCCTGTAACGCTACAGGTGTAAACGCCACCCATTACGGTAACTGCTTACACCCTCTGTAATGTTACAGAGGCATAGCGTGGACAGGACCTTATATAACCTTACACTTGTGTGGGAGGAACAACTTGAATCCATTCTTTTAGAAAGATTTTAAGGTTGTCCACCACTGTTCCCTCAGGGGGACCAGCAGTCTGACATTTACAGAACAGACAATGTTTCTCAACTGTTCTGTTCTGTTTATTAGGGCCGGTTGGTTGCTCTTTAACTGTCGTCGCTGCTGCAGGCAACACTTTCGTGGCAGTTGTCTCAGACTCCTTCATTGACTCGCCTGATGCTTCTGTTTTCATTTCAGTGGCTGTCATTTGTTGTCTGAAGGCATCTAGTTTTTGATCTATTTTCTGCATAATCTTTGTAAATGCACTTACCACTACTTGAAGTGAATCGAGCAAGGCCACTGATGATCCTGCAGGAGCCGTGATAAGAGTCAGGTGGTTCAGGCTGTTTTGGAGCTCTTTCCACATGACTGGAAAGAATCTTGTTGCATATTGACTTTTGGACACTGTATCCATCCATCTATCTATCTATCTATCTATCTATCTATCTATCTATCTATCTATCTATCTGTCTGTCTGTCTATCTAAAGTTGATAACTGGGAAAAGGACACTGAGACGCTCATTTCCAGGTGCGACCCGGGGGATAGCATTTCATGAGGACAAAAACAACAATTTACAAATTCAAACAAATAATGTATAAACAGAACAGACAAGAGCAACACAGTACAATAACTAGTATACAATGGGCCGGATATTCAAAAGGGTTGCGCAATGCACAATAGGGTTGCGCCAGCGCAAGTCAGAAAATGCGCCATTCTGCGATATTCAGCAGGAAGCAGTTGCACCACCGAAAACATGCTGAGCAACAGCGCAATGATAATGAAGGCATGCGCAACCGAAGGGGGTGGAACCATGCATAAAGTGCGTAGTGCGATGTTCAAAGACTTGCGCAATGCGCAACAGTGGAGCAGGCGGAAGTTGCGCCATAGCGGAAATGAGCCAAAACAAAAAGGAGCAAGGAAGAGGCGCAAGAACGCTACAGGGAAGCCACATGAGGCAGGGAGAGAGACAGAGCAAGAGGGACAAAGAGGGCAGGCCAGGGAAACAAGAGGACAGAATAGGGGCAAGGGAAGGTGTGTGGGGCCACAGAGTGCAGAGGCCAGTAGGTGTACCCGGTGCAGTGGAGGTAGCAGTCAGGACAGTGGGGGGAACAAAGCAACAACAGCCAGGGGACACAAGCCAGGGACATGGACAGTGCCACCTTCCACATAGACTGTAATGGGGGGTGAAGGCATGCTGCAGGGGACATGGCCGTGGAAGGGCGCGGTGATGCGTGAACCAACAGGCAGTACCGAGCCCGCACCAGCTTTGAGCTGTACCAGATGTCGAGATTGTGGGCCGGTACCACCTGAACAGGCGTAATACTGAGGCGGCTCTGTGAGCTGTGCAGTGATGTGGATGCAGGCACCCACACGACGGAGTCATGCTCTGTCAGTGGAGACAAAGGTAACAGCCTGCATGTGCTTGCTCGCCACGGGTACCTTCCAGAGACCAACAGGGGACACCGCATGCATAACACAGTCGGCCACATCACGCATCCTCACCCAATTCCTCAGTGCACTGCTGCCACATGCTGCGGAGTACATCCATTTCCCCAGCACCGCGGCGGAGCACACAGCAAACATACAGGAGTTCTACAGGGTAGTACGTATGCCTGGCGTGCTAGGGGTGATAGACTGCACCCATGTGGCCATTCGCACGCCACCTGGCCCCGATGGGGCCGCCTATATGAATCGGAAGGGATATGCCAGTGTCAACTGCCAGGTGGTGTGTGATGCCAGTTGGCGCATCATCAATGTCTGTGCCACGCACCCTGGGGGAGCACATGATTCTTTCATATGGTACCAGTCGGCACTGTGCCATCGATTCAAGAGTGGGGACATCCCCACAGGACATCTAGTAGGTGAGTATGCATGTAGAACTGACAAATCGTGGGCAAGGGGGGGTTAGCCATTTAAGACATTTAAACACCTCAAGGGCATAAACAAGGTGAAAGAGTCTAACATGTTTAAATATAAGAAAAATAGCAGGACAAGAGGACACAGCATGAGATTAGAGGGAGGCCGATTAAGGGGAATGTGAGGAAATTCTTTTTCACAGAAAGGGTAGTAGATGCATGGAATGGCTTACCACAAGAAGTGGTGGCTATGAATACAGTGCAGGGCTTCAAACAGGCATGGGATAGGCATAAGGAGCAATACAAATGACTATGAATAGATAGGTCACGGACAGAGCAAAGGCCGAGGGAAACATCTATAAGGTAGAAAAAGAAATGGGCAGACTGGATGGGCCTTGCGGTCCTTATCTGCCGTCAACTTCTATGTTTCTATGTTTCTATGTAAGCCACAGGTGCCATGGGTGTGGCACACAGGGTTAGGGGCAGTCTGAGCCTGAACAAGACACTAACCTCCACTGTCTCCACACAGGTGACAGTGGATTTCACCTGTCCCTGGCTGCTCACACCCTACCGGCGCCCACAACCAATCGCAGTAACGCTTCAATGAGGCACATGCCACATGCAACATCATTGAGCAGGTGTTTGGGATGCTGAAGGCGTGTTTCCATTGCCTGGACACCACCAGCGGTGCCTACAGTATAACCCATCAAAGGCCTGTGCAATATTCCTGGCCTGTTGTATCCTGCACAACATGACCAAAGACTGTGGGATAGCCGTACAGGTCGAAGAGGGGGACAGCGATGGGGACAACGGTGACGCCGGTGACGATGGGGATGGGCAGCCCCCCCTTGGACGACAGGACCCTCGACTGATCCGGCTGGCCCAGCTGCACTGGGACACCATCACAGAGGAGCACTTCAGCCAACACAGCTAAGTCATGGGGCCATGTGCAACCACCAGTGGCTAGGGCACAACCCACATACACACATGAAAACACACCAGGGGTGCATGACAAGGGAAGTGGCAGGACACAGAAGCACACACATACAACCAGGGAGGGTGAACAGTAACACGCACATTGATGGACACCACACATGCACACACAATAGGCACATAGTGCACAGGGTCAGGTGCACAACAGAGCCAGAACACAGACATTAGCAAACACATGTCCACAGGCCACCACGCCCACTGACTGTCTATGTGCATGTGTCAGATGCTGGGCACCATCGCACTTTGGCAGCACAATGCAGGCATCATCATGTGCACACACACACCTGTGGACAGCAGTCGGGAGGGTGTGCTGAGGTGGACCGTGTGTCTGCGTGTGAGGCTGGCACCCACCGCACTGCCCACCAAACACACAATGCACAGGGCAGCACCACACAGGGCCCGCACTGGGAGACAGGTCAGTCTTGCTGCACAGTGCCACGTCCGCCTCAGATGCGTGTGGCCCGCCGAGACCCAGCAGCACTGGCAGGCTGAGGGAGGCATCTGACCAGGTGGCAATCGGCGAACCACCAGGGGTTCCACCGCGTGAACGCGACCGTGCCCGCACAGGTGTCTGCAGCACACCGAACAAACCTGCACCAGGAGTGCTCGGGATGCCCACAGCTGAACCTGGCATCGACAGGGTGGGTGTCGCATGACGCCGGGAACAGGGAGTGGATAGCGAGCTGCGCGGTGTGAGTGACACATGGGCACCTGACTGTGTGCCCATTGTGGCCACGACAGCGACCAACGCTTGTGGTAGTCTGTCAATGGCAGTGGTCACATCCTCCCGCAAATGGTCAATCCATGACAGGATCCTATCGGTGTCCCTGCTGTGTTGCTCCACGACCCGCTCCATGGCCACACACAGTGCCTCCAAGGACGTTGCAAGCCGCATCTGCTGCTGTACTGATGCCTGCAGCAGGCGGGTGTGCTCGTCAAAGAGGTCGCCTGCCACCCCGGCAACCTGTCCTCAGGGTATGGAAGGCCTGATGTTCAGCACCCCTTGAGGATGGGCGCTGCTCACCAGGGCCAGATATGGGCAAGTCCACAGGCGGTGCACAGATGCCACCAGAGCCCTGTACCCCCAGTCCCGGTGGGTGACTGCTGCTGCTGCCCCTCCGCCTGCTGTGCCCAAGGGATCGGCTGTTCTGCCGCTGTGGCCACAACAGTGCCACTGATCTGACCAGCCACCGGTGCTGCCCCACCGGTGCTGACAGGCGCAGCCTGGGACTGTGCTGACATGCTGGCACACATGTCGTAACCAGCCAGGTCCATGGGCGTGTGCTGGCCTGCTGTGTGTCCATTCCATGACACACACATGTCACTGCCCATAATGGTCGTTGCATCATCAATGGTGCAGGTCTGTGCCACAGCCACAGTGTGCTGGCATGCTTGGATGCCAGACCGCTGAGACACAGGAAGGGCCTCCCCCACACCTGTCTCAACGACATCAGTGTTGACAGCCAGGCGGAACCACTGTTGCAATGCACGCCGGCTACCTGCAGAGGTGGATGGTCCCTCCTCCAACTCCAGATGGCTGTCCGCAATGGACAGGCCCTCCACCGCTGACCCCTGCAGATGTGCAGGATCTGTAAAAGAAAGTAAGGACGTGTTAGTGCATGTGATCTACCTCCCCCCTCAGACCATGACGTACCATGCAGTGATGGGCTACCACCTGTCTAGAAGCCACCTTCTGGAACGCCCTCAATGGCACTGCACTGCATGCTTGCAGCAAGCCTGTCCTCTGCCGGAGTCAGCTGCACCACCTCCGGCTGGCCCCCGCCTGTTGCAACACGTGCCGCCCTGATTGCAGCCACCTTCTCCTTCACCCTCCTCCTGTCAGTACCCATCTTCTTCTTACACTCCTGCACAGAGCGCTGGTGGCTGCCATGCAGGTTGATGGCACATGCCACCCCCTCCAATGCAGCAGCACGGGCCTGAGGGGTGCCCCGCCGTCCACTGAGCAGTGGCTCCTGATCGATGTAGGCCTCGAGGAGTGCATCTGTCTCGCCTTGGTAAAATTGGGCCTCCTCTTCCGCCCACCATCGCCTCCTCACCCAGTCCTCGCTCGGTCATTTTCAGCCTGTAGGGTGACAGTGGTGACCTGTGACTGTGCAGTACAAAGCAAGTCCCTGATACCACAGTCCAGAACACCACACAGCATGCAACTCACCTATAAACTGCAGTAACGAATATGGCCACTGCAGAACAGTGTCGCAGTTTTATGCGGCAATCCATGCAAATTAGGTGTGGAGCAACTTTAATGAGATGCAAATCACGCTGCTGCATGGTATTGAATGGCTGATCGGATGATTGCATATGGCGGCTGAATATCGCGCTGTTGTGCTTTGCGAAATAGGGTTGAATGTGCTGAGCCAATGGCGCAGTTCTGTGGCTGCGTAGTACACTGCACTGCGCATGCCCAGGTAGCTTACGCAGGTGTCTGCTGTGCTGATGATGTGCTGTGCGCGGTAGGCAATTCAGGGCACGGCCACCATTGTGCCAGTGGCACTACGGCAATGGTCACTACATGGTGCTGTGGCACAACTGCGCAATAGTTCGCTGTGGCAATGGCACACAGGTGACCAATCACGCTAGATGCATAGATGTCCGATGGCGCTGTGCGTGGCCTTGCGCCAGAGACCCATGACCCTGTGCCCGACCTTTGCCCCCTTGGCGCTATACGTCTGGCATGTCTGCAGCTCTGGCGGCCCATCGGCGCCAGCGGTGGGATTTCCGCTTGCGGCGCCCGGCGACCCCAGGTTCGAGAGCGGACCCGAGTCATCGGAGGGCTGGCTAGGGGAAGGATCAAGCATCCCTATGGATTGCTCTCCTTCTCCGGGGAGGGTCGGGGCAGCACCGGAGCATTGGGGACCCCTGGAGGAGAGCTGGGGGCCTCCACGCTGCCACGCTTACATCAGGGGAGGAGGTAGGCGGACGCTGGGCGTCATTGCCGTCCCGCCTCGGAAGGGAGAAAACTAAGGAGGAAAAGAAGGAGGGGGAGGTCCTCCATCTAGGTGAAGCCTCCCCGGGGGCTTCAATTCACCCCTGCCGCTGCACTCCCAACTAGTTACTGGTTCCGCGGCACTGGAGCTAGGGGGTACCGGTGCCATGGGCCCGCCCTCCGGGGGGAAAGCCGGGGGTGACCGGGAGGGGCGGCAAATGGGCAGGTGGTGGGAGCTCCAGGGGGCGTGACTAGGCTGAAGGAAGACGGAGGACCCCAAAAAATGTCTGCAGCTCTGCGCGCTGTTCGGTGACAGCGCGATAGGGAATGGCGGCGCTGTAATAACAGCATGATAGGGAATGGTAGTGGTGTATTGCACAGCAATTCCACGTGGGGTTGCCGCACTGCGGAGCGCCATATTGCCTACTATAGCACTGGAGATGGCAAGCAGGAGAGCCCCTCAATGGAGTGCCCTTGAGCTGGCCAACCTTGTGGCCATTGAAGCCACACTATGGCCTACTTTGCTGAGGTGCTACTGGACAGGGCCAGGACCCAGGTCTGGCAAGAGGTGGCCAATGACCTGGAGGTGGCCACTGGCCGCAGGAGGACAGCTGAGCAGTGCAGGCACCGGTATGGGGACCTGCGACGGAGGGAGCCGGAGTGACTGGCACATCTGCAGTCACGCGCCAGGAGGGGCGTGGTGCCTCGTCCAGGTGGGTGATAAGTGTACACGCCTGTATGGTCCATATGGGTAACATTGTCTTATGTGTCCAGCACATAGGGGAGGGATGGTCTAGGGTTGGCTGTGGTGGTGTTTACAGGGTATGGGATGGATGGGTCTGGCTGGGTGGGTGGGCACACACATTGGGGCAGGGGGAATATGCTTTGGGTTTGTACTGATGTGTTTCTCTCCTTTTGTTTCCTACAGGCGTGGAAGAGCTGAGGAGGGCCACGGAGCAGCAGCAGAGGGTGGTGGAAGCTGAACGGGAGCATGTCGGGGAACAACCCCAATGCCAGCGACAACCCAATGAGGGTGAGTGCCATGACACCATGATTGCTATTGCATGCTGTGTGACAGGGTGGGGAGCAGGGCATGGCCACCATCCATGGACACCACTGCCATGCACGCGACATGTGACAGTCAGCAATGTCCAGTGGCACTGCATGTCTGGGAGTGTGTCAATGGTGGTCCATGCGTGCACTGGGCACATGGCTGTGGCACTGCCTGCCCACCACATAGCCACATTACTGTACGGCCTTGGTTGTGCTGTGCTGGACATGGGCGGTGTGTGTGTGTGCAGTGGTACACATGGCTGTTGCTGCCTGGTTGGGCATGTCTTGTGCACACAGTCACTGTGGGTGGGCCAGGATCTGGTTCGCGTGGCGGCAGAATCCCTCGCCATACTGTAGGACCTCCATCGGCATGGGGTGAGGAGGAGAAGGCGACCCCAGGAGCGGCCCCAGGCAGCGGAGGAGCAGGCTGGCCACCACTGATCAAGCATAACCTCCCCCTTTGACTGACCCTCACACCCCACCTTCCCTCTCCCATTTGTTCACCCCTGCCCCTTACCCACCCCACCTTGTTCCTGTCCCTCCACCCCATATATGTATATAGATGTTGTTGTTGTTTTATTTTTTGAATATAGTAATTTTGATAAGAATACTGTGGTGGTCTCTGATTTGCAGCTGGCTATAGGTGCTCAGTTGCAGTGGTGTGCATGGCATCTGGGGTGGTTCAGTCATGGGTATGTGTGTGTGTGCGTGGGGAAGTGTCTCTGGTGTGGGAGTAGCTATCAGTTGGTATCTGTGGTGTGTGTTGTTCTCTGTGCATTGCATTACTGTGTGCAGTGGTCCATGGTGCCTGCTCTGTGTCCATTGTGCCTCTGCCAAACTGTCCTTGGCCTGTGCAGCTGACACCCTTGCATGTCTGTGGCCTGCGAGGTCTGCTGCCTTGTCAGTGGCGGCTGTCCCTGCAGGTCATCCACTGTGACCGTCATAATGCTGGGTTGCCTCCTGTCACTGGTGAGGTGCATGTTTGCCTCGGGTGACACTGTGGCCTCGCAGTTGCTGTCCCACCTCCATGCTGTGGCTTGTGTGTGTTGCAGGGCTGTGCACCACTGTCTGTGACTTGTGATCCAGGCATATGCTGGTGGCGTACAGGGCCACAGTTCATGCACAGGGTGGGTGTCACCCCTGTGCCATGGTGGACTGCAGGCTGTGTGTGCACAGTTTACATGGGTCCACACTGGGGGCTTGGTTGCCACACTACTGCATCCCTGTGTTGGTGTCCCCGAGGGTATGGGTGTGTGTTTGCTCCTGCACTGTGTTGCATCCGGTGTGCTGCATGCTTCCACACAGCACTGTGGGTGTCTGTGCTGGCTGCTGTGGCTCGTGGTGGGTCACGCTGTGACACTTTTCTACTGTGCAGGGTGCTGTATCAATGGCGGTGGTGTCACGGGCATGCCCTTCCCCGTGTGGGGTACCTCTTGTGGCGACACATGTTCGGTCTCTCAGCTGTGCCTCAGGAGGATTGTGCGTGTTGGCACTGTGTCTGCTGTTGTTGCATTGCCATGTGCTGCCACCCACTGCTGGGTGCTCATGGTGGGTCTGGCTTGTATGGTTCTGTGGTACACGAGGTTGCAGTGTGACAGTGGGGGTGGGGTATGCATGGGGATTCCTGCAGTGATGGTCACTGCTCATGGGGGGTGTCTTGGGGTCACAGTGCAGGGTGTGCTGTGCATGGGGGGGGCGGCTGTACCATGGGGTGGTCTGCCCTCCTTGTGTGGCAGTCTCAGCTTGCCGGTGGGTGTGCTGGGGCACCATGGCCCAGCTGTGCTTTGTTTGCTTGTCCCCATGGGCCGGTGGATATTCCATCCCTCCCCCAGTTGTGCAGTGCTTGGGGTGTGGGGGTGCATTGTCAGTTCTGCGTGTGTTCCTGTGCCCATCTGTGGCATGGGTGGTGGGCCCCTACCTACCTCCCTGGTTGTGCAGTTCCATTGCTCTGCTGCTGGGGGGCTCCCTGCTTGTGCTGTGGCGCCTCTGGGCTGCTCAGCTGGGCTTCCCTTGTTGCTCTATAGCGCATCGTATCTGCTCAGCTTCCCTTCCAGTTGCACTATGGCACAAGTTGTGCGATATTCAGATGTTGGCTGTTTGCGCAGTTTGGCTTGCTCCTTTTTGAATATCGCGCTCATTGCGATGGGCGCAATGGACTTGTGCTTGCTCCTGCTATTGCGCACTTTTTGGGCGCAGTTTGAATATCCAGCCCCATGTATACATTTTTGTTCCCAAATTTAGTATTAGTCACTTCAGCAGTTTAAACACTGCCAAACAAGCTGGGCGAGAAGTTAATTGCTTGTCTCTAACTTGCATAAATGAAACTTTTAGGAACACTAGAGCAAGAGCTCAAGAAATGAGCTGTTGCTGGCTGGATTGCTGACTCCACCTCATCTTGCGCCAAACAGTTATTAAAAATGATTATACAATGGTGTGTGAAAATCATGCAACTTCATTGGTCAAAACATGTCACATGACAGTGAGTAAACCCTGCATTACCCATGGCTGAGGAGTTGCATTTATAAAAAAACATAAACACATTTTACACATCGGTCTATTGTATAATCACAATAAGGCACTCCAGGATGTAAGTTATTGGGGATTTACCCACTTCTTGTGTGGTTTAGTCACACGGCTGCACCTCATGACACACCACACAAGGCGTGGGTAAACCCCCAATAACCCACACCCTGTCGTGCCTTATTGCTTAATCATTTAATGAAGATCCCCTAGCTCAACTTTTCTGATTATACACGTCCCTCAAAAACTTTTTGTATTGGAGGGTCACATTAAAAATCTGATTCAGATACCTCGCTGAATTATACACATTTTACAAGGAAAGACTCCTCTCCATTAGACAGGGTCAGGATTAGTGGGAACAAGAGAATGGAATGGCAGTTTTAACAGAAAAATGGGATGAGTTTTTACAGACAGGAGAAGACAACCTCTTTTCCATCTTGGAGAGTTTAAGTGGAAAGTGGTGGTGAAATATTTTCATAACATCACCATTTCAAAACCATTTGGCATGTCTAGAAACGGGGGGTGTTGGAGACATTGTGGTGGTAGGGGATAGCACTATCACACATCGTGGATATGCCCCAAATTACAGGTATACTGGACACATTCATGCAACATAGAAACATAGAAGCTGATGACTGATAAGAGCCGCATGGCCCATCCAATCTGCCCTTTTTGTTGCACTACTCACACTATAGACCCTTCCCTTCCATGTCTACGGCAATTTCTCTGCCATCCCCTTACCTATCCCTTATGACTCCCTTGTGATTGTTCCAGGCTTTTTTGAATCCCACCTCTGTTTTCGCCCCCACAAACTCCGTTGCAAGACTGTTCTTGGCATCCACCACCCTTTCTATGAAGAAGTATTTCCTCAAATCTCTCCTAAACCTAATAGGTGGCTCCCCCATGGAGCCTTGGTTCTACACCCCAGGCTGGGATGAGGTCCAAACGTCAAGGTTCAATCGCAGACCCCTACCCCTCTGTGTGGCTTGGTGCTTGCTGTGCCTTCTGCCTCCACCAGAGGCCAGTTAAACACCAAGCCTCATCCCCCCTCCCTCCCCAGAGAAGGTGAGCAGTCCTCAGATGCTTGAGCCACCTCCCCCCGGCCGGCCCTGTGTCTCCCTGGGCAAGTTCCCGAACCCAGGTCAGTGGTGCTGCAATTTGTAGCATTACCACTGTGCCAGTGGGCCAGCCTCTGGAGCACCCTTTTCTCTGAAAAATACCTCCCACTTGTACCTTTTTCACCCCGTGAGGTGTTTAAAGGTCTCAAGTCATATCCCCCCTCTCCCTCCTCTCCTCCAGGGTGTACATGTTTAGTTCCTTTAGCCTCTCTTCATAGGTCATTAGATATAGACTCATTGCCATCTTGATAGCCCTCCTTTGGATGGCCTCCAATCCTGTCTATGTCCTACCTGAGATGTGGCCTCCAAACCTGGGCACAGTACTCCAGCTGGGTTCTTACTAAAGGAAACATATAGTGGCAGCCTGCTTCCTCTTCCTGCTGGTAATGCCCCTGCCTATATACCCCAGTATCCCACTAGCTTTCCCGTTGCTTTGTCACATTGTTCTGGCCACCTTCAGGTCATACAACATGATTACCACCAGTCCTTTTCCTGCTTGGTTGTTGCTAGTATCTCTGCCCCCATTTTGTACTGAACCCTGGTTTATGTGACCCAACTGCATTATTTTTGCACTTTCTTGCCAAACTTTTGACCACCCTCCAGTCATTTCAAGTTTCTTTTCATCCTTTGCACCCCTTCCAGAGTGTCCACCCTGTTGCAGATCTTGTTATCCACAAAAGGCAGACCTTCCCTTCCAGTTCCTCTGCTATGTCACTAATGAAGACATTAAGAGGACTAGCCCTGATATTGATTCCTGTGGTACCCTACTGGTTGCTCTCCCTCTAAAGTGAACTCCATTTTCCCACCACCCTGTGTCTCCTGTCCCTAACAGTTTCTTACCCAAGTGACCATCTTATTGCGCACCCCATGCTACCAACTTGTTTACCAGCCTCCTATGTGGAATGGTGTCAAAGGCCTTGCTGAAGTCCAAGTAAATCATGTATACCAGCCCCAATCCAACACCCTGGTTACCCAGTCAGACAAATCATAGATACGTAGATGCATAGACACTATCGGCAGATAAGGGCCTATGGCCCACCCAGTCTACCCATTTGTGCTTGTAAGTTCCCTTTATGTTTTTCTAGAAGTCTGCTGCCTCCTACCCCTAACCCCCAGAATTCCCTTATGTCTACCCCATGCATTCTTAAATCCCGTGATTGTTTTAGCCCCCACCACTTCCTCTGGCATGGTGTTCCACTTGTCCACCACCCTTTCTGTGAAGAAATTCTTCCTCGCGTTTCCTCTGAATCACCCTCCTCCAATCTTCATCCAATGTCCTCTAGTCCTAGAATATCTTTTCAATGGAAAATAGTGTATTTCTGCACCCTGTTCTTCCCTGTAAGGTACTTGTATGTCTCTATCATATCCCCCCTCTCTTCCAGGGAATACATATTGAAGTGCTTCAGCCTGTCCTCATAGGACTTGTGATGCAATCTCTGTACCATCTTTGTTGCCCTCCTCTGAACTTTCTGTACTCTGTCTATGTCCTTACCTAGGTAAGGTCTCCAGAACTGTACACTGTACTCCAGGTGGGGCCTCACTAGTGTCTTGTATAGTGGAATTATTACCTCCCTTTTCCTGCTGGTGATGCCCTTGCCTATGCATCCCAGCATCCTATTTGCTTTACCTGCTGTCTTGTCGCTGTTCCTCTACCTTGAGATCATCAGAGATGGTAATCCCAAGGTCCATTTCCTGCTTGGTGCATGCTGTATCCTCACCTCCGAACTGATATGTTGTTCCAGGATTTTGTGCCCCATATGCATTATCTTGCACTTTTTGCATTGAATGTTAACTGCCAAACCCTTGACATTCTTCAAGCTTCTGCAGGTCCCTCATCATTCTGTCTACACCCTCTGGCATGTCCACTCTGTTACAGAGCTTTGTGTTGTCAGTGAACAGGGAAATTCTGCCTTTTAGGCCCTCGCCAATGTCACTGATGAAGATGTTGAATAGGACCGTCCCAGCTCTGGTTCCTGTTGTATCCCACTGGTCACTCTTCCCTCTGTAGAGTGATAGCCATCTACCACCACCCTTGTGTTCTGCCACCCAGCTAATTATCCACCCACCGCACTACTGTCCTGCTCACTCCCATATTCCCCAGTTTGTTAAATAGCCTTCTATGTGGCACAGTGTCAAAGGCCTTGTAAGTCCAGATAGGCCATGTCCACTGCCTTCCTGATCCACCTCCCTTGTCACCCAGTCGAAAAACCTCAATGAGGTTGGTCTGGCATGACCTCTCCCCATGAAACCATGCTGCCTTAGGTCTTGTAGTCCGTTGGCAACCAGATGTTCCACCAATCTCTCCTTCAGTAGTGCTTCCATGATCTTCCCAACTACAGAGGTCGGGCTGACTGGTCTGTAGTTGCTTGCTTCCTCTTTGTTCCCACTTTTGTATAAGGGGACTACATCTGCTGTCTTCCAGTCTTTGGGTACCTCCCCTGTTTCCAGTGACTGGCTAAACAGGATTGCCAGAGGTTCAGCCACCTCCTCTCTTAGTTCCTTTAGGACCCTGGGGTGCACCCCATCGGGTCCCATTGCTTTATCAACTCTTATTACTTCCAGTTCCTTCAGGATCCTTTCCCATGTAAAGGGACTTGTGTCTATTTCTGCATCATTCCCACCCCTTGTACTCCCTTCAGGTCCATTACCCTCCTGTTCCTCAGTAATGACTGAGCAGAAATATCTGTTCAGTATGTCAGCTTTACTGTTGTCATCCTCCACGTGGCCCCTGTCCTCCCCTTCAGTCTCACTATCCCTCCCTTTGCCCTTTTTTTCACTTATGTCTCTGTAAAAGGTTTTGTCCCTTCTACCCACTGATTTTGGTATGTACAGTACTTTTCTATCTGAGCTTTGGCTTCCCTTACTGACCTCCCTGCCTCCCTTTGCTTCTCCTGGTACTTCTCCCTATCCCCTTTGCCTGCATCTTTTTGTATTGCCCGAATGTAATCTTTTTGGCTTTCACTTTCTCCGCTACCTACTTGGAAAACCATAATGGTCTCCTCTTCCTTTACCCTTGCTAACCTGCTTAATCAGATTTGTTTGCATGACCCCGTAATACCATGATTCCTTAGGTCCTGTGGTTCATTGGATTCCAGGTGTTCCACGATTCTTGCATTTAATAGTGTTTCCATCAGTTTCCTACTACAGATGTCAGGCTGACAGGCCTGTAATTTCCCTTCTCCTCCTTGCTATCATTTTTGTGAAGTGGAACTATGTCTGCCCTTCTCCAGTCCTCCAAGACCACACCGGTCTCCAGGGAACTGTTAAACAAGTCCATCGGTGTGCAGTTTAGCACCTTCCTGAGTTCCTTTAACACTGCTGTATGAGCCCTGTCTGACCCACTGGCTTTATTCACCCTCAGGTTAGCGAGCGCTTTCCTGAACTTCTACTCAGAAAAGTGACTGGTGTCCATCCCCCCCCAATCTCCTGATGCTTATTTGTGGTCCATCTCCTCCCCCTCAACTGCGAATACTGAGTAGAAATATTTATTTTAGATATTTGACTTTTCTTGGTCCTCCTCAGTATAGCCCCTTGACTCCTTTATTTATTTATTTTTTTATACTTTCTTTTTCATCCTCCTTGCCTGCCCCCAGAGCCCTCTCTTTCCTTCCTCTCTCTCTCTCCCGTTCCACCTTCAGTGGGATCTGCCCCTAGAGTGCCTCCTTCCTCCTCCTGCACATTGGGATCTGTCCCTCTCTGGTGGCCTGGATGGTACCTGAGAGACTATCATCTAGGGCTGCCGGGGGGGGTATTTTCTCGTTTTCTCCCCCCTGGTTTTCCCCTGCCCTCAGGGACGCCCAGTGCTAGGACGTACGTCCCGAGAGGAGGCATGCTGACGCACGCCAGACCTCTCATGCGCCGCTGACGTCCCCACCTCCCCGGCTCCAACGAACGGAGCTGCCTCCATCCCCTTCAGTTGTCGGTGCTTCCACCGGCTGCGAAGTGGATGCAGAACGCAGAGCGTTCTTGGTTCCCCACCCTGAGAGGAGAGCATCCATTGGGATGCTCGATCCTCTCTCTCCTGCCGACCCGGCCACGGAGTTCGTTCCCGAACCCGGGTCGCTGGCGTAGCGCGAGGTGTGGCGTCTAGCGCCTCAACCCTCAGTGCCACCGAGCCGGCACCCTTGACTCCTTTATTAACTGTGCAAAGCCTCCCTTTGTCTTCCTCTTTTCACCGATATACCTTAAAAATGTCTTGCCCCCCCTTTGAGACAATCTGGGCCTGTCTTTCTTCAGCTTGCCCTTTTGTGCTGCTTACCGTCTTGCCTGCTCGCATCTGTTTCCCCAATACACTTCTCTGTTCTTCTCTCCCTGGGTCTCCTTATACCTTTTGTATGCCACTGTTTTTGCCCTTATCTTTTCTGCAGCTTCCCTCAAGAACCGTATTGGTCTCCTCCTTCTGCTTTTGCTTATTTTCCTGACATTTGCTGTTGTTTATTCTGGCCTATTTTCCCTCCGCCCCTCCTCAACATCTCCTCTGCCAGGTCTTCTCGGATACATTCTGTGAGTAGGGAATTCCCAGGTGTCCTGGGTGGCAGTGTGTGTGTGTGTAGGGAATTAGCAGGTGCTTGGCAGTGTTGAGAAATAACCGATACCCTGGGTGGCAGTGTGTAGGGGAATCACCAGGTAACCCAGGTGGCAGTATGTAGGCAATCGTGGCACTAGGTCCAAAGAGCCAAAGAGTGCCAACAAGAATAGTGTTGGCTAGAGCACACTGTAAATATAGTGCCATTTTGTTTTTGTGCCCCGCATCCCTGTCTATAGGATTCTGACTCCTAGGGGAGTGGATCCCAGGAAAGTTAAAATTTGTGGTGCGGAAATACTGTTTCCATCACCCTATGGGAAAAACATCAAAGTCCCAATGTGATAAATATGTCAGAGACCAGGATTAGAATGCTGGTCTCCACTGCTGCTGGCCAAGTTTCTCTGTGCCCCAGCCCCCCATGCCACAGGAGCAGCTCAGCCAGACTCCTGGAATCTGCTCTCCTTATCCATGTAGCGGTACCATGGACAGCGATCAGTGGAATGCATATGGCTAGCGCTGTAAATCCCTGCTCGCTGTCCCTGGTAGCGCTATACGGACTAGTGCTCCCTTGACTGGTGCTATTATCAATCAATTAATCAAAGTCTTTATTTATCAATCAAAGTTTTATTTAACCAGGCGATCACCGTGAGCAAGCTCATTTTCAAGGTGGACCTGGGTTTGTTAACAAGGAACAAGGGACAATATACATGGATGCAACACACAAGAAAATAGTAATAATACAAATAAAATGAGATACAATAATACAGTATATACAAAGTATCAGCAGGTAGCATTGACAGTAGTATATGTTTGGAAACAGAAGATGCAGCTAGTTTTGGGTAGGACACAGTTTTTCATAAAAGTAAAGAAATATACATATCAGGTGCACAACACAAATAAAACCTAATATAAAAAGATATATAGTGATACGGTATGGAGAATTTAGAGCTGGAACCAGGGTCAAAGGAATGTGGAAGGGACAGATATGGGGTTAGAAAAGGGGAGGGGAAGAGTCGATTATAGATGTGATCAGTCTTTAACAGCAGTAATTAGAGTGTGCTTGGACTTATAGCAGTCACTATTTAGGTAGACAAGCACATATTAATGTAGGCTTCTGACCAGGTACCAGCAATCACCAGGTACCCAGGGTGGCAGTATGTAGTGAATCCCCATGTATCCTGAGTGGCAGTGTGTGTGTGTGTGTGGAATCACCGGATACCTGGGTGTGTGTGTGTGTGTGTGTAGGGAATCACGGATACCTGGGTGGTGTGTGTGTGTGTGTGTGTGTGTGTGTGTGTGTGTGTAGGGAATCACCGGATACCTGGGTGGTGGTGTGTGTGTGTGTGTGTGTGTATGTGTGTGTGTAGGGAATCACCGGATACCTGGGTGGCGGTGTGTGCAGTGAATCCCTATAAACTGGCTATGTTTGCAAGCAATTGTTTCCTCCTTCCTTGTAAAGCAGGGAGGGGCTGACATGATGGACCTCAAAGTCCCATATGACCTTACATTACTATGTTACTATGTCAATTTAATGCAGTGGTTGCACTGCTGGAAATACTGGTCTGTAGCCGGAGACAAAACAAACTCACACCAGACAGAAGTCTTAGGGATCAAACTCAGCCATGTTTTATTAATAGAAGTAGCCAAGAGAGAAAAGAATGAGGAAAGTAGGAGGGGCAGCTGCAGAATAAGGGGTGCTAGCTGCACATTCAAGCAGACTTGATAGACCTCTAGGCCTTTATCTGCAGGCAAATTTCATATGTTCGTAAGTATTTAGCCACAAATCTTTAAGAGCAGATTTACAATAAGAGCCACAAAATGGTGGGCCCCATGCACAGATCACAGATATAGAGACTGTATAGACTATATGACTTCTGGTGGCCTGTAGGATCCACATGTTAAATATTCTGTGGAAACTGCTTATTCACCTCTGTGTGACCTGCAACCACTAAACATTGGAAAACATGTTTTAACCTCCCCAATACTTCAGTCAACAGTGGCCACCCCTTCCTGGGTTTAATAAATCACAAACTGATCCTCTTCCCCCATCTAGCAGGCACCAACACAGGCTCCCTACAGGACACCAGCATTACAAATTTAGCTCAAGCAGCCCCCTGAATGACCTAAAATTACCATCATATGCAGCCCAAGGAATATTAGAAAGTGCTGTATGTTAATAGCACCCCAGAGACCACTCTTATGGTTGCAAGAGTGGTCTCATGTGCATTCTTAGGGTATGAGTTTATGATTTTGATTTCCACTCTCCCCAAATGTTGGATGCAAAAATAAGTCATCTTGCATATGCGGATGACATAGTGCTTCTCTTCACTTCTTTTGTAGGACTACACCTGAAAAGTTAGTAAATTTCAAAGATTATGTACTAAATGTTGTTTGACAATAAACACAAATAAAAACACCAAAAATACAAGATCACATAACATACCTTTAACAGGTGTAGCTAATAAAACCAACAAAAAAAAACCAAATGGTTCAATCAGCGAGTCATTAATCTTTGGAACTCATTACCTAAGGCTGTTGTTAACAGTAACACAATGGACACATTTAAAACAGCACTAGATAAGCATATGGGAATAGAAAAATGTACATTTTTCCACTGAAAAGTGGTGAGCTATACGTAGGTCATTGGCCTCCAAGGCTCGTATAAACCTATGAAACTAAAATGTTGGTGTCTGAGCACTCAGGGAGGAAAAAGTCTCCAACTTTATTTAGTAGTAACCAGACAAGACTGTAAAGAATAGGACTACCTTGGAGTCAGATTTTCTTCTTCACTTTCTTGGAAGAAATATATTAATATAATTATAATCTTTCTCAGAATAAAGACCTTAATTATAATTGAAATTAAAATAATGAAAACAATCCAAGCATTTAAAAGATTAAAATATTTAATGGCAGAATATGGAGGGTTTTCAATCAGAGGAATGTTGGTGGTTCTCAGTGCTAAAATTAAAGCTTCTATTCTATATGTCACAAGTGGGGTACCTCAGGGGTTAGTCCTGGGCCCAGTCCTCTTCAATATCTTCATCAGTGATATTGCAGATGGACTGGAGGGTAAGGTTTGTCTTTTTGCAGATGACTCCAAGATCTGCAACAGGGTAGATGATCCAGACAGGGTGGGCAGAATGTGAAGAGATCTGGATACACTGGTAAAATGGTTGGAAAAGTGGCAACTGGAGTTTTATGCACAGAAGTGCAAGATCATGCACATAGGGAAGAGAAACCCTCAAGCCACCTATAGGCTGGGAGAGGAGTTGCTGGCAGTCACAAGGGAAGAAAGAGACTTGGGCATCATAATCACCTATGACCTAAAATCATCCAGGCAGACCTCTAAAGCAGTAGGTTAGGCTAGGGGGATGTTGGGGTGTATTAGTAGGGGTATCACAAGTCATAAGAGGGAGGTAATAATCCCTCTTTACAAGACACTGGTTAGGCCCCATCTGGAGTACTGCATGCAGTACTGGAGGCCACACCTTCACAAGGACATTAACAAAATGGAATGCAGTCCAGAGAAGGGCAACCAAAATGGTGCAGGTACTGCATCAGAAAACACATGAGGACAGATTAACGGAGCTCAATATTTATACCCTAGAGCAATGGAGGGAGAGAGGTGATATGATCGAAACATTCAAACACCTTAAGGGTATTAACAAGGTGAAAGAGTCTAACATGTTTCAATATAAGAAAAATAGCAGGACAAGAGGACACAGCATGAGATTAGAGGGAGGCCGATTAAGGGGTAATGTGAGGAAGTTCTTTTTCACAGAAAGGGTTGTGGATGCATGGAACGGCCTACCTCAGGAAGTGGTGGATATGAATACAGTGCAGGGCTTCAAATAGGCATAAGGGAGCAATACAGATGAGTATGAATAGATAGGCCATTGACAGAGCAAAGGACAATGGCACATTCATAAGGTAGAAAAAGAAGTGGGCAGACTGGATGGGCCTTGCGGTCCTTATCTGCCATCAGCTTCTATGTTTCTATGTAAATCTGGGGAAGTCATAATTTGTCTTGCTTAGAAAGTCAACTGAATGAAAATTATAGATACACTTTTAAACTCCCCCATGTTGTAAGTATTCCTTATGTGCAGAATAGGGACAGTTCTCTTTAGAAACTCAAATAAATGAAAGAATCAGTATCATTCATCTAGATTCAATTAAATTACCTGAATTTTGATTTACCACTAAATGTTTTGAAGAACCATTTAATATTTTGATAATGGATTTTCTCTTCCCTATTTCATACATTTGAAATATACTATATCTGAAACAGATTAAAAACTGAAACAGGGAGGCAGTATAGTGCAGTGGTTTAAGGCTCTGAGCTGCAAATCTGGAGACATGGGTTTGAATCCCACAGCCCCACTTGCATACTGTGTGACCCTGAGCAAGTCACTTAACTTCCCTGTGCTCCCAGGTCGCTCCTGTAAACAGGCTTTCAGCTTAGTGTGTTTCTCCTGGTTAAACAATTGCAACAAGATTTAGCAGCAGTTTTCATTGATATCTTGCTAGAACCAAGAAAAATCACAGTCCTATAAATTAAACTAATATTAGAAGTATTGAAAAACAAAGGTCCTTGGAAATGATTAGGACACTTAAACTGCACCAGTGGCTAGCAGAAAATAAAACTGCTTTTGGTTTTGAACATTATATTGGTATTGTAGACAATCCAAAGGAAAGGTACATTAGTACCAGATTTAGGTTTGAAATATTCATAAGTAATGCACTTTGAGGTACTATATATTTTCCTCTCTGTTCTTGCTTTTTGAGAGAAAGAATAACATAAAATACAATGGGCCAGATATTCAAAACTTTGCCCCGGGGCAAAATTAGCACTGCCCAGCGGGCAAAATTAGCCCGGAGCACAGAGCACGCTATATTCAAAAGGAATAGCCCAGGGCAAACAGTGTCCGAATATGGCATGGTAATGAGGCCATGCAAACTGGGCTGGGAGTGCAGGGCAAAAATAGCCCTGGAATAAGACAGCACTGAATAAAGCAACCAGGAAGTGCAACCCACAACAACAACACAGTACACAGCAACATGAGGGCAGGTACAGACGAACTACGTGGCCAATGTGTGTGCCAGCAAATACATGGACTCAGTACAGCTGCAGGAAGCAGCAGATGTGAAAAGAACAGTGATCAAAACTGTATATTATTCCCGATACCCGTTAAGCGGCTCCCAGCACATTAAGCAGCGGCATAGCGTGAGCTAAGCAGTTAGCCGGAGCAAACACGCTTGCCCGGGGCTAAAATGTGCCATATTCAAAAGTGCCATGCAATGAGCTTACTTACGTAGTCTCTGGGCAAACAACCAGATTAGTATCTCATTATACCCTGATTTGCATGCAGTTTGCCCAGCGTTACTCAGAGTCCCACAGAGCCACCTGTAGGTCAGTCTGGAAGTACAGGGGCTGACCAGGTCCAACCGCAGCTCCACCTGTAGGTCAGTCTGGCAGTGCATGATGATAGCTGCAGGCTACATGTAAACAGTACAGCATAGCATAGCATATTATACCCCAGGGGACAGGACACCATAGGCACAGGTGGTGATGGTGCTGCATGCCACTGTCACATTGTAGGGCATGCTACAGTGCACAGCAAGAAACTACAGTAGCAAGGGGCCAGTAGTGCATGGACACAGCAATGCCTATGGTGTGTAGAGGGCAGTGATGATGACTGCACTATACAGTGGCTGCCCAACCTGCGGATGTTTTCTGACACTGGACATTACTGTTACGCTGTTGTGTGACCCACAGATGCTGCACCTGTGGCATGGATGCTCACAGTGACATGTACATTTCTGGCTTTGTGTGCTATGGCAGTTGTACAGCTGTGAGGTATGTGGCCGGGGCATATATTATCCGAAGGCACACTGGTGTTGGGGTATTCCCAATACTGACCCATGTACACTGCATGATGTGTCCCAGCCTTGTGGCCACACCTGATCTGTAGCACAGCCTCGCCACCCGTAGTATGCTCCCCTCAACATCCTCCATGCCCACAGTGCTGCATGTGTGCTGGCACCTGTTGGTGTCCAGGAAGTGTGGTCCACAGGTGTGTGCTGTATGGCCACACTGCCGTGCTGTCCACCGTGGCGGGTCACCACTTACTGACTGGCATGGCTGGGACTGGTGGCAGATGATGGCATCATTGTGATGCCATCAGTTAACAACATACTTCCTCTATGTTTGGCTTTATCTATGTGTCATATTTATTTGTTAGGTCGCGCAAAACCGGCATAAGCATACACAAAGCCATAATCGCCAGCGCCAGCTGATTGCCCAAGATTAAGACCAGCTTTTCCTGGGCGGTAATGTGCACCGCGCTAAGTGTCGCGCTAAGTCGCGCAAAACCACTTAGCGCGGCGCTAGTCACTGAATATAGCATTGCGCCTGTATTCATGTCAGTTTGCCCCTTGCATACATTATAATTTTGCCCGGCGCTAATGCAGTTTGCCTGCGCTATTTAGCCTTTTGAATATGGCAGACCCGCGCTAATCCCGCGCTAAACCTGCGCAAATGGTTTTTGCCCAGCGCAAAGTTTTGAATATCTGGCCCAATGTGTCTTTCCTGGCCAAAAATTGTAACTTAAAAAGGAGCACTTCAATTGATTTGGAGTGCTCCCTCAGTTTAGAATACTAAAATATACTTTTCCCAACAATAGCCCACTCAGTCCCAGTTACCCAAACAAATAATTTCTACATTTTTAGAAGACTCATTCTTATGGTAGAAAATTAATTTCCCACAATTTTAAAGTGCTCTGTACTGTAATAATTTCAGCAGTATCCTAATCCAGAAAATAATTAGAAACCTGTTCGCAAATTTAGTTAGCCCTTTTGTGTTATTTTTTTACATCCTGCAAAAAGGTAGTATAAATCTAACCTTTTATGCTTGAACTGAGTGACTGAACTTTTTAAATATTATATTTAGGTGTGTAATTAGGCTGGCAGTATAGCCTAGAGGTTAGAGGAATGAGGTGAATGAGCTTGACACATCCAGCAGACCAGACCTGAGTTTGATTCTCACAACCTCCACTTGCATACTGTGTGACTCTGAGCAAGTCATAACAGCCCAGTGCTCCCAGGTCGCCCATGAAAACAGGCACTTGTGCCTAGTAGGCCTTACCCGATTACCAAAGACTAAAAAAAAAAAATAATTATAAATTCATGGAGCCACAGTTATCTGAAAAATCAATAGAAATTGAAGTAAAAACAGAAGCCGTCCCAGGGGTGTGGAGTGCTGCGGCACTGGATGCCTCACTTTCTGCCACAGCAGTGATCTGGGTTCAGGAATGAACTAGGGTCTCATGATGGGGGGGAGGAGGATTTAGCATCCATCAACGATGCTCCTCCTTTGCGGTGGGGGGGGGTGACAGCAGGTGCCGCTGCTTGGTTGCCACCTTGCAGAGGCTGGGTGGTGCAGCAACGGTGACCAGAATCACAAGCCGGGGGTGTCCATTCCGAGTGTGCACCCTCTTCACAGGCTACATAAATGTAGTTGCATGCCACCATCTCCAACTCAAAGGGAGTAACGGCTGGAAAAGTCTTCATTTGGCAGGATGATGCTCTGACCTCACAGGCACCGCACCACCACTATCCATGGCACTCACTCACGCAGTGAAGTAGATGAGGAGCTGGAGTGACAGGGCTGGAGGTCAACAGCAGAAGGGGGCTGGCAGGAAGGGGCTGGAGGATGAAGTCCATATGAACAAAAGTGATAAACATTTCCTGTAAATGGGGTTGTCTGGTGTCCCCCGCTGTTTCAGCAATGCATGTGCACTCAGTTCCAGTCATTCAGAGAGAGATCAGCCAAGACAGTAAGAGGAGGGTCTGTGCCAGTCTATCTGCAGATGTTGCAGAATGTTTAGGGTGAGTCTGGTGCCAGACAGGTTAGTGGAGAGTGCTGGGTGCTGAGTGGGTTGGATGAGGAGGTTGACATTATTATATAATGGGGAGCAGGGTGATGGGGTACCGTTAGGCTAGAGTTTATAATGTATGTGAATGGGGATCTGGTGAGGGTTGGGGGCAACAGCTGAGTCTATGCACTATGCCTCTCTGCACACAAAGGCACAGACACACTGTGCAGAGCTGCTAATGGTGACATGATTATTTATTTATTTAGTCTTTGTTAACTTGGTAAGCACACTAGACAAAACAGATGCCTATTTTTAAGTGTGACCCAGGAGATTACAAGGAAAATATAGTAACATGTTGAAACAGAGAAACACATAGCATCAGGTAAACAAAGCGACATTTCAGGAAGTAAGTTAAGTTTATTGGCAGGGAGACTCCATTGAGCATGCTGATTTTCAAAGGCTGTCCCTGTGGGACAACATTAAATAACAGTGTACAATCAAAGTGATGACATAGCATACAGGTACAATAATCGGTAGGAGAAAAGTGCATATATGGTCAGTAAAACAGTAATAAAACAGATCAGATCAGTAAGGTTGTACATAAGTTCAGGAGACAATATACAGACATTTCAAAGGATTTTGACAGGGCAAACAATTTAAAATACATAAAGCATAAAATGTACAGGCAAACAGAAGAATGGGCAGGTATGGCAAGCCGGAGGAACCAGCACAGGAACTCTGGAAAGTGCCAGATGGAGATGGCCAGAGACAAGTGTCCTGCTAGGATGCAAATGGCATCCTAGCAGCGTGCATGCCTTGTGTGGTCATTAGCATACAGTCCCTTGAATAAAGCACTCAGGAGCAAAGGCACACTGTGGGTGCCTGTTGCCAGCAGGAGGCTCTGGTGTGCTGTGCCTATGCACTTTGCTCTGGGCTATCACAGCCAGATGTTTATACAAGCAGCACCTGCTGCACTTGGTGTGCTGCTTGTACGAATATGCATTCCTGGCAGCCACACGCTGTTTAGCGTGCTGCCCTATGATTGGATACAGTAAGCGACACAGGTTGACATTTTACAGTTTACAGGAACATGTCCAAAACAAAGGTCGCATGATAGACAATGATGTGCAATGGATTGTGAAGATAAAAAAAAAAAAAACTTTTACAGTAGCAGTAGATTTATAAAGATGTTACTGCTAGAGGTTTAACCATGAGAAACAGAGGTTTAACAACTGCTTCATTTTTTTTGTGTGGAAAAAACACTTGGAGAGATACTGCTTGGTGATGTTTCATAGGGAGGTGGCAATTCACTGGCCTCCGGTCTGTCTTCAAACTCTAATTTGATTACAGCCTTGTAGCTATTGGACATTGTGACAGTAAGAATGAAATTTTTACCAGTGAGCAGAGGATTGGTTCTGTTTACCCATGTCAGTCTTTACAAACACTTTTGATGATGTCATTTTATAATACAGATCGTTATACAGGGCTTTATCGACAGTTAGACTTTCTTCAGAAATATGTAATCCAAACCATATTTTGTAAATATTATAGTCAAAAGGATTGGAGAAGAACACACAGAATCTCTGATCCCCCAAACTGTAGCTCAGGATCCCCGAACTGCCGCATGCTGTATAATCAACCTTCCTGAACAGTGCGACTCCCTGTTTCCCAGGTTCAATTGTGGGTGGTGGAGGGTAATGAAGATAACCGCTTTCACAGAAGGTGCTGGAAGAAATAATCAAAATGGTTAGACACAAACCCCAAAAGTTTATTTATTTCTACCTGACAATCTAGAGGTCCCTAGTTTCTGTCAAGTCCCATGGACTCCTGGTTGGCTGATCCAGAAAGCTGAATATTGTGTGTATAGTGAGTGTGCAGGAGTTGGTATATTGACATACATTTTGACCAGGAAAAGTTAGCTAAGGCTGGTGCTACAGTACCTGGGGAAAGGGACATGGGATACCAGTTGCAGAAATAATGCTAGAAAAATACAGTACAGGCAAGTACTCATGTTACTTTCTTTTATTAGGGCTGGTCTGCATAGCAGACCAGCTTCCTATTGTGATCAAACTCAGGAAGTGTTTTGCAGCTACCCCATTGAAATGCAATTGGGGTCTAGGATACACCTTTTTGTGGCTGTCAATGAGTGTGTGTTGTGCCTTGCTGTTGCTCCTTGCAGCTGTCTGTAAGGCTTTGCTAACTTTCTATTGGCTGCAAGCAGCAGAGTGCATGAGATCCTGTCGAGCAAGTGGTGCTACTCTCTTGACTGTGCTGTCAACCTAGGTAATACACTGAAGAAGTCCTTGGGTTCTTTACACAGCCCCCTCACCCCACTGTGATGACAAGAATGACAATGAATGAGCTCAGAAAGGAAATGCTTATAAACTCTCCGTCTGCACAACTTTGTGAATGGAAAACGAACCTTTATTTTTCTGAAATAAAAAATTTATTCACCCTATAAAACTGAGAGTGTTTGTGCTGTTAAATATTAAAATGTAAAGAATAAAGAACAGCATAGCTGTGACATCATTTGGTGTTTGTAGGAACTAGAGTATCTCTCCCAACCTCTCTGTAGAATGAGAAAACAGCTGAGTTTCCAGTCAGTCTAATTAGCCTGGCCACGGACTGGGAACACTAAGGGAGGAGGGGAGATCAGTTGCTTGATAAAGGTGGCCAGGGTGAGTCAAAACAGCACTTAACCAATATGAGCTTTATACATACTGTACCCCAGTGTTTTACAAGGCACAGGAGGTCTATACTGCTAGCTCAGGGAATGCAGAATAGAAAATAATTTCTGATGCCCAACATGGCCTGATGGGGAATAAAAAAAAAATCTGTCCCCCTCTCCCAACAACCAGGCCCCTCATGGAATTTAAACAAAATCTGACTGTCCCTCCAACAACCTAATACGTACATTGCCCAACCCCGCCACGCAGGGAATAAAGAAAATCTGGCAGCCATCTTCCCCACAAAACATCTTACTAATCTGGTGCCCAGCCTGGCCCATCAGGGAATTAAAAAAAAAACCTGTCCCCTCCTTCCAACTAACTGAAGGGTCATGCCCAACCTGGTCCATGTAGTAAGCAAGATAAGGAGGAGCAGTAGAAAAGCGGTGGGCAGAAGATGGAAAAAGCAGGGTAGTAAAACACTGCTTTCCTCATGCCCATCCACTCAGGTCACAGTGAGGATCTCAGACGCTACACAGGAGGCAAGGGGCTACTGCTGCTCTGGTGCTGCTACTACCAGCCTGTTCAGGCATCTCCACCTCCTCTGGCCGCAAGACACTGGCATGAGAGACAGGACCATGGGGAACACTATGGTGCACATTTCCAAGGCTGTAACCCCAAGTGCCAGTGATCCTGGCTCTACCATTTGACTCTCCCGCTCTCATGCTTTCCTTCTCTTGGACCTCAATTTCAGCTCTGCACTCTTCCCAGTATGCACATAGGGATCACACTGCCATGCACGCTTCAACCCTGCCTGCTGTGCAGGAGAATGGCCTGGTTCCCAACCTGGCCCATCAGTGAATAAAACAAAATCTGTTCCCCTTCCGCAAACTACCTGATGGGTCTGGTGCCCAACCCAGCAGGACACAATCTGTTAGAAATGTTAAAAAATCTGTCTCTCCTCCACTTCTATTGAACTACTTGATGACTCCAGTGCCAAACCATGACCGTCAGGGAATTTAAAAAACAAACTCTATTCCCCCAACCCTCCAACAACCTGACAAATCCCATGCCATACCCGGCCTATCAGAAAATCAAAAAAAAAAAAATCTGTCTCCTACCCCCAAACTACCTGACAGGTCTGATGCCCAACTGGGCCCAGGATCATCACAGAATAGAAAAAAACAGTGATATGGTGGGGGAGTGCTTTATGTGAGTTTTGTGCTGGGGGGATGAAACTAGTTGCTGGGTGTTGGGTGGACTTGAACCGCTGTGTACATTGTAGAGAGCATCGCTGAAAAGCAGTGCCGCTGCATCAAAGCCCCGGCACTGTATACAAAAAACTGTAAGCCTGACACTGGATGTGATTCTCATATAAGTACAGTTATAACAGGAAACTGGTGAGACAATGCGCCTATTCGAAAATAACAATGACAACATAAAAAGCAAGATCAGCATTGTTGGCACCAGTCCAGTCTTGTTTATTGCTGGAGTTTAAATGTGCCCATTTCTGTGAGGAGGGACTCTAGTGAGACCTTCAGCAACCCAGATAGGCCTCACATAAGCATCTCAGTATGAGACTTTATTTTAATAAAATGTATTAATTTGAGCTGCAGACAATAATAATATATTCCTATTGTGTTACTGGACCAAGAATTTGAAAACAACAAAACAAAGGCACCTCAGTCCCGACAAATGGCCCAGCAGGTAGCCCTCAAAGTGGGATACATGGAACGATCATAACTGACCTTCCACGGCAGTCCGTTCTTATAGCCATGAAGGTCATGGATGTCAAAATAGAAAACATTTTGATGACTTCCGGTGCAGCACTCACTAAGATGGAGGCTTAGTTTGCGAGCTCCGCGCCTACCCGCACCATTATATTGATAAATGGTCACTTCAGCAGAACAAACTTCAATCTACATATTGATTAAACCTGCATGGCTACCAGAAAATTGAAAGGAGGGGGTAATCCATTCCAGATCTTGGTACAGGATGCAGAACTTACGAATCCGATCATACAGACTCAGAGACCTCTGTTAACTCCTATGAACACCCGTGCGGATCACCGCTAAAACTTCGAATCAAAACCAGAAGGAAAGGCACTAAAATGGAACAAAAAATTGGCAACATTTAACTGAACTCCACGACTTTAAATGGAGTTCCTGAACTTTAAGCAGGCTCAAGAAAGTGCAGCTGGAGCTTGCAGACTTGCCTAATGGCAGGAGTTTCTAAATTAACACACATCCCAGGAGCAGGGAGACATGCTGCAACAGCTATGGGAGACAATAGCCCAAATTACACAGCTCTGCAGCCTGACTGTTGAAAGACAAGAAGATGCCGAAAACAGACAACGTTGGCAAAATATACGGATGTACGTAATCCCAGAAAACAGCGAGGGCACAGACATCAAGGGATTGGTAGAAAAAAATACTCCTAACAGCCCTGACACTTGAGCCAGACTTTAATTTCGAAATAGAGCGGGTCCATCGTCACTTGGGCCAAAACCCACCCAACCAACAGCCAGACCCCGCTCTACAATTATTCGCTTCCTAAAATACCAGACAAAGGAACTAATACTTAAAAAAACGTGGGCACAAGGGAAAGTCTTCTATGGGCCCTCCAGGATCTTTTTAGACAACGACTATGCACCAGCTACCATGCAGAGGAGAAGAGCATACATTCCTCTCTTCCCTCTGCTCAGACAGCACCAATTAAAATTCCATACACCATATCCAAGCAAGCTTGTAGTCCAATATCCTGATGGACAAAAAATACATGAATTGGCCACAGAAGCATGGCAGGACTTAAAATTGTGAGGATTCCTTTACCTTCACCTGAGCTGGAATTAAGGGGCTCCGACATCAAGGGTCTCCCCAGCAGATAACCATGTTAGGACAGCAGAGTTAGCAAGCAACTCTAGAGGTGATCAAACAACTCTTGGCCCAATTTGCTCAACAGGAATCTTGAAAGAAGGACATAACAGACAGAGTCCAAGGTAGGCGGCATTACCTGGCAGTCTTAATTAGCCTGCCCTGTGCTCTCTTTCGGGCGGGGAGATGGATTGCAGAGATGGGGCCTTGGGTCTTGGGCCTGCCCTGCCAGTGAGCTCTTCATTTGGAGTGGGAGGGGCTCCTGGCATTGCAAAATGTATAAGTGATGCGCTGGATAAGTGAGATGACTGGGAGGAGCCTTGGGAGGGTACCTGGGAGGCCTACCTGGCGAGTAGCCCCTCTAATACACAGAATGTGGAATAGGCCTTTGGAGTGGCAGGAAAGTCTTATTTTTCCCAGCAGAGACTTGTCAGAAGGGCGGGAGTGGTTTCGGATCCCCTTCTACAGATGTGACAGTGGATGGAAGAGCTCAGTTGGCCAGTGAACTGGGCATCGGGGCTTGAGTCAGATTAAGATATAATGCTAGGAAGAGGGACGAACCGGAAGCTGCTTCATAAGCCCTGAGAGACCTGTCTCTCTGAGATAATAGTTCTCCCGAGTGAGAGCCACAGTTATGCTGCCTATTGCTCCATTAGAGGTCTGCTATATGAGGGGGAAGGGTAGGCCAAGTCTGGGAGGATTCCTTTGGTGCTCCCCTGGGGCCCTAGGATATACTGCTTCACTGGAGGGCCTATGCCTCCTTCTGGGGGATCTTTCCTGGATAGTGGAGCTTCGGTACCTGATTAAGTAAATTATTAAGGGCACTTGTTGCTGGGAAATAGGTTATAGCTGCTGTCACTCCTCCTCTCCTGTCACCTGGGGGGGGGCTCGAGAGGCCACTGGGGATCCGCGGCCTGATGTTGAAATCCAGGAGAAAGATTCCTACAATATACCAGATGTCTTCAATTCAGGAATTGAAATACAAACTATTTTTCTGAGGTCTACAAGCCTAATTGGATGGTGTTTTCTTCCTTTGGTGCTTTTCTTTTATATAAATATCTCAATAAAGAGGGCAGGTTTCATATGTAAAGGGAACGGATTGAATATAAGAGACCAAACTGGGAATATTTTTTATGGGGGGGGCGAGGTCTCAGGGCTGTGTTGGACTTTCCCGCCGCCTCCACCACACTCGCCCTTTTCCCCCTGTCTCACACAAACAAACAGGTATAGGGGAAACTAAAATAAGCCAAAGATGATGAGAATATCAGCAGCAGCACGGCTTCATATCTCAGTGGGTCTCATAAACAGTCATACAATGTTCAGGTTAAAGGCAAAAAGGAAATTTATTGCACAAAATCGCCAGACCACAGATACAAATGCGTCTCTCCCCCAAAAACAGCCAAACGTTTTCACGCTAACTCTCGCGCTTTCTCAAGGCTGAGGTAGCTGTAACAAATGATGCCATTTAAACAATTATGTTAAAGTGACAGTGCAACATTGCAAACACACATGTATATAACTTAACAAACTACCAAAATAACTTCCTAAAATCACATAGTGAATACCCCATGTATCGAAAAAAACTAGAGGAGAGTATCAAGAGACAGGATATTAGAATTGAGAGAATTAAAACAAATTTGAAAGAGATCGTAGGGACTACGAGGAAGGTCGTATTTTCAGCTGGAAAGGCGTCAATACTCCAAGAAAATCGATTTTGGGTCTCAAGAATTCTATGGGACAGGATGTTGCAATTCATCAAATTTTACATCCTACATTGGATCAACTTCCATACAGAGCACATTAGAAATCTGATGTATGCGACAAAATGACTTTACTGGAGCGAGGTCCCCAGGCGGAGCCCAAGGATAACATGATTTTTGGGCAGATGTCGAGGAGGCGAGGAGAGGAAGAAATAGAAGATTTTGGAAGAAGTCATCGACCTTACAGACATCCCAGAGGATACAATCGATCCCAGAGGGGGTCACAGATATTGAAACTCCACTCAGAGTCTACAGGGATGATATTAACAATATTGTCTTTAACATTTCTGATTATGCTTTAACAGCAGTTGAGCTTCAAGTTTTACAGAAGGGGCTCTTTTTTGTTCCCACCCATAATTTGAGTGTTTTTGACACTGTGGTTGATATATATAAATTCACTAGGAAACTTAACTTAAAAGTTTTTTTTTTCACAGGGACAATGTTGAATGTCTTAGTGGAGATGTGACTGCCATTAATGATACATCTGTTCAAAAACTTAAAGATGGGACATGTGACTCTTTGAAGTTAAAATCCCACCTTTATCCCACCGCAAAATAATGTTATATCAGTGTTTGAAAAAGCATGTCTTAAAGATTTAGAAGCACTGGATATTACTAAGGCAAGATATTATAACTGTACCATTGCTGAAAAGATGGCTATAGATAGCATAAAAAGGAATGATAACATCGTTGTGAAACCTGCGGACAAAGCGGGGGGGGTGTGGTTGTATGGAATAAAATTGATTATGAAAATGAGATGTTGAGACAGTTAGCGGATGGCAAGTTTTATCTATGTTTAGATTATGATCCTACAGATAGATATAAGATTGACATAGACATATTGTTACAGGAAGCTTTTGGTAATGGCTTGATTGATCGTGCCACTTTGGATTTTTTGACAGTTAAACATCCGGGTTAGGTCGGTTCTATATGGACTCCCTGAAGTTCATAAATGTCTTGATAAACCACCGGCAAGACCAATAGTAGCTAGTATTGGGTCATTAACTGATAATTTAGCTAAATATGTAGACAGGTATATCAGAGATTTGACTATGAATACTAGATCTTATTTACGAGACACCACCCAATTGATCAATTATTTGGAAGATAATGATTTACTACCTTCTTCTATTTTTGTTAGTATGGATGTACATTCCTTGTACACTAATATTCCGAATGAGGAGGGTTTAGAATGTCTTAGAAGTACATTATATCATGAAACATCCCACTCACAGCTTTTTGTTGAGTTTATTTTGACTTTGGCTGAAAAGGTTTTAAGATGTAATACCTTTTTATTCCAAGAAAATATGTATTTACGACTACAAGGTACTGCTATGGGGGCCGCCATGGCCCCTAATTATGCCATTTTATATATGGCAGATTTGGAGACTTAAGTACATCTATAATGAGAATAATCCTTTTTTTTCATTTGATTGATTTTTACAAATGATATATTGATGATTTATTTTTTATTTGGAGAGGTACAGTAAGTGAATTAACATCTTTGTCTCATATTTGGAGGACAGTAAGAAGAATTTATGTTTTGATGTACATTCAGATATGTTAGAGATTAGTTTTCTTGATCTTACCATTTTAGGAAACAGGATGGAAGTGGAATTGGTACCAAGTTGTACAGGAAGGGTGACTGATAAAATTCTATTTTGCCATTTAATAGTTGTCACCGGAACATGTTACTAAAATATTCCGACGGGGCAATATTTGAAAGCGAAAGAAATTGTTCTGAAGCTGTAGACTATGCTAATTGTGTAAAAGATCTCACAAATCATTTTCAAGATAGAGGGTACAGTAATTTTGTTTTGGAGGAAGCTTTAGGGAAAGCTGATAGTCAAAATAGAAAAGATCTATTAACATAAAATAAGAGAGGGGTTAAAAGTTTGGACTCAAATAAATTAAAGTTAAAACTTCTTTTACTCCCCAGGCCTATATGGTTCAAAAATTATTAAGCAAAATTGGCATATTTTAACAACAGAAAAAAGTTAGATCATGTTACTAGTGCTTTTCCTCAGTTTGTTTACAAAGAGGTCCAAATCTTAGAATACCTTAGTTCATAGTACTTATTGGGACATGAATAAATCAAGAGAGATTATGCTTCCAAAGGGCGCCTTTCATTGTAAATATTGCTCCTTTTGTAAACATATTAAAATAGGGGAATCTTTTAGACATCCTGTGACTAGGCAGATTTATCAAATAGATGGACACTGTAACTGTAACACCAAGAACATTGTCTATGTTGCTTCCTGTACTTGTTGCATGAGTTTCTATGTGGGTAAGACTGTTCAAAAGTTTAAAATGAGAATTGGACAACACATTAGAAGTATTTTAAATCAGGATGATGTTAGTTCTCTGGCACAACATGTAAAGTTAAAAGGTAAAACATGTTAGAACAGGTAACAGAACGAATACGTGGTGGAGATTTGGATAAAGGAGTATGCAAAGAGAATATTTTGGCAATTTAAGATTAAGTCATTTGAAAAACCTGGTTTAAAGGATTTTTCAATTGTTGCCTTTTTATGAAGGAGATATGGATATGTATTAGGGAGTTTAAATTGATTATTGTATATTATATGCATATTAAGTTATGCTTTTAAGCACCTTTTGTTTTTTAGGAAGTTATTTTGGTAGTTTGTTAAGTTATATATTTGTGTGTTTGTAATGTTGCATTGTCACTTTAACATAATTGTTTAAATGGCATCATTTGTTACAGCTACCTCAGCCTTGAGAAAGTCACGAGTTAAGCGAAACGTTTAGCTGTTTTGGGGAGAGACATGATTGTATCTGTGGTCTGGCGATTTTGTGCAATAAATTTCCTTTTTGCCTTTATCCTGAACATCGTATGACTGTTTATGAGACCCACTGAGATATGAAGCCGTGCTGCTGCTGATGTTCCTGTTTATGAGTACTTTGCTATGGCTCTATCGCACATGTTTTTAGCCACCTGGTTGTGCTTTCAAAGATGATGAGAAAGCACCGCTTTTTCTCCTTCCCAACCCTCCAAATGCTTTTTTAATTTTTAATTTTTTTCTTTTTTTCCTTCCTAGAATACCTATACCCATCCTATTATAGGGGCAAGAGTTTCCCCAAGGGAATTCCTCCTTTGGAGAGACAAACCCTGAATCAACAGCTAAATTTGCTGTCATGGCTGGAGCCCCAGATGGTGCCTCTGATCTTGGAAGTCAAAATGGTTATAAATGTTCTGTATATAGTTTTCTGAATAGTAGACAGTAAGTTTCAGGGTCATCAGAAAATGCCCAGTTAGCTAATATTTATTTTCTGTTGGTTCACTGTTATAATTGTTTTTTGCCTTCTTATAACAGACACAGAGAATCAATGTAACACTGGTATACAATTTCAGGAAGATTACAGAATGTTTTTTCTTATCACAAAACGGTATAACCGACAATATTCTGATGTACATGAAACAAGGGTCTGGGAATTGTTTGCATATAGTTGGAAAGAACAATGATGATCCCCTTTAAAATTGTTTCACACTATGTGAACGGGTTGGCCAGGCCCATTAAAAGGTATAGGACCATTCAGGCATTGAAGAAACAAAAGCCAGACATCCTATTACTACAGGAAACACACGTGTCTTCAATAGAACACCTAAAATTGCTTACATTTGGCTTCTCCCAGATGGTGGAATCCCCATACCGGAATGGAAGAAAATGGGGTACGTTTATTTTGTTACCCAAAACTTCACAATTCCAGATTACAGATCAATATGTGGATAAGGAGGGAAGATTAGCTTTGCCAGTTGGTACAATACAAGTCCATACCCTGACAATCTGTAACTTATACATCCCACTTAACACAGACGCCACTTCAATTCAGCGCCTTATGGATGATATAGTATCACATCAGAAAGTAAGTAAGTAAAAATTTATTTATAAAGCGTAATATCAAATATCAAAGCGCTGTACAATCACATGCTAAGACAAATACATGCAAATAAATAAGTAAATAAATCCCAAACATTATTAAATATAAATATCCAATATTAAGATATAAATACTAAAAAGCCAAAATTCTAGATGCAGGGAAAGCACATGCGAATAAGTATGTTTTAGACCAGTGTTAAAGCTCTCCACTTTCTGGCATTCTCTCCCCTAGAGGTGAGAATTCCACAGAGTGGAAGCAAAGCAAAGCAAGAGCTCCAGAAGATTTCAAAAGCACCCTGGGAATCCCCAGCATTCCCTCGTCAGTTAGTGGAGTGGTCTGACAGGGCAGTAGGGACACAAAAACTCCTTGGGTAGCTTGGACCCATACCATGTAGGGGTCTAAAGTTAGCAAGCCAACTTTGAAGGTGATCTGCCACTGAACTGGAAGCCAGTGCAGAGCGTGTAGGACAGGCAAAATATGGCTGGATCGAGTAGACCCAGACAACAACCTGGCTGCAGCGTTCTGCACTAGCTGCAAGCAGCGGATATCAACCCAAGGAAGCCCTAGGTATAGGGAGTTACAGTAGTCAAGACGTGAGGTCACGAATGCATGAACCAAAGTTGGAAGGTCATCAGACAGAACAAGGTGCATAATCCGGGAGATGTTCCTCAGATGGTAAAAGGATGATCTGACCAGCTGACACCTGAGAATGCAGCGTTGGCCCTCGTCAAATAACACCCCAGATTCATTACCTGCTCCGAGGTCAGGAGCTGAGAGCCCCCAAGCCAAAGCCTGGAGGACTTCCCAGCAACGACCCTCAGACGGCGACCTGGTTCAACAACTAGCACCTCCATGTTGTCAGGGTTCAATCTAAGCCAGCTGGAATTCATCCAGTCTTGGATTTCAGCGAGTCAGTTGGAAAAGACCGAGAGCGCACTGTCCTGGTTGGGCACGAAGGACAGGTACAGCTGAGTAACATCTGCATAACAGTGAAAACTCAGCCCATACCACCTTATAATGTCTCCTAATGGAAGCATGTACACTGCGAACAACATGGGGGACAACACTGAGCCCTGCGGAACCCCACATGGCAGTGGGTAGAAATCAGAGGAAAAAATTCCCGATACTACCTTCTGTGACCTACCAGTGAGGAAAAATGAAACCATCTGAGGACTGTACCAGATGGGCCACAGATGAACACAGGAGATCAAGAAGTACCTCATGGTCCACGGTGTCAAAAGCTGAAGAGAGATCCAGAAGACCAAGATAGAATGGTGCTTCAGGTCTCCAGCCTTCAGGAGATCATTTAGTACCCAAACCAGAGCGGTCTCAGTACTATGTCTCTTACAAAAACCAGACTGGAGGATCATAGATAGCATGGATGGTAAGATGGTTCTCCAACTGTTGTGCGACAACCTTCTCAATAACCTTCCCTATAAAGGGAAGGTTAGAGATTGGCCTGTAGTTTGCAGGAGAAGCTGGGTCAAGAGATGGCTTCTTGAGAAGGGGGGTAACCACAGCCACCTTCAGGGAGCTAGGAAACTCCCCCAACTCCAATGAACACCAGATTAATTCTGCTAGAACCGGGCCAATCACATCTATACACCCCATTAAGAGGTTGGTAGGGCCCAGGTCTAAACTACAATAAGTTGGACGCACACTCCGGAGAAGCCACATGATATCATTGATCGCCGGACAGTCAAAGTCAACCCAGCAAAACGAAGGTGCCGCGACCCCACTTCATCCACCAATAATCCCCATAGAGTGCGACTGGCGAATCTCTGTCCTGATGTCAGCAACCCTATCAGCAAAGTAGAGCAAACTAAATGCACTCTATTCTAACAAAGCCCTCTGGACACGTGAGACAGACTGGATTGTACAGTCTGCCACCATCTGGAACAGCAGAGCTGGTGGGTTCCATGCTGCAGCAATCTCCCTGGACAGGAATTCTGCCTTCTTATAGGAGATTGCTGACTGATAGAGCCTATAATGCTCCATCAGTCTAAGTCTGCTGGTTTCTAAGGTGGATTTACACCAAGCATGCTCTAACCTTTGCCCTACCTGCTTCAGTCCCCTCAAGGTCCCATCAAACCATGGGGACCGAGGGCGGAGAGTAAGTGGGCGAACACGGAATGGAGCAAGTGAGTCCAGAGCTCCCTCTACTGCTTGGTTAAAAGCCTGAAGGAAATTCTCTGGACCCTCGCTTGCCACTGGAATTCCCGATAGGTCCAGTACCACCAAAAGGCCATCAGGAGTCAAACTCCGTAAAGGGCAGTATCGGACCATCTCCACAGGGGCAGGCCTACAAGGGGGAGCCAAAAAGTTGAACCTAATGGTGTGATGGTCGGACCATCCGACTGGTTCCACCACTAAGTCTGAGGCCTCCAACCCCAGGAGAAATACCAGATCCAATGAGTGACCATGATTATGAGTCGCAGAGGAAACTACCTGCATAAGGCCCAAAGAACTCATAAGACAGAGGAAGTCTTGACCAAATTGCGAAATTTCATCATCGATCCAGGCATTGAAATCCCCTAGTACCATCAGCCTGGGGGAGTTCAATACCAGATCGACGACGAAGTTCGCGATCTCCTGCAAAAACTGACTCTCGCCACCTGGTGAACGATAGACGAGAGCAATTTTGCACCCTATGCCTGCGGCTACAGTACACTCAAAGGATCTAGTATCCTCAACTGGCATATCCACAAGGCCCATCTCTGATTTAAAACAAATTGCTACACCCCCGCCCCTACGACCCAACCTCGCACGGTGTATCACTGAGAAACCGGTTGGAATCGCTGATTCCAAAATGGGACCAGCATTTTCATCCAGCCAGGTCTTGGTGATGCAAGCCAGATCGGATGACCCAACAAGATCAGCTGTAATAGCTGGCTTGTTTTTAATAGATCTGGCATTGCAAAACACCGTGCGGGTTGGATGGGAAATCAGGCCAGTCCAAGATACCGTCTCACTAGATGTGAAACCCTTGGGTATGGGCACTAAACAAGGTGGCCCTTGTTCTGTGCACCATTTTGCCCCAGGGCATCTTCTGGACCCACTACCCTAATCGGGCCACTCAGCCCAATGCCCCTCCCGGACCCCACCCTTCCTCCTCCTCCCAACAATTCCAACAGCCCCTACTTTAATAGTGGAAGGGACTTCAGTTGCCAACTAAATCCCTCACTAGACACTTCAGCATCTCACCCATCTCCTCAGACAGCAGCACAAAAACATTGTAGACATCTGTTGAAAGATGTGGGCTTAGTTGACACTTGGCATCAATTACACCCAACTCAACGAAAATTTACATTTGTATGCACACCAGCATTATTCAAGACTTGATTATTTATGTCTCAGTGGGGAACATAGGGACCTCATTTATAAAGTGGACATACTGAACATATGTACTTTTGATCATGCACCTGTTACCTTAGAACTACAATTATTCAGGAGCGGAAAAATACTATATGGAGATTCAACCCTTCATTATTTAGAGGTCAAGAGTTTAAAGATCTGCTTGAGGAAAAAATCCCAGAAATAGTCTGGGGTAATGAATCTTCTGAGGTCTCCCCACAACTTTTGTGGGACACTATAAAGGTGGTCCATCGTGGCCACATCATATCATTTGCAGCCCGTAAAAAGAAACAATATGAGCAATGTCTTAACACCCTACAGGAACAACTAAGGTCCTTTCAAGAAGCTCATATGCAAGGGGACATTACAGTCTCAGACCGTCTAACTCAAACTCAAAGAGAGATACAGCGCCTTCTGACGGCCCGAACTGAGCAAGCTCCTAATGTATTACTAAAGATTTTATGAGGGAGACTCTAGAGCTTCAAGAATACTGCTACAGGTTATGCAAACAGACCCAACAGAGCACTATTTCAAAATGTAAGGATCCAACAAAGGGACAATATCAATATGCCACTCAGCGTATTTTGGATACCTTTAAAAAATACTACCAGACATTATACTCAAATTCTGAAACATTAGACCCCAAAAATATATTCAATTTTCTGTCACGATTAAACCTTCTGACCCTGTCTTCTGCTCAGAGAGACAAAATAATTGCACCTTATTTCCACCCAAGAACTGTTCAATACGATAACAAATTTGAAAAATGGTAAGAGCCTGGGCCCTGATGGATACGGGGCTGAATTCTATAAAGGCACTTGGAAATTTATAAAAAAAAAAAACTCTATTAAAGGCCATGGAAGAGAGTCACAATACCACCACATGCCCGACCTCTTGGAGACCAGCTATCATTTCAGCAATGGTAAAACCACAAAAAAACCCACAGTTATATGACTCCTACCGCCTTATATCTGTACTCAGTCAAGACTACAAAATATTTACCAGCATACTTGCCATAGATTAGATTATATCCTCCTACAATAATACATCCGATCAATCTGGATTTATAAAATCTCGACAAACCATGGATAACATTAAACGACCTTTATACCTCATGAATCATGCACAAACATTCACTACACTCCTATTACTATTAAGTTTAGATGCCAGAAAAGCCTTTGATATGGTATCATGGGACTTCTTGCAAGCCATTTTGACAAAATTTGCATTTCCCCAAAAATTTTTAGATACCATTAAGGGAATATACACTTCCCCAGAGGCAAAAGTGAAGGTAAACAGCTGACACTCATCCCGCTTACAATTGTATAGGGGCACTCGACAGGGATGCCCCATCCTCTTACCTAGTCACCTTATTTGTGGATCCCATAGCCCCACTATTGAGACAAACTGAGCACTTATATGGCTACAAAATAAAGGAGACTCAGCATAAATGAATGTATTACTCAGATGATCTCTTACTATATGTCACACGACCAGAGGAGTCTTTACAGACTCTATCTAATCTTCTCCCAGAGATAGCTTGAGTAACAGGTTACACAATTAACCAAGACAAAACAGAAGTGCTAACAATACAATATTTCACCCCTCCCAATCTCTTATGGAAAAATATAAGTATAAATGGCATAAGCCACATATTACATACTTGGGAATAATGATTCCACCAAATCTTTCAAACCTCTATAGCTTAAACTATGCAGCACTATTTTCGCAAGTCCAAACCGACCTTAAAAGATGGACCCCCTTACCATTCTCAATATTAACTATGGTACAATCTATTCAAATGAACACTCTCCCTACATTTTTATACATTATGCAAAATATTCTCATTCCACCTACCTCGAATGATCTTAATAAATGGGATAAAGCAATCTGAAGTTACGTATGGAGGGAAACCAAACCTCGTATAGCCTTGAGTAAATTACAGCTGCCTAAGGAGAGGGTAGGGCTAGCATTACCAAACTTATACAAATATTGGATAGCCACAATGCTCACCCACCTGACAAAATGGCTGTGCCAGCAGGAACTGGTATGACTGAAGTTGAAAGACAAGTATCAGATATACCCCTAAACTATATATTGCTATATCACCACAGGCTTTTACCCTCAACAGATAGAGGTGCACTTTCACTAAAGCTATATTAAAAAGTTGGACACATTTTTAAGCCCATCCGGAAAACGGATATCTGTGTAAATGGATGAGTATTCCACTGAAAGATCAAAACATTTTTCCCGTTTCTATAGACACGGGATTTGGCAGGTGGTTCAAATTAGGTTTGAGATACACCTGCCAGTTCTATATAGGGGGATTCTGAAATCTTTTTTTTTTGTATTATATTTTTATTAGGCTTTTTACAAGCTCACTTACAAAAAGCCTACAATCCCAAGCGAGTCTTATACAGAGGGTACAGTACTGAAGAATGCTATACATTTTATAAGAATCACTTCTCTTAAACCTGAATGGGGGAATTAACCATGTTACATCCAATAAGTAAATCCATAAACCTGCAGACCAGGAAGAATCCTCAAGGAGATCCCCCAGCCAGTCCCTCAATAGGAACCGACTAGTGTGCGGGCAAAAGCCCACAACTCCCAGTGACAATACAATATACATTAGCTCCGATTTAGAACAATGCATACCCTTTAATACAAACATAGTCCACATTCTCCTTCTCCAATTTTAACAGGCAGACTAAAAGCATAGCAAAGACTGTAACTGGATCTCTAAAACCCTTGCATTAAGAGAACAATATTAAGTAGGATATTTCAGGGTGGATGAGGTGGAGGGTAGAATACAGCATAAAAAGAAGAAGAAAAGGCAGGTAGGTAAGGTCTAATTGTTGGTCCTTCAGTGGTTAGGAATGATTTTAGTTCCATGTAGCAGTTCAAGCAGAGTCTTAAAATGTGTTCACAGCATGTACTAGGACCATATAAATCAATAGGACCTTTCTCCACCGCCTGTCATACCAGTATTTCAAAACTACACCCCTTAAGTCAACAACAGGGTTAAATGGATCCTCTAGTCATAACCATGAGAGAATATAATACATTACTAGTCCTCAGGATAGTACAGAACACAGTCCTCTCCTTCTGATTCAGTATCCTCATTTGCCTGCTCTTTTCCTGCTCTATAAGATTCAGAAACTTCTCAGCATCCCTTGGTTCATTAAACATATAGTTTTCTCTTTCCACGAAACACACAGCCTAGCAGGCAACAAAAGCTGATGTTGTATCTTAGTTGTCTCAGGTTGGCCTGATCCCTTCAAACAATTTGCACCATTGTCTAGTGCCAAAAGACAAGTCGGGAAGACATATAGGTCTGATTCTCCATATTTAAACTGCCTTGGCGATGTGCTGCAGACAGGATTCAGTCTCTATCCCCAACACCAGTGCACACCACAATCAAAGCATGGGGACCAGCAGCTCCTGTTTGTGCCCTCCTGGGAGTAAGTCTATAGGCCCTCTCCAGGGACAGCAGTGGCTCTTCCTCAGTCAGACCGAGTAGGTCTGGCAGAAAAGTACGAGCAAAGTTCAGTGGGTCTTCCCCCCCCTCCGACTCTGGGAGACCCAGGATTCTGACATTTCGTTCCCGAGCCTGATTCTCGAGGACCTCCAAGCGCTGGCAGAACCATGTATTATCTCTGATCAGTTTTGTGGCGACATCTGTAATTTTGTTAACATTCCCTCAGCTTGACTGTATTTTTAGTGGAGTCCAGTTGTGTTTCTAAGGCAGAGACCCTTGGTGTAAGATGGTTGAACTTTTAGTCCAATTCTCAGACTGTTTGCACCAGTTGTAGGAGTGTGGCAATCACCGTAGCCAGGGACATGTTTTCGGGCTCGTCCGACGTAGAGGTCCCTGCCACGCCACCCTGCGAGGGCCCACCATCCCGCCTGCCTTGCGGTTGAAAAAAATGTGGTAGTAGCAGATGCTGAGCCCTTAGTTTTTCCCATTTCACCTACAGAAAGGTACCGGAGCCTGGTTAGGAGTAAGAAATGGAAGAAAATGCGACTAAATTATCTTTGAATACTTTATAATAAAATAAAGAGTTGGAGCTTCCGAAAATTGCTGTCTCCCATGTGGCTGCTCAACAGCACTCCCCTGAAATCTTTTAATCAATTACAGACAGAGTTTTCACTACCTCAACAAAACTTTTTCCTGCTGCCTTCAGATTAGACATTACTTAAGGGTCGAACTAGGAATAGACATATCAGATAGGCCAGTTCCAGAATTCTGTACATTCCTCATCCATTCACAGAACAACCCAGAATATCCTCACCTAATCTCCCAACTATATAAAATAATAGGAAATTCCATCGATAGATATGGAGGCTACATAGCAGGCATGGGAGGCGGAGTTAATGATTGAACTAACACCAGAGGACTGGTTACATATTTGGAGAAGACAACATAAGACAACTAGATCATATGCATGGAGGGTGTTTGCATGGAAAATTTCCATCTGCTACTTCCGCACCCCCCAACTTAGAGCCAAATATTCTAGCACTAAAGATGCCTCTTGCTGGAGGAGATGTGGATGTGAGATGGCAACACATGCCCATGTATTATGGTTCTGCCCTTTCCTAACCCCCTTTTGGGGAGAAGTAAGTAAACAAATAACAGAAATGTTTCCTAACCTGGGAGTATTAACACAGAGACAGCCCTCCTCTTACACTACACAAAACAGATCAGACAAAATTCACACATCTACCTAATTAATATATTATTGGGAGCAGCCAAAAAAGTTATAACCCAACTCTGGCTCAGACGGAAGGTCCCCACCAGGGTAGACTGGGAAAATACCATATATGAAATATATAAATGGAACACATGACTGCTAAATTACAGAATAACATTCCAAGTATAATGAACAGATAGACAAGGTGGTTCCTACAGATAGCTCAAACCAGACCAGATCTTGTGCCCTAGAGCAGGCAGGCAAGCAGGGGATATCCTAGATCTGGACCAGAGGAATAGAGCTGCCAAACATAGTACATAATATGAATGGCCTGGCCGGCCCAGTAACAATTCCATCCCAGTAATAATAGAGGAGAATTATTTAGTATAAAAACAGAGTAAAACTGGGATGAATTAAGTAATTTTGACTTGTCTGCTTAAGAAGGATAGTGGAGTTCAGACCCTGAACAGACAAAGAGGAAAGATTGTTAAAGCCTATATAGAATACCATGTACCTGACTGTTTAGGAGCTAACCCTGCTCTAATGTGTCAATTTATACAAGATATAACAATCTTCGGTCCTACATGGACCCATAAAACACTAGGGGCCAGATATTCAAAAGTTTAGCGCAGGCGCCAAATCGTTACACTGGACTAGCGCCCGAATTTGTCCCAACTGCTATATTTAAAAGGACATTTAGCGCCAGCGCTTAGGTGTTAGCACCAACGCTAAATCATAATGTATGCCAGGGAGGGACTGAGGGGAGGGGCCCTGAATGCCGGTGCACCAGCATATTCAAAGGTGTAGCGCTGCGCTACAAGCATTAGCGCAACCTGTAGCGCGGCGCTGAATACCGCTGAGAAAAGGCCGGCAGTAATATGCCGGCAGCAATGTGGCAGCAGTTACCCCCCCCAAAGCACGATTCCCGATCCCTGGTGCACACATTATATCTAACATTTTCCCTGGTAGTCTAGTGGTCCCCCCCCCACACACACGTATCCTGACCCCTGGTAATATATGTAGACTAACACTTTCCTTGGTAGTCTAGTGGCCCCCACCCCCCACACACACGTATCCCAATCTCGTGCACATTTGTAAACTAACATTTTCCCTGGTAGTCTAGTGGCCTCCCACCCCCACACACGTATCCCAATCCCGGTGCACATATTTAAAATACCATTTTCAAACAACATGAAGTCTTGCTATATTATGACATATGCAGTGAGTCCCAACCTTCGAACTTCTCCGGAGGTGAAAGAGTTAACTTTCCACGCCAGGCATGGAACTTTGAGCACGAGCTCGGTTGAAAACTCTGTCTGTTGTTCTTCAAACTCAAACTGTCAGATTCTTTACTCCGCCTCACTGAACATCGCTCTGGAGATTTCTCCTTCTGCTCGGTTCATTTTGTCGGTTAAAGTATTCATTTTCATTTTTAACGAATTTAAACCACAACCGGTCAGTTCAAGCTCTGTCTGTGGTATTGTAAGTACTTGATAGGTTTTACATTCACTTTCTGTGTGGAACTTGTAGCGGTATTATCGGTTCGGTTTGAACCGATCAGGTAGTTGTAAATACATTAATCTGTCTTTTAGAGGCGGTTCCGGTTCTTATCGTTCTAAAAACAGATTTCATTACGTTTTTCACGACCCGTGACACGGTTGGGAACCGATAAAGTCTTGCTTGGCGGATTGCCATAAATGGGCAAGTTTTGTTAGGCTGGCACTATGTCTGAGAAACCCAAAAGAAAAACCGGCCCACTGGGTTTCAACACTGCAGTGTTTGTGGGGAAGCCTTTGCAGGCTGACCCCACCACCTGTGTTTATTGTCTGGGGTTTGACCACCTCAATGCAGACTGCCAGATTTGCAAAATTTTCCTGCAGCTACTCTGGATAAGAGAGTTGGTAGGCTCAGGAAAGGGAGTCCAAGAAGTCCGTTGACCCGGATGGCCAGCCCGGTTCGGTTGTAACCGAACCGGAGGGAGTGCCCTCTGACCAGGGCGAGACTTCCTCGGGCAAAAGGAGAGCCGACTCGGAGGAGTCGGTTCCAGCAAAAAGGACTATAAAATCAGCAGGTTTGGAGCCAAAATTTCCCTCTCCAACCGCTGAAGAAATAGCCAAAGTGATTAAAATTGTCCAGTCGCTTTCCCGGTTCTTTTTTTTTTTTTTTTACTTTCTTTCTTTTTGGCCCTTCTCTGCTCTCGGAGCCCTCTCCTTCCTTCCTCTCGACTTATTCCACCTCCGGAGGGATCTGCCCCTAGAGTGCCCCCTCCCTCCTTGCACATTGGGGTCTGTCCCTCCACTCGGTGGTCCGGATGATCCGAGAGGCTATCATCTTGGGCTGCCAGAGGGGTTTTCTCGTTTTTCTCCCTGGTTTCCCGCCCCTGAGGCGCCCCAGCGCTGGAGAGCGTCGTCCCAAGTGGCGGCGTGCTGGCTGCACCAAGCCCTCATGCACAGCCGGCGTCCCCCACTCCCAACCCGACAAGCGGCGCGCCTCGCCCCTCCACCGGTCATGGAAGGTGACTTGGAACGCACTGAATGCATTCGAGGTTCCCACCCCTGAGGGAGAGCATCTGTTGGGACGCTCAATCCTCCCTCCCCACCAACCCCGTCAACCTGAGTCCGTTCGAACCCGGGTCACGCGTGGCGCGAGTGTGGCGTCCAGCGCCTCAACCCTCAGCGCCACGGGCCGGCCTCGCTTTCCCGGTTCTGACTGAACCGGCACCATCAGGTAGCGTACGGTTCGGTCGGTTCCACAGTTCAAGAATATGATTTAGAGGAATTTTATGAACCGGAGAAGGGGAAGAGGAGTATGAGGAGAGTGAATGTGGATTTGAAAGTCTGGATGTGCCCATTGAACCGGACATCTCCCAGACAGACCTTCAGTGTCTCCCCTAGGCTTTCTGAGTCCCCTCTCATTTTATGTTTTATAAAAGTGGCTGAAACCCTCCAGCTCCTATGGAGGAAGCTGTGGATGATCAAGAGGAGCCTGACTATGTAGAAATGATGGGATATCCCAGAGTCTAGGAGACTGTCTATTCCTTTGCATAAATCTTTTGGAAACAGACAGTAAAAATTCTAAAACTCCTCACTATACCTCCTGTGGATAAAAGAATGGACAAGAGGTACACATTGTCCAGGCTCTAATGGAGTTCCTTACACAACAATGCAGCCATGTTGGGGTAGTGCAGGCTGCAGCCTGTGACAAGGCAAATATTCCCTTGGCTCACACCCCAAGGACTCCAGGAGGATTGATGCCATGGCAAAGAAACAGTACATGGCATCATCCTTGGGACTCAGACAGAGCAAATTATATGGCTTATGTTGCTAGATACCAGAAATCCAGATGGGATACTGTTATGGCTCTAGCAAAACAGGTCCCTGGCCAGCTTGCCAAGGAGCTGGAGCTGGAGGCTGCTGATGGTATTGAGGCATCTAAGGTGCAATTCTATGCTGCAGTGGACTCTAATGATGTGTCATCAAGAGTCATGGCTACATCTGTGGCACTTCGCAGAATGGCTTGGCTCAGATATTTTTTTATTTTTTTTTGTTTAACCAGGTATAGCACACTAAGCTGAAAGCTTTTTTACAGGAGTGACCTGGGGCACAAGGAGGTTAAGTGACTTGCTCAGGGTCACACAGTATGCAAGTGGAAGCTGTGGGATTCAAACCCAGGTCTGGTCTGCTGGATGTCACCAAATTTGCAGCTCAGAGCCTTGAACCCTACTATACTGCTACTGCGATATACTAGCCTGTCACAGGATACAGACTAGGGTCATGGATTTTTCCTGTTGTGGGTAATTCTCTGTTTGGGGAGCAGACAGAAATTACATGAAAGAAATGGATGAGTATGGGACCACCTATGGGTGCACAGGCCAAGAAGGCAGGCCACTCGTCAAAGGTAGCCTTCCAGGGGCAGGGGCAGGCCTTTCATGAGGCCTTTGCCAAGCCCAGGCCTCCTCTTCAGCTTCGCCCAGAGGGGGTTCCTTAGAGAGGAGAGGCAGGACAGTACAAGCAGACCTGCTTCTACCCCTCAGCCTAAAGCCCCTGCCAAGCAGGCACCCTGATGGGGTGGCGGGCCGATTCTCCACTACCTGTGAGGGGCAGGCTGGCTTACTTTGTCCAGGACTGGATGTCTTTAACATCAGACAAGTGGGTCCTGGAAGTAGTAAGCCAGGGACTGGTTCTCAGTTTCAAAAATTTCCAAAGATGAGAACCAGGTCCTTTCCACCTGCAAATCCATCAGAGGCACTTGCCCTAGAGACAGAAGTTTCTACCCTCCTGGCTCTCAGAGCTGTGGAAAGGGTTCCACCCCTACACCAGGGCAAAGGGTTGTACTCGAGGTACTTCCTTACCCCAAAAAAGACAGGAGAATGGCGTCCCATCCTGGATCTCAGATACCTAGACAAGCACCTTTTAAAACCAAAATTCAAAATGGTGACTCTGGGAATTATTTTACCCTCTCTAAGGCCAGGGGACTGGCTAGCGTCCCTGGACCTCAAGGATGCCTACTTCCATGTTCTTGTCAGGAGCTCCCATCGAAGTACCTCAGATTGATCTGCCCTCAGGCCATTACCAGTTTAGAGCAATGCCCTTGGCCTCACCTCTGCCCGAGGTATTCACAAAATGCCTGGCAGTAGCAGTTGCCCTTAAGAAGGCAAGAGATTGCCATCTTTCCTTACCTGGATGACTGGCTCATAGTAGGCAGTCTCAGACCAAGAATCAAATTACATCTTCAGGTAACTCAGCAACTGCTCACATCTCTAGGTTTCCTTCTCAATCTTCCAAAGTCAGTTCTAGAGCCTGTCCAGGTTCTCACCTTCATAGGTGCAGAACTGAACACAAAGAGGCCAGAGCCTGCTTCCTTCCTCTGGAAAGAGCAAGGACCCTGGTCTCTCTGGCCTCCTCTTTCACCCTGCAGGTCTCTCGACCAGCAAGGCATTTTCTGCAGCTCCTGGGCACACGATACATAGATACATAGGCAAGTGTCGGCAGATAGGGCCTATGGCCACCCAGTCTGCCATTTGAGCTTGTAAGTTCAGTTTGTTTTTCTAGAGTCTGTTTCCCTTACCCCTGACCTGCAGAATTCCTTTATGTCTATCCATGCATTCTTAAATCCATTGACTGTTTCAGCCCCACCACTTCCTCTGGCAGGGTGTTCACTTGTCCACCACCCGTTCTGTGAAGAAATTCTTTCTCATGTTTCCTCTGAATCGTCCTCCTCAACTTCATCCCATGCCCTCTAGTCCTGGAACATCTTTTCGCTTAAAAATAGTGTTTTCCTGCACCCTGTTTCTCCCTGTAAGATACTTGTATGTCTCTATCATATCCCCTCTCTCCCTCCTCTCCTCCAGGGAGTACATGTTCAGTTCCTTCAACCTGTCTTCATAGGACTTGTGATGCAATCCATGCACCATCTTTGTTGCCCTCCTCTGAACCTTCTCTACCCTGTCTATGTCCTTTCGTAGGTATGGTCTCCAGAACTGTACACTGTACTCCAGGTGGGGCCTCACTAGTGTCTTGTATAGCGGAATTATGACCTCCTTTTCCTGCTGGTGATGCCCTGCCTATACATCCCAGCATCCTATTTGCTTTACCTGATGCCTTGTCACACTGTTTCCCTACCTTGAGATCATCAGAAGACAACCCCAAGATCCCTTTCCTGCTTGGTGCATGCTATATCCTCACCCCCCAACTGATATATTGTGCCAGGGTTTTTGTGCCCCATATGCATTATCTTGCACTTCTTTGCATTGAATTTCAACTGCCAAACCCTTGACCATTCTTCAAGTTTCTGCAGGTCCCTTCTCATTCTGTCTACACCCTTTGGTGTGTCCACTCTGTTACAGAGCTTTGTGTCATCAGCGAACAGTGAAATTCTGCCTTCTAGGTCCTGCAATGTGTCACTGATGAAGATGTTGAATAGGACCCGGTCCCAGCACTGATCCCTGTGGTACCCACTGGTCCTCTTCCCTCTGTGGAGTGACAGCCATTTACCACCACATGGCTGCTTCTACAGCAGTAGTGCAGGAGCAAGATTTCAGATGAGGGGCATCCAGTTCCATTTGAGAGCCTTTTGGTCTCAAAGGAGAGACCCTCTATCAAAATTGATCCCAGTGACTCAGAACCCTGATCCAAGCCCTTCAGTGGTGGCAGGACCAGAGCAATCTCAGACAGGGGGTTCCCTTCACCCCTCAGTCTCACTCCTTAATTCTTACTACAGATGCATCCCTCTTGGGGTGGGGAGCTCACATGGGCAACCTCACTACCCAGGGATTGTGGTTCCCTCAGGAATCTCTGCTCCACATCAATCTGTTGGAACTCAGAGCAGTTTTTCTAGCACTTCAAGTTTTTTCCAAATCTGTTCAGAACAAAGTTGTTCAGGTCAGAACAGACAATACCACCACAATGTGGTACATCAACAAGCAAGGGGGCACTTGGTCTACGGCCTTGTGCACTGAAGCAAGAAGTTATGGTCTCTGGCTACTCTCTGAACACCTTCCTTATTGCAGTTCACCTCCCAGGCAAGGACAATGTCCTGGCAGATGCTCTCAGCAGGATTTCCCAGGGCCATCACGAATGGTCTCTGGATCCCCTAGTACTAGAGGTAGTATTTGCCAGATGGGGCACCCCGCAGATAGATCTTTTTGCAGCCCCAGACAATCACCAACTTCCCCTTTTTTGCTGCAGGCCCCCAGTGTTGGGCTCAGTCCCTCTGGATGCCTTCCTTCTCAGTTGGGAAGGGAAGTTTCTCTATGCTTTCCCCCCTTCCCTCTTCTGTTCAAGGTGATAGTCAAAATCAGATCTCAACCCTGCAAGATGATCCTGATTGCTCCAGATTGGGCCAGACAGCCCTGGTATCCATTCCTTATGTCCTTAGCAGTCCACCTTCCCTGTGTCTTCCTGGAATCACAACCTGTTAACCTGTGCTCGGGGAGGTTTGGTCCCGAACCTCAAATCTCTCAATCTCAAGGCCTGGCTCTTGAAGAGTTAGAGTTTGCTGACCTACACCTCTCCCATGGTGTATTGGATATCTTGAAGGCTTCTAGGAAGCCTTCCACCAGGGCTACTTATAATTCCAAATGGAAGAGATTTTCCATATGGTGCTCTGACAAGCATATCTCCCCAGAATCTGCTGACTTACCCACAGTCCTGGATTATATGGTGCATTTGAATACTCTAGGGCTGAGACCAGCTACCCTAAAAGTGCACCTGGCAGCCGTGTCTGCTTTCTTATCAGCAGGTAAACCCTCTTCTCTTTCAGCTCATCTTGTATTCTCCAAGTTTTTCAAGGGGTTGCTTCACACCAACCCCTCTTTCGGGGCCCCTGCCCCTGCCTTGGATCTTAATATTTGCATTGCCCAGCTTATGCAACCCCCTTTTGAGCCCTTGTCTTCAGCAGAGCTTAAGTACTTGACTTGGAAAACTGTGTTTTTGGTAGCCATCAATTCTGCCAGGCGCATAAGTGAATTACAAGCATTGTCAGTGGAGCCTGATTTTATCTCCTTTCATAGAGATAAGGTGGTCCTCAGGACTAACAGAAAGTTCTTGCCTAAGGTGGTTTCAGACTTCACCTTAATCAATCTATGTCTCTCCTGTGTACTTCACTGACCATTCCTCCTCTGGCGAGAGGAGACTGCACATTTAGATGTCAAAGAGCCCTTAGTTACTACATAGAGCGTACCAAGGGTCACAGGTTTGACTCCTCAACTGTTCCTCACTTATGGTGAGGTTGGTAAAGGGAAACCTGCCACTAAAAGATCAATTGCCAGGTGGATTGTCTCTTGTATCCAATTTTGCTATGAAAAACTGGGTAAGGTTCCTCCCTCGGGCCTGAGGGCTCACTCTACCAGAGGTACAGCTGCGTCTCTGTCTGCTGCCAGGGACATTCCTATCCTAGAGATATGTCAAGCAGCTACCTGGAAAACAGTTCACACTTTTACCAAGCATTACTCCCTGGACATCCAGGCTAGGAGTGATGCTTGGGTTGGCACAGCTGTGCTTCACAGCCTATTTCCTAAGTAGGTTCTGTCCCTCCTCCATGGAGGTACTGCCGTGTAGTCTGCATATGTCATAATATAGCAAGACTTCATGTTGTTTGAAGAAAAAATTACTCACCTTTGTAATGTTGTTTCTTCTAATGGAGTCTTGCTATATTATGACCTCCCCCCCCCCCGCCTGCCCCTCTCAGAACCTCTGTTTTTGGGATGTGGGTGGGCAGTGCAGTGTTAGCACTAGATGCCCACCTTTGTTTTCACCCTCCTTTTGGGGTGATTGGGTGTGTGTTTTCATTTTTCTGATCCCCTGACTTGAGTCTTTGTTTTGGGACCAAACAATGTGTTCATATATTTAGTAGCCAGTTGGCTAGTGTAGGTTTACAGCTTCCACACAGAACCTTAGTGAGTTTTGCTCATAAAGATCTGACAGCTTGAGTTTGAAGAACAACAGACAGGGTTTTCAACCGAGCTCGTGCTCAAAGTTCCATGCCTGGCGTGGAAAGTTTACTCTTTCACCTCCGGAGCAGTTGAGGTTGGGACTCACTGCGTATGTCATAATAGCAAGACTCCATTAAAGAAATATTACTAAGGTGAGTAATTTTTCTTCCCTGGTAGTCTAGTGGTCCCCACCCCACACGCGTATCCGACCCCGATACAAATCGTGACATATCCTTTCCCTGGTAGTCTAGCGCCCCCAGTGGTGGCACCCGCTCATCCAAATAATCTCAAGAACAGAGCGGCGACTGGTTCAGCCTCCTCTCACCACCATGGCCAGCTGCCGACTGAGGTAGGAAGGCGCTTCTTCCTGCCTCAGTCGGCGGCGCGGCCGTGGTGGTAGAGGAGAACAGCTGTTGCTGGCTCTGTTATCGAAGGTATTTGGATGAAACTAGTGTCACCGCCGGGTGCTAGATTCAAGGAAAAATGTCATGTATTTCAGGGGGTCGGGATATATGTGCGTGGGGAGGCCACTAGACTACCAGGGAAATGGTATTTTAAATATGTGCACCGGGATTGGGATACATGCGTGGGGGTGGGGGCCACTAGACTACCAGGAAAAATTTTATTTTCAATATGTGCATGGGGTTGGGATACATGTGTGGGGGTGGGGTGGACCACTAGACTACCAGGGGAAATTAGCTTACTTATTACTTGCTCTGGAGGTCAGGGATTGTGCTGAGGGGTTGGGGACACTAGCCTACCAGTGTGCATACCACTCCACTGTCCCTGTTTATGAGGGACAGCCCTCATTCTGCCCCTTGCAACTGCCCTGTCCCTCCTCTTGAGTGTCCACATATGTCCATGTCCCTCAATTCAGTGACACAAGAGCTGAGGGGTATGCCAGGGTGTGTAACAGGCACACATGGGCACAGGGACCATAATGACAGGGAAGGAATTGCCCAGCCCAGCCAATCTGCCCTGTTCCCTGTCTAATGGATATGCTGCTGTATCCTAGTGAACCTACGGCCTATGGCCTCCCACCCCCACCAGGTTCACCTCATGCCTGTCCCGTGCATTGAGTCCCCCCACAGTATGTCATCCACTACTGCAGTGGGGTACCTATGTTGTTGAGGGGGCATCCTCCAAGGCATGTATGGCCACAGCGGCCACAGGCAGTGTGTCTGTGTTTAGCTATCGATCTACTGAGTGTGTGTGTGTGTGTGTATAGATATAGATGTGTGTATATATATATATATATATATATATATATATATATATACACACACACACACACACACATATACAGGTCATGCTTGCACAGATGCATGGGTGCACTGTATGCACTGACTGTGCCTGCCGGCACACAGTTCCTGCTGCTTCCAGCCTGTACTTCCATTCTGACCAACAGGGGATGCTGTGGGCATGCCTTGGCCTGCAGCATCCAGCCTGTTCTTCCATTCGGACCAAAAAGTGGAGCTGTGTGCACCATGCAGTAGCACCGGGCAACATACCTCTCAAGTGTCCCTGATTTTCAGGGATGTCCCTGATTTTGCCTCAAAATTTCACTCTGTCCCTCCTAAGATTTGTGTTTTTGTGGCTAAACAGTGGGGACTTTAAGCACAAAACAATGTCAAGCATTAAAGTTACAGACGTGTTCTTCTTTAGAAAATGTATTTTGCACTAAGCCCCACATTCTACCAGCTTTCTGGGTGGATATCTCTAATTTTGAACATGTGTCCCTGATTTTGGTCCTTTGTCCCTGATTTTTTTAAGCCTTGTCCCTGATTTATGAGGCAGGAGGTTGAGAGGTATGCCGGGCAAACTGCATGGTAATGTATGCTAAGCAGCACCTAATGAGATGAATATGTACCTGTTTACTCACGGATTACCTAAGTAGGCTCATTTGCATGTGAGCTTTGAATATAGCTCCCGTTTGCCCCGGGCTAACCAGTTTGCACCGGGCTAATGTGTTAGCACTGTGCAATCGGGTTAGCCCCAGGCAAACCTTACTTCAGCATAGCACAGTTCTGCAGTGTGTGGCTTACATTCATACCTCTCAACTGTCCCTGATTTTCAGGAACATCCCTGATTTTACCTCAAAATATTAATCTGTCCCTCCTACAAGTTGTGTTTCCATGACCAAATAGTGGGGGTTGTAAGCATAACATAATGTCAGACATTAATATTACAGACATGTTCTTCCTTAGAAAATGCATTTTACACTACACCACTTATTCTACCAGCTTCCTGAGTGGATATCACCAATTGTTAAGGTGTGTCCCTGATTTTAAACCGTTGTCCCTGATTTTAAACCTTTGTCTCTGATTTATGAGGCAGGAGGTTGAGAGGTGTGTTTGCAGTAGATGTGTAACAGCTCTGTGCAATCACACACAATGTTCTCCACCTGCAACACTGGCTTGCTACAGAGTCTAATGAGCTGCAGTTGCAGTTTGCACTTCCCTGTTGCTATATTCAGTGCTGTCTTGTTCCGGGCTATTTTTGCCTGCACTCCCAGAACAGTTTGCCAGCTTCCTAGACTGCTATATTCAGCAGGATTAGCACCAGGCTAGTTCCTTTTCAATATAGCTTGCTTTGTGCTCCGGGCTAAGTTTGCCCGACGGGCAGTGCTAATTTAGCCCGGGGCAAAGTTTTGAATATCTGGCCCATGATGTGTTAGAGGGTGTTTTTACACTTAGGTAATTATTAGTCACTTATTATTGATTTTAGTCCATGAGTCTGTTGCAATGGTCTCTTTTTACATCTACCTTGATATTTACCTAAATGTGGAAATTAGACCCCTCTTTATGAGGTCACTACAGAAATAGTACATAAATCCTACTCTTGTATTACTAAAAACTAATGCTATATGAGACTGCTATTACTCAATGTATTTGTATTATACAATGAAAATTTAATAAAAACAAAGTTTAAAAAAAAAATAGAATACCATGTACCTGAGGTTTGCACAATATAGAACAAGTGTTACAGAAGATGTTAATATCTCCAGCCTAACTAAATGTATTATATGATTCTCTGTATGTCTGTCAAAATGACAAATAAAGAGTTAAAAAAACAGAAAATGTTTTGGAGGCAATATGTGCTCTCAGGACACAGACAGAGGTGATTTTGGTGCAGCTAGAGTGATGCCTATTGCGACAAAACTAATGCAAGAACATCAGATCTTGTGGCATAGATTGGAGGAACCGGATCAAGAGTGAGCAGTCAGTATCTGTGCTGTTGGTCCCCTGAGGGTGCAGAAGGAGAGGATCTACTGGTGTTTATTAGCTCCCTCGTGGGGGGGCGAAGCCCCCTGCCAAAAAAAAAAAAATCTGTTTACAACAGAGTGCTTTGGCACTCTACCTTCAGGAAGCCACAGTGCCTGGAGCTGAAGAGCCAGGCAGCGGATTCTCTGCTTCCATGTTGGTGTCGACAAAAAGACTGTCAAACCAATATGGGTGAACCCTTTTAATAAGGACAGGGTTTGGCTAAGAAAGATCTATGCTTGGCTCTTTGATTGACTCTGTTAAAAGGTTCCATGTCAAAGAGTGCCTACAAAAAAGTGCCAAAAAAAAAGCTAAGAAATAACAGCCACAAGCAAAACAATGAGGAGCACTACAGTGTGCTCAAAAAACAGCAAACAGCTGTAGTGACACTTTCAACTTGGGGACACAGACCAACATGGAGGGGGAGGAACAATAAAATATTCCCACACTAGGGGTGGAGAGGAACAAAGTTGGAAGGGTGAGCAGAATGGGAATAAAAAAAACCCACAGCCAGCCTTGAACCTGGGTCTACCAGCCACACAGGCGGTGACTGTAACCACTCTGCTATGCAGCCAGCCCACATCTGGACATCCAAACAACTACCTACCTGCTTCAGAAACTAAGTCCTTATATTGCTAACTGCTGAAATGATGGTGCTGAACTTAACATGTGCTCTTAATACAAAGTAGCTCATTTAACTATTTTGTACTCGTCCAAATTGATTCACTCAAATTGAGTCGCTCTTTTGACGGGATACCTGCTAAAAGAAGGGTGGCACCTCAGGGGGGCAGTATTTCTGTCCACACTGGGTGTGACACTGTTTAACTGCTATACACCTTGTATGTGCAGTTAATAAATTTCAGTGACTGTGATGACATGAGATGTTACCTGGGTATTCTTGCTTGTGTTATTACTGTATGAAGTATGTTGGTATGTGTGTTTTTTGTACTCTAAGAAAAGTCAGTAAACATAATTCACAAAAAAAAAAATAAAAACACTGAAACAAGCTGAAATACTTAACTGACCTCAAAGTCAATACGGCCATCTTGCATTTTACAGAAACCTCCTGCCAGAGGCAAGAAGGCCCTTAGAAGTGTCTTAGCATTCTGCTGGAGCACATCAGATTAAATACCTCTATCTGTTCCATCTTGTTGATACCTTGGCTATGCAGAACACAAAACTCATGTTTACAAGGCCCTGGTCAGAGGAAATAATCCTGTCACTTTACAAGGCCTTGGTTGAGGAAAGTAATCCTGCCAATTACAAGGCCCTAGTCAGGAGAACTAATCCTGCTACTTTACAAGGCTCTATCAGGGGAAGTAATCCTGTCACTTTACAAGTTACTTTCCCTGACCAGGGCCTTGTAAAGCAACATGATTACTTCCCCTGACCAGGGCCTTGTAAAGTGGCAGGATTACTTCCCCTGACTAGAGCCTTGTAAAGTGACAGGATTACTTCCCTGACCAAGGCCTTGTAAAGTGACAGGATTAGTTCCCCTGACCAGGGCCTTGTAAAGTGGAGGATTAGTTCCCCTGACCAGGGCCTTGTAAAGTGGAGGATTAGTTCCCCTGTCCAAAGCCTTGTAAAATGGCAGGATTAGAAACGTCCCTTGACCAAAGCCTTGTAAAGGGGCTGGATTACGTCTCCTGACCAGGGCCTTGAAAAGGGGCAGGATTACATCTCCTGACCAGGGCCTTGAAAAGCGGCAGGATTACTTCCCCTGATCAGGGCCTTACAAAGTGACAAGATTACTTCCCCTTACTAGGGCCTTGTAAAACAGTAGCATTACTTCCCCTGACCAGTGCCCTGTAAAGGGGCAGTATTACTTCCCCTGACTAGAGCCTTGTAAAGTGGCAAGATTACAGATGGTACTGCAGACATAGGCAGAGGCCTCTATGTAATTGGCCTACAGGGCCATGCACAGCTGATAAAAGTAAGCTGTAAAATGACCAAAAGTGAATAAGTTCATACAACAGCTCTGGCAATCACTGGAGTCAGGGAATGTTTGAAGGGACCTCAAGGAGTAAATGCATAGTGGGCGAGGGAGGAGGTCACTGAACTGCCAGGAGTGCTCATGCAAGGGGTCAGAGGGAAACCATTGAACTACCACAGAGTGTTCACACAAGAAGTGGGGAGGACCATAGACCTACTAGGGAATGCTCACAGGAGTGTGTGTGTGTGTGGGGGACCACTGAACTACCAGGAGTGCTCACAGAGGGGGTGGGAGGGAGGAACCACTGAACTGCCAGGAGTCTCACAGAGGGGTGAGAAGACCACTGGACTACCAGGTAGTGCTCATACAAAGGGGTGGGATAGAGCCACTGAACTACCAGGGAGTGCTCATACAAAGGGTGGGATGGAAACCACTGAACTACCAGGGAGTGCTCATACAAGGGTGGGATGGGAAACCACTGAACTACCAGGAGTGCTCATACAGTGGTTGGGGGCCATTGAACTACCAGGGAGTCTCACAGAGGGTGGAGGAACCACTGAACTACCAGGAGTGTTCACACAGTGTGTGTGGAGGGACCACTGAACTACCAGGGAGTGCTCATACAAGGGGTAGGATGGGGAACCACTGAACTACCAGGGAGTGCTCACAGAAAGGGTGGGGTGGATGGAACTACTGACCCACCAGGGAGTCTCACACAGGTGTAGGGGGAAACCACTGAACTATCAGGTGCTCATACATGGGGTGGGAGGAGGAACCACTGAACTACCAGGGAGTGTTCACACAGTGTGTGGGGGGAACCACTGAACTACCAGGGAGTGCTCATACAAGGGGATGGTGGGAGGGAGGACCACTGAACTGCCAGGGAGTGCTCACACAAGGGGTGGAAGGGAGGAACCACTGGACTGCCAGGGAGTGCTCACACAGGGGTGTGGGGGACCACTGAACTACCAGGAGTGCTCACACAGGGGTGAAAGGAGGAACCACTGGACTGCCAGGAGTGCTCACACAGGGGTGGGAGGGGAACCAATGAACTTCCAGGGAATGCGCACAGGGGGTGGGAGGGAACCAGTGAATGTCCAGGGAGTGGTCACACAAGGAGTTGGGGTGGACTCACTGAACTACAAGGAGAGCTCACGGAAGGGTGGGAGGAACCACTGAATTGCCAGGGCATGCTCACACAGCAGGGGAGAGGGGTAACCACTGAACTGCTGGGGAGAGCTCACACAGGCGGGTGGAGGGAGAACCACTGAACTGCCAGGGAGTAGTCATACAAGGAATGGGAGCTAGAGACCACTGAACTACCAGGGAGTCTCACACAGGGGGTGGGAGGGTGACCGCTGAACTACCAGGGAGTGCTCAAACTAGGGGGTGGGATGGGGATCCCTGCACTGCCAGGGAGTGGTCACACAAGGGGGTGAGAGCGGAAACCACTGAACTGCTGAGGAGAGCTTACACAAGCGCGTGAAGGGAAGCACTGAACTGCCAGGGCGATGCTGACACGGGTGGGAGAGGAACCACTGAAGTACCAGGGAGTGCTACATGGGGGTGGAGGAGGAACCAATGAACAACATGGGAGTGCTCACACGGGAGTGGGAGAGGGAACTACTGAAGTACCAGCGTGCATCAGGGGTGGAGGGTGCCACTGAACTGCCAGGGTGTGCTCACACAGGGGTGGGGTGGGGATACTATGGAATTGCTGAGCAGAAGTGTGGGGAAACTGTCTGGCTGTATAGCCTTGTGCTGTGTGACCAGACTTGCAGTGCAAGGATTCTGTGTTAGGCTTGCTCACATCTGGAATAGTGCTTTGCATTATGCTACACTTATAGGTGGGGGAGGGGCTGGTGCAATTTATAATGATACAGTATTTGTACTGTGCAGTGGAAAATAATGGTTCCGTTCTCAGTGGTTGAAACAGGGTTCACATCCCAACCCCTAAAGTTCGTAGTTGTTAGAAAAGAATGAAACTTCTGATGTGCGAGGGGCTATGTCCTTTTGCAAATAGTTCCTTTCAGCTCCGATTTTCTATGTTCACCCAAAATAAAGCATGTTTAAATCTATGTAATTACAGAGCTAGAAAAGCACAACCTACTTACCCCGGTGAGGTCAATGTAAAGTGTTTTGATTTATTGTTAATCTCAATTCCAACACATCTGTTTGAGGGAAGCTTTTCGATAAGTTCTTCGATTGATTGTGACATTCTGAAATACAGCGAATATGTTATTAAACAAATTCCATCAGCACATACCGTATAAAGGTGTTTGTACAAGTTGAGACTGGATAGCGAGATGTACTGAGTATTCTCAATGTCCCTACCAAAGAAATGAAGTTTAGGCTCCAAGGCCTTTCCTGTCATCATGTTAGTCATGTTCCATGTCTATTACAGTGCTGTTTCTAGCATTTGAAATTATCAGTGGCTTCAGTCCCCCCTACCCAGTGGACCCCCAAAGAATCCAGGGGTCAGTTTAAGGAATTGGGAATTTATTCAAGACTAATGAATTAAGATCCAGAGCTCCAGTCCTTAATTCACACCCTTAATTATGCCACTGGTCCATTCATGCTTTGACTCTGGTGGTGACCTCAGTTGTGTCTGTTCCCTCTACTGGACAGACTAATCTCCAGACCCTCACTGGGAATCATACCTAGGACCTGGAGTCACTAAAGCGGCAGGCCAAAAAATTCCGCTAAAGTGAAATTCCCCCAGCTGGGAGGTTAGACTGCCACTTTACTGTTTCATTACTGTTAGCCTCTGACCACTAGAGAGCGGTGCTGTTATTCCTCAACACAAGGGGCACTGGTTTATGATTTTATAAAGGTGTAACAACCTCCTCCCTGCAGTAGGGGGCAGTGTTGTTACAGTAGTGCCCATTAGAGGTAAGTGGCATTGGCATCATCCTCCAGAGCCTTAGTTTTGGGGAGCAGTTTAGTGAGTAATGTATCGAGTAACCACTATGCCTTGATGGTGCTAGGTATGGAAATGCATGAGGGGGGTTCTCCTTGGTACCCTCTGTAATTAAATCTTTTGTACAACTGATTAGACTGGGGGCTGATGCAGGCCAAAAGTACAATTATACAATGGGCATAGAAATGAAGCACAAATCCTCTAATCTTATTGGCTACCTGGCACACCTCTCCCGTTGTAAAGCTACAATCACCCCATGGGAAGAGGTGCCAGCCACCGGTTAAGCCACATCAAGGGCTCCCCTGAAATCAATGCAAACATCACAAACACAAAACCGGCAAAAACACAGAAAGTCGCAGGGCAAAACCCCGACAAAGCCACGATGTTGCCGTCGGAGTAAACAATGTGAAAAATCCGCAAGTTTCAAAAATGTAATTCAGCTATGAATTAAAAAAAAAAACTCCAAATCACAGGAAATTCATTTTTTTTCTTTACTGGCTTTCGGTGGGAAAAAAAAGAAACATGTTGCTCTTTCCCCGGGCTCTCTCTTTCCGTTTCACTTTCAGAACCCTGTTCTTACAGTTTGTCAGCAACACTGTGAAAAACATCCCACAACAAAATTACCTTCCTTCGTTTTTGCTCCTTTTAAATATGCACTAGTACAGCTTACATTGCTGGACTCCGGTCCTACGGTTTCCTCGAGCCTCTGTTTTCCCCAAACTGTAACCATTAAGGGTATCTCCTCGCCCGCTTGCTGGCACCACTGCACATGCACATACCTAACAATAAATCACTATTTTTCCAAGTGTAACAACAAATCTAATAAAACATCTAAACCAACTTAGTTTTTTCTTATTTTTTCACACACAAAATATGCAGATGTCCATTGTATAATTGCAATATGCCACTCGGGAATGTTGGTGATGCCAGGATTTACTCATGCCCTGGGGTGTTTTGGCCACTTTGCTGCGCCAAGTGGCCAAAACTGTGCTCATAATTGGTTCCTGTCCAAAAAACTACTGGTAAATGAGAAAAAAAGGAAGGCCATGCTCTTTGGCTCCAAGCTGTACCTTGCAAAGGCTGCCAAAACAAACACCATATTACACATAGTAACCCCTGCAGGCCCTCCTCTTGACATTGTATCTTCCTTCAAATACCTAGGAGTGACTGTTGATCTCTCCCTTACCTACAGTGTCCACATTGCTAACATTATAAAGAGGGTCCACCAGAAGTTGGGGGCATCCTACTATGTAAACCACCTCCTGACCCCTGAGGCTCACCTTGCAATTGCCCAGGAAATCTGCTTTTCTCAACTATTGCTCTCTGTTTTCTCCTCCAAATCTGCCTTACTTCTCTCATTTAAGTATCACATATAACTCTGTCACTTTGCCCTTCAGGTCCCTTCCTCCACTCATCACTGCTCTCTATATCAGTCCTTAGGTTGGCTCTCTTTGCATGTCTGTTATGAATATGCCATGGGCAGTCTAGTCGACACTTGTCTCAGGAACTCACAGAAGTCCCCTTTCTCCCCGATTCTCACTGCCCAGGTGATAACTCATTCTCTCAGGGTCTCTTCCATTTCCTCTCGGTAGTCCCCAGTATATCTACTGTCATGGGGAGCCAGGCTTTCTTTGTCTGTGCAGCTTCTCTCTGGAACAGACTTCCACCTGCCATCAAACGTCACCCTCTCATCAGTCCTTCAAATCAAAGCTAAGAGATTGGCTGAAGTCCCAAGCCACCTGTACATGCTCCCTAGGTAACACCCTCACCAGTAATCCGTCTTAGAGACAATACAGCATCCCATGCCTACTTCCCGTACACTGACTACTAAATATATTACTTGGGACTTTTTGGTTTTCTTTGTGTAAACATTTGATTGTAATGAATTCCACCATGCACTGGTGCATACCCTGACTGGCTAAATAATGCCTTTGACTTGCTTTACATGTAAATGACTAAGTTATCTGTAATCAGACATGCACTGTTGAAATTGTTATGAAACTTGTTCTTTTCTCTCTTAGCCACGTTGTGTATGTATCACTATTTTGATTTTCCATTGTACTCAATGGCCCGGATATTCAGACTGCGCCAGGCTGTGGCAGAAACCTGAGCGCAGCGCAACTTGGCTGCGCAGGGCGTTGACAGTGATATTCAACGGAGCTGCGCCATGGCACAGCAACGTTGAATATCGCACCCTGGCCACCCGCATTGCAAAGTTCCATTGCGATAGGTGCAAAACCACGATATTCAAAATTGCACATGCAAATGGGGCCATAATGCATGCAAGATGCAAATGGATCCATTAGCATGTCATTATGGCCCCATTTGCATGCAGGTGCGCCGATCCTCGGCGACTTGCACCTGGCACCCTGCCAGGCTACAGCCGTCGGGGACCGACGCCCCCTGCACAGCGCGGCAAAATGCCCCACTGCCCGATTGTGGGCATATGTAGAAAATAATACTCATCCAATATCCCTGGTGGTCCAGTGGACGCTTGCAGCCCGATTCGCGGACATCTGGTAAAATATAACCGTCCTATATCCCTGGTGGTCCAGTGCGCTACACCAGATCGGCGAACTTAAGTATAAAATCACCGTCAATATCCTGGTGGTCCAGTGGATGGCTTCACGCCCGATCACTGGCTTAAGTATAAACTTACACCGTCCAATATCCCTGGTGGTCCAGTGGACCGCTTACGTGTCAGCGGGCATATGAGGAAATAATGCCACCCAAAACAACCCTGGTGGACTAGCGGTACCCCCTCCCCCGCCCCGCCCGCTCCCCCTGGTCAGCGGCTGGTGGCAGCTCCCCTGGCCCGTGACATATCTGGACTGTGTAGTACAGTATGGGCTGCACACCATTGCTCACACTGTGGACCAATGGGCGTACAGCCCTACCGTCTGAGTCAGTTGGCGAGGCGGTGGGGCAGCAAGCGGGTGAGGAGCTGCCGCCCACCGCTGACCGGGGAGTGGGGCAGTGGGGCTCAGTGGGTGGGTGGGTGGGAGGGGTACCGCTAGTCCACCAGGGTTGTTTTGGTGGCATTATTTCCTACATATGCCACGATCGGGCTGCGGTGGTCCACTGGACCTAGGGGATGGGCAGAATATTTTAAATCCTACGATATACAGCGATCGGCTGCAAGCAGTCCACTGGACCACCAGGGATATTGGACGGTTTAATTTATACTTAAGCCCGTGATCGGGGCTGCGAGCAGTACACTGGACCACAGGGATATTGGCCGGTTTACATTTATACTTAAGCCAGCGATCCGGGCTGCAAGTGATCACACTGGACCACCAGGGATATAGGACGAATATTTTAATCAACTTATGCTCGTGATCGGGCATGAGCGCCGCCGCGAAGGTGCAGCCAGATCTTGGGTGGCCACCCACAGGTGGCAGCTGCTGTGTTGCACCCTGCAATACGGCAGCTCACCTGTGGGTGGCGGCCGTTGTTCCTTTTGGAGGGGCTGATCTGTGTGCAGCGCGGGTAGAGGTTAACATGCATGAGCGCATCCCAGGCTTAATAATGGGATGTGTGGAGTATGCATGGGCCGCCCCCCACGAGCGCATACATTACTGATGTGCTCTGGCACATCGGGTTGTGCCAGGCTCAATCCCGTTGAATATCATGCGGGGTGCATCAGTGGGTTGCGCGTAGGCAGCAATTGTTGCATGTCGCAACCTTCTGAATATCTGGGCCAATATATTATGTACACCCACTGTATTGTAACTTGTGCCTATTGTCTGACTCATTGTTGTTTGCCATTGTATGGCCAATGTCACAACTGAAAATAGCCCTTTGGATCAGTTTGCCTACCGGTTACCAAAACATAAATAAATAAAATAAATAGACTACTGATCCCCCAGCTATGCATCCCAGCATCTTGTCTGCCTTTACTGCTGCTTTCTTGCATAGTGGAGTGCTTGGTCACTAGTGATCATCACTCCCATGTCCTTTCCTCCTCTGATGCAGATACCTGGACTCCACCAGATAGTACTTGGCAATATTTTAAATTTTTTTAACCCACATTTTCAACATACTCATGTTTTTTAACCCCACAATGTGAACATGACAGTTGTCATTATCAAATCCTCCTACAAAACCTGTTTTCGCAGTCATGTCACAAAACAATGTTTTGTTTGCATTTCATAAATGATAGCTGTCATGTCAGTATGCTGGGGCAAAAAAAAGTAGTATTTTGAAAATTTAAGATCACAGTCTAAGAAAACAACAATGTTGTGTGTGAACTTCTTCATGCCCAATCATGACAATTTCACTATTCTAACTCATGTTATTAATTTGTTAATTATCACCTCCGCACTATCAATGTCAAACACCTACACAGCAAATACAAGCAGCAAACATGTAAGCATTAATCCACGATGAAGGTGGCATCTAATGGGGAGTTAATGCATGGTTGGAGCCATTGTGGCATGAGGCCACAGGCGAGTGCCTACAACGACCAACCATGCATTAACTCCCCGATAAACCACCTTCAAACAGATAATAACTATGTAACATGGTTCTACCACAGTGTGTAGTATTTCTCTTATTTTGATACTATCAATAAGAGAACACAGACACATTTTGCACTGTTAACTTTTCTATGTTGCACTTTGTGAACACTGAAGAGGCACATATTTCTATCCTGATGTTGTGAAACTTCAGCAAACAAAAGTATTAAAACTATCTGTCAACATATCTTTCACCATATTTCTCACATCTGAGCGGCTTTTCTTTTCATTGAAATGCTAGGAGGTCTGTTATACCTTGATTTCTCCGTGTCGCTATGTGCCCGTCAGTCTGCTTAGCATAACATCTGATCTGCTGTGTGTCTCTCCCTATAGCTCCACTCTCACTACATTTGAGCTTTTCTGTCTGCCGCTTTCTGCCTTTTCCGCCGCTTCCCTCACTGCCTTGCACATCTTTGCTCTGCCCTACATGCGTTTCCCACACCAGTTCAGTTCATTCAGTTGTGTCTGCCTGCACTATGACAGACCATCGTCCAGTTCTCTGTTTTTTCCTTTTGGTGCCTCTCTCAAGCTGCATTGTAGTCGTATTACTCCCTGTTGCTCCACTCTCCTCGTTAGTGTCACTGCTCCCTCCTGCTCTACTTTCACATATTACGACTTCCTCTTCTGCACTCTCTGTATTTTACCTGTTTTCCTGTCTCCTCCGTGGTTGTCACAGGTACTTCAATAGCAACACAGCATTATCGCGTGTCATAATGCCATGTTGCCCTGTACCACTTGACGCCGTCGGTCTCTCATCCATTTTCTGGATTCCAGTACTACTATTTTTCCCATGTTACATTTGGCATTGTATTTCTTGTATGTAATTCTGTTTGTTCTTGAACCACTTTGTAAAGCACCGAGCCTCCAGGATTGGATGCTGGGCAAATAAAGATTCACTTCCTTACATATTGATAAATGCTTGTTTTCAGTCTATGTGTCTTCAGACCGTTGATAAAGACTTCTTTCATAAGTTCCTTTACATCAGTAAAACTGGAACTGTAAATATCAAGTATTCCTACAAATCAGAAATTTTTGTACGTGGTGTATTTACTGTCGTTTCCATCTTGTGATGGACAGCTCTGAGGACCCTTGTATTAATCACTGCAAAAGCTTTGTTTGACAGGAATTTAGCTCGCACTTCTCCAAAATGCTCTTTGAGAGCTGTATCCTCAGTGTCGAGACTAGTGTTCCTTCAGGACAGAAATCTATCCATCAAACCAGCTACATTTTCAGATGGAATCCACTTCCTTCCCTTTTTCTAGTCACCTCTCCATATTTCTTTCTTTCTTATTGTTTTTTTTTTTTTGGGGGGGTGGGAGTGTTTAATTCTTTCTTTTAAAGTTTTTATCTAATCTGAACTTGAAAAGATCAAACAGGCGTCTGCTTGCAGGATGACATCTCATGAATCTGCTGTAGCAGCACGGTAAGTCTGCAGATGAGTAGTATACTACTACTGGTCCACAGTATTTCAACTCTCAGTATGCTCATCCTGCAGACAGTTTCAAATATATAAATACAAATCAACAGGTTCAGTACAACTACCCCCCCGGAAAAAAACAGCTTTAATATGTATCTGCTCCGTTTATCTCCATCAGAAACAAATTGGTTGCGGAGTGTTACTGTTTGTGACATATAATAACACATCAGGCATTCTCTGAAGTATACTCGCACAAGGCTTACAGGATATTGTTGCATCACTGTTGATAACTGCATGCTGAAAATAATTCAATTTCGTAACATACCTTTTTTGTGGTACAGCTTGCGGTCAGTTAAATATGTTTCGTTTCTTATCTAGTCTTCTTTCTTTCAGGAAAAACACAGACAGATAATTACTATCATGCAAGGAGGACTTACAGTTAATGAGAGGATGTACATAAAACATCAATATTAGGTGGGTGGGTTCCATAAAAAGATTATGTTTGCTTTCTGAAACCAAAAGGCAATATATTTTATTTGCTGAGTGTCATCTAGGAGTCATAAGTTATATGTAGTTTCGTTCTTACTCATGTAGATTGGCTAGCTAACTTATTAATTGATTTTTAAACCTTTAGATGTCAAGTGAGCGATAAGACACAGACAGCGCTTACTCCTTTTTGTGAACCCATCTGTAATCAGACATTCACTGTTGAATTTATGAAACTTGTTCTTTTTTCTCTTAGCCATGTTGTGTATGTATCACTGTTTTTGATTTTCCATTGTACTCAATGTATTATGTACATCCCCCGTATTGTAACTCAGCCTATTGTCTGACTCCATTATTGTTTGCCACTGTATGGTCCGTGGTCGCAACTGAAAATGGTCCTTTGGATCAATTTGCCTACCCGTTACCAAAAACATAAATAAATAAAATAAATAGACTACTGATCCCCCAACTATGCATCCCAGCATCTTGTTTGCCTTTGCTGCTGCTTTCTCTTGCACTGCGTGGAGTGCTTGGTCACTAGTGATCATCTCTCCCAGGTCCTTTTCCTCCTCTGATGCCTATACCTGGAATCCACCCAGATAGTACTTGGCAATATTTTACATTTTTAACCCACATTTTCAACATACTCATGTTTTTTAACCCATAGTGTGAACATGACAGTTGTCATTATCAAATCCTCCTACAAAACCTGTTTCGCAGTCCTGTCACAAAACAATGTTTTGTTTGCATTTCATAAATGATAGCTGTCATGTTAGTATGCTGGTAAAAAAAAAAAAAAGTAGTATTTTGAAAATTCAAGATCCAGATCTAAGAAAACAACAATGTTGTGTGTGAACTTCTTCATGTCCCAATCACAACAATGTCACTATTCTAACTCATGTTATTAATTTGTTAATTATCACCTCCGCACTATCAATGCCAAACACCCACACAGCAAATACAAGCAGCAAACACTTGGCATTGTATGCATGTAATTCTGTTTGTTCTTGAACCACTTTGAAAAGCACCGGAGCCTCTGGGATTGGATGCTGGACAAATAAAGATTCACTTCCTTACATATTGATAAATGCTTGTTTCAGTCTATGTGTCTTCAGACCGTTGATAAAGACTTCTTTCATAAGTTCCTTTACATCAGTAAAACTGGAACTGTAAATCTCAAGTATTCCTACAAATCAGAAATTTTTGTACCGTGGTGTATTTACTGTCATTTCCATCTTGTGATGGACAGCTCTGAGGACCCTTGTATTAATCACTGCAAAAGCTTTGTTTGACAGGAATTTAGCTCACACTTCTCCATAATGCTCTTTGAGAGCTGTATCCTTAGTGTTGAGACCAGGATTCCCTCGGAACAGAAATCTGTCCATCAAACCAGCTACATTTTCAGATGGAATCCACTTCTTTCCCTTTTTCTAGTCACCTCTCCATATTTCTTTCTTTCTTATTGTTTTTTTTTGGGGGGGGTTGTTTAATTTCTTCTTTTACAGTTTTTAGCTAATCTGAATTTGAAAAGATCAAACAGGCAGCTGCTTGCAGGATGACATCTCATGAATCTGCTGTAATGCTTACGGTAAGTCTGCAGATGAAGTAGTATACTACTACTGGTCCACAGTATTTCAGCTCTCAGTATGCTCATCCTGCAGATAGTTTCCAAATATATAAATACAAATCAACAGTTTCAGTACAACTACCCCCCCGGAAAAAAACAGCTTTAATATGTATCTGCTCCGTTTATCCCCATCAGAAACGAATTGGTTGCAGAGTGTTACTGTTTGTGACATATGATAACACATCAGGCATTCTCTGAAGTATACTCGCACAAGGCTTACAGGATATTGTTGCACCACTGTTGATAACTGCATGCTAAAAAATAATTCAATTTAGTAACATACCTTTTCTGTGGTACAGCTTGTAGTCAGTTAGGGATGTTTTGTTTCTTGTCTAGTCTTCTTTCTTTGAGGAAAAACAGACAAACACTATCATGCAAGGAGGACTTGTAGGCTATAAGTTATAGCTAATGCTAGGATGTACATAAAAACATCACTATTAGGTGGATGGGTGAGTGCCAAAAAAGATTCCATTAGCTTTTTGAAACCAAAAGGGAATCTATTTATTGACTCAAGATTATCTAGGAGTCAGATAAGTTACATGTGTACTCAACATGATAACAGGAGTTTCGTTCTTTCTCATGCAGATTGGCTAGCTTACTTATTAATTTATGTTCAGACCTTAGATGTCAAGGAAGTGATAAGACAGAAACAACATTTGTTCCTTTTTGTAAACCCCATGCCCAGGTGCATTGTGAAGAAAGAGTTACTCTCCTTAAGTGCCTTCAACTACCTGAAGTGCAGTTCACAAATAAGAACCAACTCCTTGGAATATCTTATTGTGGTTTTATTTTATTTATTTTATTTTATTTATTTATTTTGGTTTTGTTGACCGGGTAAGTGCACTAGTCAAATCCTGCCTATTTTCAGCACGACCGGGGAGGGATACAGATGAATGCTAACTGACCTTATACCAGATTAAGCTGTTGGTGGTATTTTTAGTGAATGAGGAAATTTGGCCAGGACACTGGGTAAATTCCTGCTCTTTGATAAATTCCATGGGATCTTTAACATCCACCTGAACTACCACCAATCCAGGCAGATGGGACCTTGGTTTAACGTCTCATCCGAAGAGACAAACATGGATTTATAACATGGATGAGAACATTCTAGTCACCTGGGGCCAGATATTGAAAGGTTAGGGTGGGGCTAATGAGTGTTTGCCCACACTAACCAGGTTTGCACCCAGTTTGTGTGTGGGGTCTATATTCAGAGACCCTTGTAGTGCAGGCAAACCCATTAGCATCTGAGCACTAACAGAACACTGTGCCCATGCAAATGACAGGGCCTCCCGCATACAGGCACAGAAGCAAATTCAGAGGTTTGCATCAATGGTAAATGGCACCCAAAGAGGCGCTATTTACCACCTTTACAAACCGAGTCTTAACTGGTGCAAACTCTGGTAGTGGGATGGTTGTACTGCAACCACCCATCCCCCAATTCTTAACCCCATACCATTGAAACAATGGCTACCCTAGTGTCTTGGGCACAACCCACCCTCTGATACCCCATCCTGGTCCATAACAATGTTGCGTGGCATCTAGTGGCACCTCCCACTGTCCGATCCCCTTCCTGGTCCATGGCAATGTTGTCCTGGTGTCCAGGGCACCCAACCTCAATCCCCAGTTTCAGTTCCTGCAGTGTTGCCCTGGGTCCAGTGGCACCCTCCACCCTACCACCCATCCGGTGATCATCCTATAGTCTCTGGTGTCCATGGCCCCCCTTGGACACCCATCCTGATGATGGCAAGAGCTCCTTGGTTTCCAGTGGCAACTCCCCACCCTCTGTGTACCCTTCCCAGTGCCTGCATTGTAGGAACAGAACTAATTTGATTAAAATATTTTGTTACTATAATTTTATTATAATCTTAATTGCTATTCTATATCCTTATATTGACTTAATTATTAAGTACTATAATATGATTTCTAAAACAAGGACAATGCTGCTTAAGGCTTGAATACTGAAATGGAGGAATAGTGCCATGAAAAAAAGGGATATAGCATACATGGACAACTTCAGAAGAAAATGTTTCAAGTCTGTTTAAATTGAATGGCCCCATTCAATTATTAGCAGAAGAACTTGAAGCTGAGACTAAGAGATTATTGTCATAGGAACCTGACATAATTATGTTGTTGTTTTTCGTAACAGCCAGCCCCAGATACCAGAAATGAACAGAGACTGAAATAGACTGGCTTTAAGAAATTTGGGGCCAGATATTCAAAACTTTGCCCGGGGCTTAATAAGCACTGCCCACGTGCTAAAATAGCCCAGACCCAATAGCCCGCTATATTCAAAAGGGATAGCCCCGGTGCTAAACCTGCTGAATATAGCATGCTAAGGAAGTCGGGTAAACTGGGCTGGGAGTGCAGTGCAAACATAGCCTGGGAATAAGACAACTCTGAATATGGCAATTAGGAAGTGCACACCACAACAGCAGCCAAGTTCACAGTGACATGAAGGAAGGTAGATGTGAACTATGTGGCCAATGTGTGTGCCAGCAAAGGCATGAACTCAGTAAAGCTGCAAGCAGCAATGCAAGTGAAATTACATTGTGCAAAAATGTACAATATTTCTGAAATGTTTGCGCGGTGGTAACACATTTGTGCAGGTTTAGGCAGAGCTAAACCCGTTTGCCTAGTGCAATCATGTTTGCCAGGCTAAACTTTGCTATATTCAAAATTAACATGCAAATGAGCCTATTTAGGTAGTCTCTGGGCAAACATCCAGATTAGCATCTCATTATGACCTGATTTGCATGCAGTTTGCCCAGCGTTATTGTAGGGTCCCACAGCTCCACCTGTAGGTCAGTCTGGAAGTACAGGGGCTGGCTGGGTCTGCCCACAGCTCCACCTGTAGGTCAGTCTGGGAGTGCATGGTGACAACTGCAGGCTACATTTATACTGGCTGGCAGTATAGCCTAGAGGTTAGAGGAATGAGGTGTGCATGGGCTTGGTACATCCAGCAGATCAGACCTGAGTTTGATTCTCACAACCTCCACTTGCGTACTGTGTGACTCTGAGCAAGTCACTTAACCGCCCAGTGCTCCCAGGTCACCCCTGAAAACAGGCACTTGTGCCTAGTAGACCTTACCTGGTACCAAAGATTAAAATAAAAAAAATTAAAAAATACAGTACAGCATAGCATATTGTGCCCCAGGGGACTACACAGCACAGGCACAGGTTGTAGTGCTGCATGCAACTGTCAAACTGGAGTTCATGCAACAGTGCACAGCAGGCACTACATTAGCAATGGGGGGCCAGTAGTGTGAGGGACACAACAATGCCTATGGTATGTAGGGCAGTGATGACCACTGCACTGTACACAGTGACAGGCCCAACTTGCAGGTGTTTACTGACAGTGGACATTACTGTTATGCTGTTGTGCGACCCACAGATGCTGCACCACTGGCATGGGATGCTCACAGTGACATATAAATGGCGGCTGTGTGCTGTGGTGTCTGTACAGAAGTGCGGTATGTTGCTGGTGGGGCACATACAATCAGACAGGTGTACTGGTGTTGGAGTATTCCCAACAGTGGCCCATGTGCACAGCATGGCTTTTCCCAGTCTTGTGGTCGCCCCCAGTCTGTGGTGCAGCCTGGCCACTTGTACACCCTTCCCTCAACACTCTCCATGCCCACAGTGCTGCATGTGTATGCTGGCATCTGTTGGTGTCCACCGAAGGGTGGTCTGCAGGTGTGTGCTGTAAGGCTGCACTGCCATAGTGTCCACTAGGAGTTGGGTCACCGCTTACTGTCTGGCATGGCTGGGACTGGTGGCAGATGGTGGCATCATTGTGATGCCATTAGTGAGCAGCATGTTTCCTCTATGTGTCATACTTATTGGTTAGGGTCGTGCAAAGCCATGCAAATGCTGTGCAAAGCCACAAAGTCATGCAAAGCTGGTTTGCCCAGAGTTAAGACTACCTTTTCCTGGGCGGTATTTTGCACCACGCAAAGTGTTGCTCTAAGTCATGCAAAACCACTTTGTGTGGTGCTATTCACTGAATATAGCATTGAGCTGACACGCCCCCTCAGTTTGCCCCTTGCATACATTAAAATTTTGCCCGGTGCTAATGCAGTTTGTGTGCGCTATTTGACCTTTTGAATATAGCAGACCCACGCTAACCCATTGCTAAACCTGCACAAACAGTTTGCGCTCAGCGCAAAGTTTTGAATATCTGACCCTAAGACTTTTATTTATAGAAAATATACAAAAACTCTGATACATTTCATAGTATCCAGGACTATGCAATGTCTGGCATCCGGGACCTGAGAGCCATGTATAGCCAGAAAGATAAATTCCAATTAAAGAGTGATCTCTTGGTAACAATTGGTAAAACCCCACACAAGGTCCAATGGGTGGTTCCTTTAGGCCACAGGGGAATTATGTTACAACATGCCCATGATGACCCATCGGGAGCACATGGGGGGATAGGAGAACTTGTGAAACCTTAAAAGAGATAGCCTACTGGCCCTACATGTATGATGATGTTGCAGGGTATGTACGAATGAGCTGTACTGTAATGAATGAGCCCATTCATTACAGTACCACTCATTTGTGCCTCAGTTGGCAGCCGGTTGTGGTGGTGAGAGGAGGGCTGAGCTGGTCGCTGGCTCCATTCATTGAAGTTATTGGGAGGCGGGGGCCATCACTGCTGGGTGGGGGCCACTAGACTACCAGGCAAAATGGTTACTTTATACTATTACGGGGTGGGAATCATGATGGGGACCCACTAGACTGCCAGGGAAAATGGTTCATTTACGCTGTTACGGGTCGGAATCATGATGGGGGCACTAGACTACCAGGAAAAATGGTTACTTTATACTGTTACGGTGGGGAATCATGATGGGGGCACTAGACTACCAGGCAAAATGGTTACTTTATACTGTTACGGGGTCGGGAATCATGATGGGGGCACTAGACTGCCAGGAGTTTGACACCTATGACAACACAGCCTTGACAGCCCAGATGGACTGCTTGGCCCACCCAGTCTTCCAGCCCTTACATCATTGATCTGTTGTGGATTCCAGTTTGCCTACAGCCTACATCCTGCCCCCTTGCCTCATGCCTGTTCCAAGCATCCATGATGCACCCCACTGTTATTGCACCCATGATTGCTGTGGGGTGCCACTGTTGGTGTTGGGGGGGCTGTCTTCCAGTGCACGTTTGGACACAGGCAGCACATATTATATATACTGTTCTGTACTGCTTGCAGTGCTGCATGGGTGAGGTGTATGCACCGCTTGTGCCTGCCAGCACCCATATCCTGCAGCATCCAGTCTGTACGTCCATTCTGACCAACGGGATGCTGTGAGCACACCTTGGCCTGCATCGTCCAGCCTGTACTTCCATTCCAACCAAAAGGTAGATCTGTGTGCTGCAGGCAGTAGCACGGGCAATCTGCATGGCAATGCATGCTAAGCAGCACATAATGAGATGCAAATGTGCCCGTTTGCCCACGGATTACCTAAGCAGGCTCATTTGCATGGGAGCTTTGAAATATAACACACGTTTGCACCGGGCTAACCAGTTTGCACTGGGCTATTGTGAAGCACTGTGCAATCGAGTTAGCCCCAGGCAAACCTCACTTCAGCATAGCACAATTCTGCAGTGTGTGGCTTGCATTGTTTGCAGAAGATGTGAGACATCTCTGTGCAGTCACACACAATGTTCTCCACCTGCAACACTGGCTTGCTCCAGAGTCTATTGAGCTGCAGTTGCAGTTTGCACTTCCCTGTTGCTATATTCAGTGCTGTCTTATTCCCAGGCTAATTTTGCCCTGCACTCCCAGCCCAGTTTGCCTGGCTTCCTTAGCATGCTATATTCAGCAGGATTAGCACCGGGCTATTCCTTTTGAATATGGTGGGCTATTTGGTCTGGGCAATGTTTGCATGCCAGGCAGTGCTAATTTAGCCCTGGGGCAAAGTTTTTAATATCTGGCCCTATTTATTGAAAATATACAAAAACTCTGATACATTTCAGAATTATACAGGTTATTGGAAATGCATGAACCTGCCCAGTGATTAAATTTTAAACCTATCAGCAAAATGTAATGTGAGCTATTTATAAAACTCTGTAGCCCCCAAACTGTTTAAAATATATTGACAAATTTGGTGCCTAAAGTAAGTTGATCTTACCACCTTTTCTATGAAATAAGTCTTGCATGTTTATCTAACAAGCAATACCTAGTTGCGTGGTTTGTAAGCCTTCTTGATAAACTCCAAAGCAATGTGAGGTCATGGATTATTAACCACAAACAAAAGAAATCACTTTCTTAAAGAAGTTTGCTAAGATTATAAAGTTTCTAATGATAGCAGGTATGCCAAACAAATGTAATTTTGAACAGGAAAAAATGTACTTCTGAAATCTGTAAATACTTTTTAGATACCTATAAAGGAAAAAGTGTTATATATTTTTTATAAATTATAGATGTTATATTAGAATTGACACCATCATATTTGGTCTCAAATGAATCCTCTCTTTTAGCTGCATCTGAAATGTAGGTTTTACATTTGTAACAAGCTGCACATATATGCAAGAAAGAAAAATTGTTTTATATCAAAAATAGTTTTTGAAGATGAGGTCATATTGAAAAAAAAAATGGTTTAGGGGGCTAACAGTAATACCCTTAAAGAGTACTCAGATCAATCATAATTTGATGGTGATGTCACCTAGCAAGAGGGACATAAATGGGATGCTGGCAAAGCTGGCCAGAATTGCCTGATCCTTTGGTGTGCGAGGACCTGTGTTGGCTGCCCTGACAATTTTGGATGAGCCTGGGACTTGTACTAGGCCAAAAGCCTGAAGCCACACCTGCTTGGAACCAGCATTTGGGTTGAGCCATTGCCACCACTAGGGGGTGTTAGGTACCAGCTTAAAAGCCTGCACGATGCTGCAACAAAATCCAGCTGCTAAAACTGCCTGTTACAGGAATGACTCTCTTCCCAACATTGGATGAAGCAAAGCCTATAACATAGAAACATAGACTTTGACGGCAGATAAGGACCGCTTGGCCCATCTAGTCTGCCCATTTCCCTACCTACAGGATGAGGCCGATCCTAGTTAACCAACAGCCTATTTCTTCCTACCCCTACAAGAATTGCCTTATGTCTGTCCCATGCATTCTTGAATTCTCCCACAGTTTTAGACCCACACCTCCTCAGGAAGGCTGTTCCATGCATCCACTACCCTCTCTGTGAAATAATACTTCCTCACATTGCCCTAACCGCCTTCTATCTTTAAATTGTGTCCCCTTGTTCTTGCCGTCTCTTTTTCTGAAAGATGCTACCCCTTGGACTTTGTTGATTCCACTGAGGTACTTAAAAGTTTCTATCATGTCCCCCCTTCTTTCCTCAAGGGTATACATATTAAGCTCCTTTAGTCTCTCCTCATGACTTCTCTTGCAGACCCTGCACCATTTTAGTTGCCCTCCTCTGGACTGCCTCTATCCTGTCTATGTCCTTGCGGAGATGGGGTCTCCAGAACTGGGCGCAATACTCCAGATGGGGTCTCACCAACTGTCTGTACAGAGGGATAACAACTTCCTGTTTTCTGCTGCTGATGCCTCTCCCTATACATCCCGGTATACCCCAGCTCTCCCTACTGCCTTCTCACATTGCTTGCTAACCTTAAGGTCATCTGATATGATTACCCACAGGTCCCTTTCCATTTTTGTTGTTGTTACTACCTCCCCACCCATTGTGTATTCTTCCCTGGGTTCTTGTTTCCCAGGTGCATTATTTTGCACTTCTTTGCATTGAATCCTAGCTGCCATACTTCTGACCATTCCTCCAACCTTGTAAAGTCCCTTTTCATCCTTTCCACGCCTCCTTGTGTATCAACCCTGTTGCAGATCTTTGTGTCATCTGCAAAGAGGCATACTTTTCCTTCCAGTCCCTCTGCAATGTCACTGATGAAGACATTAAAAAGGACTGGACCCAATACTGAACCCTGCGGTACCCCACTAGTAACCCCTCTTTCTTCAGAGTGGACTCCATTTACAATTACCTTCTGTGTAATGGTTCACATACTGAGAATCTGGACTAAAGTAATGTTTTGGAATTTCTGTTAAAAGCCTGAACAAGAGACTGACTTTGGAATTTACCAGCCAGCAGGCCTACAGTGCTGTTAAATAGTAGTGAGTCCAGAGTTGCAGGTTCAAGAGCAGAAATGAACTGAAACAGAAAATAGTCACAGAGTCCAGTTACCAAAACAACATTGCTGTCCACAGGGAGAGTTCTTTCTATAGACTGTGCTGCTAGACTGCTAAAATCTTGCTGTCTGATTTTTTCCCACTAAATCCTGAAGTGACTTTTGACGATTTGTGATGTCAAGAAAGAAGGTTCCAGCCTGCATTGCTTCATTGATGTCAGAAGACTCTACAGTTCCAGGTTCAAGGGGAAAAGACAGAAGACCAAACCACTAAAGACTTTTGTCATCCAAAATCAGAAGTTCTCACCAAGACTTTGAAAATTTAAAAGTAGAAGACCACACACCTTAAATTATTCTACTTTTAGTACTTATTTGGCTATCTAGGGTGGTAACTTAGTGCATTTTAGTTCCAAAACCTTGAGTATATAGTTAAGCTAGATTTTAGATGTAAAGAAATACCTCCTTGCATGCTAAAGTTTAAAACAATTCTTATACAAAGATATAACCTGAGACACTAGTGTAATGAGTTGCAAGTTCTCATAGTAAAAAGATTGATATTTATAAGTATGCTGAAGAAACAGTACAGTGTTATTTATTATGCTGAATATTGCTTATTCATTTGTGTTGCTTATTTGTTGAAATTTGGTTTATTTGCTTATTAGATTTACTTTATTTTCTAAAACTTGTTTTGTTTACATCACAGTTTGTGTTTACATTATTGTTTTTATTATGCTTGATATTTATGCTAATTATGAATATTTAGGACTTGTACATATGTGAATAAAATATATATATTTATCTCTTATATAATCCAAAGTGTGGCAACAGTGTTTTTCACCATCATTTTTGAATCTGGAGAGCATAGGATAACATCATATGTGAATTTTTATTGTTTTTGGTAATTTTTGAAATAATTTTTGGATAACGCCCAAGGTAAATCCAAGTGCATTATTGTAAAAAGTGATATTATAAGTCTTTATACTGACAGCATGATTGTCCCTGCTGTCTAGTGGTACTCCATCCCACCCTGAATACCTGACCACAAACTGCCTATGCATGCCCTGGTGTCAAGTGTTACCTCCACCTACTGAGCACCCAACCTGGTGCTGCCGCTGAGTCCCTGGTGGCTGTTGAACTCCCCCTGCTCTGACCTTCCAGCCTGTACAATTCTGTGCCCCCCAGGTGTCCAGTGGCATCCTCCCATCTCCCCGCTCAGATTCCTGAGCCAGTCCCTGGCATTCAGTAGTACCCCCCCAGACTGCCAGATGCCACACAGAGCACTGAACAGTGGCAGTTCCATGGCCCCCCACCAGCACCCACACCCAGCACAGCACCTACCCCAACCCTCCCTTACTAGGCAGTTTGGGACCCTGCTGCATGGTCCTATATGGTGACCAGCACAGTCCTCCTCTTACTCCTCGACTGGCTGCCATATGAGCTGCAGTGAGCATGCATACTGAAATAGTTCATACAGAGAACAGAGAGAAATGGAATGTGGCTAGTAGTACCTGTCATATCAACTGCATCATAATGCATCTTACAAGGTAGAACAGGGATGAGAGACTTCTGCTGCCATGTCAGGTACACAAGGCAATCCCAACAGCACAGCAACAGGCTGGGGAAATTAAAGAGAGTGAAGCACAGAGAGGTTCCAGGATGCACTTGGGGCAACACTGTGTGTAACTAGGCAGTGGTAGATTGAAGCTGGGTCCCCAGGGACACACTTCCTCTAATCTAACCCAACATGGTGTGTAACTAGGCAGTGGTGAGATTGAAGCTGGATCCCCAGGGACACACTTCCTCTAATCTAACCCAACATGGTGTGTAACTAGGCAGTGGTGAGGTGAAGCTGGGTCCCAGGACACACCTCCTCTAATCTAACCCAACATGGTGTGTAACTAGGCAGTGGTGAGAGAGAAAGCTGGGTCCCCAGGGACACACTCCTCTAATCTAACCCAACATTGTGAGTAACTAGGCAGTAGTAAGATTGAAAGCTGGGTTCCCAGAGACACACTTCCTCTAATCTAACCCAACACGGTGTGTAACTAGGCAGTGGTGAGATTGAAAGCTGGGTCCCCAGGGACACGCTTCCTCTAATCTAACCCAACACAGTATATAACTAGGCAGTGGTGAGATTGAAAGCTGGGTCCCCAGGGACACACCTCCTCTAATCTAACCCATCACGTTGTGTAACTAGGCAGTGGTGAGACTGAAAGCTGGGTCCCCAGGGACACACCTCCTCTAATCTAACCCAACATGGTGTGTAACTAGGCAGTAGTGAGATTGAAAGCTGGATCCCCAGGGACACACTTCCTCTAATCTAACCCAACATGGTGTGTAACTAGGCAGTGGTGAGATTGAAAGCTGGGTCCCCGGGGACACACCTCCTCTAATCTAACCCAACATGGTGTGTAACTAGGCAGTGGTGAGATTGAAAGCTGGGTCCCCAGGGTCACACTTCCTCTAATCTAACCCATCACGTTGTGTAACTAGGCAGTGGTGAGATTGAAAGCTGGATCCCCAGGGACACACCTCCTCTAATCTAACCCATCACGTTGTGTAACTAGGCAGTGGTGAGATTGAAAACTGGGTCCCCAGGGTCACACTTCCTCTAATCTAACCCAACACGGTGTGTAACTAGGCAGTGGTGAGATTGAAAACTGGATCCCCAGGACACACTTCCTCTAATCTAACCCAACACGGTGTGTAACAAGGCAGTGGTGAGACTGAAAGCTGGGTCCCAGGGACACACTTCCTCTAATCTAACCCAACATGGTGTGTAACTAGGCAGTAGTGAGATTAAAGCTGGGTCCCCAGGGACACACTTCCTCTAATCTAACCCAACACGGTATATAACTAGGCAGTGGTGAGATTAAGCTGGATCCCCAGGGACACATTTCCTTAATCTAACTCAACGGTGTGTAACTAGGCAGTGGTGAGACTGAAAGCTGGGTCCCCAGGGACACACCTCCTTTAATCTAACCCAACATGGTGTGTAACTAGGCAGTAGTGAGATTGAAAGCTGGGTCCCCGGGGACACACCTCCTCTAATCTAACCCAACACGGTGTGTAACTAGGCAGTGGTGAGATTGAAAGCTGGATCCCCAGGGTCACACTTCCTCTAATCTAACCCATCACGTTGTGTAACTAGGCAGTGGTGAGATTGAAAGCTGGATCCCCAGGGACACACCTCCTCTAATCTAACCCATCACGTTGTGTAACTAGGCAGTGGTGAGATTGAAAGCTGGGTCCCCAGGGTCACACTTCCTCTAATCTAACCCAACACGGTGTGTAACTAGGCAGTGGTGAGATTGAAAGCTGGATCCCCAGGGACACCCCCAGGGACACACTTCCTCTAATCTAACCAACAGTGTGTAACTAGGCAGTGGTGAGATTGAAGCTGGATCCTCAGGGATACACTTCCTCTAATCTAGCCCAACACGGTGTGTAACTAGGCAGTGGTGAGATTGAAAGCTGGATCCCCAGGGACACACCTCCTCTAATCTAACCCAACACAGTGTGTAACTAGGCAGTGGTGAGATTGAAAGGCGGGTCCCCAGGGTCACACTTCCTCTAATCTAACCCAACACGGTGAGTAACTAGGCAATGGTGAAATTGAAAGCCGGATCCCCAGGGACACACCTCCTCTAATCTAACCCAACACGGTGTGTAACTAGGCAGTGGTGAGAGTGAAAGCTGGGTCCCCAGGGACACACTTCCTCTAATCTAACCCAACATGATGTGTAACTAGGCAGTGGTGAGATTGAAAGCCAGGTCCCAGGACACACTTCCTCTAATCTAACCCACACGGTGTGTAACTAGGCAGTGGTGAGATTGAACTGGGTCCCGGGACACACCTCCTCTAATCTAACCCAACATGGTGTATAACTAGGCAGTGGTGAGATTGAAAGCTGGGTCCCCAGGGTCACACTTCCTCTAATCTAACCCATCACATTGTGTAACTAGGCAGTGGTGAGATTGAAAGCTGGATCCCCAGGGACACACTCCTCTAATCTAACCCATCACGTTGTGTAACTAGGCAGTGGTGAGATTGAGCTGGGTCCCCAGGGTCACACTTCCTCTAACCTAACCCTACACGGTGTGTAACTAGGCAGTGGTGAGATTGAAAGCTGGATCCCCAGGGACACACTTCCTCTAATCTAACCCAACACGGTATATAACTAGGCAGTGGTGAGATTGAAAGCTGGGTCCCCAGGGACACATTTCCTCTAATCTAACTCAACACAGTGTGTAACTAGGCAGTGGTGAGACTGAAAGCTGGGTCCGCAGGGACACACCTCCTCTAATCTAACCCAACACGGTGTGTAACTAGGCAGTAGTGAGATTGAAAGCTGGGTCCCCGGGGACACACCTCCTCTAATCTAACCCAACTCGGTGTGTAACTAGGCAGTGGTGAGATTGAAAGCTGGGTCCCCAGGGTCACACTTCCTCTAATCTAACCCATCACGTTGTGTAACTAGGCAGTGGTGAGATTGAAAGCTGGATCCCCAGGGACACACCTCCTCTAATCTAACCCATCACGTTGTGTAACTAGGCAGTGGTGAGATTGAAAGCTGGGTCCCCAGGGTCACACTTCCTCTAATCTAACCCATCACGTTGTGTAACTAGGCAGTGGTGAGATTGAAAGCTGGGTCCCAGGTCATACTTCCTCCTAATCTAACCCATCACGTTGTGTAACTAGGCAGTGTTGAGATTGAGCTGGATCCCAGGGACACACTTCCTCTAATCTAACCCAACACGGTGTGTAACTAGGCAGTGGTGAAATTGAAAGCGGATCCCCAGGGACACACCTCCTCTAATCTAACCCAACACGGTGTGTAACTAGGCAGTGGTGAGTGAAAGCCGGGTCCCCAGGACACACTTCCTCTAATCTAACCCAACACGGTGTGTAACTAGGCAGTGGTGAGTGAAAGCCAGGTCCCCAGGGACACACTTCTCTAATCTAACCCATCACGTTGTGTAACTAGGCAGTGGTGAGATTGAAAGCTGGATCCCCAGGGTCACACTTCCTCTAATCTAACCCATCACATTGTGTAACTAGGCAGTGGTGAGATTGAAGCTGGGTCCCCGGGTCACACTTCCTCTAATCTAACCCAACACGGTGTGTAACTAGGCAGTGGTGAGATTAAAGCTGGATCCCAGGGACAGACCTCCTCTAATCTAACCCAGCGGTGTGTAACTAGGCAGTGGTGAGATTGAAAGCTGGATCCCCAGGGACAGACCTCCTCTAATCTAACCCAGCGTTGTGTAACTAGGCAGTGGTGAGATTGGAAAGCTGGGTCCCAGGGTCACACTTCCTCTAATCTAACCCAACACGGTGTGTAACTAGGCAGTGGTGAAATTGAAAGCTGGGTCCCAGGGACACACTCCTCTAATCTAACCCAACACGGTGTAACTAGGCAGTGGTGAGATTGAAAGCTGGGTCCCCAGGGACACACTTCCTCTAATCTAACCCAGTTTAGTGACCTGGCACAGCCATGCCCAATACAACTACTGTAACCCCAGAGCTGGGGTCAATACACTGTTCTTCTACCCCCAAAATCTCAGAGTAACACATATTTCATAAGAAATGTTATTTTATTTTAAAAAGGTGAAATACAGGGAAATAACATATATCTAGCATATTCATAACACATTTAACAGAATAAATTATATTTCTAAAAAGGTTTCTTACAGCTAACGGTCTATAACCTGAAGAGATTAAGAACTACTAGGTTACCACAATTAACAGATTATAGATGATGAACTAATAAACCTAGAGAAGTATACTAGTCTAAAGAATATATTGGTTAAGTGCCACTGTGTTGAGTCAGAAGAGTAACACACATTTCATGAGGTATGGTGTTACACTTAACTGCAGGCTGCCCTGGCTGGTGCAGTTTAGCCTGCAGACAGTATATTGGCAGATGTATTCCCGCTTGTCACCATCCTAGTAAAACTTCCACTCAGCCTCGGTGGAAGCTAGCCACCACTCTTCTAGATGGCCCCTTTGAAAACTGCTGTTCACATGAGTGAATCTTCAGTGTAGTTTTATATAAATCGTGTGTTGGCTTGACATGACATGTTAGATCATTATGTGCTACTGTCACCCACCCAGGTTCTGGGATATCATACCAGAGAATTTTGAGACGTTATGGGGATGATGGCTCTGCCCCCCATGACCCTCTTAGAAACTGGGCAGTTCAGCTAAAGTTGGCAATTCTGGTTTGCAGGACTGTGAGGGTTGGGGGGTGGCTACAAAGCCACCATCCCCATAGAAACTCAAAATTCTCCCCAGATCTTGGGGGGGATTACAGCAGTAAGTAAATACCTAACATGTGTAACCCCTAGGTGGCGCTATCCTATTGGCTACTACCCCTGCCTGAGCGACCATGCACAGGTTAAAGGGCCTGAGCTTGGTGAATGGGTGTCTCCACCCGGAGGAATGGTTTTGGGTAGTGTAACTGCTGTTGGTGTAGCCCTCCGGGATGCTATAACCTCACACCAACCCTTCTAGTGGCCTAAACAGATCAGCAATAAAGCAATCATGTATACCATGTGACAGTAATAATATGCCCACACTCCTTGCACTTACCACCAGGGCTGGATACGCTGTCCCGGAGACCCCCTGGAAAACAAGATCAGTGATGCAACAATTCAAAGGCAGTATAATATCCCCACCAAGAAGGTACACACTAGCCAGTTTAAATGTGAAAAACCACAATCTGATTTATTCAGGGGGATGTGAACAAGGGTGGGGCATAAATCTAGCAGTGATTGGCAAATCTGATTATATTCAGATTGGTAAAGCATGCACTGTAAGTCCCTCTGACCAAGTCCTGCAACCCTGGGTACCCAGTTGGAGAACCAGCTAGCCTGAAGCATTGCCAGGGTAGGCGGCGTTGTAGCTGTTGTTGGGGCCCTTAGGAAGGAAAACACAGTTAACATGCACTCAACCCAAATAATTGTAATTAAGAACTGATGGCTCAGTCTGTTGCAAATAAACCCAGAAAAAGAGAATCAGATGAACACACAAATGATTGCAGCTTTATTGCAGGAAGCTACCTGCTTTTGTACTCACCCTACCCAGATCAGGATGCAGGACTGACGAAATGAAGACCTCTGGATGTTACACTGGAATGCCAGGGGAAGCAGGGCCTACACGACTCACTGTGGTGGTCGCTACCTGTTCAGTGGTGTTGAGCAGGGGGCCAAATCCCTGAGTGGGTCTTTGCCGGAAATGTCTCTGATTTGGAAGTGGCAACCTAGGCCGAGGTGGCAGGGCCTAGGCAAAGTGAGCAATTCAGATGCATTCCGTGATAAGTGCTGGAACAGCCTCAAGCTAGCAAAGCAGAACTCGGTGTGGGGAACCAAATCACAACACATTCAGGACATCTATAGCACTCTAAAGTAACTTGCCACAGTTTGGATAGAGTCCGTTTGCAAATCGCAGTGTTTCTGCACAAACCTCTCGATCTGGGGCTCACTTCAGTACCTGGCAGGCCGATCGCTTCTGGAACAAGTCTTCGGTCCAGTCGCAGGCAGCAATAACACACTTTTCTCTTCAGGTTTCAGGTCTCACTCGGGAAATCGGGTAAAGTCCGGCTTTCACACTCACAGCAGTTCTTCACACTGGAAGAGGTAGCAGATAGGTCAGCAGGACCTTCCCGCTGATTCTCCTGTGCTCCTCTTATGCAGGAGCAGCTGCTCGATGACTCGAGCTGTTCACTCTCCAAACTCCAACTCACAACTGACACACTGTTGCAGGCAGCTCTGGGCTTTCCCAGAGAACCAAAAGGTTCGGGAACTGTCTGTCACAGCAAGGGCTCCATCTCCAGATCCATTTAGGTGCTAAACCTTAAAAACTAATATTTCTACAGATTTCACTCCCACAAGGCCTTGGGGGACAGTCTCCATTTTAGGTCCCCTGAGGTTCCGATTGGTCCAACTTGGCAGTTCAGAACCAAGATGGTGGCTCTTATCTAAATGTTCGTGCTGCAAATGGAAGCAGCTTAGACAAACTCCTATATTATTATTACTACTAGAGATAAACAATAAATAATTACTTTTCCTAACAGAGCTCCCACTGCACAAGTAGCAACTGCAGAATCGAGCAGAAATACAACTTGTCTGGCTGGTCACGAGCCTCAAATCACTCAAACAGAGCCCAGACTTATTTCTTAACACAGCATAATGATTCTCTTAAAGAGACAGGCATGGAGGCTCACTATAGCGCTCTCATGCAGGCAATTTTAAATGGCTGGACACAGAACACCATCCTGACAGTGGGCATTAGGCAAGCCCAGGAAGAAATTATAGGAACCCCTATTTGTAAAGGGGGGTTACACATGTAATTTCATACTGACGCATGACTGATATAAAACTGCATTGAAGGCTGACTCATGTCTGAGGCAGTTTCAAAAAAGGGCCATCTAGCAGAGTGTGGCGGCTGGCTTCCACAGAGGCTGAGTGGAAGTTTCAACAGGATGGTGACAAGCAGGAATACATCTGTCAATATAGTGTCTGCAGGCTAAATTGTGATTTTATATAACTCCCTTAATAATTCCGCTTTGAAACTGGAACCTCAGTCGGTCAGTATCTCCTTCGGTATGCCTACCCTACTGAACAATTTATTTATTTATTTATTTATTATAACATCAGTTTAAAAACCTTTGAGCCAGAGGCTCATTTACAAAGGTACCTCGTCGAAGGCAGACACAACATACATACATGAGGTAATCCAAAATAATGTACAGTAAAAAAGACAAGGCAAGTAGCAGGCAGAGGTGAGACAGTCAGCAACAGAAAATCAAAAAGTCAATTTCACTAGTTCCTCCACTATTTTGGGTGTAGTGACTGACCTCATGGGGATAGCCTCGGGGTATTTCATCGCATAGTCACATACGACCAATATACAGTATATTGGTTCCCCTTGGAACTTTTATTGAGCAGACCCACCACATCCATCCCAATCCTTTCAAATGGGGTTGTCACTAGGGTAAGGGCATAAAAGGGACTTCATCCTTCTTCCTACTTGGGCAACAAGCTGGCATGCCTCACATTCTCTACAGTATCTGGCAACATCCTCATGTGTCTTAGGCCAAAAGAAATGCTGAGTTAGCCTACCCAGTGGCCTGTCTCTTCCCGCATGTCCTGCCCATGGTAGGTCATGGTTCAAATATAACAAGTCATCTCTAAAACAAAAGGGTACCAAAAATTGCTCAACCTCTTCTTTAGTCACTGGGTTTTCACACACTCTATACAACAGATCATGTTTCATTATTATCTTTGAGGCCCCTGGGGTTTGTATTTTTCCCACCTGTTGGAAAAAAGGCTGCGACCCTACATCATTTTTTTGTTCAGCTACAACTTTAGCTTTCACAAAAATGTTTTGTACATTTTCAGGGGTTAACTTTTTCTGTTTATCATGCCATTGTCTCTGTACCTTATTCTTCATGTTGTGGGGCAGTTTGGTTTTCCCAGGTACATCAACCACCTCATCCTTAAAAGGAAATATGTCCCCCAACTCTTGTTGTCTTTTCTCATGCGCTCTTGTAGTTACAGCAGTGACAGTTTCTTTATTGGGCATTAAGTCAGCAAAGTCCGGAAAATCATGCCCGATAACCATTGGTACTGGCAGGTTTGGTACCAATCTTGTTGCCAATGTGGTAGTTCTTTCCTTCACCAACATGTTTACTGGCACCGTGGGGTATACATGGGTATCTCCATGAACACATACCACACTCATAGGAGGTCCTTTTTCCTTGTTGGTAACTAATTCTGGACGGATTAACGTTTGCTTGCTTCCTGGTCTATCAAGGCTGTTACATTTTGGTTTTCTACCTTCACCTTGGTAAAAAAGTAACCAGGATTTAACAATACCAGATGTGTTGTTTCTCCTCTCCTAGTTGGGTAAAAACATGCAATGTGTCCCTGGCCCTTGCAGTTCCAACAGATAATGTCTGCAGGGTAGGGTTGTCCGCTAGTACCACCCCTGTTATCTGGTCAGCCTTGAGATCTCCCATACCTCGGTTGTTCATAACCTGGACTCACTAGGGGGGTTGGTTTACCGTTGGTATTTTCCAATACTCTGGCACCTCCTTTCTTTATATTCTGGTGGGCAGAGAAGTAGTCATCCGAAAAGGTGATGGCAATCTCCACTGTCTCAAGGTTGTGCTCCCTTACCCAAATTTGTACATCATGGGGCAGGACTTGTAGGAACTGTTCACCCACTATGGTATCTAGCAAATCATCTACAGTTTTCCCTTCCGGCTGCAGCCATTTGTTACACAGGTCCCTCAATCTTATAAAGACCTCTCTGGGGGTATCTTGAGTCTGAAACTTTAAAGCCCGGAATCTTTGCCGGCATGTTTTGGTATTAATATCATACTGTTTTAAAATTTCCTTTTTGACTAGGTCATATGTATTGGCTGTATGGGCATCCATATTACCATACGCCAACTATGCCTTCCCAATTAGGTATGGAGCTAGTCCCATTGTGTCTATGGCCATGCACGTGCCTGAGCAACCCTCTCAAAAGTGGTTAGATACCCCTCTATATCATCTGACAACGTCATCTTTGTCAACTTGATATTCTTTGGGTTTGGGTTGGGCCTACTTCGATCCTGACCTCTACCTGCCCCCAAGTTATGTTAAGCCCGAAGAGTCTCTGCCCACTTGGTATCCTGCCATCTCCTCTCATGATCCCTCTCGCTCCATATCTATCTGTCTGATGGCCAGCCATTGGAGTAGTTGGGTAATCCTCTGGTGGTTCCTCTGGGTACATCCGATTCCTTTTCCTTCCAATCCTAGTCCTCATCCTCCCGATCCTTGGGTTTCCATGGTTTTACCACCTGTCCTAATCCGGCATCAGGGTCTCTCCAGATCTCACCACCTGGGTTCTGGTCTGGACACCAGTCGCTATAGCTCCTTTGTCTTCTCCTCATGCCTGACATGTCATTTGTTTTACCCTAGTACCAGGGTTGGTACTGGATTCTAGTCTCTCTCACCTAAGCTAGACAACCAGATATCCTACTTCTCACACCAAAATCTGTGACGGTGTGTGGGTGGGATAAATGAGTGACACAAGACCTTGATTTATGGTTAACACACCTTTTCTGGTGAGATGTTTATTAGTCCAAAGGACTTATTTTTTTGTAAAAGATATATATGTAACCCCCCTGCAAATGGGGGTTCCCAAAAGACTTCCAGGAGCTTGCTTGAATGCTCCAAGCCTGAATGGTGTTTGGCATTTAAGCCATTTATCAGTGAGTGTTTTAGAGCCTCTGGTACTGTCTCTTTAAGAGCTGTCTGCTTGCAGACATAATTAGTTTGTATGGGGGACTGTGTGCTTCTCTGAGTACCACCTCGAGCTGCTGCCAATTCACTTCATTTTGCAGTCACTAGAGTGCAAAGGGAACCTATCTGAAAGATGTAACTGTTTGCCAGAAATTATTTAGAGTAATAATGAAATTACAGTTTGTCTAACCTGCTTTCTTTGCAGTCAGAACTGTGTCTGCTAGTTCCCATTCTAGTTTTGAACTGCTGAACTGGACCAATCAGTGTGGGGTAAGCTAGCTCTAAAATGGTGCCTTGGACGAATCAGAACTTGGACTCATAATCTGAGCCAGCCACAAGAGGATTGTATGGGCAGTGACTCTGGGAGATGTAGTTTAGACTTCAGTGCCTTTTGGACCAACAGCAGCAGTCTATTGTGAGTGACAGCCAATCCAGTCAAGAACTGGGAGGAACTCAAAGGAAGTGCCGGTTTGTCGGTTGGAGTTTCAGTTGAGCTTTGGCAGTGAAGAAGGAAGAGCCCTGTGCTTTTCAGTGTGCAGTTTTAGTCAAAAAGCGTGTATGAGCCCAAAGTTCGGTCTGCAGCATGTAACTGCTTGTTAGGACTGAATCCGTCCTGTGAAAAGAATCAAAGGATCTCTGAAGAGTAGAAACCAGGCTCACCCTGTAGAAGACTGGAGAAATTATTGAATTGCACTCGGTCTGTCAGGAACTGAATCTGCTGTGTGTTCTCCCGGGTATTGTGCAGTAATTGCGATCGGGATAGAGAAGCAGCCTGCCTGGTATAGTACTCTCTTTTTTTTACCATATAAATGTGTGAAGATTCTCTTGGAGCTCAAGAGTAGCCCTGCTGATATTGAAGGACCCTATCTTATTTGGAGGTCATGAGTACTAATTCAGGGTCGCTCCCTGTTGAATTGCCACATTAAATCCAAATGGAATTACTGTACTGCTGACTGTTTAGTTTTCCTTTTCTCTGTGTGAAAGGGCCCCTACCAACTGCCACGGTTTGGACTAGCCACTAGGGCTTGGGTACCCAGGGACAGTAACTGATAGGGATAGGCCTGTGCACAGAGCCATAGGTAGATTATTAGAGTGATAAGCTAATTAACCTGATTTCCCCTGTCCTTGTTATATCCCCTAAATAAATCAGAGCTGCTTGTTTCAGCAAAGTTATACTGCCTGAGTGTATTTGTCTATGTTAAAGTACTGTACTGTGATTGTTGCACTGTATCTCATTTCACAGGAGGTCCCAGTGCCGGAACCAGTCCTGGGGTAAGTGTATACTGTGAAGGTAATTCTGATATATTGTGTGGGCCACTAGTGGGAAGAAAGGGGTTGCAGTGTCCCAGAGGGCTGTGACCAAGTTAGTTTAACTATTGCAAACCCTGACCTCTGGGTGGAGGCACCTGCCATTGGATCCAGGCCCCTCAACCTGTTAGTGGCAAATCAGGCAGGGGTAGTAGCCCTGGGATAGCGCCATCTAGGGTTACATCTGGAGGCTCACCGCTGGGATTGTGTGTCCTCTAGTGGCCATATTTACGAACCACTGTTAAGAAAACAAATGGGTACCCGACGAAGTGGCTGTGCACCGGCTGGTGGAGTGGTGTGCTGGGAGAGATCGACCCCAAAATGCTATGCTTATCCTGGACATCCCCTGGGTATCAATACGGACACTGTGCAGGGAGTACTTTCAAGGTGGAAGGTTTACAAACCCTGTGGTGGTGGGTCGGCATGCTAATCTGCTCACCTACACTTTCCTGGCCCTAGTAGAGTTTAAGGATCCCATAGATAGCTCCAAAGTGCCACAGACCATTACCCCAGAGGAGCCCTCACTGCTTGGAGAGTGATAACTAAGGACAGTAAAGACCCGGGGAATCAGCCCCACCACTATCTGAAACTTTTGAGGAGAAATTTGCTAAATGGTTGCTGGGAGAAGGAAAACTGTGGAGGACTTGAAGAAACTATTCTTGCCACCTGGGGTGTTCTCCCCAACACCCTCTCCTGCTCCAGTGCCCGTAATGGTGGCTGAACCAATGCAGACTCCTATTTCTGCACCTGCCATTAGTCACGACTCTTACGAAGGTTGAGGATCTTCTCGGCACCCTCCCACCCCAAGGGAGGATGACTGGAGACCTGGATGAACTATGTTGCCCCCAAGTGCTAGAATGGCAATGCTGGAGAGGCGAAAAGCGAAAGAGGGTTAGTGAGAGCCTCCGAGGGTCCTGCCCTGGCTACCATCCGTGCTAAGCGGGCCAGTAACCCTGAAGCGACTGCACAGGCCTATCTTGAGGCCTTGGAGAATGTGTAAGGGAGCCCAGATTCTGATGAGGACCTATGGTGGAGAGTAAGAAATGCACAACAGTACCAAGGAGTTGTTGTCTGTGTATGTCTCGGCTGGAAAAATTGTTGCAAGAATGCCTCAGAAAGGGTAGTTTGCCAGCGATTGAACTGGACCGAACCAGGCTGGACAGGATCCTAAGTCTGCCCCTTCTCAGAACTGCTGTTGCTTCAGTTACGCCTGGAAAATCGACTGGAATCCCACCCTCCTATGATGAGTTAATGAGAGAAATTCAGGAGTTGAGAAAAGGCGACTGGGAGGACCTGCACCAATAGCTGCGGCCACGACCAGTGACTGAGGGTGCCCATCAAGTGAAGTTCAAGGGCAGAGGTTGGCAGTCAATGAGTGCTCTGACAAGGAAAAAGATATGCCACAATGGGGTGAACTGTTGAGAGAGATCCGAATTCAAAAACAGTCCCTTTATGAAGGCCACGCCTGCAAATGCAGGCCCTGACCTATATCCGACTGCATCTGCTATGGGGTGGGGTACCCACCCATGTATCTCCTGCTGATAACAGCTCCAAACTCAATTCCTTGACCATGGAAGTGGAGAAACTGACGAGATGTCTCCAAATGCTTATCACGTCGAAGACAGAGATGGCACCCAGGTTTCCAGTTAATATACCCCGCCCTGGCTCCCAGTGTGGCGCCTCGCCAGCTCAAACCCCAGAAAGTATGTTTTGCTATAATTGTGGGAAAGATGGGCACATGAAAAGGAATACCAGTCCCAAAAGACACTGACAAAGTTGCATATAGGCTACAAGGAGAGCTTGGAGAACAAATCAGTGGTTAAGAGGTGCACGACATGATCCCAGTGAGGCACAAAAATGCTAATTCACATCCTTTGTGGCAAGGTCAGTTGCCCAGGCCCCCACTACCGCCTCTCAGACTGGTCCAGAATAGTGGGTCCCTCCATGGAGACCACTGTAAAGGTGAATGGAGTGTCTACAAGAGCTGTATTAGACAGTGGCTCCCAAGTGACAATTATGTTCCAGGATTGGTATCAGAAGCATTTGTCAGACGTACCTTACAACCATTAGAAGGACTGCATGTATGGGGGTTAAGTGAGAAGGCCTACCCTATTCGGGTATATCCAATTTGGCTGTCTTTCCCCACCTCCGTGGCTGGAGTGGCGAACAAGTAGAGACCCTAGCCTTAGTGTGTCCCCCACTGGACTGTATGATGGTGTCCTTTGTTGATTGGAACAAATGCTCATATGTTCGGAAGGCTGGCACAGTTGTGTTATGAAAACAGGGTCAAAGACTAGTAGAGCTTTAAGAGTTCTGGCTTTAATTAAGAAGGCCTATGAGGCACAGAGAGATGCTGAAAAACAGAACCAGAGGAACCGGTCGGAATTGTATGGAAGAAGGATCCTGAGTCTCTGATCCTGGCGCCAAATGCCCAGTGTACCTTACAGGAGAGGTCCGTATCAGAAAGGATGTTAAGAATAAAATATTAATGTTGGATGCACCAGGCGATGGAAAATTGCCAGAGGGACTGCTGGTCAAGCCTAGTATTTTGCCCGCTAGAGCCCATGCTTATGCCAGAAGGGTAATGGTCCAAGTTCATAATGTGTCTGAAAGAGACATTCGAGTAAACAGAGGTTGCATCCTGGCTAATGTGCATTGTGCAGACACTGCAGTGCTACCCAGCAGCAAGAGTTCAAGGAAGAATGACAGAGTAACGCCTGACTTGTTTGATTTCGTCGACTCCCGCTGCCAGCTGAATGGAAAGTGAGGATCAGTGAAAGCTTGCCCAGAGAGACCAGGTGTTTTCTTTAAAGGAATGGGATGTAGGATCGTGCAAGGAGCTGAGCACAATATCCGGCTGCATGACGAAAGACCATTTCGTGAGAGGTCTCGACGCCTGGCACCTGCTGACATAGATGATGTGAGAAGGCATCTGCAAGAGATGTTAGCTGCTGGTGTAATACAAGAACCAGAAGCCCTTATGCTTCCCCCATTGTGGTAGTGAGGAAAAAGAATGGAACAGTAAGGATGTGTGTGGATTATCGCACTTAAAGCGGGACTATCCTGATCAGTACACAATGCCCGCATTCAGGATGCTTTGGATTGCCTAAACGGAGCAAGTGGTTCTCTGTGCTGGATCTCGCAGTGGGTACTACCAGATCCCAATGGCCCCAGAGGACCGTGAGAAGACGGCCTTTATCTGTCCGCTTACTTCTAAGAATTCATGAGGATGCCTCAAGGGATTTCAGGTGCCCCAGCCACTTTCAACGATTGATGGAGCGTGCAGTGGGGACATGAACTTACTAGAGTGCCTGGTATACCTAGATGATGTTATTGTGTTTGGCAGCTCACTGGAGGAACATGAGAGCAGATTATTTAAGGTATTGGACCGACTGGAGGACTTTGGCCTTAAACTGTCCATTGATAAGTGTCAATTCTTCAAACATCAGTAAAGTATGTGGGACACATAGTATCCACCGAGGAATAGAGACCGACCCAAGTAAAGTTGAGGCCTTGACCACCTGGCCACAGCCCAAAATCTAAAAGAACTGCAAAGATTCCTGGGATTCTGTGGTTATTATCGGCGCTCATCAAGGACTATTCAAGAGTGATCCGCCTTTACTTAACCTTACTCAAGGGTATCCCCAACCCACAAAAATACCAAAGTCAGCGCCCTCAAGACTGAAAGAGTGTATTTTCATCCGAGTGAAGTATTTGGGGCCCGCTGGACTCCTGATTGTGAGACTGCTTTTCATGAGATCATATATCCAACACATGCTCCAGTACGGCCTATGCCGATCCAAGAAACCTTACGTCCTGCACACTGATGCTAGCTTGCAAGGGTTGGGGGCTGTGTTGTACCAAGAGCACGAGAATGGCCTGAGACCAGTGGCCTTTGCCAGTAGAAGCCTGACCCCATCCGAAAAGAACTATCCTGTACATAAGTTAGAGTTCTAGCTTTGAAGTGGGCTATTGTTGACCAATTCCATGAGTACTTGTATGGGGCTAAAATACTAGTAAAACTGAGAATAATCCTTTGACCTATGTGCAGACCTCAGCTAAGTTGGATGCCACTGGCCATAGGTGGCTTTCTGCATTATCTACATATGACTATGCTCTCGAATACCGAGCAGGTCTGAACCACATAGATGCTGATGCTCTCTCCCGGAGGCCTGTTCCCCAGAATGATTGGGTCCGATTGGCAGAACCTGACATTCGGGCACTCTGCCGGAAGTTTGACAGGGAGGAACAAATGTCCACGGACGCAGTGGACTGCATGGTGGATTGCTTGGGACCCTCTGAGAATTGCATACCTGCTGCTTATTGCCACTTTTCTGCAATAGACATTGGTGCACTGCCTCAGCTGGACAATGACAGTATTCGGCGGGCTCAACTCACGATCCTACAGATCAAAGCAGCTTTAGAAGCCCTCTATGCAGGAAAAGATGTGTCCAAATTACGCCCACTGATTTGAGAACTGCACTGTTATACAAAGAAGGTCCTAAGTTGAAACTGATCAATAAACTGTTATACAGAGAAACAGTAGACAGAGGGGACAAGTAGACAAACAACAACTAGTGCTGCCCACTGCCTTCGAGACTCAGTACTGAGGTCCTTGCACAACCACATGGGGCACCTTGGTATAGACAGAACACTTGACTTGGTGAGATCCAGATTCTATTGGCCTAAGATGGGGCTGATGTGGAGCAACACATTCGAACTTGTAGTCGCTGCTTACAGAGGAAAGCTTTGCCCCAGAGGGCTGCCCCTTGTTAACATCACCACCAGTGCACCCATGGAGCTGGTCTGTATTGATTTTCTGAGTTTGGAGTCAGATCAAAGAAATATCAGTAATGTGCTGGTGGTCACTGACCATTTCACGAGATATGCCCAAGCTTTCCCCACCAAAGACCAGAAAGCATCCACTGTGGCCAAAGTACTTGTAGAAAACTTTTTGTTCACTATGGGGCTCACAAAGAATCCATTCTGATCAAGGGAGAGACTTTGAAGTCGTCTGATCAAAGAGATGCTTTCTCTGTGGGGAGTGCGAAAGTCAGAACCACTCCTTACCACCCCCAGGGGACCCACAGCCTGAGCGTTTCAACCGCACTTTGCTAGATATATAGGCACCCTGCACCCAAAGGACAAGCCCAGATGGAGCCAACAAATTAGCACCCTGGTACATGCTTATAACTGCACCAAAAGTGATGCCACTGGATTCTCCCCTACCGCCTGATGTTTGGAAGAGAAGCTCGACTACCAGTAGATGTGTGTTTTGGGGTCTCTCCTGATGGGGTTCAAGCTGACAACTATTTACAGTATGTGCAAAGTTAAAGGCCCAGCTAACTCATGCGTACCAACTGGCTCAAACCATGGCTGCCAAAAGAAATCTGGCCAACAAAGAAAGGTATGATAAAAGGTGAAAGCACAGGAACTCCAGGAGGAGATCGGGTATTGCTAAGAAATCTGGGACTGCATGGCAAGCACAAGATTGCTGACAGATGGCACCATCTCCTCACATTGTAGTGGGCAAACTAGATGATCTGCCAGTGTACAAAGTAAGGCCTGAGAATAATTCAAAAGATGTAAAAACAATGCATAGAAATCATTTACTGCCCATTGGACAAATCTTAATTGAGTCTGAGCCCTAGAAGATGCCCCTCTGGACCAGTGACTAGAGCTGCTGCTAAGAAAAGATCAAGAAAGTCTGCACCTACAGAAGCAAAGTTAAAGTGTTCCCTCCACAAGTCCCAGTTGAGCATGACTGTCAGTCCATATCGGAAGAAAGTGAGATGACTTTGAATACTATCCTTCTTACGAACTGAGTCAATTGTTTCGGGCAATCCCTAGTCAATACTGGAGATGAAGCTGGGCCTTCTGGACTGTCTAAGCCCCAGCTTCATCCCTGAGCCAATGCTCCCAGAAAGTGAAGTGCAAGCATCAGATCAGATGAAATGGAATCATTGTGCATGGTTGAACTGTTTGAGCTTTCAGGGAGGAAAATGATAGATTGGGGCAGACTGGTGATACACCAAAAGAAGAGTATTTTGAGTGCCCTGACAGTCCACTGCCACTGTCCGAAAGCTCTCCATGTGAGCCAAATGTTGTGGACTCAGAAACTGTAACTCCTGGAGCTGAAAGTGCCCCAAGTTCTAGCCTCTCTACCCCCATGGAGACTCCCCTGACAAGTGAGGACAATGCTGAAAATGAGGCTCAGAGTGCAGAGACTATAACAGTTCCCCCTAGAAAGACTGGTCGAGCTGTAAAGCCTGTGGTGCACCTCAGTTATGATTCACTTGGGAGGCCTGTGGACTTGCCTCTCAATGTTGTCCATAAAGGAGTGTATGTGTCCCCGAGCTCATTGCCCAAACTGAGCATCAGTGCTAACTCCAAGTTACTTGTGTTGCCCTCTAAGTATGGTGCCCTTGCCCCATCCAGCCCCAAGGTAACTGATAGGGAAGGGCCCCCTCTCTTCAGGTTTCATGTACAAGAGGTAATAACTTGAGTTATGGTACAATGTGTATGTAATACTGTGTAAAGAGTGATGTACTGCAATGTTTCAGAAATGTGTTCTTGGTAAAATGATATATTGACTGATGATTACATGTATGCGAGCCTAATGCAAATGTATATGGTTGCAGTTGAAACTTATGAGTACTTGCTTGTGCCAGACGTCAAGCTTTCCCAAACCAGGAAGGGTGTAACCCCCTGCAAATGGGGTTCCAAAAGACTTCCAGGAGCTTGCTTGAATGCTCCAAGCCTGAATGGTGTTTGGCATTTAAGCCATTTATCAGTGAGTGTTTTAGAGCCTCTGGTACTGTTCTTTAAGAGCTGTCTGCTTGCAGACATAATTAGTTTGTATGGGGGACTGTGTGCTTCTCTGAGTACCACTCGAGCTGCTGCCAATTCACTTCATTTTGCAGTCACTAGAGTGCAAAGGGAACCTATCTGAAAGATGTAACTGTTTGCCAGAAATTATTTAGAGTAATAATGAAATTACAGTTTGTCTAACCTGCTTTCTTTGCAGTCAGAACTGTGTCTGCTAGTTCCCCATTCTAGTTTTGAACTGCTGAACTGGACCAATCAGTGTGGGGTAAGCTAGCTCTAAAATGGTGCCTTGGGCGAATCAGAACTTGGACTCATAATCTGAGCCAGCCACAAGAGGATTGTATGGGCAGTGACTCTGGGAGATGTAGTTTAGACTTCAGTGCCTTTTGGACCAACAGCAGCAGTCTATTGTGGTGACAGCCAATCCAGTCAAGAACTGGGAGGAACTCAAGGAAGTGCCAGTTTTGTCGGTTGGAGTTTCAGTTGAGCTTTGGCAGTGAAGAAGGAAGGCCCTGTGCTTTTTCAGTGTGCAGTTTTAGTCAAAAACGTGTAAGGCCCAGAGTTCCGTCTGCAGCTTGTGTAACTGCTTGTTAGGACTGAATCCGTCCTGTGAAAAGAATCAAAGGATCTCTGAAGAGTAGAAACCAGGCTCACCCTGTAGAAGACTGGAGAAATTATTGAATTGCACTCGGTCTGTCAGGAACTGAATCTGCTGTGTGTTCTCCCGGGTATTGTGCAGTAATTGCGATCGGGATAGAGAAGCAGCCTGCCTGGTATAGTACTCTCTTTTTTTTTACCATATAAATATGTGAAGATTCTCTTGGAGCTCAAGAGTAGCCCTGCTGATATTGAAGGACCCTATCTTATTTGGAGGTCGTGAGTACTAATTCAGGGTCGCTCCCTGTTGAATTGCCACATTAAATCCAAATGGAATTACTGTACTGCTGACTGTTTAATTTTCCTTTTCTCTGTGAAGGGCCCCTACCAGCTGCCACGGTTTGGACTAGCCACTAGGGCTTGGGTACCCAGGGACAGTAACTGGTAGGGATAGGCCTGTGACAGAGCCATAGGTAGATAGTAAAGTGATAAGCTAATTAACCTGATTTCCCTGTCCTTGTTATATCCCTAAATAAATCAGAGCTGCTTGTTTCAGCAAAGTTATACTGCCTGAGGTATTTGTCTATGTTAAAGTACTGTACTGTGATTGTTGCACTGTATCTTATTTCACAGGAGGTCCCAGTGCGGAACCAGTCCTGGGGTAAGTGTATACTGTGAAGGTAATTCTGATATATTGTGTGGGCCACTAGTGGGAAGAAAGGGGTTGCAGTGTCCCAGAGGGCTGTGACCAAGTTAGTTTAACTATTGCAAACCCTGACCTCTGGGTGGAGGCACCCGCCATTGGATCCAGGCCCCTCAACCTGTTAGTGGCAAATCAGGCAGGGGTAGTAGCCCCTGGGATAGCGCCATCTAGGGGTTACATATACAAAAATAAATAACCATAAATATCCATAAATGAAAATAAGTCTTAAACTTCAGACAATAAATTATAAGAAGAAAATAAATAACAAAAGAAAATAGCTCTTCCTTGAGCTCCGGAACTACCCTTCCTTGGTAATCCTGCCACAGAGTAGTTAATTTTTTTTAAACACAATTTACTACGATCTTCTGTGCTATGAGACAGCCTCTCCCTTCTCACTCCAAGGTTGATCTGCCATTTCTGAGCACTAGGGCAGCTTTTATACTCTTCCCTAGAGTGTCATCGGGTCAGCTGATCCACCCCTAATCTGAATTACCATAATTCCTGCCCTAATACATACAGGTTGGAGGATCAGCTGGACCGTATGCTCAGCTTATCATACTGGTATCATTAGAAACACTCTTTGTCCTCCTTTTGGCAGTACAGGACAAGATATAAACAAATACCTGCTGATTGCCTGTAATGTGTGTAGCTCCTCCCCCAACTCAAATGGAGTGACAGCTGCCATTTCTTATATGACTCATCATGGGGCTGCTGGCTCTCAAGGGCTCATTTTTTTCCAAACTCCCAGCACTCAGGTAGGAACTCAGTTTCTTCGAACAGAAAGCAAACATGCATTTAGTTCATGTGGCCAATGATTCTTCTGTGCACCCATACAATAACAATACCCATAACACCTTACAGCAGCTTCTAAACCCGGTGGCTGAAAAGGTAAGCCGTCGGTAAAGCATTTCAGTTCTGCCATTTTCTCTGTGTCTATCTCATAAGAGGTTCCTTTTATTTAGCAACAATAAATTGTTTCTTTAAGGTGCGCATCAAGGAAAGTGACAGCCTTGCACTTTTAGGGCACTGAGATGCCATGAGCAATCTTCCGGACTGTTTAAACACATTCTTTCACTATTTTACAATGGGGAAGCCTTCCTGTGCTACGGGCTTCTCTCCTGTGGCAGATCTCACTTCTCTGAGATCTTATTTGGCTCCTTTACCCTCCATAACCAGTGGCAGCCGTTTCTCTCTCACAGCAAAGCTAAACACAGCTCCTTTCAAGGAACAGACATTCCTGTCTTTACCAGATCCCCCCAAGGGCTGGACTATAGCACACACGTGCATCGGGGCATAATATATAAAGAAAAATATTGCGCTCTGTTTTCCTGACTGGAAATCATGCTTTCCACAGAGCATATTCAATAACCAACTCTTTCTTACTGGTTTCTTAGTTTTTAACTTGCAGGCATAAGGCAGGGATAAACAAGAATATATAGAAGGAACAGCCAAATGAGGATAAGATACTATAATGGGTGGCCTACCCATACTAGTAGAAAAAGATATATTCAGAAAAATAGAATAGAGAGAAGTGCTACTGCAGTAGAATTTTGGGGGAAAAAATGCAAAGCCTGCTTTCAGAAGGGGTCTCAAACTACCACAGTGACCAGCCAGGGCAACCTTCAGTTAAGGTGTAACACTGTACATCATGAAATGTTTGTTGCTCTGATGTTGGGGGGGTGTAGGCAAACAGTATCTTGACCCATGCTCTGGGGCTACAGTAGGTGTTCTCGGGGGCATGGCTGTGCCAAGCCATTGTGTTGGGTTAGATTAGAGGCAAAGGTGCACCTGGGGACCCAGCTTTCAATCTTACCACTGCCCAGTTACACATTGTGTTGCCCCAAGCACTTCCTGGAACCTTTCTGTGCTTTACCTCTCTTTAATTTCCCTCTACTCTGTCATTGTGCTGTTGGGATTGCCCTGTGTACCTCACATGGCAGCAGTGGTCTCTCATCCTTCTAGATTGTAAAGTACTTTACGATATAGTTGACATGACAGGTGCAGTGCAACTCGTTTATATCGGACTACACGGTGCATAGCCGTTTCTAGCACTATAACCGAATGTCCATTTAATCGCAGAGTGCACTTTTTAGCTGTTTGCTGCTCATTGGTGGTGGTGGTTTATTTCTGGTGTGGTTGTGATTGGTGTGTAAACACTTTGAGGGCATACTTGTGTTTGTGATTGGTGTGTAAACACTTTGAGGGCATACTTGTGTTTGTGATTGGTGTGTAAACACTTTGAGGGCATACTGTACTTGTCCTTGAGAGCTTAAATGAAATGTTTAAAACAATTAGCAGCTCTTGTGCAAACAAGATGCTGGGATGCATAGCTAGGGGGCTCAGTAGTAGGAGAGAGGAGGTTATACTGCCTTTGTACAGGTCACTGGTAAGGCTGCATCTAGACTATGGCGTTCAGTACTGGTGCCCACACCTCAAAAAGGACATTAACCTACTGGAGAAGGTACAGAGGAGGGCTACAAAGATGATAACCGGTCAGCAGGGCAAGACATATGAGGAGAGGTTGAGGGCACCGAACATGTACTCCCTGGAAGGCAGGAGAAAAAGAGGGGACATGATTGGGACATTCAAGTACTTGAAAGGGATAAATAAGGTTGATAAGGAGAGTCTCTTTAAGCTGAGTGGCAACCATATCACAACAGGGCACAGTCTTAAGCTGGAGGGTGGGAGGTTTAGGAGGGAGGTCAGGAAGCACTTTTTCACAGAGAGGATGGTGGACACTTGGAATGTGCTGCCAGAAGAGGTGGTCTCATTGAAGACAGTGGGCAATTTCAAGAGATGCTGGGATAGGTATGGGGGAAGGTAAGGGTCATGGGTAGGTAGGATGGGAGGAATGGGGAGGGAAGGCAGGGACATTAGCTCAAGCTGTGGACCCTGCAATACGAGCAGACTTGATAGACCAAATGGCCTTCTTCTGCTGGCTTCTTCGTATGTTCATATGTTCGTATGTCATTTGACTTAACATAGTCCAGCACTGTTGTTTGCCGTTCTTTCTTTCTTGTATATTTCTCCCAGAGCTTTTCTGTATCTCTTACTGCTGACCAGTCGGGGACAACGTCTGCCCATTGCTCCATCGCCTTATGGAGAATCAGAAGAGCAGCACATACATCAGCTGTTGACACCAAATCCACTGTATCTTGCTGTGAATCTTTGTCATCTGATTCTTCCTGGGTTGCAGACGGTAACACATCTGCGATCTCATCCTCTCCCTCTTGGAGCTCTATTTCTGTGTGATCACCCAGACGGCCGAGGTTGCTGAATTCTTCCTCTGTCAGACCTTCAAGGGGCTCTATGGGCATCTCAAATTCAGGTTCCTGTAGCTCTCTGAATGCTTCACCACCTGTGTAGAAACCAGCTTTTCGGAAGCAGCTCACATTGGTCTGCTGGCTAATTTCATCCCAGGCTGTTTTCATTAGTCTGACAGCATTTAGGACATTTATCTGCTTAACACAGACACTTACTGTAATTTCCTGATGGCTGTCAATGGAATCGATCACCCGCTGCCTCATCAGCTGAATATAATGCTTCTTAAAGGCATAGATGATCCCCATGTCGAGAGGCTATATAATGCAGGTCGTGTTGGTGGAAGAAAGAAAAGAGTGATGTTCCTGAGCCCAGGGACCTGAGGGTGCCCAGTAAAGTTATCCAGGAGAATTCCTATTTTCCTTCCCCTGAGTTTTTTGTCCCAGCACCTCAGCCAGCCAGTAAAAATCTCACCAGTCATCCATCCAGTACGATTAAGTCTGTACTGAACATGTAGGTGGCGGTTACCGTGGAAGCAACGTGAGTTAGCAGACTTCCCGATCACAAGCAGGTCAAGCTTCTTGGTACCCAGCATATTGCAACAGCAGAGTACTGATAGCCGTTCCCTGACTTTTTTGTGACCCTATAGTGTGTCAGATCTAAAGGTCAACGTATCACTGCCAATACAGTGGAAAAAGAACCCTGTCTCATCACAGTTAAAAACGTCAACTGGCGAGAACTGCTCAAGTAAATCTGGCAAAACTTCTGTAACCCAGGACTCTGCACTACTGCTATCAGTGTTCTGTTTTTTGGCGTGTGCCCTTTTGTAAGACATGTTGTGACGCACCTTCCAATGGTGCAGCCAGCCCTCCAATGGGACAAAATTTGCTTTCACCATAGCTTCGGCAATCTTTGCCACTTTCTGCAGAAGGATCCGGCCACTTATCATAGCCTCCCTCCCCCCCCCACCGTGTGTTTGCAAACCAATGAAGAAGAGCTTGTTCGACCTCTTCGTCTTTACCTGTTTGTTTTCTTTTCTGATCAGGGTTCGCATTTCTATGCCAACACTCACATAACTTGTCCCAATTACAGAGCAGGTCAGCCATCGTTGATCGAGGAACACCAAATAAGTTTGCCAGTTCCCTCACGGATGTCTTTGGCATACCATCGATTCGCTTAAAAATATCCATTTTTGAGAAGAGTAAGGGTATTCTCGTAGACATTAAAACACTTCAGCAACAGCAGTTCCAGAAAGAAAAATCAGAAGCACACAAGCATGTAAGCAAACACCAGACAACAGCCAGTACAATTCTGTGTCTACAACCTGTGAGCTCTTAAATAGGTGTAGCAGCTGTTAATGATGTCGTTAACTGTCAATTAAGCCATTTAAGCACTCTACTCATTTCAGCAAGCCCAACAATTAGCGCTTTGAGTGCTTATTCATGCACCTCAGATGGACGAATTACACGGCAGCTATAAGTCATTTTAACGACATATGCTAGCACTAGTCTCTATGGCGATGGTTTGAGATTCTTAAAAATAGCTGATATATCCAAAAAAATGGTATATCAGAAACCGATATAACTGGGTTGGACTGTACTAATAGTCACATTCCATTTCTCTCTTTTCTCTGCATGGATTATTCCAGTATGCATGCTTACTACAGCTCATACAGCAGCTGGCTGTAGAGGTAAGAAGAGGGCTGTGCTGGTCTCTATAGACGGATGAGCCACATGATTTCAATCTGCCTGGTATGGGAGGCTAAGGTGGGTGCTGTGCTGGGAGCAGGTGGGAGGCCACAGAAACACCCATGTTTGGTAGTCCGTGCGGTGACTGGCAGTCCGTGGGTACCACTGGATGCCAGGGAGTGGCCCGGGTACATAGGTCAGGGAATGCCACTGGACTAGACTGGAGGGCAGGGACCTATGGGGGCTGGGAGGCTGGAGTGAGGGGGTCCACTAGCCACCAGGGAATCAGCAGTCTCACTGGGATGGGTGCTCGGTGGATGGGTGTTACCACTAGGCACCAGGGCATGCCTCCGCATGTCAAGGTTGAGCAATCAGGGAGTGGGGGTACCACTAGGCACCAGAACATGCATAGGCATGTAGGGGACAGGCATTGGGGAAGTGGGGAGTACTGTTATCCACCACAGATTCTATTGCAGGCACTGGCATGTGTCGTCAGAGGGTGGGGGGTGCCACTAGCCACCAGGGGAACATTGGAGTGGACCAGATGGGTGTTCAGGGGAGGGGGTGCCGTTAACCACCAGTAATGACATCAGGTTAGGTGCAACCAGGCTGCTGCTCTCAGTGCAATGGTCCCTTAGTGCCTTGCATGCCCAATGGGCTAATTTGAATTTTGTGACTGAATAAAGGCTGAGTATTGTACTGTGGCTTCTGTCATTTGCTGGTCTGGAGGCACAGATCTCTATGGGCTGGATACAGCCCAGGTCCATGTGGGGGCAGTGCAACTGCACTGTGCTGAGATGGGCCGATATTCAGTCAGATAGCACTGGTGCAGTATCTGGCTGACTATAGCAACCTCTGGCGCAGGCGCATGTGCAGTGCATACCTTCGCACTCTGCTTTTGCACCTTTTTCAATATCTGGCCCCTGACTGGCTAAAAGACAAGTACAAGAATATAATTAATGATGACCCCCATGTCAACCTAAAGCCAACACTCTTCAAATGCCATAATACATAGTTGTGACATCACAACTATGTATTATGTATGTTCATAACACCCTGCTCACCCTTGTCACTCTGTGTATATCATCAGTGAACATTCCAACCCCCAAAACCACTTTTTTTAAATTTTTTTTTACTTATCTGGTTGCCATTTCTACCATGCATCTGAGTTTAAAATCATAATAAACTCATAGCTCTGAGATGCACTCCATTTCTGCCAGTTGCGTCTTTACTTATGCTGGCAAAAAAGACCATGCTGTGAGTCTCTGTTTCTATTAAATTCTAAAGCATCACAGAACTTGCAGGAGCAACCAGATAAGTAAATAAACAATAAATGAAAAGGTTTGGGAGGTGAAGGGTTTAGTAACAACACACAGGGAGCACAATGCTAGTTCTGATTTTTTTTAAGTGAGGAAACTCTGTGTAGATGCAGGTGGGGACACAAAAACAATAATTATAAAAAAATAGAACACAGGATGTAGTTATCATTCATTTTTTACACACCTGAGGTGTGTGATGTCTGCATAAACCTTTCAAACTTTCCTTGTGAGGTTTATGGACATCACACACCCTGGGTTTATTAAAAAACTCATAATACACTACTTTCTATGCATTCTATATGTAACCATCTGCCTTCCTGTGCTGACCTTTTGGCGTGGTGTAACCCAAGCTTCGGGGGTTGCTGTGATTACTGCAGCCATGCCACAGAGGGGAGGACTGTTCAATCCTGCAGGAATTTTTATTAAAAAAAAAGTGAACAAATGAGCGTGTATAACTGGAGAGAGAGAGAGCGCGAGTAAGCTGAGACACTCTCACAGCTGTTTTCAGTTACTGTTACACTGTACTGGCATCATGCTCGGGTGATTAAGCAAATTGCCTTTCTCCATGTCAACCTGGTGTGATGTCGTACCATGTTAATGTGGAGAAGACTGGGTCTGATTTCTGGTTGAGATCAGATCCTATCTGTTATTGTTGTATGTTATAATATCTTCATTTACCAAAGACATTAAAGTTAAGTACTCCATTCCAGATCAGTCAGTAACAGAAAGAACAGCACTTGCAGTTTCCAAGAAGCTAGACTTCTTTCGGCTATAGCTTATATGCTGTTCTGCAGATTCTCAGGAATAACAGCCAATTCTTGGCTCATGTCAGTCTTCCAGATGCCTACAGTGCCACTCTGTCTCCCTTTTAGTCTCTCTGGCTGCACTGACCTTCTATCCTCTCTTGCTAACCTTCTAGGACAGTGGGTTGGATTCAGGATCACCAGTCGTAATGCTGCCTGTACCACTGATCTAGCCATGGAACACCTGCCATGATATGCAGGGTTACAGAACCTGTCGATAGCAAGCAATGGTAGGCAGGTTGTGTATTAGGTGGGGGGGGCTGCTCATAAATATACTTGAGAATTTCCTGTCCATTGTGCGGCTCCCTCTGCTGAGCTACTGATGCAGTGTAGTCCAGACGTCATGGCAGGGGCCGCTGTGAACACTGTGGCCAGCTCACTAAGGGAAGGATTGTTCAGCTGGAAGGTATACCACCCCGGAACAGCCAATGCCTGTGGTTTCTGGTCCCATGCTACTGGCATCTCTGTGTCTGGGTACTCTGCTGTTGGCTTTTGGGATTTTGTGGTTAGATACCTTGTGGGCTTATGGCCAGCGGACATGTATTTGGAAAATATTCAGAACTGCACGTGCTAATGAGCTCTGTGGTCCTGCATCTGCCCTGGCTACTACCATTGCTGTCACTGCAGTAGGCAGCACTGAGCCCGAGAATATCACAGGGTGTCTCGTCCTGCATTGGATGGAATTTGGTCACTGGCAGAGGAACGAACATTGCTGGAAATAATAGCAGTATTTATTCCTGAATCCACTCCAGTGTTTTCGGGAATTATTTCAAAACTCCAACAGTAATTCAGTACATCCTCGTTAGTGTAGTAGGAAGTATCCCTGCTTATCACATGGGAGACTGGGGTTCCGTTCCCTGACAAGGAGGTGCATATTTTCCAGGATGCATCTGGAAACAAGCTTATATCACCTCAGCATGTCTTTCCTGGTAAAAATGTTGAAATAAATAACATAGAATACAGGATGGGTAACCATGCAGAACCATGTGTTCTGCCATAGAAGGTCTGATTCCTTGTGACCTCGAGAGCGAAGCTCGAGAGGTCCTTGGGAATCAGACCCCAAATGCAGAACACATGGTTCTGCATAGGTAACTCATCCTGTATTTTTTATAGTGTATGGTGCCCCTCAAAATATTTCAAAAGTATTTTTTTCAGCTTTTAAACTGCATTTTTGTTCATCTCTCTCTTGATAACATGGTGAGCTGTGTGGTTGCTAGGGACTGGATGCCCCAACATTAGTAGCGCACACTCAGATCGGTTGCCATTCTTGTGTGGCTGCGAGTTACAAAAAAAAAAAACATGGTGGCAGGACGTCTCACTTAGCGAGAGAAAAAAACTTGTTTGCCAAAATCTGTGAGTAAAAAGCTTTTTAAAGATAAAAAGCATTTGATTCTGTTTTTCAGATGTTTAGTAATTCACTGATCCCTCGTCTGACAAACCGCCGCAGCCATTTTTGATGCAATTGAGAAGTACTGGCGTGCCGCGGTTTTCAGTTTCAGCTTTAAAAAAAAAAGCCCTCAAGCTTCTCAGTCTAAATGAAAGGAACGCTGTTCTGCACATACAGTCAGAACAGCATTCCATTCATTTTGCTAAGTGTGGATGAACAGCCTTTCAATGAGGTGTGATTTCTAGTGAGAACAACGTTTCACCATACACTATAAATAAATGATGCCTTTTAACACATTTATTTTTAGAAAACTACAAACTTTGTACTGTACAGCAGCATGAATTTGCTTTATTTTTATAACTTTCTGATCTTCCAAGAATTAGTCTTCACCATCGAGTCCCACTAGTAGGTCTTAGCCAGAAGCTCTAGGACCCAGTGGGAGTCAGAACTTTTTTCATATAGCTGTTTGGTCCCTGTCACCTCCTCCCGCCAACTGGCGATGGGGACACATAGGTACAGTATTTTGCAGGTTTTTCTCCCCGACCCCCCCAGGCCCTGGCACACAGCCATGCAAGCATGTGGAGGCATGCTATGCACCCCATGGCACCAGCTTAGCCCCTTCCACCTCCCGTAACTGTTTGCCACCCCTTCTCTACCTATGCTACCCACCGGACCTCCACCCAGTAGGAGCGGAACTACGGGGGGCGCCAACCCACCCTCACCACCCTCGGGAGAGGAGAGCTGCCCATCAGCATGCTTAATCCTGTTCTGCCCCCACACCAGCACCCTGAGGACCCGAGGTCATTCCTGAATCCAGGTCGCCGGCATAGTGTGAGGTGTGGTGTCCAGCGCCTCAACCTCAGCACCACCAGCCGACACGGAGTCAGAACTTTTCAGATGGCTGGCACTATGGTAAGCAGCATACATGTGCAACATCGTGAATCAGTGCACTTGTCCACTAGTTTACCTTGGCATCAACCCTCAGCCACCTCAGTTCATTTTTTCATGCCATACAGTGGACATCAGTGACAACATCGCTCACCTGCTGAGAGTCAGAACTTCATGTCTGTATGACAACAGCATTCAGCTCTTCTCAGTTTTAGTGTTTAAAGCTGGAGTTTATTTTTGTGTCAGTTTTAGTATTTTTGACACACTAAATAACATAGGTTCTCTCAGCCCTACTGAGCGTCAACGGTCAACCATGGAGGATGGTAGGGAGCCTGAAGAGGCAGGCAGCTCTGGCAATAGGGTCACATCCAGTACACTCTTGCCTCTGGAGAAGGGTTCTGATGACAAGCGGTGCAGTACTCATGCTCTGCATTGGAGTACAGGCACTCTTCTTCCTCTGCTCATGAGGAGGGGAAGAAACAGCACCAGTAGAGGTTTCTGTCTGTGAGGTCTACTGCAAAACATTTGACTTAGAGTCAGAGGTTCCCACCATCATCACCGATATGACACCAGGGTCTTCTAGGCCTGGGAGGTTGGTGTCTTGGGCCCTGAGTCCCCCTCTGTCTTCAAGCGATGGTTCTGGTGGGCAGTTCCACCACTGGGCAGCTCTTATGAAGCAGTGGGTGCAGCATCTGGCCTGGGTGTCACAGCTAATGGCACTGATCCCTGACCCATTGAGTTCAGCTGGGCTGGAGCGGCAGGCAGTATTGCCCAGCCTGGAACAGTGTTTGCTTTTGATAGCAGTCTTTGGGTCCTTGCCAGGAGTGGCACCACCAACATCTGTCCTGCTTGTAGTGTTGCCTCTGTCCTGTCTGGGGATGGGAACAGCCACAGTACCATCTTCGGTCACTCCGATGTCAGCTTGGTCATCTGTGCTTTTTCTTGTATTGTGTCTGGTGCTGAGTTCAGGCCCTTCTGGGCCCGGCCTGGTGTCAGGTGTGGTGTCGGGCCCAGCATCACATGGGGTAACAGTGCCTAGAATTCTCTCAGTGCTACCCATGGTGTCAATCCTGGCATTGCCTCTGGCACTGGTCCTTTGCCCCTTGGGGCTGGGACCAGTGTCACCAGTGTTGCCATAGCCACGCATCGCATTGTTGGCACTGCAATCCAACTCTCTCTTATATCCTTCTTCCAAGGGGGAGTGGTACAGGGAAATGAGTCAGATCCTGACCTCATTATCTCTGAAGGCAGTAATGATGTCTCATACTCAGGTGGCCTCAGATGCTGTTTTTGTGTCTGTACCTCACAAGAACTGATCTTTCCAGGCTCTGCTCAAATATGTATTCAGCACTGGATTTTGAGCCAGCAACCATTGACCAGGCTAGGTGCCTCCAGCTGGAGTCCCTGAATGTACCTAATATGCCAGTCAGTTTGGTTCCTTCTCTGTAACCCACACTGGAGGCCTTGTCTGATGTGATTTGGCAGAGATCTGCTTTGGTGGCAGTTATCCCCAGGCAGGCAGACAGGAAATATGCTGCTGCTAGAAATAAACCAGTGTATGTTAATCAGCCCATAGCTGATGCTATTGTTGTTCTCACCGAGAATGACAAGGCCATCATCCCCAAAGAGGTCACTGCACACCCCATAAATACAGTGTTGTGCAAGACTGACACTATGGGAAAACAAGCCTAGGCTTCAGCCACCTTGGGCATGAGGATAGCTAGCTACCAGTGGCATCTTTTCAAATATGAGTATACCCTTTGGAGTAAACTGAAGTCTCTGACAAAGACGCTGCCAGATTCAGAGACTAAACAGGATATTTTGTTGACTGTTAAACAGGATATTGAGTCCAACAGTCACTAGCTTAAAGCCTCCATGGATACCTTTGAGTTTGCATCTTGCTCTGTGGTAGTAGGCATTTGCATTAGATGGCTTTCCTGACTGCGGACTGCTGGCTTGTCTAGGATGTCTAGCAACAGGTAATGAATGTTCCCTCTGATGAAACTTATCGGTTTGGACAGCAGATGGGACAGTCTCTTAAGGCGTCTAATGAATGAGTGAAACTAGAATGACCCTTAAGACCTCCAGACCAGGAACAAGTGTTGCTGGTGACTTCCATCTCACATTTGTCACTTGTGGCCATTTTTTCATGCCTGGTTTAAGAACAGACGGACAGTGCAGACCAGTCACTAAGCTGCTGTAGAGGAGCCACTGTAGCAGAAGTCGGTGTAAGGCCTATTTTTATTTTACAACAGATATGCCACCATTGCCACAAGTGTAAGACTAAATTTACCGACCTTTCCAGAAGTTCTTTGGGTCAGCCCGTCTGCTTGTATGCAAAAGAAGTGAGAACGGGAGGAGGCAGTTTGTCTAGGGCCTAGGGGCCGGCACTGAGTTTGAGTGTGAGTTCTTGTGGTGGCAGGAGCCCCAACTCGAGTGTCTTATAAGATTTAAAGGCTCCCTGAACTCCCGTGGGGGTCGAAAGTGGCTGGACAGAACTACCTGGTTTCCATCTTTGCAATTTGTAGAAAGAATGCTAAAATAAGAAGATTAAAAAACAAAAAAAATCTAAATGATTTAAAAGTGCTAATACCTTCACAAGATCTTTTTACTATTGTTTTTGGTGTGTTTGGAAATTAAATAGAAAGAGATATAGAGCAATTGAACAATGTGAAAGTACAGTAGGTTATCCCAAGATTATTCTGAGATTCTGAGTGTAAAAATACATTTGGGTGCTTGGATTTTACTAGCGTGTCTAAGTGCACAGTTTCTTTTAGTCAGAAACCCCCAATGTGAGTTTCTAATAAAAGTAATAGTAAAAATAAGAGCTGTGAACTTTCGGGTCCACGGTGTGGTGAGACAAAGTATAGCGACTGGGTTAAACAAGCCACGAGGTTTAGACCTTATAGTGCAGGCGCTGGCGTTCTAACAGAACAAGCACCATTTTCATCTCACTAGAAAGCCATGCTGTAAGAAGCAAGAAGCAAACATCGAGTAAATTTCTGATTCGAGTAGCGAATACCGCAGAGTTATATCAGCGGAGCTAGTGGAATTGGAGCTTTAAAGAAACAATACATAATTTTTACTGAACTTAGAAAGTAAGTAAACATATCACTGTATGTTACAGTGTGCTGTAGTAAGTTTTTAGAATCAACCAAGCTACTGGATAAAAATTTAACTGACCATTTTTTAGCTAGTTATTGCTTAAATTAATTGTTTTAATATTGAGTACTGAGCATTTTATTACCAAGGTCGCTGAGATCTTTCTTTTATTTTTTATTTGTTTGACTAGTGGAGAAGAAGGAATATTCGTGGGGGACTTGCTTATGTACAACTGGATTTACCTACTGTATCCAGGGAAAAAGCAAAGATGGTGGTGCCTCCTGAGGCTGTTAACCGGATCTTGGTGGAGAGACTCTACAAGTTGCTTTAAAGTAGAGCAGATTTTCCCAGTTTTAACACTGCTTGCAAATGAGGGTGTCTGTTTGGTGTTTGACGAGGAATAGCTATTTTGATCCAGAGTTCTGGACAATCAATAGTGCCTGCAGGCCTGCAAGAAACTTTTAAAGTGGTGTAAAGCAGTGTAAAGGTGGTGCTAATCTTGGTATTAAAGGGTACCACCACCAAGGATTACAGTGGTGCAGCAAGGCCGACCTGGAACAAGGACTAAGGCAGAATAATTTTCAAGGACAAATTAATTAAATTTTTTAAATCTTTCTAGTGGTCTAAGAAGGAAATAACAACTGTTTATGATGTTTTTGCATAGTAGTATTAGCACTTTATTCTGTAAACAACAATTGGAATTTTATGTACTTAAAGGGTGTTAGGGATTATTTCTGTTGATCAATCGTGTGTTAGGAGCTTTGGAATTTGACTTGACCTGTTAGCTAGTCTTGTATATTACTGATTATTGGGACTGTAGAGGCCTATTAGAAGTTCTATTACCCATTTCATTTTATTAACTCATTCTCTCCCAGTGGCCATTTTGGGTCGGGCTCAGCAATGGATGTTTCTGATGCCATATGGCGGCTATGGGACAGAAGGAGTTAAAGAATTTAACAATTATACGGAGAGTGGGTAAAAGGATATAGTGAAACAAAGACACAATGCCAGTTAAAACAAGAAGTGGAGTGGTCCCAAAGGGAAAAGAGAGGGTTCAAAATTAATTGAAAACAAAACAGAAAACAAAGCCCCAGATAAGTCAGCCTGAAAAGAAAAAATGCATAGTAAATGGAGAGGAGAAAGTGAATGGGAAAAGGAAAAATCATGAAAAAAGGGACAGACAAATAAATAGTTCAAGTCAATCTAGAATTACAACTTACTTGATGGAGTATAAATCAGAAGAGGATGGAAAAGGGATGTATGTGAATAGAGAGGAGATGGGCTTCAACACCGAGGAGAGGGAGGAGTAGCGAGGACAAGAGAGAGGAGAATAATTGGAGTAGAAAGTCTATAGGGAGTGAGGATTGGAGAGAAGTTCTAGTAGGAGTTAATGAGAAGGAAAAGAATGTGAAGAGAGAATAGGTGCGAGTAGGTGTCTAGAGGGCATAGAAGGACAAGGGCAGGAGGACTCAGAATTAAGAAAAGAGGGTGAATAAGGATAGGAATGATTTGAAATCAGGACTGAATGAAGTCAGAGATCAGTTATTATTCATCACACAGGGACTTAAGGAAATTGACAGTAAACAAAGGGAAGGAGGTAAGAGTAAGTTAGAAAAAAATGAACAGATTAACAGATTGTATGAATCATATATAAGTACACAAACTCCAAAGGAAGAAGAGAATACACTGTTTATGAGCCAGAAAGAATTTAGTTTTGAAGATTTTGGTGGCCTCCCAAGAGAACTGGGGAAGGCACTACAGGACCCAATTCAGGCAAATATTCTGATCTATGAACAACTGATCAGAATCTCACAAGATCTTAAATTTACAAAAGGAGTACTAATAGAAAATAGAAAAGCAATTCAAGAGCTACAGATACATATAGGGGAAAAAGGAAAGGGAAACGACAGAGAATGGGAACAAGAGAATGAAGAAAGAATGGAGAGTCAAGATACCTCTCTAGAATTAATTATGCTTCCCTCACCAAGATTTAGAAATACTAGTATCTGTGAAGATTGGAAATTGAAACATCAAGATCTATGGAAAAGGGGGAGGGAGAGGGAAAAGAGAGTAAAGTAAAGCGTAAACAAGAAGGAAGTAGGGTTAAAGAAAAAGAGGGTTTAAAGAGGAGAAATAAGGAGGAGGAGGAGGAATTAGAGATGGGTCAACAGAATGACAAACCTGTAAAACAAGGAAAACAGAAAAGGAGGAAGCTGAAAAAAAGAGAGTTAAAAATAAAAGAAACCAAGGAAGACATAAAAAAGGAATAAAAGAGGGGAAATAGAAAATATTGAGATAAAGGAGGATACAATAAAAGAAGAAAGTAAGAATTTGAAGGATATAGGAGGAAGTAAGGAAAAGGCAAAGAAAATAAACACAACCAGGATAGAAATGAGAGAAAGTAGAGATGAGGGTAGCAAGAACAAATCTAGTAATGGCAATGAAATGGGAATAGAGGATAAGGAAAAGAAAGAAATTAATAAAGACTTTGAAGAGTTGATGAAGAAAACTAAAAAGACAGATTATGTATTACCATTGTATGAGGTTGAATTATTACCTGATGAGAATGAAAGTTCTTTGAGAGATAATATCAGGAAAATGTTATCCTGTGCTGTGTCAATGGAAGAAACATTAACATCTAGTTTCAGTAGTATAAAACCAGTAAAAAATGAAAAAGGAGTATTACTAGTGATGGGCCATTTTTTGTTTTGCAAACAATAACACATAGTAAAGAGAAATTGAAAAAAATGGTGGGACTAAAATGTGGTGAGATAGGAATTTTAGGACATTTCTTTTTGGATTATTTCCAAAAGAGGCATATTAAATCAAAGAAAAATTGGGGACAGGGGGCCTTGGCAAACCAGCTGTCTATATTTGGTCTGAACTGTTTGCCCAATGAGAATAATGCAAATATAAAATATAAAATAGGAGATTTTTTGGAGCCTCTGACAAAAATAAATGATCTACGAAATGAAATAACCAAAGCAATAAGATGGGAAAAGAATGGTCAGCTAACTTTATGGTTGGACAAAGAACTGGTCTATGATGAGCTGGTAAATATAAGTCCTGAACTTGACAAATTGGGAATCCATGTGTTGATGGATGATGAAGTTATGGGCAATCACAAGGAAGCAGAAGCCAAACCTGAATGGCTTAGAATGTTGGAAAATATTAATAAATTTGCAATATTAGAGGATCTAGAGGATAATTGACAAGAAAAAAACAAATGTAAACATGGTTGAGGGTGGACCAAATACTAGAACATTGAAGATCCTGTCCTGGAATTTAGCAGGCATTAGAAATAAATTGGGGGACAAGGAGTTGGTGGGCTATTTTAACAAATTTGACATTATTTGTCTACAGGAGATATGGGAAAGTAATGAGGTTATGTTGAAGGGATATAAAGTATTTGATCTACCAGCTACAAAAGAAAATAGGATGGGGAGGAGGAAGGGTGGTTTGTTAATATGGGTAAGGTTAAATTTGGGATTGGAAGCAATAACTATCGGAGTGAGCTCAGAAAATATCCTGGGCCTAAAAATAATTTTGGAGAAAATCCAGTAGTCATAATTAATATATATATATATATATATATATATATATATATATATACACCACCTGTAAGGGAACAGGAGCGAGAGAAGATATGATTAAGAAATTAGGACAGATGATTGATAATGTTGTGAAGGATAACCCACTAATTAGATTACTGGTAGTGGAGATGCAAATGCTGGAGTGGGAAATACAAAAGACCCACTAAATATATAGAACAATATTTGGCTGTAGGGGGTAATGGGAGTATTAGTAACATCAGAAATTCAAAGGATGGGAAATTTAATGATCATGGTCTAAGAATATCTAAGGCTTTAAAAGATAGAAATTTGATGTTAATGAATGGAAGGACAAAATCTGATTCAAAGGGTGAATGTACTTTCATGAATACCAAAGGGATTTCAGTGATAGATCTGGTTTGGATAAATATACATTTGGTACCAGATTTTCTGGATCTGAGAGTGAAAAACAGAGGAGAAAGTGATCATTTTCCTTGGTGGTCCATATAATAAATGAAGGAAAAGGACAGAATGTGTTGAAGGACTTTCAAATTTAATTAGAGCAAAAAAGGAGTAAATTTGGAGTCTTGCTATATTATAGACATTAGCAGTTTGATCCAGCTCTAGAACTGCCCCGAGTGAAATGGTTAAAACCATTCCAAAATAGAATTTTGGCACGACAGCAGCTCTGTCTGTGTCATTTCAAACTTGAACTGTCAGATCTTTACTAGCCAAACTCACTAAGGTCTGTGTGGAAGCTGTAACCTACACTAGCCAAATGGCTACCTAAATAATAACAACCATTGATGGTCCCAACACCCAAGACTCAAGTCAGGGACCAGAAATACTAACACCATTCTAATAATATGAAAATGGAACATAAGTATAATAAAACACACACAGCATACACATACACCCCAAAGTCCCAAAGGGGACAAAATGCTAACAGGACATAAGTAGTGCCCACACTAAGTTGCCCGCACCCACCAAGTAGAGGTTCTGAGAGGGCAGGTTGGGAGGTTCTATAATAGCAAGACTCCATTAGAAGAAACAACATTACTAAGGTGAGTAATTTTTTCTTCAAACAACATGAAGTCTTGCTATATTATAGACATTAGCAGAATACACAGTACCTCCATGGAGGAGGAAGAACCTACTTAGGGAATAGGCTCTGAAGAACAGCTGTGCCAAACCGACATCTCTCCTGGCCTGGACATCCAGGAGTAATGCTTAGTAAAAGTGTACCGTTTTCCAAGTAGCAGCCTGGCAAATCTTTAATAAAGGATATCTCTGGCAGCAGCTAGAGGCAGCTGTACCCCTGGTAGAATGAGCCCTCAAACCGGGGGCTCTGCCCTTTCTGATAACAAAATTGGATACAAGTGACAAGCCACCTGGCTATTGATCTCTCTTAGTGGCAGGTTTGCCTTTCCCAACTTCACCATAGGTAAGGAAAAGTTGGAGGGATTCGAACCTGTGACCTTTGGTACGCTCTATATAATAACTAAGCTCTCTTAACATCCAGGCTGTGCAACCTCCTCTCACCTGAAGAGTGATCAGTGAAAAATACTGGAAGGGAGATAGATTGATTAAGATGGAAATCTGAAACCACCTTAGGCAAAAACTTCCTATTAGTCCTAAGGACTACCTTATCCCTGTGGAAAGAAATAAAGTCAGTCTCCACTGACAAGGCTTGCAATTCACTTATGTGTCTGGCAGAAGTGATAGCCACTAGAAAAACAGTTTTCCAAGTTAGGTACTTAAGCTCTGCAGAAGACAGAGGTTCAAAAGGGGGTTGCATTAACTGGGCAATGCAAACATTAAGGTCCCAAGCAGGGGCCGGTTCCCGAAAAGGAGGATTAGTATGGAGTAATCCCTTAAAAAACTTGGAAAACACAGGATGAGAGGAAAGAGGGGATGACTTTCCTGCTGACACAAAGCAGACACAGCTGCCAAATGAACTCTCAGGGTAGCTGGTCTGAGACCCAAGGAATTAAGATGTACCATGTAATCTAACAAAATGGGCAATTCAGCAGATTCTGGGGAAATATTTTTCCCAGCACACCAAATGGAAAATCTTTTCCATTTAGAACTATAAGTAGCCCTAGTGGAAGGCTTTCTGGAAGCCTTTAGGATCTCAAGAACACCCTGAGAGAGTGTAAATCAGCAAACTCTAACTCCTCAAGAGCCAGGCCTTGAGGTTGAGGGATTTGAGGTCGGATACCAAACCCTTCCCTGGGCACAAGTCAACAGATTGTGATTCCTGGGAGGCACAGGGAAGATGGACTGTCAGAGACAGAAGGTGGGTACCAGAGCTGCCTGGCCCAATCCCGGGCAATCAGAATCACCCTGCAAGGCTGAGATCTGATTTTGACTAGTACTTTGAATAGGAGAGGAAAGGGAAGCATAGGGAACTTCCCTCCCAATCCAGAAGAAGGGCATCCAGGGGAACTGAGCCCAGCACTGGAGGCCTGCAACAGAACAGAGGAAGTTTGTGATTGTCTGGGGCTGCAAAAGATCTATCTGAGGATGCCCCACCTGGCAAAAACTATCCCCAGCACTTGAAGATCCAGGGACCATTAAGTGATGGCCCTGGGAAATCCTACTGAGGGCATCCGCTGGGACATTGTCCTTCCCTGGAAGATGAACTGCTATGAGGGAAGTGTTCAGGGAATAGGCCAGAGACCACAACTTCATTGCCTCGGTGCACAAGGCCGAAGACCGAGTGCCCCTGTTTGTTGATGTACCACATTGTTGTGGTGTTGTCTGTTCTGACTTGTATCACCTTGTTGTGGACAGATGCAGAAAAAGCTTGAAGAGCTAAAAAGACAGCTCTGAGTTCCAGCAAATTGATGTGGAGCAGAGATTCCTGGGGGGACCAAACTCCCTGAGTGGAAAGGTCGCCCATGTGGGCTCCCCAACCCAGAAGGGAAGCCTCTGTAGTGAGAGTCAAGTCGTGAGAAGGGGAAATGAAGGGGACCCTCGCTCTTAAATTGCTCTGATCCTGCCACCACTGGAGAGCTAGGATCAAGGTTCGAGTCACTGGGACCAACTTGGAAAGGGGTCTCTTCTCTGAGACAAAAAGGTTCTCAAGTGAAACTGAATGTCTCTCATCTGAAATCTGGCTCCCTGCACAACAGCTGTGGATGCAGCCATGTGCCCCAGGAGCTGCAGAAAGTGTCTTGCTGGTCGAGACCTGCAGAGTGAAAAAGAGGCCAGAGCCACTAAATTCCTTACCCTTTCTGGGGAAGAAAGGCTCTGGCTAGCTTTGTGTCATTCTGCCCTATAAAGGTGAGTACCTGGACTGGTTCCAGAACCGACTTTGGTAGGTTTAACAGAAAACCCAGGGAGGTGAGAAGCTGCTGGGTGACCTGCAGGTGAGATTTACATGTTCTGGGGACTGGCCTACAATGAGCCAGTCGTCTAGATAGAAAACAACACATCCTCTGCCTCCTTAAGTGGGCCACTGCCACTGCTAGACACTTTGTGAATACCCTTGGAGCAGAGGTAGAAGGCAGGGCATTGCTCTGAACTGGTAATGACCTGAGGGCAGTTCGAATCTGAGGTACTTCGATGGGATCTTCTGATTAGGACATGGAAATAGGCATCCTTGAGGTCCAGGGAGGCTAGCCAGTCCCTGGCCTTAGGGAAGGTAAAATCATTGCCAGAGTTACCATTTTGAACTTTGGTTTCAAAAGATGCTTGTTCAGATATCTGAGATCTAAAATGGGCCGCCATTCTCCTGTCTTTTGGGGTAAGGAAGTATCTGAATACAGACCCTGCCCTGATGCAGGGAGGAACCCTTTCTACTGCTCTGAGAGCTAACAGGGATGAGATCTCTGTTTCCAGAGCGAGGGTCTCTGAAGCACTTGCAGGTAGAAAAAGTCTGCTTCTCAACTTGGGAAACTTTTTGAAGCTGAGAACCAGACCCTGGCTTACTACTTCCAGAACTCACTTGTCTGAGGTTAAAGAAGCCCAATTCTGACTGAAGTAAGCCAGCCTGCCCCCCACTGGTACAGGAGAATCGGCCCTGGGCTCCCCATCAGGGTGCCTGTTTCGCAGGAGCTTTAGGCTGGGGGGTGGGAGCAGGTCTGCCCACCCCTCGTCTGCCCCTGCCTCTGAAGAAGCCCCTCTGAGCATAGGCAGAGGAGGCCTGAGTCTGGTAGAAAGGCTCTGAAAAGGCCTACCCCTACCCCTGGGGGCATGCCTTGAGGAGTGGCTGCTTTTAGCCTGGGCACTCTTGTAAGTAGTCCTATATTCATCCATCTTCTTCATGTAATTCTCTGTCTGCTCTCCAAACAGAGAATTTCCCTACACAGGAAAATCCATAGCCTTAGTCTGGGTATCCTGTGACAAACTAGTACACCTGAGCCAGGCCAACCTACGAAAAGCTACAGATGTGGCCATGACCCTAGAGGAAACATCATTAACATCCACAGCAGCATGAAACTGAACCTTAGAGGCTTCAATGCCATCAGCAGCCACCTGTTCTAGTTCACTATCCAGCTGGCCATGGGCCTGCTTGGCCAATTGCATAACAGTATCCCATCTAGATTTCTGATACCTAGCTACATAAGCCATATAATTTGCTTGTCTGAGTCCCAGAGAGGCTGCCATATACTGTTTTTTTGCCATGGCATCAATCTTCCTGGAATCCTTGTCAGGAGGATGTGAAGCCAAGGAATATTAGCTTTATCACAGGCAGCAGCCTGAACTACTAACATGACTGCATTGCTGAGAAAGGAATTCTGTGTCAGGGCCTGACAATGTATACCTTCTGTCCATCTTTTATCTACAGGAGGCACAGAATTAGGAGCTTTTAAAATTTTAATTGTTTGTTTCCTAAAGACTTATGTAAAGGAATAGACAATCTCCTAGACTCTGGAATATCCATCATTTCTACAAAATCAGGCTCCTCTTGCTCATCCACAGCCTCTTCTAAAGGAAGCTGGAGGGTTTCAGCAACTTTTATAAAACATAAAATGAGATGGGGACTCAGGCGGCATAGGGGAGATTCTAAAAGTCTGTCTGGGGAGATGTCGGTTCAATGGGCACAGCCAGACCTTCCCAGACCACATTCATACTGTTCATAATCCTCCTCCCCTCCTCTGGTTCATAAAATTCCTCAATATCATAATCCTGAACCACGGGGACCAGGCGAACCGACCTTTTACCAGATAGTGGTGGTTCGGACGGACCTGAGACAGTGACTGGACAATTTGTATGGCTTTGCTATCTCTGCAGCAGTTGGAGAAGGAATTTTGGACTCCAGACCTCCTGATTCTCTTGTTTTCTTTACTGGAATTGGTTCCTCAGAACCAGCTTTTCTTTTGCCCAAGGAAGTCTGGCCCTGGTCAGAGGGCACTCCCTCTGGTTCGGTTGGCACCGAACTGGGCTGGCCATCCGGGTCAGCGGACTTTTTGGCCTCTCGTTCCCTGAGCCTGCCCAATCTTTTTTCCAGGGTGGCTGCAGGGAAATTCTTACATACCTGGCAGTCTGACTGGAGGTGGTCAAACCCCAGACAATAAACATATGTGGTGTGTGGGTCAGCCTTGGCATAGACTTCCCCACAAACATCACAGTGTTGAAACCCAGTGGGCCCGGTTTTTCTTTTGGGTTTCTCAGACATAATGCCAGCCTAACCAAAAACTTGTCCTTTTAACGGCAGTGCCAGGCAAAACACCCTTATCGGTTCCTAACCGTGTCATGGGTATTGGAAAAAAACGTAATAAATCCGGTTTTTTTAAAACCGATGAGAACCGGGAACCGCACTCTAAAATAGTAACTTTTAGTTTTAAATGAGTTTTAAACCCACTGATCGGTTCAAAACCGAACCGATAACTTACAAGTTCCACACAGACAAAACCTTCATTTACTTCCGGTTACCACAGATAGAGCTTGAACCGAACGGTTTTGCGGTTAAAATAAAACTATTCTCGGTTAAATCCAACTGAGAAAACACTTTTTAAACCGAGAAATGAACCGAGCAGAAGGAGAAATCTCCGGAGCGACTGTTCACTGAGGCGAAGTAAAGAATCTAACAGTTCAAGTTTGAAATGACACAGATAGAGCTGCTCTCGTGCCAAAATTCTATTTTGGAATGGTTTTAACCATTTCACTCCGGGGCAGTTCTAGAGCTGGATCAAACTGCTAATGTCTATAATATAGCAAGACTTCATATTGTTTGAATACATGTGTTACTTTTCTAGAAAAATGGCGATCTGTTTTTCCAGAGTGCTCAGTGCAAGAGTGGCTGCTGTCAGAGGACCGCCAGAATACGTTTCGGAAGGTGCACCCCCAAAGCTGCTGAACACCAGGAGTGCTCCCAAAAAATAAGTAGCATTATTCTAGGCAGGGTACAAGTTAAAAAATGCATGTGTATTATCAAACACAAAGACGTATATATTTTCTTTATTTATTTCAAGTTTGGATACCAGATAGGTTCACTGTGACTACACAGTCTCATTTACACAAATATCCTTCGGGGATCACGAGGAAATACCAAAATACAGCATGCAACAATCAGACATCCATTGGGAAACTCAGCTCTATAGGTTCTCTGAGCTTCAGTCCCCCTCAGCCATAAAGACAAGTGAATGCAAGACCCCCCCCCATGCAAAGTGAGATGTTGGACTCTCCTGGGTACTTAAATTGTATAAAAGAAAGAACATGCACTGGAGTGTCTCGGTGTGTGTGTGTGTGTGTGTGTGTGTACATATGCATGTGATTTGTTTGGGGAGTGTGGTGTGTGTGCGTGTGTGTGTGTGTGTAGGTGGTGGTGGTGGTGTGTGTATGTATGTGTCCCAGCAGCAAGCATTTGAAACCCTAAAAGCAGTAAATGGCTCCCTCTAATGGACATAACATAAAGAACACTGACAAGAAAGACCAAAGTAAAATGTTTTGTTTCATTCTGGAGTGGGAGCTGGGACTAGGTAGCAACTGAAATAAGTGTCAAGGAAGACCACATGGCAGTTGAATGTTTTAAAGTCCATTATGGCAGGCAGTCCAAGTAAAGAGAGAAATCCAGCACAACTTTATAACCCTAATCCCAGTGCTGAGCCCCAGTGGAGCCTGGATAGTTACATTACTCCAGTTCAGTTTAGTTTAGCTGATTTTGTTTACCAGGTAGATTATGCTGGTGCACAAAGTACCTTTTCCAGGTATGACGTGGTGTACCAAAAGTACAGTTGGTTATTACAAAAAGACAAAAAAGAAGAGAATTTTATACAATGGCTAGAAAAACGAAGCATGCTGATTGGCTGGCACCTTCTAGATGCTGTAAATCCTAGTATCACTCCATGGGAAAAGGCGCCAGCCACCAGTTAGCCACATCAAAACCTCCCCCCCCAAAATCACTCTGAGCACTGTAAAGCCAAGACTCGCAAACACATCCACAGATGGCACAGATGTAGAACTCCACAGTTCACACTACTGCCATTCCTGCCCTCAACCTTTGAACATTGGCACTTGTACATTATTCTAGAAAATGTCAGACAGATACACTCCCCTTAAAATAATTTAAAAAATAAAAATCTTTGCTTCAAACAGCACAGAAAGTCTGAAAGCACTAGTACACGCACCACACACTGAGCTCAGTGTAATCACAGTGCAGGCCAACATCAGACTGCAGCTTTGCTTTTCTCCCTCCTGGCTACGAACACTTTCTGGACCAACCATCAGCTTTCCACGAAGCTTAATTACATTTAGTTGCACAGCACACCAAACGACAAATGATCCAGGATCATCGTCGTTTAAAATATAACCCTCAGCCGCTTGCCACACACTCTGAACTGCATCCCCACTTCACAACAGAAGCAACAGCAGCAGGTATCTAAATGGTTAGCCAGCTCTGTTACAAAATGATGCATCTTGCCCCCCAGCCGCCAACAGTCAGTGCTAGAATAGTAAACACTGCTGACACAATGCCTCTTGGTCTTTCAGCTGCTCAGCTCTGCCGCAAAATAATTAAAACAAAATTAACAAAAGAGCGAGAAATGAAAATTACATACCTACCGTAATTCCTGATCTTTCTGTATATCTTCACCATTCATCACCTGTGGGTTCTGGCTGGAGGTCACGTGGACTGGAGCATCCCAGCAGCAGCATCAACTAGGAGCAGATTTATCCTGGACTCCCTTGAGGTGCCTTCCTCAAGCAACTGGTCATGGAACCAACTCGGCAGAAGGCAATACTGGACCTTGTGCTCACAAACAGGGACAGTGTGATGGGGGTAACAGTGGGGGAGCACCTGGGAAACAGTGACCACTAGTCATTGTGGTTTGAAATCACAGAAAGAGCAGAACCAAACCACACAAAACACAGTATCCTGGATTTTAAGGGGCAGACTTTGGGAAAATGGGGAGATACTTGAAAAGAGGCATTAAGGGAGTGGGACAGGAATCAGGGTTGAGGAACAGTGGGCAGTATTTAAAATGGGGATTACAAGAACAACAGAATTATGCATTAAGCAGGTTAGCAAGAGGAAAGGAAGAGGAGACCATTATGGTTTTCCAAAGAGGTAGCAAGAAAGTGAAAGCCAAAAAGATTGCATTCAGGCAATACAAAAAGACACAGGCAGAAGGGGATAGGAGAAGTACCAGGAGAAGCAAAGGAGGCAGGGAGGTCAGTAAGGGAAGCCAAAGCTCAGACAGAAGAACACATTGCAAAATCAGTGGGTAGAGGGGACAAAACCTTTTACAGGTACATAAGTGAAAAAAGAAAGGCAAAGGGAGGGGTAGTGAGACTGAAGGGGAGGATGGGGGCCGCATGGAGGATGACAACAGTAAAGCTGACATATTGAACAGGTATTTCTGCTCAGTCTTTACTGAGGAAGAGGAGGGTAATGGGTCTGAAGGAGTACAAGGGGTGAGAATGGTGCAGAAATGGACGAAGTCCCTTTACGAGAAAGGGTCCTGAAGGAACTGGAAGTAATAAGAGTTGATAAAACAATGGGGGCCGATGGGGTGCACACGGGTCCTAAAGAACTAAGAGAGGTGGTGGCTGAACCTCTGGCTATCCTGTTTAGCAGATCACTGGAAACAGGGAGATACCCAAAGACTGGAGGAGACAGATATAGTCCCCTTATACAAAAATGGGAACAAAGAAGGCAGAGGGAACTACAGACCAGTCAGCCTCACCTCGGTAGTGGGAAGATCATGGAAGCACTACTGAAGGAGAGATTGGTGGAACATCGGGTTGTCAATGGACTACAGGACCCAAGGCAGCATGGTTTCACCAGGGGAGGTCATGTCAGACCAACCTCATTGAATTTTTGACTGGGTGACTAGGGAGGTGGATCGGGAGGCAGTGGACATGGCCTATCTGGACTTCAGCAAGGCCTTTGACACTGTAGCCACATAGAAGACTATTACACAAACTGGGGAATATGGGTGTGGGCAGGACAGTAGTGTGATGGGTGAGGTAACTGGCTGGGTGGCAGGACACAGAGGGTGGTGGTAAATGGCTGTCACTCCACAGAGGAAGAGTGACCAGTGAGGGTACCACAGGGATCAGTGCTAGGACGGTCCTATTCAACATCTTCATCAGTGACATTGCGCAGAACCTAGAAGGCAGAATTTCACTGTTAGCTGATGACACAAAGCTCTGTAACAGAGTAGAACACCAGAGGTGTAGACAGAATGAGAAGGACCTGCAGAAACTTGAAGAATGGTCAGGGGTTTGGCAGTTGAAATTCAATGCAAGGAAGTGCAAGATAATGCATATGGGGCACAAAAACCCTAGCACAATATATCAGTTGGGGGGTGAGGATATAGCATGCACCAAGCAGGAAAGGGATCTTGGGGTTATCATCTCTGATGACCTCAAGGTAGGGAAACAGTGTGACAAGGCAGCAGGTAAAGCAAATAGGATGCTGGGATGCATAGGCAGGGGCATCACCAGCAGGAAAAGGAGGTCATAATTCCACTATACAAGACACTAGTGAGGCCCCACCTGGAGTACAGTGTACAGTTCTGGAGACCTTACCTACGTAGGACATAGACAAGGTAGAGAAGGTTCAGAGGAGGGCAACAAAGATGGTGCATGGATTGCATCACAAGTCCTATGAAGACAGGTTGAAGGAACTGAACATGTACTCCCTGGAGGAGAGGAGGGAGAGAGGGGATATGATAGAGTCATACAAGTATCTTGCAGGGAGGAACAGGGTGCAGGAAATGAAAATTACGTACCTACCGTAATTCTTGATCTTCTTGGACGAGTCTCCACCACTCATTCACACTAGTGGGATTAACACTGGAGGCACTAGGACCCATCGGGAGCAAACTTTTTGCTGGAGGGTCGGCGAGAGATGGCACAGCGAGGCCTACGGCGCCGCAAGCAGCGGCTTGATGGCAATGACTATCTCGACGACGACCCTCCAACCGCCTCAGTACCTTTTTACCAAGGAGGTGCAGCGCAACTAACGAAAGAGTAAATCCAACCTTAAAAATGGACATAAGATAGTCCGTATGACCGTGTAAGAAGGGTCAGCAAAGAAGTCCTCTGACCTAAAGATTTGAGGAGTGAAGACCAACACAGCGGTGAGCTCGGGGATGGAGGGTGGGCATGTGAATGAGTGGTGGAGACTCGTCCAGAAGATCAAGAATTACGGTGAGTGCACGTAATTTCATACCTTCCTGGACATAAGTCTCCACCACTCATCTCTGCCCGGAGAAGTACAAGCTGATAATCCCCAAAGAGGCGGCAGGAGAGCCAGAGCTCACGCGTCTGAATAGAAACCCGTGGGGATAGTTCTGCCGAGATGCGGAATGGCAGCATGAACATCCAGTGCATAATGCTTAAGAATGTATGCACTGAGCTCAGGTGGCGGCATTGCAGATATCCGCAATTGGAACATTGCGAATCTCCGCTAAAGATGCCACGACCGCCCTAGTAGAGTGAGCGTACACTCTACCCTCCAATTTAACTTGAGCCATGGAGTAGCAATGTCGAAGGCATGCCACTAACCATGATGAGATGCATCTGATAGCGACAGGTTGACCCAGCCGGGTGTCGCTGAAAGAAACAAACAGTTGCTGAGTCTTGTGAAAATTCTTGGTTCTATCTAAATAGAACCATAAGGCTCTCTTAACATCCAAGGAATGAAGAGATCGTTCCCCTTCATTTGGAAATTAGCAAGTAAGAGGGAAGTACCAGAGGTTGGTTTAGATGGAATTCTGACACAACCTTGGGAAGAAATTTAGGATGAGTAGGAGAACTACCTTGTCTTTATGGAATACAGTATACGGAGGGTCCGTCACAAGGCATGAATCTCCAGAGACCCTGTGGGCTGAGGTAATGGCCACCAGGAAGGCAGTCTTCCAGGTAAGAAATTTTAGCTCACAGGTAGCTAGGGGCTCGAAAGGCTTCCGAGTGAGCATGTCCAGCACCAGGTTAATGTCCCAGGCTGCAACTGGACGCTTAACAGGGGGTCTGGTATGAAGAATCCCCTTAAGAAATCTCTTCACCATAGGAAGCTGAGCCAGAGTCAAGGAAGAAACCGGTCATGGAACGCTGAGATGGCACTAAGGTGAACTTTAACTGTGAGTACTGGAGACCTGAGTTTGATAGGTCCAAAAGATACTCCAGAACTTTGTCAGGTGGACAGGAAAAGGATTCAAGAGGACTTTGCACACCAGAGAAAGCGTTTCGATTTGGAAGCATCGTTTTGGGTGGCTGGCTTCCGGCAGCCAGAAGGATGTCGAGACTCTGAGAGACGTTGAACAGTCACTTCTACCTCTTCAGGAGCCAAGCATGAAGGTGAAGTGATTTCAGGTTGGGATGGACCAACGAACCCTGAGTCAAAGATTGATTTGCAAGGGAAGTGGTCTCGAGAGGCTGCCAACATACTGTTGAGCAGAGGAAACCATAGTTGCCGAGGCCAGGAGGAGCAATGAGAATCATCTTGGTCCCCTGAGACTCGAACTTGAGAAGAACTTCTGGATTAGAGGAAGCGGTGGAAAGGCGTAAAGAAAGCGTTTTGTCCACCGCAGCCTGAACGCATCCTGACAGAAAATGCCAGGCCCTGGATTTCTGGAGCAGAAGAGAGGCAGTTTTGCGTTGAGTGGGGATGCAAAAAGGTCCAGGTCTGGAGTCCCCCACTCTTCGAATAGTGACCGAGCTATGGCTGGATCGAGAGACCACTCGTGAGGGTCTGCCTCCATTCTGCTGAGGTGGTCTGCTAGATCGTTTTGTATACCTGGCAGATAAACCGCCTGAATCAGAGACTTGTGCTCCAAGCACCACTCCCACACCCTCATTGCTTCCCTGAAAAGGGGGTAAGAATGAGCACCGCCTTGCTTGTTGATATAATACATCACAGCTTTGTTGTCCGTTTGAAGGAGAATGTTCTTGTGACAAAGGATATCCTTCAGAGCTCGGATCGCGTAGAGGACCGCTCTCATCTCCAGGACATTTATGTGGAGATGAGTTTCGAACTGAGTCCATACACCTTGAGTGTGAAGGGAGCGACAGTGAGCTCCCCATCCCATTAGCAATGCATCTGTGGTGATGGAGATCTGATGATCCGGGGGAGCAAAGGGGAACCCTTCCAGGAGATTGCTCTCTTGAGTCCACCAGGTGAGAGACCTTCGAAGGGGCTCCGTCACCTTGATGGGATAAGACTGGGGGTGAGAGGTTGGAGACCACTGAGTGGAGAGCATCCATTGGGTGGTTCTCATGTGCAACCGGGCCAGGGGTACAGTGAACACCGAGGATGCCATGAGACCCAACATGCGTTGCATCGAGAGAGCTGTAACCGATTGGTTCTCCCCGATGTAACGGGCCATCCGAAGGATGTCGAGTCTTCTGTCCTCTGGAAGGAAAGCCTTCACGGAAGAGGTGTCTAGGAGCGTCCCTATGAAAAGGAGCCTCTGGGAGGGCTGCAGTTGTGATTTTTTCAAATTCAGCAGAATTCCCATGGACGTAAGAAGACAAGAAGTCGTTTGCACGGCTTCCAAAGTCCCTTGGCTGGAAGGGCTTGCTAGAAGCCAATCGTCCAGGTGAGGGAAACACTCGAGTCCTATCTTCCTGAGATACTGCGAGAACTGCACAACACTTTGTAAAATCATGGGCGCCGAGGATAGCCCAAAGGCAGGACTCTGAACTGATAATGCCGACCCAGAGCTACAAACCTGAGGAACTTGCTGTGGTCGGGTGGATGAGGATATGCTGGTAAGCGTCCTGCATATCCAGGGAGGCCAGCCAGTCATGCTGATGCAGCAGGGGTAACAGGGTACCTGGAAATCATTTGAATTTCTCCTGGGGAGAAATTTGTTTAACTTTCTGAGGTCTAGAATGGGCGCATTCCCCAGATTTCTTTGGAACCAGGAAGTAATGGGAGTAGAACCCTGTGTCATGAGATCGTGGGGCACTAGTTCTATTGCCCTGTTGCTTAGAAGGCCCTGGATCTCGGCGGTGAGGAGGTCTGACTGAGAGGCCGACAACCTGGGTTGTCGTCTGGGAGGACAATTTGGGGGTTCCAAAAATTGAGAGAATAACCCTCAATTATCCGAGAGGACCCATTGTCGAGTTATGGACTTCCACTGGTTGTAGAAGTACATCAGGCGACCTCCTACCAGAGGAAAGTTCCACCTCGGGCAGTGTGGGATGGAACTTGAGCCAGCAATTCATAAGGTGGCGCTGGGGCTTTAAGCCTCGCGCTTCTGATGCGCTTTCTTTTGGGGTTGGGCAGGTTGGCTTTATGGAAGCTTCCCTGCCTCTGCCTCGAAAGGACTGACGACTATGAAAGCAGCGTCTGTTCACATGCCCCCAAGAGGGAGCAGGCGGAGGTCTGGCCAACTAATGGCCGACCTAGTCTTCTGAGTGGCCTCTAAGGCTTGTTCCACCTGAGGGCCAAAAGAAAGGAGCCATCAAGGCAGCACCATTACCTGCTGCTGAGCATCATTCATTGAAGCCAGGCAAGCAGCCAGGAATGGCGCCCAGTACAAATACCTAGGCTGCTGAGGCGAGAAGCAGTGTTGAAAGCATCCATAGCGGCTTGACCTGTTGGTTATTGGACTCAATACCTCTAGTAACGGTGAGAAAAATGCTTGACTTGGAGTCCGAATCGGAAGAGCTTCAACCATTCTTTTCAAAGAGTGCCACAGGATATACTCATACTGAGAAAAATAGCCTTGATAACTGGCAATACTACTTAGAGTGGAGGCAGCAAAGACTCTCTTACCTAATGTATCAATCTTACTGAGACTCTTTGTTAATAGATCGAGCTGTAGTAGTTTGAGGAAGAACGACCTTATCATTCCTCTGGGACTACAATAGGATCATCAAAGGCTTGGGATGCCAAAATGGGATGATCCTGGGAGCTGAATACTTTATCAATGGATTTAGCCACTGAGGAATAAGAGCAGGATTATTCCATACCATTTGAGACAGCGTCTCGAAGGAAGGCTGGATCGGAGGAGTCAAATCCGTAGGGATCTCCGAGGCATGAAGGTATTGGAGTCTTAATATCTTCCCAGGATCGATATCTGTAGTCTGGAGAGAAAGAGTGGATCTCAGGTTCTTCAACAGAGACTTAAAGGACAGGTCCTTGACCACAGGCTCTGTAGCAAAGAAAGATCCTGTTTCCTCCACTTCATCACCCAACCGAAGGTCTGGGTCAGGCTCAACATCATCTCCTGATGGTCCAGGAAGGACTGTTTGGACAGGAAAGGAGTGAAAATTAGAGAGGAAATAGCAGAGAAATAAGGAGAGTCCCGAGGGCCCCGGCGCCGAGAGGAACAAAGCAGGTTGAAACGGCACATGAAGGGCCGCGGCGCGAAGAGCACGCATCACGCAGGCGGTGCAGCCGACGGCGCCACCTGACCAAGCGGCACCGCCAGATCAAGGGCGCCACCAGACCAAGCAGCGCCCGCCAAGACCACCCGCGGCACCACGGACGACAGTAGGCCCAGCGGACACCAGCAGCGCGCTGACAAGCAGACAGACCCCGCGGAAGGCACCAGAAATGCCCCAGGAACCTGGAAAGCTAGAGAAGGAAAAAAAACAGGAGATAAGGGCATCGGTGTGGCCCCCTGCGCCGCAGCCATGTGAGGGGGGGAACACCTAGGGGCGGAGTCACCGGCACCGAAGAAGGCGCCACGCGACTAGGAAGGTCCAACCGCCCTACCCGATCGCCGGAGGAGCCCGGGGGCTCTGTGGCAACCGAGCCAGGCAGGAGAACCAACCTCCAAGCCCATCGCTCCATAAGAGCGGCCCACTGATGAAACTGCTCATCTGGAGCCCTACCTATAGGCGGGAAGGGGCTCCGATGTCGACGACGATGATCACCGGCAGTTGGCGACTCCAAAGAAGGAGAACGGCAACTAGCAACGATAACCGACCGTCGGACGCGAAAGACCTAGATCAGCGACCTTGAGTGATGCCTTCTCTTTTGACCTGTGGGCCAAGAAGAGCTCGAGGTCGAACGGTGCCGAGAATGCGACCGCTTACTTTTATGCCAATGGGGACCACCATCCCGGGCATCGGACTGACCGCTGTCGGAACCCACTGAGGAGAAGGAGGCTGACCGACCCAGCCCGGCTGACTGAACAACTTTCATCACGAAGTCTCTCTACCATCACCTGACCTGCTCATGGTCGACTCCGTCCAGTAGGCCGAGACTTCTTCAAGTAATTAAATTTAAAATATTAGAAAAATAGAATAAATTAAGCGATACTACTATCGGATAATGTTACAAAAAAGAAACTGAAAACTATCGCTAGTTTGAAGTTTGACCCCGACAAGCGGCGGCGTCGTCACTGAAGCGCACTCGGCCGTGAAAAAGAACTGAGGCGGTTGGAGGGTCGTCGCCGAGATAGTCATTGCCGCTCGAGCCGCTTGCCTCGCGGCGCCGTCTCTCGCACCGACCCTCCAGCAAAAAGTTTGCTCCCGATGGGTTCTAGTGCCTCCGGCGCTAATCCCACTAGTGTGAATGAGTGGTGAAGACTTATGTCCAGGAAGATTACAATATTTTTAAGCGAAAAAGATGTTCTAGGACTAGAGGGCATGGGATGAAGTTGGAGGGAGGATGATTCAGAGGAAACGTGAGGAAGAATTTCTTCACAGAACGGGTGGTGGACAAGTGGAACACCCTGCCAGAGGAAGTGGTGGGGGCTGAAACAATCACAGGATTTAAGAATGCATGGGATAGACATAAAGGAATTCTGGAGGTCAGGGGTAAGGGGCAACAGACTTCTAGGAAAACATAAACTGAACTTACAAGCTCAAAGGGGCAGACTGGGTGGGCCATAGGCCCTTATCTGCTGACACTGTCTATGTATCTATGTATCTATGATGCACTGCATGGCACTTGCAGGTTGGCCATTAGGTGTCATCGACCCTGCCCTTCCGCCAGTTCTGAGTCACTGTAGAGTAAGAAAGGGTTGGGAGAGAGGGACAAGGAAGTCCAAGGGACAGACGAAGGAAAAGATATACAAACTAAAAGGAGAAATAAATGACTGAGAGGACAGAAGGAGAGTTGGAGATCTAAGGGAATTGGGAAGGGGCCCCAATCTCTGGAAGTAGAAAAAGAGGGAAGGAGTGAGGGAGGGAGGGAAAAAACATAATAGTGAAGGGGAGGACATACCCTGAAGCTTAGATCTGTCTCCAGATTGTATAGGAACTGTGAAGGAGCAGCCAGAAGGCTGAACTGCCAGGATTCAAGGCACAGAATAACAGGCAGTAAACTCTGACATGAGCAGAAGTGGCTATTCTGAAGAAAGATAGAATACAGGGCTGTACTCCCCCGAAAACCCTCCAAGAGGGGAGAGAGAAACAAGGTTTAATTAAAATAGTTTGAGGGATAAGTCCTAAGGACAAAGATGGAGCAGGTTAGAGGAGAAGAGGGAGAAAGAAGAGAGGGCAACCACCAACTCCCACCCCAATGGGGTGGGCAAGCGATAAGGAGAAGGTGCCACTCCTGACCCTCCCAGCCAGAGGTATAAATTCCTCTGTGTGCCCCCAGGTCACCCGCTCCTGACCAGCAGAAAGGAAAGAGGGGAAAAAAGGGGGGCACACAGAGGGAAGGGGACCCAGAGACTGAGGCCCCAGGGGGATGGAGGGTGGGGTTGTGATGAATGGGGAAGATACACAGAAAGATCAGGAATTACGGTAGGTACATAATTTTCATATCTTATCTGTGTCAATCTTCACCATTCATCACCTGTGGGTGAGTACCGAGCCCCTCCCAAAAGGGCCCTAACCCTAAAGGAAAGTCCCTTAGCCCTCAGTGGGTGAGACACTGACAGGGAGAACCTTTATGGGCCTGGCGAGGCCCAAGAATGGGGAGAGTGAGACGGGGACCCCCCGGAGGAGGTAGGAAGTTGCTCCGACAGACACCACCTCACCCTACGGGTGAAAAGATGGGTTCTCTGGTAAGGGGAGGAAATCACAGTATGCCAGGCCAAGGGTGACAACTGGGAAAGATGCAGCCATGCCGATCACCTAGTACAGATCACTGTCCCCACAACCCTGGTAGCTACCTCGTTGGCATCATTAGATGCCCTTGCTTGGTGCCTTGCTAGCTCCAGGCCATGTGCAGAGAGTGCAATGGCTTGTCTGTTTACCTCTGTATCAGGCATAGAAGCTAGGAGTTGACCTAGCCTGAACCACAGAAGCCTATCATAGGTAGCATAGTGGGCCTGATGTGCTGAAATTGAAAGAAGCAACCGTGCTGAGTAGAAAGTCCTCCTCCGGCCGACCCAGTGGCATTCAGGGCTGAGGCACTGGACTCCTTACCTGAAGCCGTGCCGGTGACCCATGGTCAGGAATGAGCACGGGTTGTCGAGGGTTGGTGGGGAGGAGAAGGATCAAGCATCCGTAGGACTGCTCTCCTTCTCCAGGGTGGGGGAGACACTAGCTGTCGGTGCTCCACTGGCCCCTAGCAGCTGCTGGAGGACAGCGTGCCAACACTACAGCTGAAGGGGAGGAGACAGGCTGACGCTTGGTGAGAGCATGTGCAGTAGCGTGCGCGCTCTCTCCGCAGGCATCATTGCACTCCCTGCCTCCTCACAAGGGGAGAAAAGCAGAAAAAGCTCCAGCTGGATGACATGGTCCCTGCAGCGCGCCACCTCCGAGAAGGCACCTCCCTGGCATGGATCCATTTGGGGTGGGTTGAGTCACTCCCCACCACCCTGCTATGAAGGGTAAGTCGTGGGGTGCACAAGGGAGGGGGGTCTAACCTTCAGGGGAGGACGCGCTGGGGGACAACTGAAGGCAGAAGCTGGGAGCTCAGAAGAAATAATACATCAAAAAAAAAAAAAGAAAGTCCTCCTCCCCAGAAGTCAAAATCAATAGAATCTTGATCCAGGGGCCGGTCATGGTGGGGGGTGTGAAGCCCATCAGGAGTATCCAGCTACATCAATCCTGACTGAGGATGAGGATGAGGCATACAACCTGGAGACTCCAGGGGAGCACAATACCTTTGGCTCAGATCCCTAAGGGCTGGGACTCCGGAAAAGTTTTTTTGCCAGAAGCACTACAATGCCTCCTGAAAAGGAACAGGCCAAGCAGGCACCACAAGGGTATCTACACTGAAATCACCTAGGAAGGCGCACGTTGAGTGTTCCAGATTGTGCGGAGTGGGTGGGGTGACATGCAGGTCCTCCATCATCCTCGCGAGGAAACGCTGACATGCTGTGAGATCAGCAGCAGAAGAGATGTAGACAGAGGGCTCTTCTCCCCCTCTGAAGAGGGGGATGAAGAAGCAGAGGACCTCGGAGATCCAGGGTTTGGCTGCTCAGGGTGATGGTGAAACACCTGCTTGTTCATGGCCCTGACATAGGAAGAGAAGTGAGCAGCCACACCCCTGAATTGCTCCCAGGAGAGAGGTCCCCTAGGACCAAGAATGCCTGGGAGCACAGGAGAAGGTGACAGAGGAGTGGGGGGCAAGGCCATTGGCAGAAGGTGACAGTCCTCTGTCCAGGCAAGAGAGTGCACCAGGGGCCCCAAGGGTAGAAGGGGCTCCGGAAAACCCTACAGATGACAGCTGATCAACCATACCAGAACTGCCTAGGCTGTGCCCTGAAAATTCCCCTCTGTGATGTGACCAGGACCATGGAATTCCAGAAGGATGGTCCCTACCCTCCAAAGACCAAGGCCCTCTCGAGGAGACAGAGAGAGAGAAGGACAAGGGTCTGTGCTAGGACTCCTTCCCGAACTCGGGTGGGTCCCGGAAAAGGGTTGCCGCATCAAACCCTGACCCCTCTACCCCTCGGAGTCTGTAAGAGCCCTCCTTCTCGCACAGACTAGCCTAGGCAGCTGAAAACCCTGGTCAGTCCCTGAAGGGACCACCCAGGGAGTAGCACCTTCCCCTCCTGTGGGTGCTCTGATCGGTCCCAAAGTTGGGTGATCCAGGCACACCACCTGAGAGTGTACCACAGCTGAGGGGGCAGAAAACCCTCCAAGCCCAGGCTGCAGAGCAATAGTGGCCTACACCACTGCCTTCTGGTCAGCACCCCTGACCCTGGACATGGGGGCAACTGTCCACCCCTCAGAGGGGGGGCTGGCTCTGGTCAGTTGAGGAAACTACCAGGGTGCCCACATGGGCCACCAACTCTGAAGAGTTGGACAGCCTGTCCGAATCAGACTCCGACTCCATCTCTGAGGAGGTAGAGACCGAAGTCCAATGCCAGACAGTATTCTAGCGCCCGCTGCCATCCCGACCGAAGGGGGTACCAGTCTGGGTGTCTGCACCAGGGCCAGTGCCAACATCTCCAACCACACTGTGAACAGTCCCCGAAGAAGACAAGGCACTGAGAGCGTTAGCAAAGCGGTCGATGCCTGCCTAGGTGCCATCTCAACCCGCGGTGCCATGAAGTGGTGCCGAAGTCAGGGACAGCGCCGACAATGGCACCAACAGCTCCCTCGGCGTTGCAAGCGGCAATGAGGACGACACCCTCATGACACCGTGTCATCACTCAGCACCACAAGCGGCACCAGAGCAAGACATGGTGCCATCCTGAGCCTCAGCGCTGCAAACAGCACCGAGGTGAGAATTGGTCAAGGACGGCGTCGAAAGCAGAGATGGTGCTGAGTGACAAACCAGCACCAACCATGGCGTCATCAGGGCCCACGGTGCTGCGAACTGTGCTGAGGCCCAAGACGGCATAGATGGATAGCGTCAGGATGGTGTCGCCCCAGGCTTCCCAGCCTGAGGAAATGACACCGGGGGAGCAGTGCGGTGCCTCCCGTCCGCACCTGGGGGGGACAGACTGGGCCTCCTGCACCATGGAAAGGGCTTCTGCAATGGCGAGGTTACTAGGAGCAGAAGCCCCCAGTCCATATAGAACAGGAGGGACCCAGGAAAAGGCTGAGAGACCATGGCTTGACCCGACGAGTGTGCGCCTGTCCCCCAAAAGTCGGCGGAGCTTGTCCAACTTTCAACGTGCTTTGCTCGATGACATGATGGTCCATGGATAAGCAGGTGTCACACGTATCCATGTCGTGAAGTGGACCAAGACACACAAGACAATGGTCATGCTGGTCGGTGACGGAGTATTTACGGCCGCACCGGCACCGTCGCATAGGGGGCCACCCTGTCTTCAATGATTTCTAGCCCCCCTCGACTGAGACCTATGGTAAAACAAGCTAAACAAAGACTTGACATTGCTGACAAAATAAAGAAAGGAACAGTCTTACCACAGCGGTGTCAAGTGGAGGTGAAAATGGAACCGGCAGGATAAATAGATGGTGTCGAGTGCAGGAAAAACTAGGTCCCTTGTAGAGAAGCTCTTCACGAGGTGTGACCTCTACAGTGGGAGACTAAGAACTGACGGGAGGGTGGGGTCGACGACACCTAATGGCCAAACCTCAAGCACCACCCAGTGCGTCAGCCTCGAGGGTAGCGCCCACAGTGTGTCGATTCTGCCCATCCAAAAAAAAAAGCTCCTACAGGGTCATGACCTCTGGCCAGAACCCACAGGTGATGAATGCTGAAGACTGACTCAGATAAGAGCATAAGGACTGCATAAGCTACAGCTGGTAGCATATTGAAGGGCGCTGACAAGATGCCTCTCAGTCTCCCAGCCGCTCATCTGTGTCACAAAATTAAAGCAAAAACAAACAAAATAAAGACAAACACTAGAAATACATACTGTAAGAATATCAGTTGAGGAGAGGGACAGAGGAGAGCAAGCATCTCAGAGATAGCAAAAGGGAACTACTTTGTTTGGGACATAAATTCCACAAAATAGAGGATAATGTATGGGCATGCATCGGTAACCGGTTTGTTAACCGGTGAGAGGTTGCCATGGCGACCATGTAAACGTTGAGAGCAAAGTTCGAGAGGTTTATGTTGCCATGGCAACCTCGAGCCAGTTATTCAAACTGGTTGCTGATGTGTGACCATACATTATATTTTATAGTGTATGCTCATGCATTTCTAGTGAAAATAATAATCAGGATCCTTACTGTTGACATTTTAGTCACCGCCGCAGCTGTTCCAGGTCATGCATTCACCACCGCGGCCATTTCTGGAAGGCTGTCGGGTCATGTAGGGCACATGCACAAAGCGATCCCTGTTGTTAACCTATCGATGTGACGTAGCATCAATAGGTTAACAAAACTGGAACGGACGGACGATGGGTTAACAACCTTGGGAAATGATAAATTCCTAAGGTTAACAGCGTTCTACCATACATTATGATCATTTAAACTGCAAAAACTCTTTTTTTTTATACAAAAATGAAGGAGGATGTTGTATAGTCAGAATACGCCACTCCAGGGTGTGGGTGTTGCCAGGATTTACCCACACCTCGTGTGTTTTGTTCACTCGGCCATAAACACACCAGGCGTGGGTAAATCCTGGCATCACCCACACCCTCTCATGGTATATTGCTAATTATGAAACAGTGCAACTGCACAATTCTTAAAAACATGAACAGACATTTTGACGTTTTAAATGTTCATAAAGTGCATTTTTAAAGGAGTCAAGTGAAGTCAGAGTACATATAGTAGCAGGCAGACTATTCCACAGAGCGGTGGCCTGATACCCCTGAAAGCAGCTCCACCTGTTTTAGTAGACATACGAGGAATACAAAGACAGTTGCTTTCAGAGGGTCATGAATTAAAACAATAAGGGACAGGTTTTAATAGATCTGCCAAATATTGTGACTGTTTTTTGTGCAAAGTTTTAAATGTGAATGTAACAGGAGTTGAAATGGTCTGTAATTCAGGTTGTGACTAATGAAGATTTCTTAAATTAATACAGTTGTGTATTGTGTATTCACCGAGTGACGTGAATTTAGCGATCCTTAAACAAAGTGCATTCTTTTTGTCAAGAACAGTTTTTGAATCACCATCTCTTAAAGTAAAGAGCCATACTCAGTGACTGGAAACAGGCTATGAGTCGCAATCTGCTTTTCTTGAGTCTGATGTTAAATACTTTTTAATCCTGTACTATTGACCCATTGTTTGATGCAAATAAGTTGTAATGTGTCTCACGTGGCAGTGAAAGGACAGCTTTGAATTAAGGTGTATACCCAAGTATCTAAATGTGTCGACAGACTTGAGATGAGCACCTAGATATATTTCAATACAGAAATCTTGTTTGTACTTCTTGACCTTAGGGGCAGATTCAAACAGCAAGATTTGTGTTTTACTGGTATTCAAAACCAATTTATTTGAACTTAACCATCTACATAGATGCTTAAAATCTCAGTTCAGAGCCTTAGTTATATCAATAATATTCTTTGAATGAGCAAAAAACATAGACTTGTCAGCGTATAATAAAATATTTGACAAAGTACATGTTTTAGGGATATCACTGATGAAAAGCAAAAATAACAGTCCAAGAATTGAATACTGTAGTACACACCAGGGAGCAATCTGTTCATCCAAAAAACTGATTCCAAGTTTAACAACCTATTTCCAGTGCAGAAGATAAGTCCTAAACCATGCCAAAGAACTGCCACCTAATCCTAATGTGGACAGCTATGAATCAACAGGTTATGAACAATAAGATCAGATGCCTTGGTCAGGTCCCTGAACACAGCACCAGTCATCAGACCACTCCGAACATATGTAGGAAAACTGAGGGAATCAATGTTCATTTCAAATGAATATGAAAACCATAGACCTGCCTACAGAATGGGAGTTTCCCTGCCCCAGAAGTTTTTATATTGATTTTTATACTCCACACCCTGCCATCACCTGCAAGGATATTCCCTGTTCAGGTGATTTCACACCATCATTCGGACCGCCTGGGATTTTCACGACCCATTTTGTTCCTCTCCCTCCCTCCCTCCTCCCAAGGTGGGGGTGGTGTCTTGGGTGGCCCCACCAATTACAGCTCATCTCATGGCAGTAGCAAGCTCCCTGGCCCAGCTGCAGGTGTCGCTGAGATGGTGGAATCCACTGTCTAGCCTCCCTGGCTGAGATGCACTATAAAGCAGCAGCTGTCTCAGTCATGGCACAGCCCCTGATAGCAGCTGTCTCAGTCATGGCACGGCCCCTGATAGCAGCTGTCTCAGTCATGGCACGGCCCCTGATAGCAGCTGTCTCAGTCATGACACGGCCCCTGATAGCAGCTGTCTCAGTCATGGCATGGCCCCTGATGCAACTTCCCAAGCTCACTGTTGAAGCCAGGTCATCAGCACGGTAGCATGACATGCACCACTGGGGCATCAGGATGGCCTCCTGCCCAAAGTTTACACTTAGCTGTGAAGATCTATCCATCCCCCCCTCCAGTTCTTCCTTCTCCCTGACACAAAATTCATCTGATGTTTTATGATCTTTTACTGACCCATTTCCCAGTATGTCAGGTCTGGGTCGTACCTGAAAATAGGCATTTCTTGTCTGGCTGTGCTTCCTGGTAAACAAAAGCTAATGAAATAAGAAGAAACTGGTAGCGCCTCCTGTCATACATAATATGCAGCTGAGTTGGCATCAGAAGTGAGTGAATGACCCCTAGCCTTTGGAGTTATTGGCTCATGGCATCACATTGTTTGCACTGAGATCTTGTACCATAAGAAAGAAAAGGAAATTACATACCTACCGTAATTCTTGATCTTCTTGGACGAAGTCTCCACCACTCATTAACACTAATGGGAGTACGCCGGAGGTGCTAGGAACCAGCCGGAGCAAACTTTTTCAGGAGGGCCGGCGCCTGAGATGGAGCCATGAGGAAGTGGCACTGCGAGCCCGGCGTGTACGGTAATGACTATCTTGGTGTCAACCCCCCAACCACCTCAGTACCTTTTTTTCAAGGAGGTGCAGCGTAACTAACCTAGAAAGGAGTAACCTAAAAATCGGACATAAGATAGTCTGAATGACCCATGTAGGAAGGGTCAACAATAAAGTCTTCACAGCTCAGCCATTGAGGGAGTGAAGACCATAAACAGAGAAGTGAGCTCGGGGGATGGTGGGTGGGTATGTGAATGAGTGGTGGAGACTTTGTCCAAGAAGATCAAGAATTATGGTGGGGGGGCACTGTTTAGCATTCCTACAGGCAAGACACACATTACACCAGCTCTGCCTGTTTTCGACTTTAAACTATTAAAACCTAGTTTTTTTGTACAGTTAAGTAATACAACTGCTCCTACTTGAAGAGGGTGTATTCTCGCGTTGATTGCAGCCCTACAACACGATGGGTTAATCACAGAAAGTGGGTGAAAGTAGCACTAAACATTCACTGGCTGTAGAAACCCAGGCTGCAACTGCCACCACAATGACTATAACCAGGCCTGAGCCCCCTTGGAAAGCTCTTCAAATCTCCATGCAAGCGATCGACTTAAAAGTGGAGTCGATCTCACAGTGCTTTGCAGATCAAGATGCTAAACTGGAGGTAGTGTCTCAGACGATGATATCGGCTGAAAAAACTGCCATACAGGCCATCTCAACCACATCCAAATTGGTGCAAGAAAACATGCAGCTATGTTACAGGTTGGAGGCCTTAGAGAATGCTAATCAGACCTCCCATGTGAGAATTATAAGGCTACCTGAAGGCTGTGAAAGAAGTGACTTGTTGGGGTTTCTCCAGAAATGGCTCCCTACTGCTCTAAAATTACCTTGGGACACAATTGCAGGCCAAATGTGTAAAGCCTATTGTACAACTCCGAGAGCTGTGACACTGAAAGGGAAGCTTTCCCGTACTATCCTGCTGGTTACAGTCAACTTGGCAGTAAGAGATGTTCTGCTGCAAGTGGCGAGATCAACAGAGGGATTAAACTACGATGGAGCTTCCTTACATCTGTTTTCTGACCTCTCTTTCTCCACCTGACTGCACCACAAGAAATTCGATGCAGTCAGGGCATGACTGCAAAGTTTTGAGGTCAGTCATTCCCTTCTGATGCCAGCCCATTTGCGCCTCCATTATGGGGGTCGCACCTTCCAGTTTACAGACCCTGTCAAGGTGGGGAAGAAAGCTGAAACCATCGCTAGAGAATTTAAATCGATGAAGGAGCAGCCTGAATCGGAATCTGATGAAGAGACCTGAAATGGGGACATTTTACTGTAAATACAGAACTGTAAAGTACTCCATGTTTGCTACCCTTTGTTTCTATTAACAGAGGGGCTTGTTTAAGTGCCTTAATAACCTATTGTGGGTTGGTTGGTATATAAAATACCTAATGTGCCTATGAAAGCAGGGGAACTGTGTTTTGTTAATGTGCTACACATGATTGCATTTTATACTTTTTCGAGTTGGGGCCATATCAACACTAGGTGCTGATTCATACATTGTTTGGACTCTCTTCATTTTGGATTTTGACTGCCAAAAGCCTTGCAGGATGCAGGTATTCAAACTTATAATGGACTTTTATTTTCTCAATTGGGATTTTCCCCCATATTTCTCATACCGGACTGTTAGGGCTACCATTTCCTATTACATTGGATGTATGTTGGAATTTAAAAAGTGATACCTTGCAGGTGTTGAATTGGATGTAAATACATTTTCAAAATGATAATAAACATAAAGTTAAAAAAAAAGAATTATGGTAGGTATGTAATTTCCATATCTTCCTGGACATAAAGTCTCCACCACTCATTCACACTAATTGGAGAGTACTGAGCTAAATAATCCCCCGAGATGGGCGGCAGGAGATAAAGAGCTCACATACTTAGGACAGAAGTCCATTAAGAATGGTCCTGCCAAATGATAGATGTCATCTGGCATGGACATCCAAGGCGTAGTGCTTAACGAATGTATGCACAGAACTCCAGGTAGCCGCATTGCAAATATCTGCAATGGGCACGTTACAGATTTCTGCCAGAGATGCATGACAGCTCTGGTAGAGTGAGCATACACTGCCTTCCAGCTTGACCTGTGCCATAGAATAGCGGTGGTGAAGGCATGCCACCAGCCACACTGAAATGCACCTGAAAGCAACAGGTTGACCCAGCCAGCTCTCGCTGAAGGAAACAAACAGTTGTTGAGCCTTGTGAATTTCTATGCTCCCCTTCATCCTGGAAGTTCACAAAGTAGGTAGGAAGGACTACAGGTTGGTTTAGATGGAATTCTGAGACAACCTTAGGGAGAAACTTAGGATGAGTTCTAAGAACTACTTTGCCCTTGTGAAATACAGTGTAGGGGGTCTATGACCAGTGCATGTATTTCAGAAATTCTATGGGCCAAAGTGATGGCCACCAGGAAGGCCATTTTCCAAGTGAGGAACTTCAACTCGCAAGTAGCTAGAGGCTCGAAAGGTTTACAAGTGAGCATGTCTAGTACAAGGTTAATGTCCCAGGCTGTGACTGGACGTCTAATAGGAGGTTTAGTATGCAGAATACCCCTAAGAAACCACTTAATTACTGGCAACTGAGCCAACGACATGGAAAGTACCAGCTCATGATATGTCGAAATGGCACAAAGATGAGCTGTGACTGTGGAGTACTGCAGACCTGTGTTTGAGAGGTCTAAAAGATACTCCAAGTCTTTATTCTGTGTACAGAAAAAGGGATTCCAAGAGGATTTTGCACACCAGATAGAGAAACGCTTCCATTTAGCTGTGTAGGTGTTCCTAGTGGCCAGCTTATGCGCAGCCAAAATAATATCTGAAACTCTGTGAGAAACAGTGAACCTATTCACCTCTGTCTCTTCAGGAGGCAAGCGTGAAGGTGAAGTGACCTCAGGCTGGGATGAACCACAGGACCCTGGGTCACAAGGTTTGTCTGAAGGGAAGCATTTTGAGGGGTCCGATAGTCTGATGAGTAGCGGGAACCATATCTGCTGAGGCCAGAAGGGGGCGATGAGAATCATGCTGCCCCCCTGGGACTTCAATTTGAGCAGTACCCTCTGAATTTGAAGAAGGGGAGGAAAAGCATATAGAAAGCATTTTGTCAACCGCAGCCTGAACGCATCCTGACAAAAAAACACCAGGTCCTTGATTTCTGGAGCAGAAGAGAGGCATTTTTGCATTGAGTGGGGATGCAAAAAGGTCCAGGTCTAGAGTTCCCCACTCTTTAAAGAGTGACTGAATGACGGTTAAGTTGAGAGACCACTCATAAGGATCCACCTCTGTTCTGCTGACATGATCTGCCAGCTCGTTTTGTACTCCTGGCAGGTAAACCACGTGGATTAGAGCCTTGTGCGCCAGGCACCATTCCCACACTCTCACAGCTTCCCTGCACAATGTGTAAGACTGTGCACCGCCCTGTTTGTTGTTGTAATACATCACTGCCTTGTTGTCCATTTAAAGGAGAATGTTCTTGTGACAGAGTATGTCCTTCAAAGCTCGGACTGCATAGAGGACAGCTCTCATTTCCAGGACATTTATATGAAGTTGAGAGTCGTCCTGAGTCCACGTACCCTGGGTGTGGAGATCCTGGCAATGAGCTCCCCATCCCATTAGAGATGCATCCGTGGTAATGGAGATCTGATGATCCAGAGGGGCAAAGGGATATCCTTCTAGAAGGTTGTCCTCCTGAGATCACCAGGTGAGTGACCTCTTGAGAGGTTCTGTCACCTTGATGAGAAAGGACTGAGGATGAGTGGTTGGGGACCACTGAGCACTGAGCATCCACTGAGAGGTTCTCATCAAGAGCAAGATCAGTCTGTTTGCTGATGATACCAAGATAGGCGCGGTGGTGGATGACCTAGGGGGATGGCAGGGGTTGCAGGATGATCTGGCAAAGCTTGAAACCTGGTCAGACACCTGGCAACTGGGCTTTAATGCCAAAAAGTGCAAGGTGCTGCATTTTGGGATGAAGAACCCAAGGAGGAGTTACCAGCTAGGGGAGTGCAGCTAGCCCAGACAGAGGAGGAGAAGGATCTGGGGTGCTCATTACAGGGTCAATGAACAACTCGCACAATGTAGGAAGGCAGCTGTAAAGGCCAACAAAATGCTGGGTTGTATTGCAAGGGGTATATCCTCGAGGAGGGAGGAGGTGATTCTGCCACTGTATAGGTCATTAGTTAGACCACACCTGGAGTACTGCGTGCAGTACTGGAGTCCGTATCTGAAGAGGGACATTAAGTTACTGGAGGGGGTGCAGCGCAGAGCAACAAAGATGATCAAGGGGCTGGGGGACTTATCATATGAGAGAAGGTTGAAGGAGTTGAACATATACTCACTGGAGGAGAGGAGAGACAGGGGTGACATGATTGAAACCTTTAAATACATGAAAGGAATAAACAAGACAGGTACAGAGGAGCTGTTCAAAGTAAGGGAGGGGAGGGCCACCAGGGGCCATGATATGAGACTGGAGCGAGGAAGGTTCAGGAGGGAGATGAGGAGACACTTTTTTACAGAGAGGGTGGTGGCTGGGTGGAATGCATTACCTGCTGAAGTGGTATGCAGTACAACAGTGGACTGCTTCAAATGAGGATGGGACAGGACAAGGGGAAGGGTTAATGAAGGGGAAGGGTGGAAGGGAGGGGCAGCTGCAGAATAAGGGGTGCTAGCTGCACATTCGAGCAGACTTGATAGACCTCTAGGCCTTTATCTGCTGGCAAATTTCATATTTTCTTATGTGAACACGAGCCAAAGGTACAGTGAACACCGAGGTTTGGTTTTTGAGTTTTTGGGTTTCCTGTCTTGAGTCTTCCTTGGGGATCCAAAACTTTTTGTTGCCAGTTGGCTATTAAAAATTTTACAATTTCCACATAGAACAACTATTAGGGTTTTGCTCGTAAGAACCTGACGGTTAGATTTCAAAGGGAAACAGACAGAGACATCAACCGAGCTCGAGCTCAGCATTCTATGCTCTGCATAGAAACTTTAACCCTTTGTTCTCTGGGGCAGTTTAAAGGCTGGGGCTAACTGCACTTGTCAGAATACAGCAAGACTTCAAGTTGTTTGAATTAGAAGATGCAACAGCTTTTTTCCTCACTGATTCTTGTGAGGATTTTGCTGAAAATGAGAAGACTGTCACCACCTCTTGATTCCCTGAATTGTTTTGAAATATTACATTGTCTGTCCCAGATCTTTTAGGTGCTGCACCTTTTTCCAATCTTGTTTGTCCTTGCTTGTCTCCATGGCACCTGCGGCCCGCTGCCGTTCCACTGTTTGAGAACCCTGGGGTTCTAGCATAGTCTAGATCCCCATTGTTAAACCTGAAAGACTCACCGGTCAGCTGTGGTTTTGTGTTGCGCTGACCGCTCCGTTCTTTAGTTGTGCTATACTTTCATTTCGGTCTGCTGCTCCGCTATCATCCTGGAGTTTACCTGGAGCTGAAATGAGGACCATCTGCAGAGTCCTTGTTCTCAATTCTGGTACTTTTTCCCTCTCAGTCTTCTGGTCAGTTAACTACATAGCTCACGCAGCATCAAAAAACATATCTCCTTCATCCGATTCTAATTGTGAGTCACCAGTGCTCACTCCAGCCCGCACCACAGCCTTCTCCATCACGATTCAGCAGGAGAATGATTCAGCCATCACCTCCCCGTCCCCCTACAGGACAGTAGGGGAATTTCCCCGGTGTCCTGGCCAAATTTCTCCCATTCTCTAAAAATACCACCAACAGCTTAATCTGGTTCAATTTCAGTTGCTTACCATCTGTATCCCCCCTCCTCCCCGGTCACCCTTGAAAGAGGGACTTCTCGACCCAGTGGGCTTACCGGGTCAGCAAACTTCAGTAAGTAATAAGGAGGCCCCTGAATGTACTCCTTTTGTAGGTCCACCTCAGAATGTACCTCTTTAGTATGGAGGCCCCACAGTGCACCCCTTAATTAGGGAAGCACCAGAATATACATGTTTGGTGGGGAGGCTACAGAATGTACTCCTCTAGTGGGGAGGCCCCTGAATTTACCCCTTTCTTAGAGATGTCCCCGAATGTACCTATGTTGTATGGAGGCCCCAGAATGTACTCCTTTAGTAGGGAGGCCCCAGAATGCACCTGTTGAACAGGGAGGCCCCAGAATGTACCTGTTGAACAGGGAGGCCCCAGAATGTACCTGTTGAACAGGGAGGCCCCAGAATGTACCTGTTGAACAGGGAGGTCCCAGAATGTACCCCTTTAGTAGGAAGGCATCAGAGTGTATTCTTCTAGTAGGGAGGCCCCCGAATGTATTATTTTAGGAGGGAGGGAGGGAGGTATTTTATTCTAAAAAAGAGTTACAGTAAATAGTTTTATATGTAAATATTGTTTTGTCAGGTGCATACATATCAATACATACTTTCCTCTATGAACATGTGAGGTGATCACCTTACAGAATGAGAAGATGCTAATGAGTGAATATTAACTGAAGAGCTTGTGTCCTAATTTAACTGGTATGCGGATATTTGATTTTTTATTTGTGATCAGCTCACTCCAGGATAGCCTCATGGAGCTGATGTGCCTTGTTTCCAAGAGGGTCCAGATGTATGGGGGGGGGGAATTACAACAACAGAGTTGTGTCCTTACAATTAGAGTATCTAGGTGCAATGTTACATTCAGAAATAAAGTAGCTAAGTCTTTACAATAATTACATAGTATCACCTGTGGCTGGGGTTTAGAAGTTCCCTTAAAAATCATTCTCATATCAGTCCAAGGGTCAGAATGCACATATAGAATGGTGTCGGGACAAGGTTAGTAAAAAGAGGATGCAGTAGTGGAGGTAAGAGACTGGCTGGAACATGCAGTCAGCTGCAGGAACAATGTGTTTGGAGGTGGTTGAACAGAGCTCTTTTAAACTACATGGTGTTTCTGGAGTCCTTGACGTGTGTCAGGATGGGGTTCCAGCTATTTGGGGCAGCAACTGAGAAAGCTGTTTCTTCAGCTAGGTGATGTGTATCCTTCACTAGAGAGTGCAGTTGGTAGAGTAGGACAGTTCTGTTCAGTGAGTTACGTAGATAGAATGCAGCCCATGCCCACCTTTGTTGCGGACAGCTGCCTGTTTGTGTTCCATCTACGCATCCAATGTGAGCAGTCCTAATGATTTATAGAATGCACTGTGATGGGTGAGACTACTGCATCCTGTATCCAAGCACAAATCTGTGCATGCTGTTGCTGGTAGTTGTAATTTTACAAATTGCTGTGGGATTAGCTGCTCTGTAGATCCAGTTCACTTATTCAAGGGCTGGCAGGAAGGTTTGTCTGAGGAGTCAATGGCAGGTGTTAAGATTTAGGCAACTTTGGTTTCGCTAAAGTAGCCCAAGTGTTTGATGGAACCTGCTAACTGTTCTGGTGATGTGCGCATTAGAGGAGAGCTGTGAATCATGCCAGAAGCCGAGATACTGGAAATGTTGGACATCGTCAATAAGCACACCATTCAAGGTTGAGATGTGCAGTGTGTTTGAGGAAAGGCATTTTCATGAAAAGTACATGATCTTTGTTCTGGAGCTGCTGAAGAAATATAGAATAATATATGGGCAACCATACACCAAGGAAAATTATGTACCTACCGTAATTCTTGATCTTCTTGGGACGTCTCCACCACTCATTCACACTAGTGGGATTAGCGCGAGGCACTCAAGACCCATCGGGAGCAAACTTTTGCTGGAGGTCGGCACGAGAGGCAGGCGCCCTTGAGACCGACGGCGCGAGCAGCGCTCGTGGTAATGACCATCTCGGCGACGACCCTCCAACCGCCTCAATACCTTTTTACCAAGGAGGTGCAGCGAACTAACGTAAAGAGTAAACCCAACATTAAAAAAACGGACATAAGATAGTCCGTATGACCCGTGTAAGAAGGGTCAGTAAAGAAGTCCTCACGGCCCAAAGATTTGAGGGAGTGAAGACCAATACAGCGTGTGAGCTCGGGGATGGAGGGTGGGCGTGAATGAGTGGTGGAGACCTCGCCCAAGAAGATCAAGAATTACGTAGGTACATAATTTTCCTAGTCTTCCTGACATAAGTCTCCACCACTCATTCACACTAGTGGGAGAGTACCTGTTGATAATCCCCAAAGAGGCGGCAGGAGAGCCAGAGCTCACGCGTCTAAGATAGAAGCCCATTAAGGATAGTTCTGCCGAATGCGGAATGTCGCCTAGCATGAACATCCAGTGCATAGTGCTTAACGAAGGTATGCACTGAGCTCCAGGTGGTGGCGTTGCATATATCTGCAATTGGAACATTGCGAATTTCCGCTAGGGATGCCGCGACCGCCCTAGTAGAGTGAGCGTACACTCTACCTTCTAATTTAACTTGAGCCATGGAATAGCAATGACGAAGGCATGCCACTAACCATGAAGAGATGCATCTAATAGCGACAGGTTGACCCAGCCAGGTGTCGCTGAAAGAAACGAACAGTTGCTGAGTCTTGCGAACATCCTTGGTTCTATCTAAATAGAACCGTAAGGCTCTCTTAACATCCAAGGAATGAAGAGCTCGTTCTCCTTCATTTTGGAAATTAGCTAAGTAATGGGAAGTACCAGAGGTTGGTTTAGATGGAATTCTGACACAACCTTGGAAGAAATTTAGGATAGTCACGGAGAACTACCTTGTCTTTATGGAATACAGTATCACGGAGGGTCCGTAACCAGGGCATGTATCTCAGAGACCCTGCGGGCTGAGGTAATGGCCACCAGGAAAGCAGTCTTCCAGGTAAGAAATTTTAGCTCACAGGTAGCTAAGGGTTGAAAGGCTTCCAGTGAGCATGTCCAGCACCAGGTTAATGTCCCAGGCTGCAACTGGACGCTTAACAGGGGTCTGGTATGGAGAATCCCTTAAGAAATCTCTTCACCATAGGTAACTGAGCCAGAGTTAAGGAAGAAACCGGCTCATGGACGCTGAGATGGCACTAAGGTGAACTTTAACTGTGGAGTACTGAAGACCTAAGTTTGACAGGTCCAAAAGATACTCCAGAACCTTGCCAGGAGGACAGGAAGAGATTCAGAGGATTTTGCACACCAGAGAAAAACGTTTCCATTTGAGGCGTGCGTTTTTTAGGTGGCTGGCTTCCGAGCAGCCAGAAGGATGTCTGAGACTCTCAGAGGCGTTGAACCGATTCACTTCTATCTCTTCAGGAGCCAAGCATGAAGGTGAAGTGATTTCAGGTTGGGATGGACCAACGAACCCTGAGTCAAAAGACTGATTTGCAAAGGAAGTGGTCTCGGAGAGGCTGTCAACATACTGTTGAGTAGAGGAAACCATAGTTGCCGAGGCCAGGAAGGAGCAATGAGAATCATCTTGGTCCCCTGAGACTCGAACTTGAGGAGTACTCTCTGGATTAGAGGAAGCGGTGGAAAGGCGTAAAGAAAGCGTTTTGTCCACCGCAGCCTGAACGCATCCTGACAGAAAATGCCAGGCCCTGGATTTCTGGAGCAGAAGAGAGGCAGTTTTGCGTTGAGTGGGGATGCAAAAAGGTCCAGGTCTGGAGTCCCCCACTCTTTGAACAGGGACCGAGCTATGGCTGGATCGAGAGACCACTCGTGAGGGTCTGCCTCCGTTCTGCTGAGGTGATCTGCTAGGTCGTTTTGTATACCTGGCAGATAAACCGCTTGAATCAGAGACTTGTGCTCCAAGCACCACTCCCACACCCTCATTGCTTCCCTGCAAAGGGATAAGAATGACACCGCTGCTTGTTGATGTAATACATCACTGCTTTGTTGTCCGTTTGAAGGAGAATGTTCTTGTGACAAAGGACATCCTTCAGAGCTCGGATTGCATAGAGGACCGCTCTCATCTCCAGGACATTTATGTGGAGATGAGTTTCGAACTGAGTCCATACACCTTGAGTGTGGAGGGAGAGACAGTGAGCTCCCCATCCCATTAGCGATGCATCTGTGGTGATGGAGATCTGATGATCCGGGGGAGCAAAGGGGAATCCTTCCAGGAGATTGCTCTCTTGAGACCACCAGGTGAGAGACCTTCGAAGGGGCTCCGTCACCTTGATGGGATAAGACTGGGGGTGAGAGGTCGGGGACCACTGAGTGGAGAGCATCCATTGGGTGGTTCTCATGTGCAGTCGGGCCAGAGGGACAGTGAAGACCGAGGACGCCATGAGACCCAACATGCGTTGCATCGAGAGAGCTGTAACTGATTGGTTCTCCCTGATGTAACGGGCCATTCGAAGGATGCTGAGTCTTCTGTCCTCTGGAAGGAAAGCCTTCACTGAAGAGGTGTCTAGAAGCGTCCCTATGAAAAGGAGCCTCTGGGAGGGTTGCAGTTGAGATTTTTTCAAATTCAGCAGAACTCCCATGGACGTGAGAAGACGAGAAGTCGTTTGCACGGCTTCCAAAGTCCCTTGGATGGAAGGGCTTGCTAGAAGCCAATCGTCCAGGTAGGGAAACACTCGGAGTCCGACTTTCCTGAGATGCGCCGCGAGAACTGCACAACACTTTGTAAAAACTCGCAGCGCCGAGGATAGCCCAAAGGGCAGGACTCTGAACTGATAATGCTGACCCAAAGCTACAAACCTGAGGAACTTATGTGGGTCGGTGGACGGGATATGCTGGTAAGCATCCTGCATATCCAGAGAGGCCAGCCAGTCGTGCTGATGCAGCAAAGGTAACAGGGTACCTAGGGAAATCATCTTGAATTTCTCCCTGGGAGGAATTTGTTTAACTTTCTGAGGTCTAGAATGGGCGCATCCCCAGATTTCTTTGGAACCAGAAAGTAATGGGAGTAGAACCCTGTGTTTAGCAGATGTGGGGCACCAGTTCTATTGCCCTGTTGTTCAGAAGGCCCTGGATCTCCATGGTGAGGAGGTCTGAATGAGAAGGCCGACAACCTGGGTTGTCGTCTGGGAGGACAATTCGGGGGGTTTCCAAGGAGTGGGAGAATAACCCTCACGAATTATCCGAAGACCCATTGTCGAAGTTATGGACTTCCACTGGTTGTAGAAGTACATCAGGCGACCTCCCCGGAGGAGAAAGTTCCACCTCGGGCAGAGTGGATGGAACTTGGGCCAACGACTCATAAGGTAGCGCTGGGAGCTTTAGGCCCCTGCGCTTTCTGCTGCGTCTTCTTTTGAGGTTGGGCAGGTTGGCTTTTATGGAAGCTTCCCCTGCCTCTGCCTCGAAGGACTGACGACTATGAAACTGACATCTGTTCACATACCCCTGAGAGGGGCAGGCGAGAGGTCTGGCCAACTAATGGCCGATCTAGTCTTCTGAGTGGCCTCTAAGGCTTGCTCCACCTGAGGGCCAAAAAGAAAGGAGCCATCAAAAGGCAGCGCCATCACCTGCTGCTGAGCATCATTCGTGAAGCCAGAAGTACGCAGCCAGGAATGGCGCCGAGTACAAATCCCTGCGGCTGCTGAGTGAGAAGCAGTGTCGAAAGCGTCCATGGCGGCTTTGACCTGTTGGTTATTGGACTCAATACCTCTAATAATGGTCAGAAGAAGCTCTGACTTGGAATCCGAATCTGGAAGAGCTTCAACCATTCTTTTCATAGAGTGCCACAGGATATACTCATACTGAGAAAAATAGCCTTGATAACTGGCAAGACATACTTAGAGTGGAGGCAGCAAAGACTCTCTTACCTAATGTATCAATCTTACGACACTCTTTGTTAATAGGTAGAGCTGTAGTAGTTTGAGGAAGAACGACCTTGTCATTCTCTGCCAGGACTACAATAGGATCCGCAAAGGCTTGGGATGCCAAAATGGGACGATCCTTGGGAGCTGAATACTTCTTATCAATGGATTTAGCCACTGAGGGAATAAGAGCAGGATTATTCCATACCATTTGAGACAGCGTCTCGAAGGAAGGCTGGATCGGAGGAGTCAAATCCGTAGGGATCTCCGAAGCATGAAGATACTGGAGTCTTAATATCTTCCCAGGATCGATGTCTGTAGTCTGGAGAGAAAGAGTGGATCCCAGGTTCTTCAACAGAGACTTAAAGGACAGGTCCTCGACCACAGGGGCTCTGTAGCAAAGAAAGATCCTGTTTCTCCACTTCATCACCCAACCGAAGGTCTGGGTCAGGCTCAACATCATCTCCTGATGGTCCAGAAAGGACTGTTTGGACAGGAAAGGAGTGAAAATTAGGAGAGGAGGAAATAGCAGAAAAACAAGGAGAGTCCCCAAGGGCTGCCGGCGCCGGAACGGCAAAAGCGAGACTGAAGCGGCACCGAGGCGCCGCGGCACACCGAAGACACAGCGGCCCGTGGCGCCCCGGCGGCGCGCGGGCGACAGCGCGCGGCGCGGCGGCGGCATGGCGCGCGGCGCCGCGGGCAGCGCCGCACAGCGTCACCGGACGGCGCCGTGGGCGGCGCGCAGAAGCGGACGCGGGCGTGCATGATCGGCGCCCATAAGCGGTGCCGCAGGCGATGCCGCCCTATCCGCGGCACCACGGCGGCGCCGCAAGACCCAGCGGCGCAGCGAGCGCCGACAAGCCAACCAGACCCTGCCGGGCGCGGAAAAGCCCAGGAACCTGGAAAGCTAGAAGGAAAAAACAGGAGATAAGGGCATCGGTGAGGCCCCCGCGCCGCAGCCATGTGAGGGGAGACACCTGCACAGAGAGTCGCTGGCACCGAAGAAGGCACCGCAGCGACTAGGAAGGTCCAACGCCCTACCTGATCGCCGGAAGGGCCCGAGGGCTCGAGCAGCCGAGCCAGGCAGAAGAACCAACCTCCGAGCCCATTGCTCCATAAGGCGCCCACTGATGAAACTGCTCATCTGGAGTCCTACCTATAGGAGGGAGGGACTCCGATGTCGAGGACGACGATTACGGAGTTGGCGACTCCGAAGAAGAGACCGGCAACTAGCGATAACGGCGTCGGCGCGCGACAATACCAGAGGCGACCTCGGTGATGCCTTCTCTTTTGACCTGTGGGCGAAGAGGAGCTCGAGGCGAGCAGTGCGAGAATCCGACCGTTTATTTTTATGCTGGCGAGGACCGCCCATCCCCAGGCATCGGACTGACCGTTAGTCGGAACCCGCTGAGGAGAAGGAGGCTGACCGGACCCAGCCCGGCTGACTGAACAGCTTTCATACGAAGTCTCCCTACCGTCACCTGACCTGCTCATGGTCGACTCCGTCCAGTAGGCCGAGACTTCTTCAAGTAAAATTTAATATTAGAAAAATTTAACGAAAATAGAATAAAATTAAGCGATACTACTTATAGTGATAAAGTTACAAAAAAACAAACTGAAAACTATGCGCTAGTTTGAAGTTTGACTCCCGACAAAATGACGGTCAAGTCACTGAAGCGCACTCGGCAGTAGGAAAAAGGAACTGAGGCGGTTGGAGGTTATCGCCGAGATGGTCGTCACTGCCGAGCTGCTGCTCGCGCCGCAGACCCCGCGCGCCTGCCTCTCACACCGACCCTCCAGCAAAAAGTTTGCTCCCGATGGGTCTTAGTGCCTCCGGCCCTAATCCCACTAGTGTGAATGAGTGGTGGAGACTTATGTCCAGGAAGATCAAGGTTGTTTTCATCGAGGGGTTGAGATGACAACATATGAACTCTGTATTTTATATATATATATATATATATATTTATATATATATACTGTATAATGCAATTTAAAAGACAAAGAACCTCTGTGTGCAAGCACTGAGAAAATGGTTGCCCTAAAGGGCATTTGGCCAGAAAGCCAAGTTTCAAAGAAATACAAAATCACACATGCCCCCAAAATGCAAAGCATCATGGGCTGCATATGCAAATCACCACAGAATATTATGCTGGTTCAACTTATATTCTCTTACACAGGAGACACAGAAGCGCTCCTCACAAAAAATGTAAAAACGATAAACTTGCCATTTCTTTGCTTTGTTCCATTAACACAATTAAATTTACAGACTTTTACAAATTAAAAGTTACAACTTTGGGCACATAGTGGTTAGCTAGTAGCTGGGCGTGGGGTGAATGAGGAATTTAAAATGTTATGACCCTTGAACTGTGTTGAACAACTGCTTGGAATGCATACAACAAGACTTTGGAATGGTGCACAACTTCTGCCAAGCTGGGTGATGTCTCCTAGGAATCCTTTCCACGTGATGTGGCCCCATGATAAGTCTGCTCCACACTCTTCATCATGGGACTGAGAACACTCCTCCTTCCCCCTGGTGGCAGCAGGCAGCCACCCCCTACCCCGGCAGGGATATGTCGGACATCATGGGATGACTATGGACACAAGGAACTGCACTCACGAAAGGCAAATGCACTCTGGGCTAGTTTAGGTTGAGATATGTCAATGAAATGCTATGAAAACCCATAGGTGCAACAAAAGTTCACAGGAATGGGAAACTGATGGACTCACTGATGTCTCATGTCATTCTGACACTTTAACTGGGGCAGAGTCGATACAAAGCATGCTTGTTTGTACTCCAAAGCCAAAGCAACATTGCCCAAATTTCAGCAGTACATGTCGTTTCAGTAACTAAGCTCTGTCATTCAGAAGAAAAGGGGGCAGCATAGAAGGTGCTCAGAAGTACTGAAAGTGCAAAAAGGTGCAATTAAGAGCCCACTGATTACATTTACTCACAGACTATTACAACTGTTATTAAATTTGGGGGCAAAATTGCAACCAAATCGGTCAATTCAAATCAGTAAGGGCATTGCTTTGACCGACTCTGCCCTCCAGTCAAAGTGTTAGAGTGACACAAAGCATCAGAGAGTTGGTCATGGACTTTTTTGGCATCAGTGGATTTTTATAGCATTTCATTAAAATGTCAGGATTGATCCGGGCCCCAAGTGAGTTTCCTTTTTGTGAGCTAAGTGCTTGGCAAAGATACATTTCTTACTCCTAGGAAATGGCACCTGGCATTTCATAGTACCGTGTCTCTTTTTCTGCTTTGCAGACCTGAGGAAGCCTGGAGGCTATGAGCAGGCAGCAGGGAGCTACCTTGGAAAGGCATGAAGGAGTGGATTGGAAGAGGCAAGCTAGAAGTATAAAGAGACAATGCAAAAAATGGAGGAAGAGGATGGTATATCATGGGTACAGACTTTGAAATTGATCTCCAATTATCTTCAGGTGACTAAATGACATCTGAATGTGTTATCAGTCCATTCCTAATCGTAGACACCAGAACACCATGTCTGGCCACCAATTATTTAGCCTAGGTAGTCAGCTGGTCATAAATTATGAAACTTACAGGTACCTTTGACACCCTGCTGGTACAACATCAACCAAGGGAAAGACAGTCTGAAAACTTAAATTTTAAGTAAAACATTTTTATTTCTTTAATTAGAAAATGTGACTGTTGCCTTCACACAGCCTCTGCACATGACCTTCATATGTTACTGTAACGTGTTTAACAGCTTGGTGACCTGCGATTGCACTGTCTCCTCCTGGAATGTCTTCAAACGCAGGAGCTTTGCAGGAAGCTGGGAGCGCGGCCCAAACAGTGCTTCGTGCAGGGACTCCTCATTGTACTGGCGCGGTGTGATGATGTAGGTCTTGTCCCTCCTCTTGTTATTCAGCCCAGTTACAAAAACCAGCAGGTGGTGCAGCACGTCTCTGGGCAAGGTGGGGTCAAAGAGTTGCAAGAAATGTTGTGTCACCTAGAATGCAAATTAAAGGGTTTGTTTAGTTAGCAGCTTTCTGGTCAGTAGTTTATCTGTTTTTGTCTTTTCTTCACTTTGTAATTCAGATGTACTCGAGGCACAGCTTGACTGCATGTCTGGTTCCAACCATCATCACCATCAGTATATTTCAATGAAGCTCCTGCAAACCTCAGCCTAGGCTCGTTAGTGATCAATATTCATGGATCCGGGGGTGGTGCTGTGGCAGTATGTCATTCTGTTGCTCTGAAAGGGGTGTCAGAGCTGGGGTGTCAGGATGTAATGCTCTGACCTAGAAGACTGGAGTTTGTGGTTGTCTGGGACTCCCACTCTGAAGCTGGGGGGCTATGTCTGGGTTCTCCACTCTGGAGCAGGGGAAGCTGTGCCTGAAAATCCCACTCTGGGGCTGGGGGGCCTGTGCAAATCCCATTTGGAGCTAAGTGGGGGTTTGTGCCTGGGATTCCCACTCTAGAATGGGGGTGCTGTGTCCAGGAATCTCGCACTGAAGCTGGGTGGGTGAGCTTGGGAATCCCACTCTGGAGCTGGAGGGGCTGTGTCTGGGAATCCCACTCTGGAGCTGGAGGGGCTATGTATGGGAATCTCACTCTGGAGCTGGAGGGCTGTGTATGGAAATCTCTCTGGAGCTGGAGGGGCTGTGTAGGGAATCCCACTCTGGAGCTGGAGGGCTGTGTCTGGGAATCCCACTCTGGAGCTGGAGGGGCTGTGTCTGGGAATCTCACTCTGGAGCTGGAGGGCTGTGTATGGGAATCTCACTCTGGAGCTGGAGGGGCTGTGCATGGGAATCCCATTCTGGAGCTGGAGGGGCTGTGTATGGGAATCCCACTCTGGAGCTGGAGGGGCTGTGTATGGGAATCTCACTCTGGAGCTGGAGGGGCTGTGTCTGGGAATCCCACTCTGGAGCTGGAGGGGCTGTGTATGGGAATCTCACTCTGGAGCTGGAGGGGCTGTGTCTGGGAATCCCACTCTGGAGCTGGAGGGGCTGTGTATGGGAATCCCACTCTGGAGCTGGAGAGGCTGTGTATGGGAATCTCACTCTGGAGCTGGAGGGGCTGTGTCTGGGAATCCCACTCTGGAGCTGGAGGGGCTGTGTTGGGAATCTCACTCTGGAGCTGGAGGGGCTGTGTATGGGAATCTCACTCTGGAGCTGGAGGGGCTGTGTCTAGGAATCCCACTCTGGAGCTGGAGGGGCTGTGTCTGGGAATCCCACTCTGGAGCTGGAGGGGCCGTGTATGGGAATCTCACTCTGGAGCTGGAGGGGCTATGTATGGGAATCTCACTCTGGAGCTGAGCAGGGGGCTGCGCCTAGGAATCCCCAGTCTGGAGCTGGGGGAACAGAGCCTGGTAATCCCACTCTTGAGCTGGGGGCAGCTGTGCCTGGGAATCCTACTCTGGAGCTGGGGGTGGGTTGTGTTTGGGAATCCCACTCTGGAGCTGGGGGTGCTGAGTCTGGGAGTCTCACTCTTGAGCTGGGGGGAGGGTTGAACTGAGTAATCCCACTTTGGAGCTGAGAGGATGTGCCTTGAATCCCACTCCTGAGCTGGGGGCTGAGCTTGGGAATCCCACCCTGGAGCTGGAGGGATGTGTCTGGGAATCCCAGTCTGGAGCTAGTAGTAGTAATTTATGTGTTAAGCGCCTAATCCCAGGGGTTCTGGGCACTGTACATAAAAAAAAATCAGAGAGCATAAAATTAAACAAGTAAATAAAGAAATATAACTTAAAAATATGAATCTGCGACTTCCAGTGATGTCAGCAGAAGAGATGGCGGCTTACAGTTTCTCTCCGAGAAGCCCTAATCATAATCTAGCAGCATCCACGGTATTTTATTATGCATTCACCCACAAAATCCACCAGATCGAAAGTTCTGCTCACAAAGGGTGCTCATACCCCAGCTCAGAAACTACAACAACTGCTACAGCTCAAAAAAATTATCCACAATGACTGAGCTGGGAGAAGAGGAGGCCTGCATGATGTTTCCTACCACTCCGGAGGACGAACGACAGCAGTTAGTGACACCGATCTTGCAGACCGCTAAGACGGTCAATAAAATAGATGCCACTTTAACAGAATTGCAAGCAGACATCAATAAAATAGAGCACAGAGCAGACCAACTAGAACTAGGCTTAATGAATGTGTCAGAACAAACTGATTGCCACGATAGGCTGATACTATTTCTGCTCACTCGGGAAAGGGAACTAACAGCGAAAATGGATGATCTGGAGGGAAGAAGCAGGTGACAAAATATCAGGATCTATGGAGTACCTGAGGGCTCGGAATGGAGTCCTCAAGAAATGATCCCACACTTACATAATCCGAGAATCCCTTAAACTGCCTCTGGAATTTGACCTCTCCATGGACAGGGCCCATCACTCCCTTGTGCAGCGGCCCAACAACCCGAATGCACGTCCCAGGTCAATTATTGCTAAACTGACCTCATATAACGTGAAGGAAGAGATTCTTTGCAGGGCCTGGAGAACCCAGGCAATCATGTTTGAGGACCAGCATATTTCTATCGATTATACCCAGGCAATCATGTTTGAGGACCAGCGTATTTCTATCGATTACAGGAAAGCAGATGCACAAATGTGGCCTATTCTCAAGCAACTAAAAGCAAAAAGCATCAAAGCCCAAATACTTTTTCCAGCAAACTTAAAAGTGGAAACAGATCAGGGGAATTAAAATATTTGAGGACCTGATAGCAGCAACCCGATTTCTGGAATGTAAGGGTATATCCATTTCACACCTTGTTAAGGAGTGCCTCGAGAAGGAGCTGATGCAGTTGGCCTGGGTGGTGGCACGAGGGGGAACATTGAGGCAACAGCACGCCACCATCGCAAACATCCACATTGAGAGCGGACATCTGCATGGTCTTGAAGAACTATAGATCTCTAGTCCTGATCAATGGGATTACTTCATGAGATCCCCAAAATGCTACCGATTCCCAAGAAGAGATGGATGTTGACACAGGAGGCTCCGGACAGTGACTTGGTAGGTAGGCACAACATTTTTGAAATATCGGACCCGCCCACAATCCCCTCAGAGTGGTCCCAGAGGACTGAGACTCTTATTTTAGATGCTCCCACAACCAGCTGAAATAGAGACTGGTCCCGAGGAGGATGGGGGGTCTGTGACAGCCGCAAGGCATACTGAGAAGATCCTACCACATTTCATGGATTTCCAGAAGCCTGCTGGTTTGCTTTAGCCTCACAGGAATCATGGGCCTGGTATCAGACTGTCCAGAATCTTCAGAGGTCCTGAAAAGAACAGTTTACTATCACCAAAAACTGATGAGATTTAAAGAACTTTTGGGGATGGGTGAGAGACATTGATACTTTAATTGATGTAAATGGATTTGCCTCGTAGTACGTGATGTGGGCTAAATATACCCTAAATTATTTCATACCTCCCTGGATAGAGGAAGAAAAAGGGGCGTAGTGATTTTACTTTCAGCTTCTCTACCATTTGAGGAGACTGAAGTGGTGATGTATCCTGGAGCTCGTTATGTTTTGGTTTTGGGGAGACTGCAAGATGTTTAAGTGACGCTGGTTAATGTTTATGCCCCGCCAGGCTCACCGATTAGCTTTTATATAGACCTTCTTAATACTATATGTAACCCCCTGCAAAATGGGGTTCCCAAAGACTTCCAGGAGCTTGCTTGAATGCTCCAAGCCTGAATGGTGTTTGGCATTTAAGCCATTTATCAGTGAGTGTTTTAGAGCCTCTGGTACTGTCTCTTTAAGAGCTGTCTGCTTGCAGACATAATTAGTTATATGGAGGACTGTGTGCTTCTCTGAGTACCACTCGAGCTGCTGCCAATTCACTTCATTTTGCAGTCACTAGGAGTGCAAAGGGAACCTATCTGAAAGATGTAACTGTTTGCCAGAAATTATTTAGAGTAATAATGAAATTACAGTTTGTCTAACCTGCTTTCTTTGCAGTCAGAACTGTGTCTGCTAGTTCCCATTCTAGTTTTGAACTGCTGAACTGGACCAATCAGTGTGGGGTAAGCTAGCTCTAAAATGGTGCCTTGGACGAATCAGAACTTGGACTCATAATCTGAGCCAGCCACAAGAGGATTGTATGGGCAGTGACTCTGGGAGATGTAGTTTAGACTTCAGTGCCTTTTGGACCAACAGCAGCAGTCTATTGTGAGTGACAGCCAATCCAGTCAAGAACTGGGAGGAACTCAAGGAAGTGCCAGTTTAGATCAGTTGGAGTTCAGTTGAGCTTTGGCAGTGAAGAAGGAAGGAGCCCTGTGCTTTTCAGTGTGCAGTTTTAGTCAAAAAGCGTGTATAAGGCCCAGAGTTCGGTCTGCAGCTTGTTAGGACTGAATCCGTCCTGTGAAAAGAATCAAAGGATCTCTGAAGAGTAGAAACCAGGCTCACCCTGTAGAAGACTGAAAGAATTGCTGAAAATTGCACTCGGTCTGTCAGGAACTGAATCTGCTGTGTATTCCCGGGTATGTGCAGTAATGGCGATCGGGATACAGATGCAGCCTGCCTGGTATAGTGCTTTCTTTATATGGATGTGTGAAGAGGTTTGTGTACCTCAAGTGAGCCCTGCTGACATTGAAGGACCCTATCTTATTTGGAGGTCGTGAGTACTAATTCAGGGTCACTCCTGTTGAATTGCCACATTAAATCCAAATGGAATTACTGTACTGCTGACTGTTTAATTCTCCTTTTCTCTGTGTGAAAGGGCCCTACCAGCTGCCACGGTTTGGACTAGCCACTAGGGCTTGGGTACCCAGGACAGTAACTGATAGGGATAGGCCTGTGCACAGAGCCATAGGTGATTATTAGAGTGATAAGCTAATTAACCTGATTTCCCCTGTCCTTGTTATATCCCCTAAATAAATCAGAGCTGCTTGTTTCAGCAAAGTTATACTGCCTGAGGTATTTGTCTATGTTAAAGTACTGTACTGTGACTGTTGCACTGTATCTCATTTCACAGGAGGTCCCAGTGCGGAACTAGACCTGGGGGTAAGTGTATAGCTGTGAAGGTAATTCTGATATATTGTGTGGGCCACTAGTGGGAAGAAAGGGGGTTGCAGTGTCCCAGAGGGCTGTGACCAAGTTAGTTTAACTATTGCAAACCCTGACCTCTGGGTGGAGGCACCGCCATTGGATCCAGGCCCCTCAACCTGTTAGTGGCAAATCAGGCAGGGGTAGTAGCCCTGGGATAGCGCCATCTAGGGGTTACATCTTGGAGGCTCACCGCTGGGATTGTGTGTCCTCTAGTGGCCATATTACGAACCACTGTTAAAAAAAAAATGGGTACCTGATAAAGTGGCTGTGCACCGCTGGTGGAGGGTGTACTGGGGAGGAGATCGACCCCAAAATGCTATGCTTATCCTGGACATCCCCTGGGTATCAATACGGACACTGTGCAGGGAGTACTTTCCAAGGTGGAAGGTTTACAAAACCCTGTGGTGGTGGGTCGGCATGCTAATCTGCTCACACACTTTCCTGGCCTAGTAGAGTTTAAGGATCCCATAGATAGCTCCAAAGTGCCACAGACCATTACCCCAGAGGGAGCCTCACTGCTTGGAGAGTGATAACTAAGGACAGTAAGACCGGGGGAATCAGCCCCACCACTATCTGAAACTTTGAGGAGAAATTTGCTGAATGGTTGCTGGGAGAGGGAAAACTGTGGAGGACTTGAAGAAACTATTCTGCCACTTGGGGTGTTCCTCCCCAACACCCTCTCCTGCTCCAGTGCCCGTAATGGTGGCTGAACCAATGCAGACTCCTATTTCTGCACTGCCATTAGTCACGACTCTTACCGAAGGTTGAGGATCTCTCTGGCACCTCCCCACCCCCCAAGGGGAGGATGACTGGAGAGACCTGGATAGACTATGTTGCCCCCAAGTGCTAGAATGGCAATGCTACTAGGAAGAGCGAAAAGAGGGTTAGTGAGAGCCTCAGAGGTCCTGCCCTGGCTACATCCGAGGTTAAACGGGCCAGTAACCCTGAAGCGACTGCTCAGGCCTATCTTGAGGCCTTGGAGAATGTGTATGGGAGCCCAGATTCTGATGAGGACCTATGGTGGAGAGTAAGAAATGCACAACAGTACCAAGGGAGTTGTTGTCTGTGTATGTCTCGGCTGAAAAAATTGTTGCAAGAATGCCTCAGAAAGGGTAGTTTGCAAGCGATTGAACTGGACCGAACCAGACTGACAGAATCTTAAGTCTGCCCCCTTCTCAGAACTGCTGTTGCTTCAGTTACCCTGGCAAATCGACTGGAATCCCACCCTCCTATGATGAGTTAATGAGAGAAATTCGAGAGTTGAAAAAGCGACCTCGGGAGGTACCTGCACCAACAGCTGGCCAAGACCGGAGTGACTGAGGTGACCCATCAAGTGAAGTTCAGGGCAGAGGTTGACAGTCAATGAGTGCTCTGACAAGGAAAAGATATGCCACAATGGGGCGAACTGTTGAGAGAGATCCGAATTCAAAAACAGTCCCTTGTGAAGCCACGCCTGCAAGTACGGGCCCTGACCTATATCCGACTGCATCTGCTATGGGGTGGGGTACCACCCATGTATCTCCTGCTGATAACAGCTCCAAACTCAATTCCTTGACCATGGAAGTGGAGAAACTGACGAGATGTCTCCAAATGCTTATCACACCGCAGACAGAGATGGCACCAGGTTTCCAGTTAGTAATACCCCGCCCTGGCTCCCAGTGTGGCCTCGGCCAGCTCAAACTCCAGAAAGTATGTTTTGCTATAATTGTGGGAAAGATGGGCACATGAAAAGAGATGCCAGTCCCAAAAGACACTGACAAAGTTGCATATAGGCTACAAGGAGAGCTTCAGAGAAGAAATCAGTGGTTAAGAAGGTGCGACATGATCCCAGTGAGGGCACCAAAATGCTAATTCACGTCCTTTTGTGGCAAAGTCAGTTGCCCAGGCCCCACTACCGCCTCTCCAGACTGGTCCAGAATAGTGGGTCCTCCATGGAGACCACTGTAAAGGTGAATGGAGTGTCTACAAGAGCTGTATGTAGACAGTGGCTCCCAAGTGACAATTATGTTCCAGGATTGGTATCAGAAGCATTTGTCAGACGTACCCTTACAACCATTAGAAGGACTGCATGTATGGGGTTAAGTGAGAAGGCCTACCCCTATTCCGGGTATATCCGAATTTGGCTGTCTTTTCCCACACTCCGTGGCTGGAGTGGCTGAACAAGTAGAGACCCTAGCCTGATGTGTCCCCACTGGACTGTATGATGGTGTCCCTTTGTTGATTGGAACAAATGCTCATATGTTAGGAAGGCTGGCACAGTTGTGTTATGAAAACAGGGTCAAAGACTAGTAGAGCTTTAAGAGTTCGGCTTTAATAAGAAGGCCTATGAGGCACAGAGAGATGCTGAAAAAACAGAACCAGAGGAACCGGTCGGAATTGTATGGAAGAAGGATCCTGAGTCTCTGATCCTGGCGTAAATGCCCAGTGTACCTTACAGGAGAGGTCCATGATCAGAAAGGATGTTAAGAATAAAATATTAATGTTGGATGCACCAGGCATGGAAAATTGCCAGAGGGACTGCTGGTCAAGCCTAGTATTTTGCCCGCTAGAGCCCATGCTTATGCCAGAAGGGTAATGGTCCAAGTTCATAATGTGTCTGAAAGAGACATTCGAGTAAACAGAGGTTGCATCCTGGCTAATGTGCATTGTGCAGACACTGCAGTGCTACCCAGCAGCAAGAGTTCAAGGAAGAATGACAGAGCATACAGCCTGACTTGTTTGATTTACGACTCCGCTGCCAGCTGAATGGAAAGTAAGGATCAGTGAGAAGCTTGCCCAGAGAGACCAGGTGTTTTCTTTAAAGGAATGGGATGTAGGATGGGCGTGCAGGAGCTGAGCACAATATCGACTGCATATTGAAAGACCATTTACGTGAGAGGTCTCGACGCCTGGCACCTGCTGACATAGATGATGTGGGAGCGGCATCTGCAAGAGATGTTAGCTGCTGGTGTAATACAAGAATCCAGAAGCCCTTATGCTTCCCCCATTGTGTAGTGAGGAAAAAGAATGGAACAGTAAGGATGTGTGTGATTATGGCACCTTAAACGGCGGACTATCCTTGATCAGTACACAATGCCCATTCAGGATGCTTTGGACTGCCTAAGCGGGAGCAAGTGGTTCTCTGTGCTGGATCTCCGCGGTGGGTACTACCAGATCCCGATGGCCCCAGAGGACCGTGAGAAGCGGCCTTTATCTGCCAGCTTAGCTTCTATGAATTCATGAGGATGCCTCAAGGGTTTCAGGTGCCCCAGCCACTTTTCAACGATTGATGGAGCGTGCAGTGGGGACATGAACTTACTAGAGTGCCTGGTATACCTAGATGGATGTTATTGTGTTTGGCAGCTCACTGGAGGAACATGAGAGCAGATTATTTAAGGTATTGGACCGACTGGAGGACTTTGGCCTTAAACTGTCCATTGATAAGTGTCAATTTTTCAAACATCAGTAAAGTATGTGGGACACATAGTATCCACCGAGGAATAGAGACCGACCCAAGTAAAGTTGAGGCCTTGACCACCTGGCCACAGCCCAAAAATCTAAAAGAACTGCAAAGATTCCTGGGATTCTGTGGTTATTATCGGCGCTTCATCAAGGACTATTCAAGAGTGATCCGCCTTACTTAACCTATACTCAAAGGGTATCCCCCAACCCAAAAAAATACCAAAGTCAGCGTCCCTCAAGACTGAAAGAGTGTATTTTCATCCAGTGAAGTATTTGGGGCCACGCTGGACTCCTGATTGTGAGACTGCTTTTCATGAGATCATATATCAACTACCCATGCTCCAGTGCTGGCCTATGCTGATCCAAGAAAACCTTACGTCCTGCACACTGATGCTAGCTTGCAAGGGTTGGGGGCTGTGTTGTACCAAGACCACGAGAATGGCCTGAGACCAGTGGCCTTTGCCAGTAGAAGCCTGACCCCATCCGAAAAGAACTATCCTGTACATAAGTTAGAGTTCTAGCTTTGAAGTGGGCTATTGTTGACCAATTCCATGAGTACTTGTATGGGGCTAAAATACTAGTAAAACAGACAATAATCCTTTGACCCATGTGCAGACCTCAGCTAAGTTGGATGCCACTGGCCATAGGTGGCTTTCTGCATTATCTACATATGACTATGCTCTCGAATACCGAGCAGGTCTGAACCACATAGATGCTGATGCTCTCTCCGGAGGCCTGTTCCCCAGAATGATTGGGTCCGATTGGCTGAACCTGACATTCGGGCACTCTGCCGGAAGTTGACAGGGAGGAACAAATGTCCAACGGACGCAGTGGACTGCATGGTGGATTGCTTGGGAGCCTCTGAGAATTGCATACCTGCTGCTTATTGCCACTTTTCTGCAATAGACATTGGTGCACTGCCTCAGCTGGACAATGACAGTCAGGCGGGCCCAATCCAGCGATCCCATGATCAAAGCAGCTTTAGAAGCCCTCTATGCAGGAAAAGATGTGTCCAAATTAGCTCCACTGATTTGAGAACTGCACTGTTATACAAAGAAGGTCCTAAGTTGAAACTGATCAATAAACTGTTATACAGAGAAACAGTAGACAGAGGGGACAAGTAGACAAACAACAATAGTGCTGCCACTGCTTTTCGAGACTCAGTACTGAGGTCCTTGCACAACCACATGGGGCACCTTGGTATAGACAGAGAACACTTGACTTGGTGAGATCCAGATTCTATTGGCCTAAGATGGGGGCTGATGTGGAGCAACACATTCGAACTTGTAGTCGCTGCTTACAGAGGAAAGCTTTGCCCAGAGGGCTGCCCCTTGTTAACATCACCACCAGTGGACCCATGGAGCTGGTCTGTATTGATTTTCTGAGTTTGGAGTCAGATCAAAGAAATATCAGTAATGTGCTGGTGGTCACTGACCATTTCACGAGATATGCCCAAGCTTTCCCACCAAAGACCAGAAAGCATCCACTGTGGCCAAAGTACTTGTAGAAAACTTTTTGTTCACTATGGGGCTCCACAAAAATCCATTCTGATCAAGGGAGAAACTTTGAGAGTCGTCTGATCAAAGAGAGCTTTCTCTGTGGGAGTCGAAAGTCAGAACCACTCCTTACCACCCCAGGGGACCCACAGCCTGAACGCTTCAACCAAGACTTTGCTAGATATGCTAGGCACCCTGCACCCAAAGGACAAGCCTAGATGGAGCCAACAAATTAGCACCCTGGTACATGCTTATAACTGCACCAAAAGTGATGCCACTGGATTCTCCCCCTACCGCCTGATGTTTGGAAGAGAAGCTCGACTACCAGTAGATGTGTGTTTTGGGGTCTCTCCTGATGGGGTTCAAGCTGACAACTATTTACAGTATGTGCAAAAGTTAAAGGCCCAGCTAACTCATGCGTACCAACTGGCTCAAACCATGGCTGCCAAAAGAAATCTGGCCAACAAAAGAAGGTATGATAAAAGGTAAGCACAGGAACTCCAGGAGGGAGATCGGTATTGCTAAGAAATCTGGGACTGCATGGCAAGCACAAGATTGCTGACAGATGGCACCATCTCCCTCACATTGTAGTGGGCAAACTAGATGATCTGCCAGTGTACAAAGTAAGGCCTGAGAATAATTCAAAAGATGTAAAAACAATGCATAGAAATCATTTACTGCCCATTGGACAAATCTTAATTGAGTCTGAGCCCTAGAAGATGCCCCTCTGGACCAGTGACCAGAGCTGCTGCAAGAAAAGATCAAGAAAGTGTGCACCTACAGAAGCAAAGTTAAAGTGTTCCCTCCACAAGTCCCAGTTGAGCATGACTGTCAGTCCATATCGGAAGAAAGTGAGAGTGACTTTGAATACTATCCTTCTTACGAACTGAGTCAATTGTTTTGAGACGAATCCCTAGTCAATACTGAGACAAAGCTGGGCCTTCTGGACTGTCTAAGCCCCAGCTTCATCCCTGGGCCATTGCTCCCAGAAAGTGAAGTGCAAAGCATCAGATCAGATGAAATGGAATCATTGTGCATGGTTGAACTGTTTGAGTTTTCAGGAGGAAATGATAGATTGGGGCAGACTGGTGATACACCCGAACAAGAAGAGTATTTTGAGTGCCCTGACAGTCCACTGCCAGTGTCCGAAAGCTCCATGCGAGCCAAATGTTGTGGACTCAGAAACTGTAACTCCTGGAGCTGAAAGTGCCCCAAGTTCCTAGCCTCTCTACCCCATGGAGACTCCCCTGACAAATGAGGACAATGCTGAAAATGAGGCTCAGAGTGCAGAGACTATAACAGTTCCCCCTAGAAAGACTGGTTGAGCTGTAAAGCCTGTGGTGCACCTCAGTTATGATTCACTTGGGAGGCCTGTGGACTTGCCTCTCAATGTTGTCCATAAAAGGTGTATGTGTCCCCGAGCTCATTGCCCAAACTGAGCATCAGTGCTAACTCAAGTTACTTGTGTGTTGCCCTCTAAGTATGGTGCCCTTGCCCCATCCAGCCCCAAAGGTAACTGATAGGAAGGCCCCCTCTCTTCAGGTTTCATGTACAAGAGGTAATAACTTGAGTTATGGTACAATGTGTATGTAATACTGTGTAAAGAGTGACGACTGCAATGTTTCAGAAATGTGTTCTTGGTAAAATGATATATTGACTGATGATTACATGTGCGAGCCTAATGCAAATGTATATGGTTGCAGTTAAAACTTGTAGAGTACTTGCTTGACGCGGACGCCAAGCTTTCCCAGGCAAGGAAGGGTGTAACCCCTGCAAATGGGGTTCCCAAAAGACTTCCAGGAGCTTGCTTGAATGCTCCAAGCCTGAATGGTGTTTGGCATTTAAGCCATTTATCAGTGAGTGTTTTAGAGCCTCTGGTACTGTCTCTTTAGAGCTGTCTGCTTGCAGACATAATTAGTTTATATGGGGGACTGTGTGCTTCTCTGAGTACCACTCGAGCTGCTGCCAATTCACTTCATTTTGCAGTCACTAGGAGTGCAAAGGAACCTATCTGAAAGATGTAACTGTTTGCCAGAAATTATTTAGAGTAATAATGAAATTACAGTTTGTCTAACCTGCTTTCTTTGCAGTCAGAACTGTGTCTGCTAGTTCCCATTCTAGTTTTGAACTGCTGAACTGGACCAATCAGTGTGGGGTAAGCTAGCTCTAAAATGGTGCCTTGAATGAATCAGAACTTGGACTCATAATCTGGAGCCAGCCACAAGAGGATTGTATGGGCAGTGACTCTGGGAGATGTAGTTTAGACTTCAGTGCCTTTTGGACCAACAGCAGCAGTCTATTGTGAGTGACAGCCAATCCAGTCAAGAACTGGGAGGAACTCAAAGAAGTGCCCGGTTTCGTCAGTTGGAGTTCAGTTGAGCTTTGGCAGTGAAGAAGGAAGAGCCCTGTGCTTTTCAGTGTGCAGTTTTAGTCAAAAAACGTGTGTAAGGCCCAGAGTTCCGGTCTGCAGCTTGTTAGGACTGAATCCGTCCTGTGAAAAGAATCAAAGGATCTCTGAAGAGTAGAAACCAGGCTCACCCTGTAGAAGACTGAAGAATTGCTGAAAATTGCACTCGGTCTGTCAGGAACTGAATCTGCTGTGTGTTCTCCCGGGTATTGTGCAGTAATTGCGATCGGGATACAGATGCAGCCTGCCTGGTATAGTGCTTTCTTTTATATGGATGTGAAGAGGTTTGTGTACCTCAAGTGAGCCCTGCTGACATTGAAGGACCCTATCTTATTTGGAGGTCGTGAGTACTAATTCAGGGTCACTCCCTGTTGAATTGCCACATTAAATCCAAATGGAATTACTGTACTGCTGACTGTTTAATTCTCCTTTTCTCTGTGTGAAAGGGCCCTACCAGCTGCCACGGTTTGGACTAGCCACTAGGGCTTGGGTACCCAGGGACAGTAACTGATAGGGATAGGCCTGTGCACAGAGCCATGAGTGGATTATTGAGTGATAAGCTAATTAACCTGATTTCCCCTGTCCTTGTTATATCCCCTAAATAAATCAGAGCTGCTTGTTTCAGCAAAGTTATACTGCCTGAGGTATTTGTCTATGTTAAAGTACTGTACTGTGACTGTTGCACTGTATCTCATTTCACAGGAGGTCCCAGTGCCGGAACTAGACCTGGGGGTAAGTGTATACTGTGAAGGTAATTCTGATATATTGTGTGGGCCACTAGGTGGGAAGAAAGGGGGTTGCAGTGTCCCAGAGGCTGTGACCAAGTTAGTTTAACTATTGCAAACCCTGACCTCTGGGTGGAGGCACCTCATTGATCCAGGCCCTCAACCTGTTAGTGGCAAATCAGGCAGGGGTAGTAGCCCCTGGGATAGCGCCATCTAGGGGTTACATATAGTGGAGAGGGCCAAAGGAGTGGTAATAGCTGGGGGGGGACTGGAATGTGACTTTAAACAGAAAGTTGGATTCCACATCGGGTATACCCAGGGCAGAGAGTAGACTGGCCAAAGGTTTTTCCAGGGTGCTAAGGGACGTGGGACTGGCAGATGTTTCGAGAACTAAATACCCTAAGGCCAAAGAATACACATTCTATTCCACTAGACATAGGATATATTCTAGGTTAGACATGTTTTTCACATTTGCCAAGGATATATCTCTGTTTACCTCAATGCAGGTGGGCACAGCCATGCTCTCAAACCATCAACCAGTACTGGCGCAGGTAGAGTTAGAAATGCTGAAAAAACCCACCCAATGGAGGCTTAATACTGGCCTGCTGAAAGATGAAGAGGTTAGGGAGGAAATCAGAAATGTTATAAATAACAGGCCAGGGATCTCAGCCCAGATACAATGGGACACAGTTAAAATGATGGTGAGGGGGAAAGTTATATCTATAGCCATCCACAAAACAAAAGAACGAAGGAAACAACTAGACAGGTTATATAAACAACTTAGGACAGAAGAGGGCCTACAAAAACAAAAATGGAGGAAGGACAGGGAATCAGAAATAAAAAGTATTAAAACTAAAATACAAAAGATCAATAAGATTGAAACAGAAAAGGTACTTTTATACCTGAAACTATCCTACTATGAAGGAGGCTTTACGGCTGCTAAGGTTCTGGCTTACGGGCTTCAACAAAGGTCTGCTCGAGCTAATGTGATAGCCATTAGACACCCTAATCAGAAAACTCTATCCTATAAATGGGAGAGAGTAGCAGACTCTTTTGTTACCTATTATAAGGCCCTGTACCATCCACAAAAAGAAACACACCCAGAGGAAGCACAATGTTTCCTCGGACAGTTACACCTTCCTAGACTTACTCAAGATCAACAACAAGCCTTAATGGTTCCAATTTCAGGAAGTAAATAAGACCTACTATGAAAAATTTAAAGGTAGGGAAGTGCCCAGGACCGAAGGTTTGGTAGTGAAATTTATACAGCATTTCAGGCAGAAACAGTGCCTCTACTGTAGAATGTATTTAACCTGGACTGGCAGGAGGGGGAGGTAGTTCCTCCATTGTGGAACTATACAACAATCATGGTTATACCCAAAGAGGGGAAGGACCTACAGAATGTGGCTCTTACCGGCCAATCTCTCTATTAAATGTAGATTATAAAATCTTTATGGCCGTAATTGCTGCCCGCTTAAATCCCATACTGGTAGCGTTAATACATCTAGATCAAACAAGCTTCATAGAAGGTAGACAGGCCCCTGAGGGAGTGGGAAGAACTATTAATATAACAGATATAATCAACAAACACAAAACCCCTTCTTGTATGATGGGCCTTGACGCTGAAAAGGCTTTCGACCGGGTCACCTGGAATTTCCTATTTCTGGTCCTAGAACAACTAGGTTCCCCCCAGGCATTCTTAGGGTCCATCAAAGCTTAATATGCATTCCCACAAGCTTATGTGAGGGTCAATGTGGGTGTTTCCCAGAGGTTTAGGCTTGGGAAGGGCACACGCCAAGGGTGTCCCCTCTCTCCACTCCTCTTCGCCCTCTATATTGAGCCTCTAGCTCAGGCTATCAGAGAGGATCAAGGGATCCATGGGGTGCAGGTTGGGGATACTGAACATAAGGTTTCCTCTGTGCAGACGATGTCCTACTCTACCTGTCCAGACCAGAAGACTCATTGCCCAGATTATGGAGGATCTTGGATACATTTGAGGGTTTTCGGTTATGCCCTTAACAAACAAAAACGAGGTACAGTACTTAAATTTTATTATAGTCCCTCATCTGAAATCTCCCAGCTAGCCCCTAAATTGGAACTCTCAAAAACGTAAGTATTTAGGCACCATAATCACTAAAAGCACCGCCACATTATTTACAGATAATTTTGAACCCCTGGTAACCCAGATTAGGATGGACATGAAGGGACGAGGCTCCCTGCACCTCCCCCTTTATGATAGAATACAAGTGGTAGTTATGAATATTCTGCCTAGGTTTTTGTACCTTTTCCAATGTCTCCCCATTAAAATACATCATAACAGGTTTCAGATCTAGCAAAAGATCATCACAGCATCCATCTGGCGCATAAAAGGCCTCAAATTAAGAATGCCTCTATGCTTATTAATAAAAGGCATGGGAAGAGCAGTGCCAAATTTAGAGGATTACTACCTGGCAATACACCTGAGGAGTGCCCTCCCTGGTCGGACCGAAAATATATGGCCCACTGGAAAAATATAGAGATTGTAAATACAGTGGGGGCTCCTTTGGGTCCTAGGACTATGGACCCCAGGCGAACACAACAGGATGGAACTATAACTTTGATGACAGTAAGAAACACAGTGGGGCTCTGAGGAGACTATGGTCCAAATATAAACTTAATAGAGAATTGTGGGCACTGAGGTGGTTTGCCTGGGGCCCAGATTTTATACCAGCAACTCAGGTCTTGTCCGTTGGTGGCTGCCTTTGTACATATAACTCAGGATCTAACCTTTAGAAGGTGGAGCGGGCTGGGATTGACTACCCTTAGGCAATTTATGGCAGGACACAACATTTTAACATTCAACCAACTCAAAGAAAAATATAAGTTAAGACAAGCGGACCGCTTCAGATTTTTACAAATCAGAACTTATATAAATACCCTTAGAAGGCAGGGAATCGGGGAGCACACCTCAGATATCCTATTAAAGGCCATAGTGGAAATTATGGCACATCAGAGACTTTGGGGATATATTTCAGTATTAAATGGATCACTAAGGGATAGAGGGTTCATACACATGGAGCCTCGTAAGAGAAGATGGGAAAAAATGAGATGGGAGGGGAATATCAGAGGTGGAGTGGGAGACAGTATTCTTACTAGCAAATAGAACTACCTGCTCTCCATGCTGGAGAGAGATTGAGTCAAGGTGAGAACTCGCTTTTCATCACCCTGGAGATGAAGAGTAAGTGGGATAGAACCCTCACCAGCATGCTGGAGGACCTGCCGGGACCCAAGAGCCACCTATTTCCACGTATTTTGGCAATGATCATGTCTGCTGAATTTCTGGAGCCAGGTTAAGCAGGCGATCCGGGATATATTGTTGGTGGTGGAGGGGTTGGGCCCTAGACACCTGGTTCTGGGAATACAGCAGGGTATCATCTGCATAGCAGGGGAAACCCAAGCCATAATGTCTAATGATGTCACCCAGGGGCAGAATGTACATTGCAAACAACATGGGTGTAAGGATTGAGTGCTGGAGTATACAACAGAGTAGGGGTTTGTGCCTGGGAATCACACTCTGGAGCCATGGGGGTCTTTACCTGGGAATCCCACTCTGCAGCTAGGGAGCGCTGGGTCTGGGAATCCTACTCTGGAGCTGGATGGCACTGGACCTGGGAATCCGACTCTGGAGCTGGGGGCAGTGTGACTGGGAATCCCACTCTGGAGCGGGGGCACTGGGTGGGAATCTCACTCTGGAGCTGGGGGGCACTGGATGGGGGAATCCCACTCTGGAGCTGGGGGGCAGTGTGTCTGAGATCCCACTCCTGGAGCTGGGGCAGTGTGTCAGGAATCCTACTCTGGAGCCTGGGGCAGTGGATCTGGGAATCTCACTCTGGAGCTGGAGGACACTGGAATTGGGAATCCCACTCTGGAGCCTGGGGCACTGGATAAGGGAATCCCATTCTGAAGCTGGGGGGCTGAATTGAGGAATCCCTCTTTGGAGCTGGGGGCACTGGATCTGGGAATCCCACTCTGGAGCTGAGTGGCAGTGGTCTGAGTGGCAGTCTGGGAATCCTACTCTGGAGCCAGGGAAGCTGTGCCTGGGAATCTCACTCTGGAGCTGGGGGGCTGAATAGGGAATCCCATTCTGGAGCTGGGGGATTTGTTTAGGAATGCCACTGTGGAGCTAGTAGTAATAATTGTTTATTTAGTTAAGCACCCAATCCCTGGGGCTCTGGGCACTGTACGTCAAAAACAAAACAAAACAGTGAGCATAAAATAATAACAAGTAAACAAGACATATAACTTAAAAATATTAATCTGTGAGCATAAATAACTAAGACCAAACCAATGGGAACTAACTCAGATTAAAATGTTTATTGAACAAGTAGGTCTGTAGCCCCTCTTAAGGACCTCCACTGAGGGGGCTTCCCTCAGAGTCCTGGGAAGTGAGTTCCACAGGGCTGACCTGCCACCAAAGCGTCACGATCCCCAGATGGCTTAAGCTTGGTGCTGGGAGTCGATAAGACTCACCTCAGAGGAGCGGAGAAGGCAGAGTGGGGCAGTAAGGATAGAAATCACTTAGATAGCCCAGGCCTAGTCCTTGTAGGGCTTTTAGGTCAGTAAACCAACTTTGAAGGAGAGTAGCCACTTCACTGGCAGCCAGTGCAGGTCACACAAGACTGTGGTCGAATGACATGCCCTTGGGGAGCCCATTAGTAAGCTAGCTGCTGCATTCTGCACTAAGCTGTGGTCATCATAGCACCCCTCCACTAACCCCAAAGATAGAGCATCACAGTACTTGAGTTTGGAGCTCACAAAGGCAAGTATCAGTGAAGGCAGGTCTTCGGTGGGATCAAGGCTTTGATCCAGGAGATGTTTCTAAGATGGTAGAAGTCACTCCACATTATAAAGGACACTTGAGCCTGAAGTGTGAATCTAAGAATAACACCCAGATTCATCAGCTTATCAGATGCCACTAGACTAGAGGAACCAAGCACCAGGCCAGTCTTCTCTGCTGTGGCCCCCGCACCCTGATGTTGACAAGGTTCAATCCCCAATATCTGGGTTGGGTCTCATATAGCTAGAGGACCTCTAGTCTTGGATCTCAATCAAGAATGAATTAAGTTCTTCGACCACACCAGGCGTCCTGGCTGCAAATTACAGATACAGCTGGGTATCATCTGCATAGCAGTGAAAACCCAAGCCATAATGTCTGATGATATCTCCCAGGGACAGGTGTACACTGTGAACAACATAGGCGAGAGGATCGAGCCCTGGGGTGTACCACAGAGCATTGGCTTGTGCCTGGAATCCCACTCTGGAGCTTGGGGAGACCAGCTGTACCTGGGATTCCCACTCTGGAGCTGGGGGCCAGCTGTACCTGGGATTCCCACTCTGGAGCTGGGGCCAGCTGTACCTGGGATTCCCATTCTGGAGCCGAGGGGGACAGCTGTACCTGGGTTCCCACTCTGGAGCTGGGACGCCAGCTATACCTGGGAATCCCATTCTAGAGCTGGGGGGGCAGCTGTACCTGGGAATCCCACTCTGGACCTGGGGGGCCAGCTGTACCTGGGAATCCCACTCTGGAGCTGGGGGGCCAGCTGTACCTGGGAATCCCACTCTGGAGCAGGGGGGATGTGCCTGAAAAGCTTCAATGAGGGAAAACATTCCAGCCAGCCTTGTCAGTGCTTACCCACTTGTAAAGGACAGCAAGAGCCAGAAGACTGGGCCAGAGGAAACCAATAGAAATTAGGCTGGGGGATTTGGGGATTACCATCACGAACTATGTACGAACTTATGAAGGTGGGCCTCTGGACTAGAAAATAAATCTGTTCAAATGAAAGTGCCCCAGTTAAGAAAGGTTAAGTGCTTGGATGTTCTGAGTGTTGTGTGTTCATTTGTTACACCCAAACGTGCCCACCTACTAGCATCTCCTGCAGCAAGTTAAAGGGGACAGGAATTGACTACTTATGTGCAGCTGTTTGAAATGTCTCCATTTTCATAAATTATATTCATACCTCTAAAGGATCCCTATGTAGCTGTGCCTGAATAAAAGCGGAAGCTGTCAGTTGTGTTTTGTGTTGTTTTCTTTGTGTGGGCAACATTCTGTGCAGTTCCTTTCATAGACCAAAATTTGGAGTTTTGACTATGTTCACTTTGTGGTTTCAGAAATGTGAGCAGGAACTTGTCAGTACAGTGCCCAAGGTTCTGAATCCATGAAGCGACATAGTCAAAATTCCAAATTCTTGGTTCCATGAAAGGAACTGCACAGAATGTTGTCCATACAAAAAAAAAACACAACACAACTGACAGCGCCAGCTCTTATTCAGGCACAGCTACATAGGGATCCTTTAGAGGTATTTATATAATTTATGGAAATAGAGACATTTGAAACAGCTGCACATAAGTAATCAGCTCAAGTCCCCTTTAAGCAACCCATAGTGTTTGGGTACAAGGAAGTTCCTGGCAAGAATACCACCATACTACTAGACACAGAAATACCTGGGCTATGCTCATCCCATCCAGGGATCTATGTGGGTCTGCTGCTGTGCCACCTAAAGGAGGATTGCACTTTTTATTGGTTTTGTTTTGTATGCCCCATCTAGGCAGACTGGGTGAGCCAAGCAGTCCTTTTCTGCAAACAAATTCTGTTTCTAAAGCCCAGTACCTCATTTGAAATATCATTTCATGGGTTTTCAGAATGTAAGGGACAGGATAAACTTCCCTTCCCCTTTAAAAAAACAAACCCTGGATCAGTGAAGGTCCTACAGACCTCACCACAGCACTGCAGCCCATAATTACCACCATTCATGGCCTGGTTCTGGGCATGTACAGCACCGCTCTCGATACACCCCATCATTAGGGTACCAACTCCCAATGTCGTGGCTCCCTCTGTTCACAGGGGGCTCGCCCTCTTTCTAAATATTCCATATCTGGGTGGCGGACCTTGGGGGGGGCAGTGGGTGTATGTGGCACCCTAATGACAGGTGCTGTGCCAGCCAGCTGCGTGGCTAGAAGGGTTATGGATTCTAGCCAGGATGGGCAAGAGTAAAGACAAAATGTAGAACCCCTGGACATACCTGCTCAGTTGACAGGGGATGAACCGGATGTGTTACATGGCTTACGTTCACCTCTCATAAATGTATAGTTTCATATGTGCTTCTGGCCAGTGCCACCCATATTTGAGCATTTGTGCAGGTAGTGTAGACCATGGTTGGACTATTGGCTCAAGTTCATTCATTACTTGGTTTGATCATAAAATCATTACACATGGACAGTATTACTTGATACATAAGATGAACTGTGGGGCTGGTTCAGGTCATGGTCACCACTACCCATAGATCAATTCATGTTTTGTAGACCACAGTTGAGTGATGTGAGTGACTTGCTCAGGCTGTTGTGGTCAGCATTCATGGATCACAGTGGCTTCCATTGGTGCAGATGAGTAACAATGATGATTCATGCTATGGCAATCCCCAACTCCTGAACCACTGTGGGTCCCACAGGTATCAGCCTGGTGTCAAGGGTGTATCAGATCATGGTGAGCACCAGTAATGGATCAGTGTAGGCCCCACAGGTATCAGCCTGGTGCTGATGGTGACTCAGATCTTGGTGAGCACTAGTCATGGAACAGTGTAGTTCCCACAGGTATCAGCCTGGTGCTGAGGGGTGTCTCAGATCTTGGTGAGCACCAGTAATGGATCAGTGTAGGCCCCACAGGTATCAGCCTGATGCTGAGGGTGCTTCAGATCATGGTGAGCACCAGTCATGGATATGTGTAAGGTCCCAGAGGTATCAGCCTGATGCTGAGGGTCTCAGATCACAGTAAGCACTGGTCATGGATCACTGAAGTTCCCACAGGTATCAGCCTGGTGCTGAGGGTGACTCAGATCTTGGTCAGCACTAGTCATGGAACAGTGTAGTTCCCACAGGTATCAGCCTGGTGCTGAGGGTGTCTCAGATCTTGGTGAGCACCAGTAATGGATCAGTGTAGGCCCCACAGGTATCAGTCTGGTGCTGAGGGTGCTTCAGATCATGGTGAGCACCAGTCATGATATGTGTGTAGGTCTCAGAGGTATCAGCCTGGTGCTGAGGGTCTCAGATCACAGTAAGCACTGGTCATGGAACAGTGTAGTTCCCACAGGTATCAGCCTGGTGCTGAGGGTCTCAGATCACAGTAAGCACTGGTCATGGATCACTGAAGTTCCCACAGGTATCAGCCTGATGCTGAGGGTGCTTCAGATCATGGTGAGCACCAGTCATGGATATGTGTAGGTCCCAGAGGTATCAGCCTGGTGCTGAGGGTCTCAGATCACAGTAAGCACTGGCCATGGATCACTGAAGTTCCCACAGGTATCAGCCTGGTGCTGAGGGTGACTCAGATCATAGCAAGCACCAGTCATTGATCACCGTAGTTCACAGAGGTATCAGCATGGTGTTGAGGGTGTCTCAGATCATGGTGAGCACCAGTCATGGATCACTGTAGTTCCCAGAAATATCAGTCTGGTGCTGATGGTGCCTTAGGTCATGGTGTACACCAGTCATGGATCAATATAGGTCCCAGAAGTTTCAGCCTGGTGCCAAGGGTGTCTCAGAACATGGTGAGCCCAAGTTATGGACCAGTGTGGGTCCCAGAGGTATCAGCCTGGTGCTGAGAGTTTCTCAGATCATAGTGAGCACCAGTCATGGATCACTGTAGTTCTCATAGGCATTGTCCTAGTGCTGAGGGTGCTTCAGATCATGGTAAGCACCAGTCATGGATCAATGTAGGTCCCAGAGGTATCAGCCTGGTGCTGAGAGTGTCTCAGATCATGGTGAGCACCAGTCATGGAAAACTATTAAGTCCCACAGGTACCAGCCTGGTGCTGAGAGTTTCTCAGATCATAGTGAGCACCAGTCGTGGATCACTGCAGTTCCCATAGGCATTGTCCTGGTGCTGAGGTGCTTCAGAGCATGAGTAAGCACTAGTCATGGATCAGTGTAGGTTCAGAGGTATCAGCCTGGTGCTGAGGGTGCTTCAGATCATGGCAAGCACCAGTCATGGATAACAGTTCAGTCCCACAGGCATTGTCCTGGTTCTGAGAGTCTCTCAGATCGCATGAGCACCAGTCATGGATCAGCGGAGGTTCCACAGGTATCAGCCTGGTGCTGATGGTGTCACAGATCATGGCAAGCACCAGTCATGGATCAGTGGAGGTTCCACAGGTATCAACCTGGTGCTGATGGTGTCATGCAGATCATGGCAAGCACCAGTCATGGACCAGTGTAGTTCCCACAGATATCAGGCTGGTGCTGAGGGTGCCTTAGATCTTGGTGAGCACTGGTCATGCATTAGTGTTCAGCAGGTTCTGCAAGCAACACAGCCTGGCAGTCTGACTAAATGATTTAGTGATGCCTTCAATCTGATTTCAGTCTGATGTCCCACTAAGTGAGTGCTGATTGTCAGGTTTACTGCAACACTGACTACCCCTCCGTTACAGGGTCGGAAGGTGTTCTTGTGTTATTACGTTTCTATGTTTCTCCGAGGGCAGAGCTGGAACTTACCCGGTGTTGAGGATATCATGCAGCACCTCACTGTTTTCATGCAAGTTGATCAGGATTTTCAATACTTGGATCTGCAAAAACACTAAATACATTTCAAATTTGTTGTGCAAAGAAAAATTACTCACCTTAGTAATTGTGTTTCTTCTAATGAAGTCTTGCTGTATTCTGACATATGCAGTTAGCCCCAGCACTTGAACTGCCCCAGAGGAAGGAATTAACTCTATGCCAGAGCACAGAACGTTGGGCTCTAACTTGGTTCAAACCTCTGTCTGCAGCACTTCAAAGTGTAACTATCAGATTCTTACGAGCTAATACTAACTACACCTCCTAAGTGGAAATTGTAAATAGAATAGCCAACAGGCAACACATTTTGGGTCCCCCAAAGACTCAAGTCGAGAACCCAAAAAAATAACCAGGTAGTAGACCAAAATATAACTACAAAAACAATTTAACTAAAAACCCACTCCCCCTTCTAAAAGGGAGGAGTGCCAGTTACACCCCTGAGGTGCAACACTGTATCTGCCAGCCCACTCCCCAAAAACAGGTTCTGAGAGGGGAGGCAGGGAGGGAGGTCAGAATACAGCAAGACTCCATTAGAAGAAACACAATTACTAAGGTGCATAATTTTTTCTTCAAACAACATGAAGTCTTGCTGTATTCTGACATATGCAGATGACCAAGCAATACCTCCCAGGAGGAGGGTACCAAACCTATTTTGGGAATAGGCTCTGCAGTACTGCTGTACCAAACCTAACATCACTTCTAGCCTGGATATCCAGAGAGTAATGCTTGGTAAATGTACGGACCATGTTCCAGGTGACTGCTTTGCATATTTCTAATAAAGGTATATTTCTGGCCACAGCTAGAGAAGCAGCTGTACCCTAGTCGAATGAGCCCTCAAGCCTGAGGATGTATTTTGCCTAACTTTTCATAGCAGAACTGTATACAAGAGACAATCCACCTGGCAATAGTTCTCTTAGTGGCAGGTTTACCTTCCCACTTCACCATAAGTGAGAAACAGCTGAGAACAGTCAAACCCTAAGTGCCTTAGTATGCTCAATGTAGTAGCTAGGTGCCCTCTAACATCCAAACTGTGTAACCTTCTTTCTCCTGAAGAAGAGTGATCAGTGAAGAACACAGGAAGAGACATGGACTGGTTCAGATGAAAATCTGAAACCACCTTGGTAAGAACCTCCTATTGGTTCTAAGGACCACCTTATCTCTATGGATTAGATAAAATCCAGCTCCACTGACAGAGCTTGTAACTCACTAATACACCTGACAAATGTGATAGCTACCAGGAACACAGTTTCCCAAGTCAAGTACTTAAGTTCTGCTGAAGCCAATGACTCAAAGGGGGTTGCATGAGCTGAGCATTGCAAACATTAAGATTCCAAGCAGGGGTAGGGTCCTTAAAGGGAGGGCTGGTGTGAAGCAAACCTTTAAAGAACTTACAGAAAACAGGGTGAGATGCCAGGGAGGAAGCCTTCCCCACTGACAGAAAAGCAGAGACAGCTGCTAAGTGCACTTTCAGAGTGGCTGGTCTGAGACTAAGGCCATTGAGATGAACCATATAATCCAGAACAGTAGCCAGATCAGTAGTGTCTGGTAAGACATCCTTACTGGAGCACCAGGTGCTAACTCTCTTCCATTTAGAATTATAAGTTTTTCTGATGGCAGGTTTTTGAGAGGTTTAAGAATATCCAGAACCCCCTGAGACAGGTGCAGACTTGCATACTCTAACTCTTCAGGAGCCAAGCCTTGAGGTTGAGAGACTGAAGATTGGGGTACCAGATTCAACCCTGAGAGGAGGTTAACAGGTTGTGCCTCTTGGGAAGAGAGATAGGGAAGATGGACTGCAAGGGACATCAACAGGGATACCAAGGCTATCTGGCCCAGTCTGGTGCAATCAGGATCACCCTGCACGGTTGTGACCTGATCTTGACCAGGAACTTGAATAACAGGGGAAAGGGAGGAAAGGCATAAAGGAATTTGCCCCCCCCAATCCAGAACCAGAGCATCCAGGGGAATTGTGCCCATGACTGGAGGTCTGCAACAGAAGAGAGGAAGTTGATGATTGTCTGGGGCTGCAAAGAGATCTATTTCTGGAGTGTCCCACCTGAGAAGACTACTTTTAAAATGAAGGGGTCCAGGGCCCATTCAGTGATGGCCCTGAGAGATCCTGCTCAGGGCATCTGCTAGCACATTGTCCTTCCCTGGTAGATGGTCCACTACCAGAAATGCCTGCAGGGCATAAATCAGAGACCAGATTTTCATGGTGTCCATGCACAAGGCTGTGGACTGAGTGCCTTCCTGTTTGTTGATGTACCACATGGTGGTGGTATTGTCTGTCCTGACCTGAACCACCTTGTTCCTTACTGAGTCTGAGAAAGCTTGGAGAGCCAGGAATACTGACCTGAGCTCCAGAAGATTGATATGCAGAAGAGACTCCTGAGGGAACCACACTCCCTGTGCTGTGAGGGTACCTAAGTGAGTCCCCCAGTCTAGGAGAGAAGCATCTGTGGTTAGCACCACTGAATGAGTCTGACTGATGAATGGGACTCCTTGCCTGAGATTGTCCTGATCCAACCACCATTGGAGAGCTTGGATCAGAGTCTGAGTCACTGGAATCAATTTGGTTAGGATCTTTCTCTGGGACCAAAAGGACCTCAGATGAAACTGAATGTCCCTCATCTGAAATCTGGCTCCCTGTACCACTGCAGTGGAAGCTGCCATGTGGCCCAGGAGCTGAAGAAAATGTCTTGTTGGTCAAGACACCAGAAGGCAGAAGGAAGAAGCCAGGTCTGTAAGGGCCTTTACCCATGCCAGAGGAAGAAAAGCCTTTGCTTGGACAGTATCCAACTCTATCCCTATGAAGGTCAGGAGTTGTGCTGGTTCGAGAATTGATTTTGGTAGATTGAGGAGAAATCCCAGGGAAGTGAACAATTGTTGTGTCACTTGCATGTCGGACTTGACTTGATCTGGGGACTGTCCCACAATGAGCCAGTTGTCCAGGTATGGAAAAATGGAGATGTTTTGTCTCCTGAGAAAGGCCACTACTACTACTGCTAGGCACTTTGTGAACACCCTTGGAGCTGATGTTAGCCTGAAGGGCATTACTCTGAACTGATAATGGCCTGAAGGCAATTCAAACCTGAGGTAGTTTCTGTGGGAGCACCTGATAGGAATGTGAAAATAGGCTTCCTTGAGGTCCAGGAGGCTAACCAATCCCTGGCCTTAGAAAGGAAGAATTACTCCTAGAGTCACCATTTTGAATCTTGGTTTGATGAGGTGCTTGTTTAGAGTATCTTAAGTCTAGGATGGCCGCCACTCTGTCTTTTGGGGTAAGGAAGTATAAAACAATAATTAAACTAAAGTCCACTACCTACAACACTTACTGTACTGCAGACAGGGATCTGAACCAATAAATAAAGACAAGAACGGTATAAAACTGACGATATTGGACCGAACCGACAAGCGACGGAGCAATCTCTGGAGCGACTGTTCAGTTAGCGGAGTAAAGGATCTGACGATTACACTTTGAAGTGCTGCAGACAGAGGTTTGAACCGAGCTCGAACCCAACGCTCTATCCTCTGGCATAGAGTTAACTCTTTTCCTTTCCGGGCAGTTCAAGTGCTGGGGATAACTGCATATGTCAGAATACAGCAAGACTTCATGTTGTTTGAACATATATTTTCCATTTAATCTGCTACAAAGCAGCAGAGTCTGTTTCAATGTTCACTAACACTATAATTTATTTCAAAAGTTCAACACCATGAAAGTCTCATTAAGGGTGAAATATCTGGTTTGCAATAAGGTTCCAGTAGGCAGGCAGTCACAAAGGTTACAAGTACAATACATTCAGATGTAAACCACAAGTCAGTTACATATTTGAACAATCAGATGTAAGCACAAGTTAGTTATGTTTGAACACTCAGATGTAAGAACATTCAGATGTAAGCTACAAGTTAGTTACAAGTACAGTATATTTAGATGTAAGCTACAACTTAGGTACAAGTACGGTACATTCAGATGCCAGCTACAAGTTAATTACAAGTACAGTACATTCAGATGCAAACTACAAGTTAGTTACACAGCACATTCAGACATAAGCTGCAGGTTAGTTATACAGTATATTCAGGCATAAGCTACAAGTTAGTTACACAGTACATTCAGGTGTAAGCTGCAAGTTACTTACAAGTCCATTACATTCAGATGCCAGCTACAAGTTACTTACAAGTACATTACATTCAGATGCCAGTTACAAGTTACTTACAAGTACAGTACATTCAGATTCCAGCTACAAGTTAATTACAAGTACAGTTCATTCAGATGTAAGTTACAAGTTAGTTACTAATATAGTATGTTCAGATGCCAGCTACAAGAAGTTACAAGTACAGTATACTTACAATATACCACAAGAGTGTGAGTGATGGCAGGATTTACCCATGCCTGGGCGTGGTTCAGTCAGGAGGCCATTGGCCGAGTGTGTGAACCACACCAAGCATGGGTAAATCCTGCCACCACCCACACCCTCAAGTGGGATATTATGATTATACAATGTCCCACTCAATTTTTGTGAGAAAAAAATAAAGGAAAAACTATTTTCTTTTTAATTTTAAAATGATTGTTTTATTTCATTTATTACTGTGCGGGGAAAAAATAGTCCTCCTCAGTTGCAGGCTGCGGCAACTGCACAGACACCCACAGTAAAGTGTTTATTCATTTATTTATTCATTACAAATCGAGTTTATAACCTTTGAGTCAGAGACTCATTTACAAAGCACCTCGTGCAGAGAGGGGGCGACATCAAGACAGTTATTACAGTGCAGATTAAAACAGAGGATAACATTACAGGTGCAGTAAAGGAACATTTAACATAGAACACTTAGGTTACATAATGTAGTACTTTGTATGTTACTTAGGTTACATAGTGTTACAAAATCGTGAGTTACACTCACGGATATAGTAGGTCCTCAGAGAAGACAGTGCGTTACATCCCTGTTTGGACCTAGTAGGGAAGGAGTGGGTCTGGGGGAGGGAGAGGCTGTCCAGTGGACGTTGTCGAGCCAGGGGGCAAGGCAGGTGGGTACCACAGGTTACAACAGGGGGTTAGTTGCACCTACAACAGCGGGTATTAAAGATATGGTTCCGAAGGGCTGTTCTGAAGGAGCCAATTTTTGGCAAGTTGGAGATGCAGCTAGGGAGGGAGGGAGTTGAACCAGGTGGGGGCTTGGTAGAGGCAGGATCTCTGGGCAAGAGAGGCCTTGGTTCTGGGCACCTTGAAAGTGGCCTTAACAGAGCTATGGGTGGTGACAGATGATGATGACTGCTATAGGGAGGTGGAGACCCCCGGGGGGGGAGAGTCCTAGCAGTGATTTCTTAGCGAGAAGGCAGGTCTGGTAGAGCAGTCACTCCTCAAAGTTGAGCAGATTGGTGGTAGTGTAGAGAAGGCAGGTGTGAGTTCGGCTGGGGGCACCGGTCAGGAGCCTACAGGCCTTATTGATGGAGAGTTGGATTTTGGAGAGGGCAGTGTTGTCAGCTGCAGTGTAGATGGGCAAGCATAGTCCACAAGGGACAAGACGGAGGAGGTGATGGCTAGCCTGAGGGCAACCTGAGGAAGGCAGTCTCTGTCCGTCTAGCTGGCCAATCCGAGAATTAATGGCAGCTGACAGGGCATTAATGTGGGTGTGGAAGGAGAGGCAGTATTGAACCTGATGCCTAGGTACTTGTATGTGGTCACTTGTTCTAGCGGTGCAGAGTGCTGGGGATAATCAAGAGGGGGTATTTTTAGCTTTATTTTGGTGGTGGGAGAAGAGCATTGATTTGGTTTTCTTTAGGTTAATGGCCAGTCTGCGGCCGCCAAACCACCTTTCAGATTGGTTGTAAGCTTGCTGGAGGGATAATTGGAGGAAGGTGGGATTGGGATGCGAGGCAATGAGGACTGCATCATCAGTGTAGAGGAGCATTTTACCGGTACATGAGTTGGGGAGGGTGTTGAGGTAGAGACTAAAAAGTATTGAACCCAGGAAGGAGCCCTGAGGGACCCTGGAGCGAACGGGAAGAGTGCTGGAGAGGGAGCCGCTGATTGTGACACACTGGGATCTAGTAGAGAGGTAGCTAGAGAACCAGGAAATGGGACCACCAGAGAAGCCAAGTTGGTGGAGAGAGTCGCAGAGAAGGCGATGACAGACAGTGTCAAAGGCCTTGGAGAGGTCAATGAACACTCCTGCAAGGCTGCCAGAGTCAAGAGCAGCATGCAGGTGTTGGGAGAATTCCAATAGAGCTGTGGTTGTACTGTGTCCTGGGAGGAAACCATGCTGCTCTGGGCACATAATGTCATACTTGGTTAGGTATTCAGAGAGCTGGATCAACACCACTTTTTCAAGGACTTTAGAGAGTGGGGGGGGTGGAGATTGGCCGGTAATTGTTGGGGGTGGACCAGTCCCCACTCTTATGTATGGGAGTGATTTCAGCAGTTTTCCAAGCACTTGGGAACGGACCAGGCATAGAGACCGGTTTAGAAGGTCAGTCAGGGGGACTAGGACTTTGTCCAAGACCATACGGAGGATCCTGGAGTCGAGGGGTCACTGCTGGGGTTGTGCCTGCCTAAGGCTTTTAGTAGGTATGGCCTGGCTTCTTGGGAGGGATAGGGTGTGCGAGGTAGAGATGGTGGGCGATGCAGGACCGGAGGAGAGAGGTGGGATTGGGCCAAAGAAGCTGCTGAGGAGCACCGAGCTTAGGTCAGAAAAGGCAGTGTTAAGGCAATTGGCTATAAGGAGTGGCTCTGTGGTGGGGGTGCCATTGATGGAGAGCTGAGATGGTGGGGGGGCGGGACTTCCCATTTGGCTCTTTCATATTATCCCAGAAGGTCCGGGCTGAACCCCAAGTGGAAGCGAGGGTGATCTGGTAGTGCTCTGCCTTGGCCTGCCTAATGGCCCAAGTGCACTTACTGCATTCTGCATTGTAGGCCTGTCTATCAGATGCCTTTCTAGATTCTACAGCAATGTGCCAGATTATCTCTGTTTTTGAGTCTCTGGAGGAGGGGTGGGGTGATCCATGGGGCACTGCATTTTTTGTAGTGGATCCTGGTGAGGGGAGCGAAAAGGTCACAAGCCTTACAGAAGGCATTTGTGAAGTGGTCAAGAGCTGAGTCATTGTCAGGGGTGGATAGGGGACCAGTCTAGCTGGGCTAGGTATTGTTTTAATTTTCTGAGGCCGGGCATAAACAGCAGTGTAGAGGCGGCCTGGGACACTGGCTTCAGAGTGGAGGATGACCAGAGACAGAAGACTGGGGTGATCACTAAGAGAGTCGGGAGGACAGTGACACCCGGATTTTGTAGGGCGATTAGATATAACATCTAGGAGAGTGTTGGTGCCAGTAGAGTGGTTGAATCTGGTGGGCTGGGTGACTAACTGGGACATATTCAGGGCAGCAAAGGGTCCCTTATATGGGAGGCAGTGGAGGCAAGCCAGTTAACATTGAGATCACCTAGGATGACTTGCTGTACTTTGTGAGAGAGAGATGTGAGGTAGTCAATGAGGACTGGACCGCTTGGTTTTGATTCCTCGAGTCGAGGAGACCGTGAGGAAGAGAGGGCCTGGCGGGGTCAGGTGTGATTTTTAAGGTGAGGGCTCAGGCTCCATAATCAAGTTTAGGAGCTGGGAGGCCTAACCTAGAAGGGAGTCCCGTACAAGCAGTGCGCAACCACCACTGCGTTTGTCTACTCAGTCTTCCCTGTAGATGGTATATCCAGGGAGGGTGATACCAGAGTCAGGGGTGGATTTGGAGAGCCATGTCTCTACCAGTGCAATTATGTCAGGTTGATGTTGAACGACCCAGCACTGGAGGGCAGCAGATTTCTTTAGGAGACTGCAAATGTTTAAGGATGCAAAGCGGAGGCCAGTTGCAGTACAGGGTTTAGAACGGCTGGAAGCAATAGGTCCTGGGTTTGGGTGTACCTTACCAGATAATAATAATGGCAGTGTAATTATTCTGGTTAGTGGCCGGTGTTGATGGAGACCCTTGGGTCGACACCCAGCTGAGGACGTTACAATCAGGGTGCATGGGATAGATAAAGTTCTTAGGGTGGGAATGGCAGGGGAGAGCTGGGTCCAGGTCAGGTCTTGGAGGGCGGAGGGAGTGGGGTGGTTGGCAGGGTGTTGGGGGCTCACGGGTATGTCGAGGGTGGAGGAGGGGTCAGTCACTGGGGGTAGTTCGGAATGAGGTGCTAGTGGAGGAAAGGTGCTTGTTGGTGTGAGGTCTGTACCAAGAGGGTGAAGGAGAGAAGACTTAGTAATGGAGTGTAGGTACCCATAGCAGCTGAGCAGTAAAAGAAGAGTGTCCAGGAGCAGTAGAGAGTATGGAGATGTAGAGCAGCTTTGGACAGTTGGGGGGAACCTCTCTAGTGGGTGAAGAGTATAAGCTGCAAATGGGAAAAATCAGTATCAATCAGTAGAAGAGGAAGGGGACAAAGACTGATGAATAGTGATAGACTGACCACACAGTAAGTGAAATGAGACAGGAACTGTATTGTGTTGGATTGGGTAAATGCTTATACTGGGCTCTCTAGTGGCTAAAAGCTTTAATCTACTAATGGAAAAGTCAGCCAAAAAAAAAAAAAGAATGCAGTTTGTTTGAGAGGAAACAGCCGAAATGGGCACCGAATCCCCTGATGAGATAAGGTGAGAGGACGTAATTAAATAGCAGGCTTGGAGGGAGGGCAATCAGAAAACAAAAGAGAAATTAACAGTTTGGGAGGGTTGAGAATTAAACAGAGATAGTTTAAGCAGGGGAAGTCCTGAAGCAAGTCGGGGGTTGGGGAGGACACTGCAGTATACTCAACAGGAGCATACCTCTCAACCTCCTGCCTCATAAATCAGGGACAAGGCTTAAAAAATCAGGGACAAAGGACCAAAATCAGGGACACATCTTCAAACTTGATGATATCCACTCAAGAAGCTAGTAGAATATGGGGCTTAGTGCAAAATGCATTTTCTAAGGAAGAACACCTCTTTAACTTTAATGTGTGACATTATTTTGTGCTTCCAACTCCCACTGTTTGGTCATGGAAACACAATTTTTAGGAGGGACAGAGTAAAATTTTGAGGCAAAATCAGGGACGTCCCTGAAAATCAGGGACAGTTGAGAGGTATGAACAGGAGAGAGCAGTAGCCTCAATATAGTTGTGGAAGGGGCTCTGATTAACACTGGGGCACAGGGCTGAAAAAAAAAAAGAACAGGCAGGGAGGTTCTGAAGCAAATTTTGTAAGGGGGCACTGCAGCAGTCTCAATTGGACACAGAGGTCAGGGGTACAGCCCACAGACTTACAGCTCAAAGAGAAGGTGCACAGGGCCCAGGGTGTTGCTGAGGTCCTGTTATTTTTTTAAATTTAATTTCTTTGTATATAACTACATTTTTAAGATGGTTGCTGGCATAGAGGAGCAGCTGGGAGAGCGAGAGGTACTATGTGTCCGCTTTTCAGTAGGTGAAAAACCATTGCCTAAATGTTGCTTCAGAGGTTAAGTATACTGCACTGGGACGGGGGGATGGGGCCATGTTTGCAGCTTCCAGAGCGGGTCTGAGTGGTTGTTTTAGAAAACCAGTACCAGTGTCTTTAGCCACCCAGTGGAAGATGGGGATCAGGGTTTCCTCACTGCGGAGAACTTGCTATGGAGACTGGCAGAGGCAAGTGGAAGGGCTGGTGATTCAGCATGTGACCATGCCGTCGTTATTCAGTGTGTCCTTTCCGGTGAATCTCGTTGCCTAGTAGTGAAAGAAAGCAGTTGTCATGAATGGCCTTTATGTTTTTAAGGGAATTTGGTAATATAGTGAAGTGGAACCAGATGGGGGGAGAAAAGTTTTCAAGTGAGCCACGTGGAAGCAGTTGCAGGGTAAGATTTTTTATGTTCTGTTTGGGCTCCTATATCACTTTCTGGAGTGTTTCGTGAATTTTTTTGTGGCCGTCTCCTGCTCCTCAATGAACTCGAAGGAGCAGCTGATTTTAGTTTTTGAATTTCCCGGTTTGTGGGCGGGTCAACATGACAGCCGCTATGTTTGATTTGGCATTGGAGCAATTCGTGTAAAGGGGGGGTTGGCTAGTTGGCACTTCTTTCCGTGGGGGTGATAGTATGATTCACACATTGTAACTCATGCCAGCCAGCCAATCAGGACGTTGTATTTTTAAAGCCATTGTATAATCAGATACAAACAACAAGTTAGTTGCACAGTACATTCAGACATAAGCTACAAGTTAGTTACACAGTACATTCAGACATAAGTTACAAGTTCGTTGCACAGTACATTCAGACATAAGCTACAAGTTAGTTGCACAGTACATTCAGACATAAGCTACAAGTTAGTTACACAGTACATTCAGACATAAGCTACAGGTTGATTTGCACAGTACATTCAGATGTAAGCTACAAGTTACCTACAAATACATTACATTCAGATGCCAGCTACAAGTACAGTACATTCAGATGCCAGCTACAAGTTACTTACAAGTACAGTACATTCAGATACAAACTACAAGTTAGTTACATAGTACATTCAGATTAAGCTACAAGTTACTTACAAGTACATTACATTCAGATGCCAGCTACAAGTTATTTACACGTACATTACATTGAGATGGCAGCTTCAAGTTACTTACAAGTACAGTACAGGTGCAGCCCGGGGCCACAATACAAAGCATCCACTGTAGATAACACAATTTACAATTACAAATGTATGCAACACAATAAATTATATCTTGCAATATGCAGGAAATAATTTAAGATCACGCAACAATGCAGGCTAAAAACATGTACACACAGGAACTGTATTATAGTGCAGCCTTCTCTGGTTCCTGGGAATCAATCAGGAGCAGGAGAAACTGCAGAACTAATGAAAAAATCTAAATTACATCACCCTAAGGGTGCTGAAGGGAGCTGAAGAAATAACATTGCTGTGCCTTTGTGTGAAACTCTGCTCATATATTGTAAACAGTTCTCTCACAACACACCTAGAAATGTACTACTAATAACTATGTTAACAATGCTTTTTTAATATAACAAGCAGATGTAGTGCTTCTCTCCCCACCTCGGATGTGGAACACCCCACTTTAACGTTACTGCATGAGCCAACAGCTATATACAGAACGAGAGGAACTGTGGGTCTGAGTGCTGACTGGCTGAAATCCTGTAAATGATTTATAATAACTGGTCAGCAATTTTTTGTATGTGCTGTTTGAGTTAATATTTTCCATAATAACCCACGGGTTGTTATGGAATTCACACACTGGCATTCACAAATAGTGCTGTTTTATACGCTTTTGTTTGTGTATGGGTGGGATTAACAGTTCACAAACATGGCGTGCCTTCACCGCTTAACTTAGAGCTTTAGAATAGGATCCGCTTTCATGTATTTTATTAGTGTTATTAAATTTATCTGGTTGATCCTGCCATTCGTCCACCTTTGGGATGTATCCAGCGCGATCTTGACCGGAGCTGTGACGGCTGCTGGTGTAGCACTTTTTAACCGCGATCCCAACTACCAGAATGTAAGTTTAGAATTAAAATAACCCCCCTCAAAAACCCAGAAGCAACAAAAATGAAAATGAGAATGTTAATTCTCCTGAAAGACGTGTGTGTGTGTGTGTGTGTGTGTGAGTGTGTGTGTGTGTCTTTCATTCTTTCACTAAAGTCAGGTTGCAAAAAAAAGGAAGGAGAGAAATTGCTGACCAGCAATTATAAAAAATAAATGATGGGGTAGTGCGGTATGAGAATTTAATGTAACCCTTGGTGTGGGATGCTTTTAATAAACCCCTCGGGCTTCACCCTCGGGGTTTATGTAGCATCCCACACCTCGGGTGTATATTAAATTCTCATACCACACACTACCCCATCGTTTATCCTCTATATAATTCCTAGTGAGCATTTATAATGCTCAGATAACCAGTTGGTAAAGATGCATTACAATCACTCAGTTACAATTATGCGTTACAGCTAGGCAGTTGTAATCATTCTGTGTCAGTCAAGCTTGAACTGTAAGGGCGAGTGCTAGTCACACAACTGCCACAGAAATTAAAAATGCTCACTAGTAATTATAAAAAAAACAGACATGGGTGGGTTTGTGTAAACTAGAATTTAACATACACCTTCCATTTAGAATGCTCTTCTTTCAGGGTTTCTGTAGCATCTCACATCTCAGGTGTGTGCAAAATTCTGATTTCACACACCTACCCATGAATTATTCTCTATATAGAGAATACTGGATAGGCAACTATGCACAACTAGTGTGTTCTGCTACAGAGGGGTTCTGATACCCTCTGATCTCAAGAGCGAAGCTTGAGAGGTCCGTGGCAATCAGAACCCTGAGGTGGCAGAACACACTGGTTATGCATACCTCCAAGGTGGCAGAACACACTGGTTATGCATACCTCCGAGGTGGCAGAACACACTGGTTATACATACAGTTGCTCATCCTGTATTTTTTATAGTGTATAGTATTTGCAAACCACAGCAGTCAGAACATGGAAATGTTCTGACTGCTGTGGTTTGCATTTTATAATTAAATTTCCAAAAGTATTTCACAACAATGTAGGACATTGGTGGCCAATACGAGGATCTCAAAAGATATTTGGTGGATCTTGGGGCAAAGCTAAACAAGCATTAAGCAGGGCTGACTGCGTGTTAAAAAAAGTAATTCTTGTACTTTTTGTTCACTTTATTGTTGGTGGATCTCAAGAGTTTTTTGAGATCCACCAAAATGGATCCCAATACAAGGTGTATTTGCCATCACTGTTTTAGGACATATTTATTTTTTTAGAGGAGCAGATTAGATCATTACAGATTTTTAGTCCTGTTATTTTCTAGTCTCCAAATCCCTAATTGCAGGTACCAGTACAGTCTGGATACAGCTACAGAGGACATCATGTTCTGTCTGACCGATGAGGTCCTTAGCTACAGTACATCACGCATCAGCAGGGTTTTATTGTTGACCTGTACCTTGGCATCATTGGAAGCTGTCTGCAGAAGTCTCACAAACTCAGGGATTGACTTTCTCAGAAGGCGGTGGATCCTGGGTTGCGAGGTTAGGGTGCCTAACAGCTTCAAGGCAGCCATCTGAAGGTCAAGCTCAGAGCTCATGAAGGAAAGCTCGACAACACGAGGGACATATTTCTTCAAAAAGAAGAAAATTGAAGATAAGCACGACAAGCAGCCCATTCTTTGTATTATTTAAGTATGTTGCTAATATCGACTACTTATGGCTTATCAGGACAGGCAGCACTATTTTTGTGAAGCGCTCCGAGCTTCTATCTATCTATTCAGTAGCTCCATTACTGAAACAGAGCAGGACATGCCTGCCAAAGCATTATCGACTGTCCTTAAGAAAGGGTCTCTTTCTAAAATGGTTGCTGAAATGCCTTACACTTAGTCCTCCCCAGCATGCTGATGTACCCTCCACAGCTGTTGCTGAATGTTATAACAAGATGGCTGTCAATTAACCAGACTTCTGATCAGTATAGATATACCTCCCTGCCCTCACCCCTATAAGGTGGCGTGTAATAAAAGCTCTGCACAGACTGGATCACCACCTCTATGATCTCCTAACCCCATGCACCCCAGCCTACAATCTGCCCTTGCCCCCTATAAGGTGACACGCCACATAAGGCTGAGCGCAGACTGGTTCTGCACTATCTCCATCATCTGACTCACACACCCTTCCCATGATCTGCACTCACTCTCTGTAAGGTGGCGTGTCATATAAGGTACTGTGCAGAGTAGGTCAGACTCAACACTATACACATGACCTCACAACTCCATTCTCACCTGCCTGTGATCTGCGCTCACTCCCTGTAGGGTGGTGTGTTATATAAGGCTTAGCACAGGCTGGGTCAGCGCTATCCCTGTGATCTCCTCACCCCATTCGCACTTGCCCGTGATCTGCCCTCACTCCCTATAAGGTGGCGTATCATATAAGATGCTGCACAGACTGCATCAGCACTATCTCTATGATCCCTTAACCCCACACAACTCTACCCGTGATCTGCACTCACTCACTATAAGGCAATAGTTCTCAAACTCTGTCACAGTGAGCCTCCCCAAATCCATGGAAAAGATTTTGAGCCTCCCCAAAAACTAAACAATCCTGCGGCCCGTCGGCTGTGATGGATTTCCACTTGCGGCGCGGCGGCCAGGATTGAGGCGGACCCGAGTCGTCGGAGGGCTGGCCGAGAGATGATTGAGCGCCCGTTGACTGCTCTCCTTCTCCGGGAGTGGGTTCGGTATCCGGGCGATGGGGATTTCAGCGGAGGCTAGAACACCCATGCTGCCGCCAAGAGCATTGGAGGCGGGGCAGGGCGTCATGCGTCATTGCGTCCCGCCTTCCCCAGAAAGCGGAAAAAGGGCGGTTGCGGCCACCCTCCATGAAGCCGCCACGGCTTCGATTAGCCCCAGGCCAAGTCCTCCGCCGATTACGGTCTCTGTGGGATGTTCCTCCTCAATCCCGTGGCCCGCCCATGAGGGGTAAGCCACGGGGTATCGGAGAGACTAGAGGCCATTTGGGGTGGAAGCGGTGGTCCGTGACCAGGTTGAGAGTACCGGGTGGCCGGCAACCAGGTTGGTGGAAAAAATGTAAATAAAAAAAACCAAAAACTGAAACAATCTTGGGCCTCCCTAAAGAAAAATAACATACTGTACTTTGTGCAGTACACCATGAATAAATTGAAACCCCTTTGAGTACTTGGCTCACATTCAGTTCTTTGTCTTATACTGATGTGGAACTTTTGAAAAAGAGCTCCTCTGCTCAAAGGTGTTATCTGAATAACAAATAAACAAATATTATTATTCAGCTTATTGTACCCCACAGGCCAGCCTACTTGCTCTGCTGTTTTCATTCTTGAACCATTGTTACCCCTTGTTGCAGTACCTTCATGGGTCAGACTACTTTCTCTGTTTCCTCTCTCTATGAAATTACCTTCCTACATACTTTACCTCTCCCTCTCCTTCCCTGCTCCTAAGCAACTTCTCTGGGATTACTTTGCTCCTTCCTGCTATTGCTCTTAGCACTTCTATGCTCAACCCTTGTATTGGGGCTGTTCTGCCATCAGCATGCAAATTGATCAATTACCACCACTCATTATTAGTTTATTGTTCATATGTTTACACTATTGTTCCTTGTGTATTTCTTGATTGTTTTGCAGTTACCTTTTGAAATGTATTCACTCCCTACCCTTCCCCGAGTACACCTGAAATGAGCCTTGGCTCATTCACCTTCCCTTGTCACCAATTAGTAAATAAATGCATAGAATTCACCTACTATTATCCTCTTTCAGTTTGCTTCATCTCTTCACATAAAATATATTTAACTCAAAATTTAAATGCAGCACTTTTTTTAGACTTGCTTGAGCCTCCCTTGGAACAGGTTGGGGCTTCCCCAGAGAGGCTGGCCTCACCATTTGAGAACCCCTGCTATAAGGTGGTGTGTCATATAAGTCTCTGCACAGCCCGGTGTCAGTACTACCTCTGTGATCTCCTAACCCCATATAACCCTGCCTGTGATCTGCGCTCACGCCCTATAAGGTGGAGTGTCTATCTGCACTCTACCAGGGCAGCCCTTCTGAAGGATCTGCACGCTCATCTAAAGTCCTCAGGGGTCAAGCTTTTCATGGTGGCAGTCCCAGCACTATGAGACAACTGCAGACTGAATGAGAGTGGTTCAGTCACCCTAGGGACGTGTGGGTGACACTCCTATTGCTGTAGAAGATGCTTCAGTCGTCTCATAAATGGATTATAATCATGTAACTATGACACTAATGGCATAATGAAAACATTGAAAAAGGTGCCTTTTTCTGTTAATTACCTCAATATAATCCCAGTTCTTGCTAGCTTTGGCAACGGAATTCAGTGCGTTTAAACATTTCACTTTGACCAGAGTTCCTTTGTCCTCCATTGACGATGCAATAAGGTTAATTTCTTCTTCTGTACATGTCAGCTCCTTGTGCGACAAAGAACATGTCAGTCAAAAATGTTCTGTCACCTGTATGAGTTCTGTTTTACCTGTCCTGCACTAAAATCAGTCCACAATGAACGCCTTGGTCTGGTCAGGAGACAGGATTTATATATCTTTTGAATGCCCATCTCCACCACCACACCTGGCAGAACCCTTCCTCTGGCTGGGTAAGCAGATGTCTTCATGGCCAGTACTGTTCCTTGAGTGGCCAGCAGGGGGTGCACAACTGCTCCCTGGAAACTGAGCACTTCACCTCTGTGATTCCCACAGCTCCCAGCTTCCCTCAGCATGGGTCTCTGGGGCTTGCTTCTAAAACCTGGTCACTAGGTAACTGCAGATTCAAGCTGTCCGAGGTGATTGGGTTTACAGATCATATGACCACTTCTGTCCAGTCAGATGATGGGCTTTGCAAAGCTCTGTCCACCCAGGTGATGGGTTTAATATACCATGTGACTACATCTGTGACACATATATACCATACCTCACATCCAACCTCAGCATTACCTGCAACCCATAACCCATATATCTTGCTTTGTGACCTGCACCCATACAGTTAGCTCTGCTCCTATGCCACATGCCTCTTGCAGCATATGTTTAGCATTCCCCAATTCACTGTGCCATTCCTACCTCACAGCCAAACAGGTGGATACAGCTGCTAATCTGATGCAGCGTGAGTGCCTTGGCGTAGGAGTCCTGATTCTGGCGGAGGAGCTCAAAAAGCCTCTTTAGTTCCTTAGGGTTTTCGAGCAGAGGGATGTCTTCACTTTCAGTCAGCACTGATCAGCCACATGAAGGAGAGAGGAAAAAAGGTAAGAAAGCTGATGGACTTACAGCAGTAACATTCAACATATGTGGGTGGTAAGAAGGGTGTCCTAAAGATCCCCTATGTCCTTGTGGAGGACTGTGTTACTAAGGTCAGTGCAGAGGCCATGCTTGTTGCACGAACCTTCTGGCCAAAATCACGACCACAAAACTGAGTCTCCCAGCATAGAAATAGCTTGCATGAATTGGGGAGATGTAGTCTGTCTCCTTAAATCAGACAGTGTTTGGCTGGGACGTATCCCATGTCAGAGTCTGGTGTTCAGAACCCAGACAGCTTAATCTGGATGAGGAGTCTCCATTAGCCATAAAGAAATGCTTTGGACAAGTCCTTAAAAAACTGGAAGTCTGGCCTTGGGGAAGGGGGAGGACTGTGATGGGGGTGCTGTGAGAAGCAAATAAGTACTTAGCTTTCTCTTTTGGCTTTGTGGCAGAATGCAGTTTTGGGAACCTGAGTTTGAATCCTGTGGTTTGAAAATATGAGGCTGCAGTACCAGAAAGTACACAGCAGATGGCAGCAAAGCCAGAAACCTTCACTGAGACATGATGCATGCCCAGAAGGGGAAACCCACATACCAGTAAAGTATACTAATGCGCATAAATACCTTTAGGGAAGGAATACCACTGGAGAGAATAAAAATGAAACAGAAATAACACAGAAAGGTAAACCAGTGTACTGTATTTATAGCGTGTGGTGGAACGCTATTGTGTATAGAGAGCCATACACAGGAAAAAGTTGTTTTGCTGTAGTAGTGACGTAGCTACTAACGCCGAACGACTTTTCATTCTGCATTAGTAGCTACATCACAATACAAATGCCCCCATCAGCCTGTGTCATTGGTCACTGGCGGGTGAAGAGTTGGGCATGTGAGCTGGCTGGTGGGTGGTTGCTGGTGAACTGCAGGTGGCAGGGAGGAGAGACTAGATGCCAAAAACAAGAAAAGTAAGCAATTCTGGGCTATTTTATACCATACGCTACATAGAATAGAGTGTGGTAGCCCCAATCTACATTCAGCTCTTCTTACACCTAAGTAGGTTACCATGATGTCAAAGGACCTTGACAGCAACGTCATGGTAACCACTCAATGTAAGAACAGTATTGTTGTGTATAGGCTACATACACTATCCTACATATTACACCTTTACACCCCATGAGTGCTTAAGTCAGCTAATATAAATTCACACTATATATAGGATAGTGTATGGAGTTCAGAAATCATACTATTCTCATGTCCTAGGAGCTTCATGATGACAAGGACCTCAAGAGCAAAGCTCGAGAGGTCCCTGTCATCATGGAACCACAAGGTATCTGAATAGTGGGTTGTATTTGGGGTCCCATAGACTTTTCTATATAGTGTATGGTGACCCGAAAACAGGATCGCTTACATTTTTGGTGATAGTGTGCCATATTTTCTTCAATCTGTAGTGAGTGTTTGCCAATGGGGGCCCGCACTCCTCATCTATCCACCTGCCAGCCAGCTCGCAATATGTAATTCAACCGCCCCTGTCCTATGAACAGTGCTGGTGGGGCGTTTACATTGTGATGTAGCTACTAACACAGAATGAAAAGTGGTTCTGCGTTAGTAGCTATGTCACTACAACAGAACAACTTTTGACAGTGTATGGTTTCCAAACACAAGGGCGTTCCACCATACACTATAAATCAAGGGTTCACCTTATTTGCTGAGTGTAAATGGCTCATATGTTCCGTGTCTCTATAAAAGATGTGTGGATAATAAGATTTTGGGGATGACTGAATTTTATGACATGACTGGTATCTAAGATGGCAGCAAAATTACCAAAACTACCAAAACAGTAAAACAGGACATGATGTTGCCACACAAATCAATGATGGGGGCATGACATTGGCACACTATCAAATCAATGATGGGGGCATGACATTGGCACACTATCAAATCAATGCTGGGGACATGACTTTGGCACACTATCAAATGAATGCTGGGGACATGACTTTGGCACACTATCAAATGAATGATGGGGTCATGATGTTGGCACACAAATCAACAATGGGGACATGACATTGGCACACAAATTAATGATGGGGACATGCTGTTGGCACACAAATCAGTGATGGGGAAGCTGGCTCAGTGGCGTGGCAGTAGCACTACTGCCTACCATGCCAGCAGCCCGAGATTGGGAGCAATCTCGGGTTGCTTGGGGCTGGGATGGGACAGTATGAGCGACGAATGGACTTCTTGCCTCTCCCAGGGAGGGAGGTGTGTTGCTCCCACCAAATGACTGCCACAGGTGGAGGCCTGGTGGCAGTGTGGGCTTGCAGGACAGCAAATGAAAGGAGGGAGCTGCAGTACTTCCGCACTGCATGCATGCCTTCACATGCATGTATATCTGCGTGTGCACCCCACATGGGGATCATGAAGAAAACCCCAGGTGGAAAAGTGGCGAGGCAAACACAAATGACACTTTGTACGCCGACCCCAACCCACTCCTCCAGCAGAGACCTGGAAGCCAAGTACTGGATGTGGACTTTGGGGAGGGGGAGGATGGCCTTCCCCCTCCTGACCCCACCACATGGGGCAATCCATGGAAGTCAGTTGTACAGTAAATCCCGGGAGGCAGGAGACAGTGGGGTGGTGGGGTCAGGGCTGAGGAGCTCAGCCTGCCTCAGTCACCAGCAGAAACCAACTGATTTAAAAAACAAAACAATGATGGAGGAATGCCCTAATTATAATAAAAACATTCTTCTTCTGTGTGAGCACTGTCCTCTGCACCCCCCAATCTTTGATTAAATAGAGTGTAACAACCCCCACCCCACAGTCGGGAAGGATATTGCTACTAGCCATGGCCAGAAGAGGGAGAAGTGCCCTGGCACTGCCCTCACGAGAAAAAGCTGGTGAGAGGAGGCACTGAGGTAGTATATAGGCAGGGTGCCTCAGTGCACCAGAATTAGCGAGAGTTCAAAGGAGAGAGTGGTAGTCAGTAGAGAGAGACTAGAGGGTGGAGGAGGCTAATCCTAAGGTACCTACACCAGAAGAGTGCCTTGAGTACCAGCAGGGAATTGGATGACATCTCCAGCAGGGCACTGGATGCCAGGGATCCTGGTGTGTCTATAGGTATTGCTGCATGCGATGTCTCAGCAGGTGACTGGCTGCAAGACTCAGGCAAAGAGCACAGGTATCCAGTTGCTTGCTCCCACTTGTAGACTTGGGCATCATGCTGCCATCAATGCCAGAGGGTGGCAAGAGGTCAGGGAAACCTTTTGTCTGCAAAGGTTTCAGAAACATCAAGGTCCCTCATCCGAGATAATTCCCAACCTGCCTTCTTGCTACACAAGGTTTTGGGACTTAGCTATAGTGGGGGAGTATAGTGGGACTACTAGAGGCTGCAAGCACCCCAGGAAATGTCTCCTCAAGAGACATTTCACAGTGGCTTTTGGGCCTAAGAGCGGGTTTCCCAAAGAGGGATCACTGTGCACATCCTGGAAAGGGGACATCCTGAAGATAAAGTGCAGAGACCATGGAATATGCCATAGACTGGTGAAGCAGGTACTGCTCAGTACAGTGCCTTTAAGGTAGGAGACTGTATTTCCATGAATGGTGAGGAAGGATGGATCCCTCAAATATAGAAAGGTGTCTGTGACCTGGCTAGTGAAATGCCACCTCAGGGCAGGAAATGGGAAGCCCTGAGGGCACACTGAAGTGTGGTGTATAGGGTCAGCCTCCCTGTAGGTCATTGAAAAAACTGAGAGCACTAGGCCATGGTGAGCAAAAGCCCACCTTGCAGGGTTTCCCTCAAACAACTAGTCCACCCTGATGTAGGGACACCAGCTGAACATGCCAGTTCTGTGTTAACACAACAAAACACCACAGGAAGCAGTGACCATTGATGAAACAGCAAAAGGCAGGATTCTGACAGAGTGATGAAATAGAAACACCAGGTACACTTTGCCCAAGAAGATGGCCATGGCAGCTGTGTATGTCTGTGCCAACTGGTTTACAAAGGACAGGGCGAGCCAAAGGGACTGGGCTAATAGGAATCCATGGAAGGTTGCTAAGGAAGATTTAGGGTATTCTGTAATAAATTGGATATGAACTGATAGATCAGGAACCCTAGACCAGCAGTAGCAATGTAAAAAGTAACTTCATCAGAAGTGGCCCAGTAACTAAAGCTCAAGTGCTTGGGGTCTCTAGTGTTGTGTGTTTTATTTCCACACCCGTAGGTGCCCATGTTCCATCATCATCTACAGGAAGTCAGGCAACCTATTACTGTTGATTGCAAAGGGCTCCCGGCAAGCATACCCTCAATACCCCTAGACATGGATGTTCCCCGGGCCATTCCAGCCCTCATCCAAAGCATCTGTGAAGGTCAGTAGCTGTGCACCTGCAACTACTGGGACCCCGCTCTGGAGATGGCTTAGTTTAGCCCTTACCCCAGCCAGTTCCACAGTGAGTGCTGCAAACCAGCTGATCACTGGGGGAGGGGGGACTCCTGTTGAAATCTCATTTTGGTAACCTCCATCACCATTTTGGAGCCTGACTACCCAGATCTTATAATAATGACCCCCCCCCGATGAATGCTGTTCGTTTATGTCACATTATTTTGTTCAGCAGTTAAAGAGCTAGTGTACTGCCTAAAACAAACATTTATTTTTTAAAGCAGTCAACTGTTACCTTTTATAACCGAGGTACTTTTTCTTTTGGTTTTTGAATAAATTGTTTACCTGATGTCAGTAGGTGTGATATGTCGAACAGCACTCTGCCTGACAGCTGACATCTAGCTGTGTTCCCCCCATTACATCATTACATAATCAGCACTGTGACCTCACTAACTGTGACATCACTGCTGCTTCGGAACAGCCACTCAGTAGCTGCCAGGTTACTTGCCTGTGATGTCACTGTCAGTGAGATCACAATGCTGATGTTGTAGTGGGGGGAATATGGACAGACACGTCAGCCACCAAACTGAGAGCTGTTCCACATATCCAGCACAATATTATCACATAGACAACTTTCTAATGAGCAAAAGGAAAAGAAAGATACTTCAGAAATAAAAAGTTACAACTGACTACTCAAAAATCTGTTTCATTTCATGTCTGTCTGTCTGTTTTGGTTCCACAAGCTCTTTCATACCACATCTGTCACAATACTAATGAAGGAAATGTGGAAACATTTAATTCAAAACTGAAAAACGCCAGTAAAGAAAATATTGTAAAAACAAAACACAGTATGGGGGGGCAAAGCCACCAAAACAATCCAACTGATTACTAGCGCACAAACATGAGTAGCGGCTATCACTGGGCCCTACAATTTTCAGTTACACTGCACAGTCACCGACGCCATCATGGGGTACCAGCACAGTGTCAGGACCAGAAGCTGCTAACACATCAGTGCAGTGCTTAACCTACCCAAGGAGGAGCACATCCTTGTGGTTGTGCCTTCACACTTTCTGCTGGCCTACGTGCCCAGGCCGGGCAGTGAACCTGGTTCCCCAGAATGCTACAATGGCCCCTTATCACTTTACATTCCCCAGATAACATTGAACATACATTAATGGTGTAGCTGGAGCACTAAGGACCCTCTCTGCATAATGCTCGCTAATGTGAATGCTACACCACACTATCATGAAGTCACAAACAGTTGGAAGTAGGTGAGAGGATGCATAAAATACAAGCAACCCAATCAACAAGTATCAAAAAAAAAACAACAGAAGAAATGGAGAAACGGGGGGCCCTTCACCTTCAAAAAAAAAAAAAAGAAATTGGTTATTTTTTTAAGAGTTTAAAATAGGGGGGCTCTGTCCCCTTCTCAGATGTGGCATGGAGTTTCAGATTATGTGCGATCTGTGACGGTTTATTGTATTTAATTATTTTGTTTTACTCCTGTGTTTTGTTTACTCTCCCGGGTCACCCTTGAAATGGGACGGTCCATGTCCTTTGGTTCTTACCCGATTAACAAAACCTTAAATTAACAAAATCTTAAAAATATATATATTTATATTTAAATTGTGCCGTGAAGTTCCAAATCTCTGGGGCCGCTCATTTCTGGGGAATGACTGCCATTGTTAAATACAAGTGAGGGATTCCTGGGGTTAGAAAAACAGAGTATTATACATAAAAATGGCTCACATACTGTTTACACTGCACAAAATGGCATCCAAGATTTAATGTGGGATTTTGATGTCAGTCGTAGACAACTGACAAACACTTACATTTTGATTGAATAAAACAGGAAAAGTTTACAATCTACCAATGAGTTTACACTGTAAAATATGCAGGTGAAATCCAGTGTGGCAGATGAGATTTCCAGGAGAGATTCTGTAACTTTGAATTGAATCCCAAAAATCATGGGCACCATATTGGTTAAGTAGAAACTGCATCTGCTGCCATAAAGCATTTACTAGCAATAACCAGAGGGGGTGGAGCTTGCAGCCAACCATGGTAGGCACGTTTCAGTGTGTAGCTTCGGTAGTTATGGAATATTGCTTGCAAATTTATTATTTTCAAACAAGTTTGGCGATCTACTGTTATAGTTTGATAGCTCTCACCTTTCTGACCTGTTAGATGTCAGATACTTTGGGTACCTGTGTACACCTGGAGACAGTGAATAGAAAGCAATGTCCTCCTTCTCCGCAGCCAGCAGCCCCAGTGGGAAAGATGTTGCTCCCGATAGGGAACAGAAGACATTAAATAAGGCCATTCTGCAGGTGGTCTGAGACCTAGACTGTAAAATGGACTCATTTAATTCTAGGCTGATGGTGTTGGAGACCAAAGTGGACGTGGTTGCAGTGGGTTCCAGGAGGCAGTTGGGATGAACCATAAAACCCTAACTACCACATAAGGGATGGCGCAGCAGAATAAACTTTGCAGAGCGTGGCTGGAGCAGCTTGTAAAGGCCTCCGGGAGCTTAAATGTCTGATTCATTGGTCATCCGGAGGGAGATGATTGACAGGAGTTGGCTTGATTGTTGTCTGATTATCTAAAGGACCTGTTACAGTCAGGACTGCATTACTGTCACCAAGGCATACTGAATATCATCCCAGAAGAAACCAGCTGATGACAATCTCCACACACCCTGTTCCTTGTTACGGATGACATGCATGAAAGATTGCATCCTTCAAGTGGCCTGCATATTGGGCCAGTTAATGACTTCAACAGGATTACAACTTGTTTCCTCACTTGAGCTTTGCTACTCGGGAACAGCAACAGTGGCTCAATAACGTTTTAGCAGAGCTCAGAAAACTGGGCATCGTCCATGGCTTGTAAGTTTGCTTGGGGGGGCAGTATAGTGTAGCGGTTAACTTAAGAACACTGAGTTGCAAACCTAGAGAACTGGGTTTGAATCTCATAGCCAACACTGGCATACTGTGTGACTATGAGCAAGTCATTTAACTTCCCTGTACTCCCAGGATGCACCTGGAAACAAGCTTTGGGTTAGTGTGTTTATCCTGGCCAAAAATTGTAAAAAAAATAAAATAAATAAATTCCAGTGCATCTCACATTGTCATGTGCTGGCAGTCAATACCGGTATACAGACCCTGCAGACACAAGGAGATGGTACAAAATCAGAAACTGCTTTGAGGTGAGAGACCAGGGAGCTGGCGAGGACGCCAATGAAAATGAGTAACTCTGTGTTGTTTAAGGTGCTCTCTCATTATCCAGTCCTGGGTAAGACTGTCTTCACATGGGCTGATGTTTCTCTGACAAAATCATTGTTCCGAGATGTTAAATGTCCTCGTGGAAAGTGATTTTCTAACTGTTTGGAAAATTATGAAATGGTGGTTATCCTTCTATCTGTGTGCAGAGCTCTGGCTGGGGGTAGTTCAGGAAGTGATGTGAAACCACTGGTGGCTGTAGTTGATGAAGGCACATCCTGGGCCTCCAGCATTCCAGAAGGAACGTCGACCTCCATGTGGCCATGGCTCATTACCCTACACTGAATGGTAAAGTGGCGGGCCGGGGGGGGCAGGTGCGAATAACGGTTCCTTGATTTTCAGAACAACTTCCTTCTAAAGGGAGATATCTTTGTCTTCAGATTAAATCTCTTGGCTCTCTTTATCATTTTTTACCCCATTTAAGATTCTCGGTAGCAACTCATGTGATGGGAGCCCTCCTGAATTCACGTAACTGTGCAACACATAGCTCTGCTCAGAAACGTAATGGTTTAATGTACAATTTTACAGTTCTTTGCCTGTGACATGCAGCTTTTTTTGCAATTTATAGTAGGTTATTTGTAACCCATAGTTCTTACTTTAAATAAGAAATCTGTTACAAACTAATTTTCATGAAGTTTAAAGGCGATAAGTGGGGATAGTAAAACTACATCCGGTGGCTTTAAATAGTTTTCTGGTCTTTATAAGGTTTAGAAACAGAAACATAGAATTTGTTGCAGAAAAGGACCAGAAGGCCCATCTAGTCTGACCTATTTTCCTTGTCTACTACTATACCCTGGACCTCATTTGGTCACGGTGTCCCTCACTCCTCCATTTCCTCTGCCTATTATGCCCCATGTTCCTATTCCACGTATGCTTGAAACTACCACTATCTTTGTCCCACCACCAATATTTCCTCACATCCCTCTTAAACTTTTCTCATCTGCCTTCATTGCATGCCCCCGTGTTCTAATGCATCTCTTTCTCTGAAGGAGATTCCCCTCCTGCAGCTTGTTCACCCTGTGAGGTACTTATAGGTCTCAGTCATATCCCCTCTCGCTCTCCTCCAGGAGGTATACATGTTGAGCTCCCTCAGCCTCTCCTCATGTTGTTTTTGGTCGCACTTCTTTGGACTGCTTTCACCCTGTCAATGTCCTTGAGGAGGTACAACCACCAGAACTGGACACAGTACTCTAGGTGGGATCTCACTAATGAATGATACAGTGCAACACCTTCCTTCTTCTGCTAGAAATCCCCCTCCCTATGTACCCCAGCATCCCACTAGCCTTGCCTACAGGCCTTGCCACACTGTCCTGCCACCTTGAAATCATCAGATATGATTACCCCAAGGTCCTTTTCTTGCGTGGGGACTGTAAGTACCTTCCATCTATCTTACAGTGCCTTCAGAAAGTATTTCTCCCCCTCCTTGGATTTTTGTCACATTTGTGATGTTGCAAACTCAAATTAGAATACATTTATATGGGATTTTTTGTCACATTATAACACAAATTACTCTATAATGTCAAAGTGGAATGAAACTTCTAAATTTTTGTACATGTATGACACTCCAAATTGAGCTCAAGTGCATCCAATTTCCTTGTGAGATCACTCTAAAACTTGAATGGCGTCCACCTGTGGTCAGTTCAAATGGTTGACATGATTTCAGAGGAAATACACCTGTCTATATAAGGTCCCACTGTTGACAGTGCATGTCAGAGCAGAAACTCTACCATGAAGACCAAGGAGCTGTCCGTAGAACTCCGTGATAGAACTGTGAGGAGGCATAGATCTGGGAGGGTATAAAAACATTTCTAGGGTGTTGAAAGTTCTCAGGAGCACAGTCAAGTCCATCATTAGGAAATGGAAAGATTACGGAACCACCCAGACTCTTCCTAGAGCAGGCCGTCCTCCCAAACTGAGCAACTGGGCAAGAAGGACCTTGGTCAGGAAGTGACCAAGAACCAATGACCACCCTGACAGAACTACAGAGTTCCATGGCTGAGATGGGAGAACCTGTCCAGAGGACAACAATCTTTGCAGCACTTCACAGATGTAGCCTCTATGGGAGAGTGGCTAGTTGGAAGCCACTCCTGAGAAAAGGCCACATAATAGCATGCCTGGAGTTTGCAAGAAGGCACGTGGCAGACTCTGAGACCATGTGGCAAAAGATTCTCTGGTCTGATGAAACAAAAATTGAACTCTGGCCTGAATGCAAAGCGCTATGCCTGGCGCAAACCGAACACAGCTCATTACCCGTGTAACACCATCCCTACCATGAAGCATGGTGGTGGCAGCATCATGTTATAGGGATGCTTTTCAGTGGCAGGGACTGGGGCACTTGTCAGGATAGAGGGAACAATGAATGGAGCCAAATACAGGCACATCCTTGAGGAGAACCTGCATCAGTCTGCAATAGACCTTGGACTGGGGTGAAGATTTACGTTCCAACAGGACAACGACCCCAAGCATACAGCCAAAGCAATACTGGAGTGGCTTCAGAACAAGAAGGTGAATGTCCTTGAGTGGCCCAGCCAAAGCCCAGACTTGAATCCCATTAAGAATCTGTGGAAAGACTTAAAGATTGTGGTTCACCGACACTCCCCATCCAACTTGACAGAGATTGAGCAAATCTGCAAGGAAGAATGGACGAAAATCCCCAAATCCAGATGTGCAATGCTGATACAGACATACCCAAGAAGACTCAAAGCTGTAATTGCTGCAAAGGCGCTACAAAAGTATTGACTCAGGGGTGAATACTTTAAACAAGATATTTCAGTTTTAATGTTTCATACATTTTTGTTACACAATACAAATATTTTGGCCCCTTTAAATTGTTGAGTATGCTGTGTGAATCAAGGGGGAAAATCATTTCAATGCATTAAAAATTCTGGAAGTAACACAACAAAATGTGACAAAATCCAAGGGGGGTGAATACTTTCTGAATGCACTGTATACATAATTCCTGGGTTTCCCTGCCCCAGGTGCATGACTTTGCACTTTTTGGCATTGAAACCTAACTGCCACACCTTATATGACTCTTCTTATTTCCCCAGATACCTTTGTATTCTCTCCACCCCTCTTGGGTGTCCACCCTGTTGCAGATTTTGTGTCATCCACAAAGAGACACACTTCCCCTCCAGTTCTTCAGCAATATTACGTGTAGAAGACATTGAAGGGCAGGTCCCAGTACTGATCCCTGTGTTACTCCACTAGTCATTCTTTCATCCCCCAAGTGACTGCCATTTATCACCACCCTTTGCATCCTATCTTTTAACAGTTAGTTACCCAACTACCACCTTCTACCCACCCCAGACTGCTAAATTTCTTAATTAGCCTAATGGTGGCACAGTGTCAAAGGCCTTACTGAAGTCCAGGTAAGCCACATCCACTGCCTTTCACTGGTCCACTCCCTAGTCACCCAGTCAAAGAAATCTACAAGATTTGTTTGACATGGCGTCCTGTGAAGCCATGCTGCCTGTGGTCCTGTAGCCCTCTCGTCTCCAGGTTCTCCATCCACATTGCTCCTTCAGCAGGGTCTCCATTAATTCCTCACCACTGATGTGAGACTGACTGGCCTGTAACTGCTAGCCCCTGCCCTACTGCCACTCTTGTGCAGAGGGACTACATCGGCTCTCCTCCAGTCCTTTGGAACTACCCCTGTCTCCAATGAAGTCCAGAATAGTGTTGCCAGTGGGGTGACTAGCATGTTTCTTAGTTCTTTTAGGACTCTTGGGTGAATCCTGTCTGGCCCCATCTTGTTTTCCTTTAGGGCTTCCAATCCCCTCCAGACTCTGTCTTTTGAAAATGGATGTGTGTCCTCTCTCCCTTCCCTCTGGTGCCTGCTGATACATATTGGCCCTAACCCCCCCTTCACTGTGAAGACCAAACAGAAGTACTCATTTAAAATTTTAGCATTTTTGTTGATGATCTTTTGCACAGTTTTCCTGCTCTCCTGATCCTCACTATCCCACCCCTTGCATTCCTCTTTTTCCCTCACATTCCTAAAGAAAGCCTTATCTCCTTTTTTGACCTCCTTGGCAATCCTCTCCTGTTTGTGCCTTAGCTGCCCTCACTCTCCTTCCTGCCTCTCTTTGTTTATCCCAATATTCTTCCCTGTTCACCTCCATCTGGGTCTCCAGATGCTTCATTAAAGTTGTTTCTTCTCCCTTACCACCTTAGCCACCTCTTTGGCGAACAATAGTGGCCTCTTCCTTCTCCCACCCTTGCTTACTTCCTTCAAACAGCATGTTGTTGCCTTAGCTATCCCCTTCTTGATCTTTTTGCATTGTGTCTCCACTCCCCCTTGGCCATCCCCTCCTCAAGGTATTTTCTGTGGCAGTCTCCCATTTCTTTACTGCTCCTACTACTTCCCGTACCTGCCCAACTTTACTCTGTTTCGCTATTATCAATTGTATATGTATGTAAATACCAACATGTAAATAGCCTCTATGTACATTGTATTACACTGCATTTGTATTATGTACCCCTCTGTTGTTTCTGTACCCGTCCCCAGGTCACACCTGAAGCAGAGCTTGCACATGTGCCTTTCCTGGTTATCAAATTTTAAATAAATTTCTTTAAAATCTTCCTCCTAAAGTCCAGGACCATCACTCTAGTGTAGTTTTCTCCTGCCCAATCCATCGCCAAATCACACTGTACGGTGATTGCTTGTACCAGGACTACCCACTGTAATGTCTGCAATGCTGTGCCTGTTTGTAAGTACCAGGTCTAGCACTGCCCCATCTCTAGTGGGTTCCATAACCAACTGCCTGAGAAATTCCCTCTGTGGGGAGTCAGGGGACCCTGCTTTATGTTGTAGCTGTGACCAGAATGCTCCAGTCATCATCCGCAGATTAAAGTCCGACATAATCAATATCTCCCTCTGCTTGCCAGTCTGCCAGTGTCCTGCTCCGAAACCTTGTCTAACTTCTCCTCCTTTGTTGGTGGTCTGTACACCACTGTAATGCAGATAAAGGCCTCGGACCCTGTTTCTAAGTTGAACCAAAGAACATCCCGCCCTTCCTTATCCTCCTGGTGCCCCTGTATCTCTATGACCGTTATACCTTCCCACACATATAAAACAGCCCTTCCCCTTCCCTCTCTGTCTTGTCCTTCCAGAACATGGTGTACCTTTACGGCCACATCCAGCTGTTGTATGGGTGTACCAGGACTCTGTTATGACCACCAGATGCAGATCTGCCTCATAATATTGCACCAAGGTCAGAATTTTTGTTTTCTAGGCTGCTTGCACTGGCCCATATGGCCCTCTTCTTCTGTCCTCCTCCCCTACTGCCCCCTGTTCCGATTCCATCCTTAGCACTTCCCGTTTCCTGGTTCTGTCCTCCCTTTTCATTCTCCACTAACCACCTTAATTAACTCTTTTCTGAGACTTAGATCCACCTTCTAACCTGCCCTCCCCCTTGTCTCTGTGTCTCTCTATCCATGGGGAATTCATTTCCCCCGGGCTTCTCCTCTCTGCTGCTCTATACTTGGTTGGGGAGGGCAGTCACTGCCTCCCTTGTTTTTCTGCCTCCCTCTGGGCTACTTTAAATGCCCATCAAAGTAGCATCTAAACCTTCCATCCAGGATTGCCCCCCCCCGATGCATGGAGGCCATCTCCTTTGTACAGGCCTCTATTCCTCTAGGTAGGACCCCAGTCCTTGATGCAGCCAAAGCCCTCCTCCCTGCACCATGCTTTCAACCAAGTTTTACCAGGAAAGACATACTGAACTGATAACAGCTCATTTCCAGATGCCTTCTTCGGGGGAAAGGGTATGGCAGGTAGTCCAAAACGAGAAAAAAAAAATGAGTAATGACAGCGTTGCAAAAATAATAGTCATATACCAACAATATAGTAAAAAAAGGAGCACAGTCATAAACAATGTAAGGCAAACAGAAAAAAGGGAGCGGCTGCAGTTTATGAGGGACGGGAAATCTGGCGGCTGAGATCTCCGGCAATAGTGGAGAGTATCGGACCAGCGCTATGCTAGTAGCATAAAACTTTGTGAATACAGCGTGTGCTTGCGCTTACTGTTGATGATGTAGAGTCAGTTTGTTTGAGTTGAGGCTTACACACCACTGCTGTTTGTTTGTTTTTAATGGGGGTGTTGGACCGAAGCCCACAAACTGAAATAATCTACTAAAAGTAACCCAACGACTGATTTAAGACAGTAGAGTAACTTGCTCCCACGATAATAGCGCAGGTCCATTGCTGGTCCGATACTCTCCACTATCTCCAGATCTTCTACATGTAATCTCCTACTATGAAGAGATCTCGGCCATCAATGAGTGCCCTCACATAATCACGCTGTATAGTAGCAATGGAAAATGGCAACTTCAATTACCGTTAGTGTTATCATTGGGGGGCTCTGCCCACCGCACCACCCATACTCCCCCAGTGCTGTGACATTGTTCCATACTGGTTCCTATTACTACTACATACCCTGTACTACTATTCCAAATACCTACCAATATGAAGTGACGTCAGTGATGACGCTCTATGCATGAGAATCTCAGCCGCCATATTTCTGTCCCTCATAAACTGCAGCCAGGCCAGAAAAAGAATCAGTTTGAATAGACAAGGGGAAATTACCCCTACAGGTGAAGCAGGGGAGGGAGGGAGGAGAGGCAATATCAGTATGCCAGCTCATTAACTAGGGGTGATAGTGGAGAATACTGGACCTCTGCCAGACTTAAGCTATTAGTGTAGAGTTCAAGTTACACTACTCTCTGGAAACTACCTTTCAGTTATTTTGTATTAGTTTGTTTTGAGTTAAGTTAAAAAAAAAAAAAAAAAAAACAAGGGGGATGTGGGGGATGAGGCCCCCCAATTCAAACAAACTGAAACCACAATTACAAGCACAAGCCCACGCTGTATTCACAAAAGCTTTACGCTACGTAAGTAGCAGAGGACCAGTATTCTCCACTATCGTCAACTATGCTGCAGCATCGTGTAATTTTTTTTTTTTAATTCATAAAATTAAAATAAAATAAATAGTTTGTGTCATCCTTATTGGAGAAGCCCTATGAACAGCACAAACACATTTATGTAACAGTCCTACTCCACTTTACCCACTACTATATTCACATAAACACTTGCATGAAGCTGTTTAACGCTCCACTTATCCCATTAACCAGAGATGTGCCCCTACCATTTTAGTAACAGGCTGTGACAATTTAAAATGTCTCTCTTTCCCTTCATTCCATGTGGGGATAAATCTGGCAAACAGCTCTACAGGGGCCTGTCAGAGACTCCTCCAGGACATCACTTAGTTCACATCCCACTAAACATGTAACCATCAGAGCAGTCAATCTGATTCACTCACTTACTCACCGTCTTCTTACACTTGGAGGCAGTGGGCATTTAGAGCCTATACCAGCCCTCCGGAGGACTCTATAGACTAAGTAAGCAGTGCCAGCACCAGCCAGTAGTATCACCACCTTCTTCATCAAATCAGCACGAGAGTTTTCCATCATCTGCTGCTCCCCATGAAGATTTGTGCCTCTTCTATCGAGACAGACAAAACCTGCAGTTTTCACTCTGCTGAAACTACACCATCAGTGTGGGTACTGCTTCAAATGAAAACAGATTCTGTTCCAGAGCATGGATTCTCACTGATTCTAGAACATTCAGGAATTCTTATGGAAACAAAGGGACTGACCTTTCCAAAGCATCCTTCAGTGCATACACATTTATGTACCGTTCCTGTGGCCTGTTTCTTCTCAACTTCCTTGTGTGCTAGCAGTGTTCAGCTGTGCTTCACAGGACTCTCACTCGAAGAACTTGGGAATGCACGCTTATAACCCTAAGAGACACAGTAACTGTGCATATAAACATATGTCATAAATCATGTTGAAGGCTTCAGTTTTTAAAAATGGAACTTGAATTAAAAATCAAAATGTTTTACTTGGTGGAAACTTATAGAACCCCCTTTGAGTGGAACTGGGCTCTATGCAACTGAACTTAGCACTTCAGAATTTTAGAATTGTGTGCATGACACACCCTCTTATGGTTAAAAGAGTACCTGGAATGTTTAGAAATGAACAATCCTGATTGGCTAAGAATGATGTCATGATTTTTTTTTTCATAAATATAATTTTTATTAACTGATTTCCTCTCTATACATGGTATAAGCAGTCACAAGTTCATTGTTTACAATTATGCTTTGGTATACATGGCAACGCTCAGAAGGCTTCATCAGCACAGAATCAATAAAGTTCAATCTCTAAACTTGAATACAGGCAGATCCGCACCTTACATTGTACAAGCATCTCCTTCCGGGTACCCCACCCTTTGAGCTTTCTTAGTATTGTATGGCCCCCACCTTCCACCAACCAAGACCGTCTCCACCAGCCCTTCCTGAGGGAGTTGGTGAGTTTAGGGAACAAAGGTTGGGTCTTTAGACATGGTATATAAAATCCATCTGTTCCACTTCACTGGACATAGTTCAGAGCAATCATTCAAATGGAAAGAGATCCTCTCTGTTCTGTGAATTCAGTTTACTATTTCTCTCCACTCAGGTATAGTGGGGACCATAGCCATAAGCCAGCATTTGGTCAGGACCTTCTTTGCCACCATAAGGGTTATCCCCAGGAGGTAACGAGAATGAGAATCCCTGTATTCCGGGGGAAAAATGTGGAATATGAAAAGGCCAGCAGTGAAGGGAATTGGATGACGAAATATGACCTCCAATTCCTGCTGCAGGGATGCCAGGAATGGTTGAATTTTAGGACACAGCCAGAAGATGCACATGTGATGAGCCCTTGGGTCCCCACATTGGCACCAACAGTCCACCGCCCTTGTTGGTAGGTAGTGAGATGTTATGACTGGTGTACAGAAATATCTTAGTAATAGTTGTCATGTGAATAATCGTCAGCTATGGGAGAAAGTGAGTTTGGAGGACAGATGGCAACTGTTGTCCCACTGCAGTGGGCTAACATCCATGCCCAGTTCTGTATTCCATTTTTCACGTACCCCTTCAGAGTTTGCTCCCATTGTTTCACTAAGTGCCTGGTAAAAAACAGAGATTGCATGTGGCATCTCAACTGAAAGTATGAGCTTCTGAAGTGTTGTTATAAGGGGGACAACGACCCTCAGTGTAGCGCATTCTGGGTGGGTGAGAGTAATAAAAGTGTCTCAACTGGAGATATCTAAAAAAGTCTGTCTGCCTTAGCCCATAGGTTTGTGAGAGCTCCTGAAAGTATTTAAAGTCATGGCCATTCAGGAATTACATAGATACATAGACAGTGTCAGCAGATAAGGTCCTATGGCCCACCTAGTCTGCCCATTTGAGTTTGTAACTTCAGTATATGTTTTCCTAGAACTCTGTTGCCCCTTACCCCTGACCTCCAGAATTCCTTTATGTCTATCCCATGCATTCTTAAATCCCGTGATTGTTTCAGCCCCCACCACTTCCTCAGGCAAAGTGTTCCACTTGTCCACCACCAGTTCTGAGAAGAAATTCTTCCTCAGATTTCCTCTGAATCATCCTCCCTCCTTGAACAAACCCTCACTTCCTACAGACCACCCACCAACAGGGGGACACTTCGGTCTCCACACAACTCAGACAGGTCAAAACGGACCTGGATTCTTTCTGCAACCGGCAGACTGAGATAGCATTAACCTTTTTGAGACAAAGGTATGGTGAGCTTGGCCCCCGGGCCTCTCGCTTCCTAGCCTTTCAGCTACATAAACAACATAGACTTTCTGCCATAAGAGACCCCAATGCAGCTACCCTTCACACGAAACTAGGACAAATCACCCAGTCTTTCTGTGGCTACTACAAGACCTTATGTACTCCTGATCATACCTCAGACCCCACTGCTATTACAGCCTTTCTGTCCCCATTGGGTTTGCCCAGGCTTAGCAAGGACCAGCAGGCCAATCTGATTTCCCCCATAACCCCAGGAAAGTATTGTCAGCCATCTCCAACTCTAAAACTGTGAAAGCCCCTGGCCCTTATGGATACAGGGCGGAGTTTTATAAATGCAGCTCTCAGATGGTCATGCCATTACTCCTCCAGGTCTATAATGATGTCCTACAAGGTCTGTCTGACCCCCAAGCTGATCCTATGCAACTATCTCTCTCTTATCCCAAGCCAGATAAAGATCCCCTCCTGTGTAGTTCTTACCGACCAATCTCGGTCCTGAATGCGGACTATAAGTACCTTATGTCCATTTTGGCCAGACGATTAGATACTGTCCTGCCTTCCATAATCAATCTGGACCAGACTGGTTTTGTAAGCTCCAGGTTCACTCGGACAACACTGGCAGAACACTCCACCTGGTCCAGAAAATGCAGTCAAACAAAGATCATCTGTCCTTCTCAGCCTTGACGCTGAGAAGGCATTTGATAGGGTCTCTTGGCCCTTTCTTTGCCACTATGTCCCAGATGGGATTCCCATACCTCTCATCTCCATGATAAAAATGCTATACCACTCCCCTCAGGCTTGTGTCAAGGTATCCGGCCATCACTGCCTATTTTCTCCTGTCAAGAGGCACCCCTCAGGGCTGTCCCATCGCCTGGACTCTGCTATCTATATTGAACCACTGGTTAGGCTATTAGACTCTCTTATCAGACTCAGGGGGTTCAGTTGGATGGGAGGAACACCACATAGCTTTGTATGCAGAAGATGTTTTACTCTTTATATCAACCCCTCCGAGTCCGTTCTGTCAGTCTTCAGAATCCTTGAGGACTTTGGATCCTGTTCAGGGTGCAGGCTTAACACATCCAAAAAGTATGCTCTTGCCTTTCATTACACCCCCCTCAGTCATTCAATAAGGCCTACCCATTTTTCTGGGACCTTGAAAGATTGAAATAGCTGGGTATTAATCTTTCTTACTCTGCTGAGAAAGCTATGTGAAACAATTATGACCCCTTTTACTCCCAGCTTCAACTCAACCTGGCTAGATTGGCTGTCCTCCCTCTAAATCTACTCCAGATGGTGGAAGTGATCCGTATGGTAACCTTGCCTCAACCCTCTACCTCTACCTCTTTCAGAATTTACCACTACATATACCAGCAAAAATATTTCACAAATGGAACAAGGCCATCCTGAGGTTCATCTGGGCTGGAAGGCACCCAAGGGTGGAGTTTTCTGTCCTCTCCCTCCCCAGGAGGAAAGGGGGGCTGGCCCTCTCCAACCTCAGGCTGTACAATTGTGCCTCCCATCTCTCCTTTATTACTGCCCAGTACATTGAGGACTAACTCTGCCATTTGGAGAGAGATTGAGGAGGGCATCTTCCCATATGAAGAGATGGTCAGGACAACTCTGTATCAAACCCCCCCCCAAACAATGCTGTCACAAGTCCATGGATTTCTCACTAAATTAGAACATGGAATGAGATCATGAGCACTTCTCTCTCTCTTTCTCTCCCACACCTCTGGCTCCTCTGCCCAGTTGTTCTCCTGGAGAATTTCCTCCCAGCCAGGCTTAATCACACCTTCCATACCTGGGACCACCTTCAACTAACTACACTTTTTTTTTCTCAGAAGAAGCCAGAAGGGTAAGGAAACATATTCACATCAGTGCTTTACAGTAACTGGTAATTGCTATTTTTGTTATCAAACTTAGATTGTGGGCTTTTAGTGACACTGTAATTTCTTTGTTGTCTTCACTTAGAATTGTTTTGAGGGCTGTTGAAAATTTAAAATGTAGTAGTGGTGTATTTCTTTGCTGTCTTTAATTGCTGCAAATTTTCATCCCCTCCCTTCCCCAACTCCTAATTATATGTCCTGTTAAATCTGATTGACAGGAGCTAAGTCCTCCCTTTGCAGTCTCCCAGACCCTGTCCCTCAACCTCCACCCCTAAAAGGGCCTCAGTACCTTGGTAGAAAGTGTCAATGTCTCCGGGGTGGCCTGCATGGATGGCAATCCCGCCACCCATGTAGCACAGCAACTGGCTCCAGCAGAGCCCACCCAGACAGCCAGGGCTGCAAGCTCACCCTTGGGAGGGGACCCCTGAGGGAAACCTCCGAGGGAGATCTCTGCAGTACTGGCAAGAGGAGGTAGGCAGGGGAGGAACTGAGGACCTAGGACTGCTAAGGCATAGCCCATCTGGGGGGAAGGGGCAAAACTGGCTCATCTGAAAGAGAAAGGAGTATTAGTAGAGTTCATGGAATCCAGTCATTTTACTGCCTGGAGAGCCGACTCCCTCGAAGAGGATTCAGCTGCCTGTTTTTTTAATCCTGTGACAATTTGCTGGATGGCTGCTGCTCCTTCATTAGGTTGCTGTTCCTTCTGTGGTATTCTGTTCCACACCTTCAGGGCTAGTTTGGCTGCCAGTGATGTGCTAGGCTGCTTCTGGACCAGTGTGACTTCCATGCCTCGATGGATCAGCTCCCGGGCAGCCTCTTCGGCACTCCCATAGGTTTCTGGGCTTTCCTCAAACTGTACTGTAAGCTTTGAAGGGTATGGAGTCCTGAATTTGATTTTACCTCCTTTAGTACCTTCAGGATGGGAGGCGTAGGCTCTGTGTCAGAATGGCAATTCAGAAGGGTAGTCGTTGTCCACATAGATGCAGCTCTCTTGGAGTTCAATCCCCTGCTGCCAAGCATGCAAAATCATCTCCTTTTTCCTGAAAATGCAGGAGGAATTGCATGACCATTGAGAATGGTGATTTTGAACCTGCGAGCCCAGCTCGTGCCCTATCCATCTCAAAGTGTAGCTTTCTGGTAAGTCCAGCTTTGTTTTGAAACAACCTGCAGAAACTGAATTGGGCTGCTGCCTCGCAGCCTCCTGGAGAACCCGAGGCCGAGATTGTTTCTTCAACTCTGGGCCTCTGAATCCTCTGCCTTCTCCTGGAACTCCTGGATTGTTTGATGCAGTTGGACTATCACATGCTCAGTGCTGTCTGTCGCGGCATCAGATTGTGTAGCCTGTTCTTCCAGGAGTCGAGCTGCCTCTTGATTTTCCCCGACATCTCTGCGGAGAGCTGCAAAAGTTGAGCAGGTCTCCTTTCTGAAATCCCACAGTTCCCATAGGATGATGTCCATCTGCCTGGCAATATTAGGAGCATCAGGAGGTTGGTGTTTGGCGGGTCACTGCGGCCTGAGATCTGTGAACTGTCAGAGTTGGAATGTAAGCCATCAGGATCCCGATGGTCCAGCGACATTTTGATTGGTCGGGTTTTGTCTGGGCATCTTGGTGATCAGCTATGTTGGTCTTGTCCACTATTCAGGTCAGTAGTAGTTGAAAAAGAGTGCTTTTTAGCCTGGTAGGACATGGAGTTAAAAGCTCAGGATGTTTCCAAGGGCATGACCTCACCGGAAGTCCCGATGTCATGATTTATAATAGTTATTATAGATCGAGGGAGACTCCTGGCCAACTGGAGTGCTCCTTTCCTCTACACATGAGGCACACTCATTCTATGAAAAGAGTTTCATGCACAGCTTCCCTGGAAATGAGCATGCCAGGGCAGATTTTGGAAAAAATGTGAATATATTGATTAATCTTGATTAATAATATATTAGTACTCCCACCAAGACCACTGTTATGGTTGTAAGGGTGGTCTCACATTTGTAAGAGTATCAGAACTGCTCCCCTTCAGTTTGCAATTCTCACACTCTAAAAATGCATGTGAGATTACTCCTACAACCATAAAAGTGGTCTAAGCGGCAGTATTAACATACACTGTAGATTGAAGGAATGCTTCTGACCAATCAGAGCACTCCATTCCTCTGGCTGTGAGACATTCTTATTCTGTGAAGAGTGTCTCACACACAGCTGCCCCGAAAATAGCATGTTTGGGGAAACTGCTTTAAAATGTTAATACATTATTGATCATACGGGTGACAAGACCAGTTTTACATTGTATCAGTGGTCTCACTTACATCCTTAGGGTATCAGAACAACTTACTGTTGGTGCGATTCTCATATCCTACTCTTACAACCATAGAAATGGTCTCAGCAGCTGTATTAACATATGTAAGAGGCGTTCTTGAGTTCTTTGTGTAAGAGAATTGTGAAGTGCAGCTGAGCACTGCCGGCACACAAAGGACCTGAGGAGATGCTCTTATAACCATAAGAGACAGAATGACTGTACGCATAAACATATAATACCACATGCTAAAGACATTTGTTTGAAAAAAACTGAATTTAAAATCAGAATGTTTGTTTTGCAGAATATTAGAGAACCTCCCTCTTTGTGGGAAATTAACTTTTGCCAACTGAACTTAGAACTTCAAGTTTAAAACTATATGCACGAGACACCCTCTTAATTATAGGAGTACCTGGAATGTTTAGAAATGAACAGATAATAATCATAATATAAATCAACGGTGCTGATTCTGCCCATCAGCACTGAGTATTCACCAACAAGTGATGACCTTTTACAACTCTAATGTGCCCTGCATACAGAAAGAAAACGTTACTTGCAAAATATTATGAATTCAACTAGTATTCCTCCAGTGTCGTGTCTGTTGATGAGAAATCAAGTTTTTTCTTTTGTATTAAAAATGTTTTGGAGGCCCTCGTGTGGCCTGCAGTGGTACTACAGTCTGTGTACAGTACTGACATTCTGGTTAAAGGAGAACTGTACTGAACCTCTTTCAATTTCAGTTTATTTTTTATACTGGAAATTCAAGTGGGCAAAATCGACCATTTTCACAAGTGTCCAGTCAAACACAGATGAACAGGAACAATACAGTATACACAAGATTTTATAATAAAGAAAAGGTTTAAATAATACTTGTTAGGGAATACAAAGTGTCATCAAATAATTATGTTTAAAGAACCATCATAGCAGGCAGTCATAGTTCAGTATAAGTAGGAAATGATTAAGACAGTCATAGTACAGTAAAAGTGAGAGACGATAAGGCAGTCGTAGTACAATGTAAGTTGGAAACGACTCTTGCAGTTGTAGTACAGTATAAGTAGGAAATGACTGACAGTCGTAGTACAGTATAAGTGAGAGACGACTAAGACAGTCATAGTACAGTATAAGTAGAAATGACTAAGACAGTCATAGTACAGTATAAGTAGGAAATGACTAAGACAGTTGTAGTACAGTATAAGTATGAAACGACTAAGGCAGTCATAGTACAGTATGAGTAGGAAATGACTAAGACAGTCATTGTACAGTATAAGTAGGAAATGACTACATAGAAACATAGAAACATAGAAGTTGATGGCAGATAAGGACCGCAAGGCCCATCCAGTCTGCCCATTTCTTTTTCTACCTTATAAATGTGCCATCGGCCTTTGCTCTGTCAGTGACCTATCTATTCATAGTCATTTGTGTTGCTCACCTTGCCTATCCCATGCCTGTTTGAAGCCCTGCACTGTATTCATAGCCACCACTTCTTGTGGTAGCCATTCCATGCATCTACCACCCTTTCTGAAAAAGAATTTCCTCACATTCCCCCTTAATCGCCTCCTCTAATCTCATGCTGTGTCCTCTTGTCCTGCTATTTTTCTCATATTTAAACATATTAGACTCTTTCACCTTGTTTATGCCCTTAAGGTGTTTAAATGTCTCGATCATTCATCCTCTCCTCCTTTGCTCAAGGGTATACATATTGAGCTCCGTTAATCTGTCCTCATATGTCTTCTGATGCAGTCCCTGCACCATTTTGGTTGCCCTTCTCTGGACTGCCTCAATTTGGTTAATGTCCTTGTGAAGGTGTGGCCTCAATACTGCACGCTGACTCCAGATGGGGCCTAACCAATGTCTAGTACAGAGGGATTATACCTCCTTACGACTTGTGATACCCTACTAATACATCCCTAACACCCCTAGCCCTACCTACTGCTTTAGAGGTCTGCTTGGATGATTTTAGGTCATCAGTGATGATGATGCCCAAGTCTCTTTCTTCCTTTGTGACTGCTAGCAACTCCCTCCCAGCCTATAAGTGGCTGAGGGTTTCTCTTCCCTATGTGCATGATTTTGCACTTCTTTGCATTAAATCCCAGTTGCCCTCTTCTGACCATTCTGCTAGTTTATCCAGATCTCTTCTCATTCTGCCCACCCATCTGGATCATCTACTCTGTTGCAGATCTTGGTGTCATCTGCAAACAGACAAGCTTACCCTCTAAGTCCATCTCGAGGTCACTAATGAAGATGTTGAATAGGACTGACCCCAGGACTGATCCCTGAGGTACCCCACTTGTGACTTGCATCTCTTCTGACTGTATACCATTTACCACCACTCTCTGACTAAGACAGTCGTAGTACAGTATAAATAGGAAATGACTAAGGCAGTCGTAGTACAGTATAAGTGGGAGATGACTAAGGCAGTCATAGTACAGTAAAAGTGAGAGACGACTAAGACAGTCATAGTACAGTATAAGTGAGAGACGACTAAGGCAGGCATAGTACAGTATAAGTGAGAGACGACTAAGGCAGGCATAGTACAGTATAAGTGAGAGACGACTAAGGCAGGCATAGTACAGTATAAGTGAGAGATGACTAAGACAGTCGTAGTACAGTATAAGTAGGAAACGACTAACGCAGTTGTAGTACAGTATAAGTAGGAAACGTTTAAGGCAGACATAGTACAGTATAAGTGATAGAAGACTAAGACAGTCAGTACAGTATAAGTGAGAGACGACTAACACAGTCATAGTACAGTATAAGTAGGAAATGACTAAGACAGTCATAGTACAGTACAAGTTGGAAATGACTTGAACAGTCATAGTACAGTATAAGTAGGAAATGACTAAGGCAGTCATAGTACAGTATAAGTAGGAAATGACTAAGACAGTTGTAGTGCAGTATAAGTAGGAAACAACTAAGACAGTCATAGTACAGTATAAGTAGGAAACGACTAAGACAGTCCTAGTACAATATAAGTAGGAAATGACTAAGACAGTCATAGTACAGTATAAGTAGAAAACAACTAAGGCAGTCATAGTACAGTATAAATAGGAAATGACTAAGAGAGTCGCAGTACAGTATAAGTAGGAAATGACTAAGACAGTCGTAGTACAGTATAAGTAGGAAATGACTAAGGCAGTTGTAGTACAGTATAAGTAGGAAATGACTAAGACAGTCGTAGTAGAGTATAAGTAGGAAAAGACTAAGACAGTCATAGTACAGTATAAGTAGAAAGCGACTAAGACAGTCGTAGTACAGTATAAGTAGGAAATGACTAAGACAGTTGTAGTACAGTATAAGTAGGAAATGACTAAGACAGTCATAGTACAGTATAAGTAGGAAATGATTAAGACAGTCGTATAGTATAAGTGAGAGACGACTATGACACTTGTAGTACAGTATAAGTAGGAACTGACTAGTACAGTATAAGTGAGAGATGACTTAGACAGTCATAGTACAGTATACGTAGGAAATGACTAAGACAGTTGTAGTACAGTATAAGTAGGAAATTACTAAGACAGTCGTAGTACAGTATAAGTAGGAAATGCTTAAGACAGTCGTATAGTATAAGTGAGAGACGACTAAGACACTTGTAGTATGATATAAGTAGGAACTGACTAGTACAGTATAAGTGAGAGATGACTTAGACAGTCATAGTACAGTATACGTAGGAAATGACTAAGACAGTTGTAGTACAGTATAAGTAGGAAATGACTAAGACAGTCGTAGTACAGTATAAGTAGGAAATGCTTAAGACAGTCATAGTACAGTATAAGTGAGAGACGTCTAAGACAGTCATAGTACAGTATAAGTAGGAAATTACTGAGGCAGTCGTAGTACAGTATAAGTAGGAAATGACTAAGACAGTCATAGTACAGTACAAGTAGGAAATGACTAAAACAGTCATAGTACAGTATAAGTAGGAAATTACTAAGGCAATCGTAGTACAGAATAAGTAGGAAATGACTAAGACAGTCGAAGTACAGTATAAGTAGGAAATTACTAAGACAGTCATAGTACAGTATAAGTAGGAAATGACTAAGACAGTCGTAGTACAGTATAAGTAGGAAATGACTAAGACAGTCGTAGTACAGTATAAGTAGGAAATGATTAAGACAGTCGTAGTATAGTATAAGTAGGAAATTACTAAGATAGTTGTAGTACAGTGTAAGTGAGAGACGACTAAGACAGTTGTAGTACAGTATAAGTAGAAAATGACTAAGACAGTTGTAGTACAGTATAAGTAGGAGATGACTAAGGCAGTCATAGTACAGTATAAGTAGGGAGATGACTAAGACAGTCGTAGTAGAGTATAAGTAGGAAATGACTAAGACAGTCATAGTACAGTATAAGTAGGACATGACTAAGACAGTCGTAGTACAAGTATAAGTAGGAAATGACTAAGACAGTCATAGTACAGTATAAGTGAAGGCGACTAAGACAGTGTGTAGTACAGTATAAGTAGGAAATGACTAAGACAGTCGTAGTACAGTATAAGTAGGAAATGACTAAGACAGTCGTAGTACAGTATCGTGAGGATGACTAAGGCAGTTGTAGTACAGTATAAGTGAGGACGACTAAGACAGTCGTAGTACAGTATAAAGTAGAAAATGACTAAGACAATTGTACAGTATAAGTAGGAAATGACTAAGACAGTTGTAGTACAGTATAAGTTGGAAATGACTAAGACAGTCATAATACAGTATAAGTATGAAATGAGTAAGACAGTTGTAATACAGTATAAGTAGGAAATGACTAAGACAGTTGTAGTACAGTATATATGAGGAAATAGACTCAGACAGTCATAGTGCAGTATAAGTAGGAAAATGGCTAAGACAGTGCGTAGTACAGTATAAGTAGAAATTACTAAGACAGTCGTAGTACAGTATAAGTAGGAAATGACTAAGGCAGTTGTAGTACAGTATAAGTGAGAGACGACTAAGACAGTTGTGGTACAATATAAGTAGGAAATGACTAAAGCCTACCAAGGGTGGGAAAGAGAAATGCCAAAAAAGTACATGATGTACACAAAATCACTACATATTCACCAAACACTGAACTGTATTAGCTATGTTAGACTATATAACTGAATTATATCTTCTCTACTATATAACTGTATTACACCAGTTATACAACTATATTATCTCTGCTATACTATATGTAACCCCTTGTTACCCAGGGTTACTAGAATCCCAGTAAGACCTAGTGGTAGGCAGGGAAGGCAGCTTGTGAAACTCCAGTTAAATGGGTTTCACACTGTCTCACTGTGTTCTCAGTCTCAGCTGAGACTGAGAGATGACATCACCAATAGAACTGTCGCAGCTGCATAAGCCACATTGGAATCTGCAGCAGAGGGAGTTAGATAGAACGTTGGGAGTTTTCAAAGGTTCAGTCTTCAGTTTGCCTTCAAACAAGAAGGGGGAGTCTCCTGTTTGCTTTCAAAGAGGAAGGAGTAGTGCCAGTTTTGCCTTCAAGTGGTGGAGACCACTGTTCGGGTCTCAGTGCCTCTCCCTCTGGGGGGGGGGTAGTAAAGATCCCCATATAGATTCCAGGGGCAATCCCGTAATTTCTGCAGAAGAAAGAAAGCTGCCTATTTCAGTTTCAGTCTGTGTTTGGAAAGTGGGAAGAGTTATACTTCGCCTGTGGGGCACCTGCAACAAAAGGGTGAGTGTTTGCTCTAATATGAGAGGGCAAACAATGTGCTTCTTCAGCCTGGGATACGTGAAGAAATCTGGGATTTGAACTACTATTTGGGAGGCCTATAGTACTAGGACAAACAAATGGAGTAGTGTCAAAAGCTAGAGTGCTGTGTGAATTCAAGTAATATTGTAGAGGGGGTGCGACAGTTCATCCACCATTTAATCTACATTCAGATGTTTCAGTTTTTCCAGAGGAATGGCCGGGTATGGGCTGTGGGAGCTGGAGGTGAACACCCCATCTTTAGTAACCAGGTCCACCTCTACAGTTTCTGCTGTGATCTACTCGCCTCATGCACTTGGCCAGTGATGAGAAGTACCCAGACATGGAGTGCATAAATGGGAAAATCTCTCTAGAGTCACAGACTCTAAGTGGTGTGAGGAGCGCAACAAGTGTGAAGAAAATTTTCTTTTTGAGATGGGAGTCAGAAGAAGCAAATGGGAAATCTCTCTAGGAGTCGCTGACTCTAAGTGGTGTGGGGAGCCACAACAAGAAAATGGGTTCATTCTTCCAGTGGACCGCCATTCAAGTGGCCGGCAGGGGAGCTGGGCCAGTCGGGCTGTGTACCCAAAGTGCGTGCAAGTCTGGGCTGTGTGCCTGGTGGGTCCAGAGCCTGAAAACAGTAAATTGGTTCATTCTTCCAGTGGACCCTTTGATCTCTAATCTGCATTATCAGTAAATGTAGCCCCATGGGGGTCCATCTATGCTTTGTTGTGTTCAGCTAGTTGTGAATAAAAGCCACACTGCAAAATCTCATTCCTGGTTCTGGACATTACAGTTATTGCTTCCTGTGGTCGGATTTACTTGGGTGCCCCTGTGCAGAGTAGCCACACCTAGGTCCCCATGTGCGGGTAACCTCATCTCCCTGAACCCAGGTCCCCTGAGTGTGCTGCCAGCGCCAACAGCATGCCACCTGTCGTTTTGGTAAAGGGGCAGGGGTGAGGATTACATATATAACTATTGTCTCTGGTATACTATATAACTATTGTCTCTGCTATACTGTATACTCTCTGCAATACTATACAATTGTATTAATTTGATCATACAACTAGCACCACTGCAGTACCTCTGGCATGTTGCAGCAGAGGTCGGACCACATCAGGTCACCAGAGACTATGGTGAAGACAGCTCAACTCACCTAAAGATGAGAAAAGGACAAGTATGGATCCAGTCATGGTGACAATGGAGATTTTATCAAACCATCCGAGAAAGCAAGTAGCTCTTCATGTCCCTACAGTTGTCACGCTTCTGCAGCGCTGTATGCAAAAGTAGCCCAATATGAGCAAGTACAGGTTAGGATGACATACAAAGCAAGTCTGCATTTTGAGCTAAACAGCCAATACAACCAATCAAGTCTTGTCATGCTTCGCAGGAGTGTCCAGTCCATTGAGACATGACTAGTTCCTTTGGGTGTCTGTTTATGGAGCTTGTACATTTTGTGTGTTTGATCACCTGATATAAATCAGTTCACAGAGCTTGAGGTCCACTTTGCATACTACCTTAGTGTTGATCACAAAACAGAATGCAAAATACTTTGGTCCAGACAGAACAAAGTGTCTTTTGACTTGGAGATGGAGTGACATCTTTAATGGGAAGCTCTTAATGGTTGCACTGGAAGAGTTAGATATCACAGCAACTAAATTATTGAACTTTTCACTTATCCATAAGGCGTCCCATTGATCTGGAAACATGGGGCGTATTTTTCAAACACCTGATGCAAGCTGCGACATTGGCAGCTTATTCCAGTACCGATGCATCAGGACCCTACCCCGATTTTAGATGGGGCATGGTCCCGATGCTTAAGTTCCACTGCACTTGTGGCAAGTAAGTGGTGCACCAAATGTATGGCGTGCCCTACAGAAGTGCCACAAGTACCGGCAGATGGTGAGGTGGATGCTGCATCCTTCCACCCCCAACCAAGCATCACCACCATGCCCTGATGTGCTGATATGCTGCATAACAGTGTTCCACACCCTGGTGATCTAATGGCCCCCCCCACCCAGGCATTAGTGGCCACCTCCACCCTGCTCCCCAAATCCCCCATGATCCAGTGACCAGCACTGCCCTCCACACACCACCACATCCGGCTGCCGAATGAACTGTCAGGGCACGCACTGTATACTGTATGCGCTGTGACAGTTCATTTGGTGGCCAGCCATGGTGGTGTGCAGTGCCAGTCACAGGATCATGGGGGATGGGGGAAGCGGGGTGGAGGTGGGCACTGTTGTCAGGTTGGGGGCCACTAGCTCACCAAGGCTGACCATCCATGGCAGATGTAGCAGGGATCGGAGTGGGGCATGAAGGGCAACAGATCGTGGGGACTGCAATACAGGCAGATCAGGTCTTGGGGACAGTTGGCACTGGATGCTGGGACCTCCACATGGACACATTAGGGCCCGAGGAAAGGCGATGGGAATGGGATATTGCCTGGGGGCACACAGTTCCAGGGTGCAGTTGACACCCTCTCAGGGGCTGTCTAAGTCCTGTTAGACCAGCCCTTTGCTGGTCTAACAGTACTTAGCACTTTGCCTCTGGGGAGGATTTTGAAATTCCGACTCTAGGGGCCCGAAATTTCAAACACCCGATGCAAGCTGCAACAACGGCAGCTTGCACTGAGTGCCAGAGCGTCCAGATGTACTGGGGATTGGAGAGGGGAGCGGAGGGCAACAGATCACGGGGACTGCAATGTAAGCAGATCAGGTCTTGGGGGGGGGCAGCACCGGAGGCCAGGACCTCCACTTGGGCACACTAGAGCCAGGGGACAGGGCAATATGGAATGGGATATTGCTGTGGGGCACACAGTTCCATGGTGCAGTTGACACCCTCCCAGCGGCTTTCTAATGGTACTTAGCACTTTGTCTCTGGGTAGGGCTTTGAAATTCCGACTCTCGGGATTGTGGCAGCCCAGGTCTGCCACAACCCCTTACACCATGCCACAGCCACTTCTGTGGCACAAGGGCAGTGCAAGCAGCCTGCTGTTTGCTGCAGACTGCATTTGAAAATAGTCCCAGGTGCATCACATGGCATAAGGTGCCTGTTGTGTCGGACATGTTTGATGCAAGCAACTGGCGTCATTCTATGGCTAAATCTGTCCCTCAGGTTGAGGCAGCCTGGATCTGCTGCAAGCCCCCTTGTGCATGCCGCAGCCACTTCTGTGGCGTAAGGGCAGCGCAAGCCCCTTTAGCGCAGGCAGCCTGCTGTTTGCTGCAGGCTGCATTTGAAAATAGCCCCAGGCGCATCGCATGGTGCAAGGTGCCTGTTGCAAGAGGCTTGTTCAACGCAAGCACCTTGCATCATTCTACAGCCTTTGAAAATCTGGCCCATGCATTTGCTTCACCGATCTTAAAAAAAGAGATAGGCAAGAAACTTCAAATTATGTGCCTGTCTCTCTTTTATCACCACTAACCAAGGCCCTAGAAAGAATAGCAAATAATCAGATACTGGATCATCTTCAGAAATATAGTATACAACCTGTTGAACAACATGCTTTCAGAATGAATCAAAATACTAGTATAGCTTTGACAGACTTTACTAACCCTATACATGAAGCCCTGGAGAGTGGTGACCTAGTAGGTACTGTCTACATTAATGTATCCAAGATGTTTGACCTTCCTAGCTTTCCCTTTTTCATGAGAGTTTAGGTTGTGCTTGATGATGCTATTTTATTTTACAACAGCACCCTGAGCCTATGGGAATGGGTGCTTTAAAGCTCAAAAAATAGCTGGCCTGCTAACTGCTTGGTAGCACTACCGATTGTGATGCCAGCGACCGAGTTGGTAGCAAGCCTGGACTGCTGGAGGGCTGGCCAGGGGAGGGAGAGAACTGAGCACCCATCGGGCGCCTCCCTCTCTGGGGAGGGTGGGCTGTATTCCTCACGCTATACTGCCACCACCTGGGTGACCACGGTGGTTACAGTGTGGTAGGGGAATCAGACAGTAGGGGAGGGGTTGGTATCGGCTGGGGACCTGAGCGACACGTCTCAAAGTGCCCCCATCTCATTGGTCCTCCCAAGACTGCATTGACAGATGGGGGTGGGAGCAAAACTATGAAAAAGACTCCACTGTTGCACCTGTAAGCGGACCTCAGCATCAGCGATCAAGGAGGAGCTGGGGAAGCAGCACAAGTGCAGCCCTCACCGAGGTAAAGAGGGAAGGGGACTCCTCCACCCTAACTGGGAGGGGTAAACTGGAGGGCTTAAGTGAAAAAGAGAGCAGGGCACCCATTTGGGCTTGTGATTCTAACTCTCCTGTTGCAAGGGCGCATTGGGGACCCTGAAGAAAGGGGCAGCTGTGGTGCAAGGAGGAGTATAAAGAATAAGTAAAAAAGAAGAAAAATAGCCTTGCATTGCCAAAGGGTGTTCCAACATCTGTGGGCTGGGGAAGTAAAAGTGAAGGATGCTACTGGCACCCACCCCATGTTCCACAGTGTCGACTGGGCTCTACCTCCAGGACCACCTCTAAAACTCTGATGGTGGTGGGGGTTGGGTCTTCCCTTGGGGATCATCCATGGAGGAACATGGAGCTGTGGTAGGTCCCGGAGAAAGTGAATGATGAGGCTGGGTGGCGTGGTGGCCAGTGTGGACTGGTCAAGTGCAGGGCTATAAGGCATGCTAAAAATGAAAGCTCTGGGCAAGAGACTTTATTTAAATGTATGGACAAAGTCAGAAAATTCTGGAGAATGATTTATAGCATTTAAAGGGACTATTACCATTAGTCCACTGCTTTTTACTGAGTTCTATTTGTTAGATGACCATAATGGATTTAATTAAATTTCATGAATTGAAATCTAATATGATAGAATGTGATGTAGTCAAGAAACGAATCCAGTTGGTATATAATATGATATATTGTTACTCATGATACAGTTTTGGATAAACTCTACTTATCTCAAGATGTGGTTTCTAGGACTTCGGTTTGGCCACTGCCCCAGCAAGCTAAATAGTGGCTCCTGCCCTGTCTGCTAATTAATCCTCTGCTTCATACATATATATTCTAACAGCTAAAATCAGGAAAAAATGTCTGGAGGAGGATCCCAGAGAAAGAGGGTTCTAGAAATCAACCCAACAACTCTGCAGCGAGAAAGAAGGTACCAGATCCAAATACAACTCTCCAACCTGCATGGCCGGCCAATCCCAAATGGCTGTAGTGGCTAACACGTACGATACAAATGAGGAGGCCAAGCATCTGTCTAGGATCAGGTCTGATACTTTAATGAAAGAACTGAAGGAAATGAGAGCAGAAAATAAGATGGAATTTAAACAATTAGAATCAAAAGCTCACTCAAGGCGAACAAAGGGTACAAGAGGCAGAAGATAGGATTGCATACACAGAGGACAGAATGCAACATTTGGAGTGCACAGTCCAGGCCCTATTTCAGCATGCGATAGATATGGACAAAAAATGCCTGGCCTTAGAAAGAGTAGATCACAGCGAGACAACCCTCACATTTATGGCATAAAGGAGGGAGCAGAATCTGGCAATAAGGCAAATGTTATAACCGACATGCTTAAGGATGTACTGAATTTATCACAGGGCTATAAGCTGAAAATAGAGCAAGCCCATACAGCCCTTTTGCATAGGCCTAAAGACCCTGCCTCTTGACTGCACTCATTTATTATAAAGTTCCACAGCTACCGTACCAAGGAAGACATTTTAAGAAAAGCGTGGCAGAAGAAGGAGGAGGTTAAATATCTTGAGTCCTGACTCTTCTTTGACCAGGACTACCCTCCTGATATCCAAGATCAGCGCCTAGAATATGCAGACATAATTAAAATTCTTAGAAGTAAGCAGTTGTGGAGTCAAACTCCCTACCCGGTGAGGCTGCAGGTGTTTTGGAAAGAGGGAGTTGAAGTGTATAATTCACCACAAATGGCCTGAGAAGCATTTCAAAGACGAGGTATAGACATCCCAGATTTAGCCAAATCAGCCACACTAAAATGGAAAGAGCATGAACAGGACTGGCAGACTGCCCCCCCTTAGAAAAAGTACACTACCTAGAAACCATACCTCTTCAGAAACCATCCAACATCTGCAGGATTTGATTAAGAGGCTACCTGGTGTCTCGGATCAGGACCTTGATGCAGCCAAAGGCTGAGCTGATAAACCAAAATCAACATGTCTGTTTTATTTAAAGCAGCAGTGCAACAATCTAGTGAAAATTTTGACTTATACTTTTTTCCTGCTATTTTACATTGCCACTTACCTCCTGACTTATATGATACCATTCTTTCCACTATTTCAGTCTGCTTTAGTACTTTTTTATGTCTGAAATAATAAAAAGGAGCACTCCTTTTAATACGGTATGGACCAGGTCCACTTTGGATGTCCCTGGCCTCGAACCTCGTGCAGAGTGCTGACTGGTGCCATATGTATGCACTGTGTGCACTCCCAGGGTGTGTGGCACAGACATTGGTGATGCACCCCGTGGCATCACACACCACCTGGCAGTTCACTGAGTGGTACCCCTTTCGATTTATGTATGTGATACCCTCCTCACCAGGTGATGCGCGGATTGCCACATGGGTGCAGTCGATGGCCCCTATGACACCTGGCATGCGTGCCACCCTGTGGAACCCCTGCATGGCTTCTATCCACTGTGCCTGCATGCTGGGGAATTTGATGTATTCTGAAGCATGCAGTAGCAGTGTGGTGAGGAACTGTGTGAGGAGGCGGGATGTTGAGGCCTGTGATATGCCAGTGGTGTCCCCAGTAGGCCTCTGGAAAGTTCCCGTGACGAGCAGGCACATGACCGTTGTCACCTTCATCTCCACCGAGATGGCATGACCTTGTGCAGTGGGTGCCTGCATCACATCATGGCACAGCTCACATAGCTGCCTCAGCATGGCTCTGATGAGGTGGTATCACCCGACTGTCTCCACCTCTGTCAGCTGCTCGAATGACAGCCAAGTGCGGTACTGCCATGGGGCTGGCCGCCTACGGTTCCTTCCGGCGCCCTGCCTCCTCCTCCTCCTCATTAGGGCACCAGCAATGGCAACTACTACTGGGTTCATCCCTCTGTTGCTGTGGTCCTCTGCTGTAACTTGCTGCCTGGTGTTGTTGCTGGCAGTTCGTCTGCCTCTGCCTCTCCCTCTGGTTCAACTTCCCCTCTGAGTGTGACCTGCTGTTGTCATTCCATTGATGGCCTGCTGGTGTGCTGGACTTGAGTCTCCTTCTTTTGTACTTATCTTTCTTTGGCGCATCTTGGATTTGCGCTGGGTTTGCTCCATTGCTGTGCCTTGGTTGTGCTTTGTGGATTGGGATGCGCTGTGTATACATGGGTACGCCCCCTGTATATGTGCCGCATGTCATTACGTTGCGCCTATGGTGCATGTCTTTCAGTGCAGGACATCTCATTTGCACTGGTGCTTCCTCCCTGTTCCTGGATCAGCCTCTGGCGCATTTCTGACTTGCACCGGCGCATCTGTTTTGTGAATCCTGCCCATAATGTTCATGGACTTTCTAACCCAGTTAAGTGCTCAGGGGTTTTGTTGTTCCTGAGGCATTCAGGTGCTGATATATCTCTTTTACAGGAGACGCACCTTTCACTCCCTGGAGCATAAAAGTGAGAGCATCTGGGATTCCCAGGTAATTGTTTCATCGTATAAAGGGGGATGGAGGAGGGGTGCAGTTATTTTGATCCCTCAAGAGTGCCATTTGAAAGCCTGGACCAGATAGTAGACAAGGAGGGCAGATGTGCTTTTAGTGAAAGGGAGACTAAATGGCAAAATGGTAACCTTTGCTTCGGTCTATTTCCGCCTAAACATGGATTTCCAAACCTATCAAGCCTTTTTCTACTACTAGCACAATGGGGGAGGGCCGGTTATTTGCGGTGACCTAAACACAAACGTTTTCTATATGTGGAGCAGGGAGAGGCACCCTAGACAGGATAAAAGATAACAAAGGGTTGATTAAATTGCTAAGAAACTAGGATATAATGATACATGGAGACATTTAAATGATACTGGGAAACACTACATCTTTTATTCACGAGCCCATACGAGCTACTCTACAATAGACTATTTCGTGGTGTCCCAGGAACATATGGAAATGGCCGAAAACATAGGTTGGTGATTTCATTTTATCTGATCATCATACTGTTTCTGCAGATTCAATTTGGTAATTTTAGGAAAAGCACCATGGAGCTCAACTTATCATTACTGCAAAATAAGGAGCTCATTCAAGAAGTTAAAGATACACTACAGCAGGCACTGGTGGGTAATGATGGCCCTGAGGTGGACCCCTCTATATCCTGGGACAGGATAAAAGTCATATGTAGAGGGAAATGTATTGAATTATCTGTAAGAAATAAAAAATTAAGGGACCAGGGGACAGTCTCACTAATAACTCATATGCAAGCCCTAGAAGATCAACAAAAAATCCAAATTAATGCTCAGGTCATAAAGGAGCTAAAGTGTTTAAAACAAGAATTAAATACACTCTTAGACTACTACATTGAACAAACATTGCTGTTCTTCCAGCAGAGATATTATGATGGGGACCTCGGTCCCTAAAATTACTAGTGGGATGCCTTAGAACACAAAAACAAGGCCAACCATTACCTGCATAAACAATATCAAAACTGACTCCCTCAGTACTCTATAGCTAAAATTTCAAACACACTCCTAGAATATTATGCACAATTATCGCATCCCTGCCCCAAGCTTCACTGGAATGAATGAAATCTTTTTGAACACCTCCAACTCCCTGTCTTACCCAAACATCATTTAGAGGTTTTACTTGCCCCCATTACAACCGAGAAATAGAATCTGAAATTGGAAAACTAAAATTAGTAAATGCTCAGGAGTACGATGGGTTACCAGGAGAATTTTATAAAACATTTAAATCTGAATTAACCCCTCTCCTGCATCAATTATTTCAATATATCTCTGTACCTAAGGGAGACATTCCCCCCATCCTGGAGCTATGCCATAATCTCAGTTATTCTGAAGCCTGGCAAGGACCCCACTTATTGCAGCTCATACTGCCCTAGTTCTGTTCTTAATACTGATTATAAACTGATGGCTGCAATATTGTCTCAATGCTCGAAACTATTTGCCCCCTCTTTAATTCATCAAGATCAAAGTGGATTTATACTAGGCTGCCAGGCCTCTGACAGTATAAGATGCAGCGTATACTTAATTCAACATATTCAAAAACAAGGTAGTCCATCCCTCTTTATAAGCTTGGATGCTGAGAAAGCATTTGATAAGGTACCTTGAGAGTTTCTACGTGGGGTCCTTGCCAGCTTTGGATTCCCAGAACAATTCATAAATCTTATCTTTAAATTTTACACTAACCCGTGGGGCTATAGCCGCTGTAATGGCCATATATCAAAGTGTTTCCCACTCCAACGGGGCACACACCAAGGCTGTCCCCTCTCTTCTTTATTATTTGCTTTTTACATCAAGCCCTTGGCCAAGTGTATCAGACAGACTGCGGAGATTCAGGGACTCCAACCAGCGGCTGTGGAGTATAAATTAGCCCTTTCGCAGATGATGTTTTGGTTTTCCTGTCGAACCCTGACAGCACCCTGCCAGTACTATTCCAAAAGCTTAATTTGTTTTCAGAAATATCGGATACTCCTAAATTCATTAAAACTGAAGTCCTTACTTTTAATTACAGTGTCCCCTCCCATCTATTCGTAACCAATTCAGATTCAAATGGGGTCTGCCTTCCATAAAATATTTGGGGGTCAGAATACCCATTGCTTTGACCCACCTCTTTAAGTTAAACTACTCCCCACTGACAATCACCTTAAAATCAGATAATGCAGAGATGGAATTTACTACCTCTATCACTTTATGCAAGGGAGCAGGCCCTCAAGATAAATGCTCTGCCTAGATTATTATATTTTTTTCAATGTATGCCCTGTGCCACATCAGTTAAGGAACTACTATCATGGCAAAAACTTAATACCTTTATTTGGCAAGGCAAGAAACCTCGTATTAAGCAACAGTTACTGACCCTCCCTAAAACTCTAGGTGGAACAACACTCCCTAATCTGCAGCACTACTGGAATGCATCTCAGATGAGATCAGCTCTTCTCTGTGGCAACACAAATTACTGTGTCCACCGGAAGGTAATAGACCTGGGCAGATCCACACCCCATTCTCTTCCATCAACATTATTTAACCCCATACTGCTAAAACAGATTCAGCTACTGATACCTAGGGCACCGGTGACAATCTTAGAGGGGTGGAAAAGGGAAACCTATTACAAAGCGAATCAGACACATTTCTTGAAATATAGCTGGTTCACAACTAACTCACACTTCAAACCAGCTGGTGGAGAGTACTTGGTATACTATCCAAGCCTCTAGGGGTTTTGTAGCCCCCTGGCAGATGCTTCATCAAAAATAATATAATTTCTGTTGAAGAGGCGAGGGTTAAATTTGCATGGGATATAAGGGACATGATACTTTACTACTAAATTAGAGACTATATTAACCTACAGAACTGTAGAGAGGATGCCAGATCCGACATAAAAGAAGATAATTTACCTTTTGTTAAGATATGGACCTCTACTGTAGGGGACCATGCCATACCTCATATATTTAACCCCTTATATTGCAGCAAACTCATATAGAAGACTCCTTGAAGTCGTGATGGGAAAGAGATCTTCAATTAACCCTTTCTCAATCCATGTGACCCAGAATATAGTCAATGACCTGCTCTACCACATCTTCACCAACATAAAGAGAATACACATGGAAGATACGCACCAGATTTGTTCTAGTTCCTCAGTTTACAGTTAAATGGAACCCAGGTGCCACCTCTGTGTACTGGCATGACTGTGGTAACACTGCAGCATCCCATGCCCACATTTTCTTTGATTGTACAAAAATACAACCTCTCTGGCAAGTATTAACCCGACTTATTAAAGCCATTCTGGAGCTCCCTAATTCATTAACATCCCTTAATCTTATGCTGGGCATCCTCCCAAGATCGCTTAAGGGCAAAGAATCATACTACCTATGGTCTATTCTTTTTTTCCCCCCTCCTACGTGCTCTACCACTCACCACTCCTTTGGGCTAGCATGGCCCCATCCAATCCACCTGTCCCTTACTGAGCTTCCAACCTCATATAGCAGCCACCCCCAGGGTAACCCGGATGTAACCCTTCACCGGGCGGGTCCCCCTCCTCTGAGGGGGAAGGTACCAGGGGGGCGACCAGCACAACTACTTGGCACCTGGGTGCTGCTGAGGTGGAGAGGCTCCTTCAGGGCACTGGTGGCATTGGTGGACCGGCAGCCATCATCCAGTCAATCATGGAGCGTTTTTCCGGTTTTCTGTGCTGTTCCCCCTTACGCCGTCGGGCTTTGGGTAGGTGAGGGAAATGGGTAGGGTAAAGAAAGCAAGTTAGGGAGAGAGGGGCTGGAGGGGGTCAGGGAGAGCCAGGTAGAGAGGGGGAGATTAGTAAGGAGAAAGCAGTGTGGACTACAGGGGATCAGAGAGGGGATGCTTAGTGAGGCAGGCAGTAGGGAGGACTATAAGGAAAATACTAACAAGTATAAGCTCCCTCTAGTGGTCTCTTGGTATAAGCTGCAAATGGCAAAGTGGGGACTTGGCTCATTAGGGACACCACTGGGTGGGGGGCGGGCAGGGCAGTCGACACGTAGCATCGACGAGCTTACACCCCTCCATAAACAGGCTGTGCAAGGAGGCTGGAGTGTTACCTCTTAAAGCCCCTCAGTCCACACTGTCCCCAGTGTGTGTGTGTGTGTGTGTGTGTGTGTGGGCTTGCTGCTTGTGTTTCTTCTGGGGTGGGGGTCCTGGGAGGCCTGTAAATGGATGGGAAACAAGGGTGAATTAGTATGCAGCGGAGGGCTGTAGGATGAGCTGCTGGGTCCAGGTCTTTACTATGCATGCGCAGGGTGTTTTACAGCCCTGGGAGCATTCCCTCAACTGCGCATGCGCCAGCCAGCCAAGACGGTGCTCAGCCAAGCTGGAAAATCTTGAGAGTAGCCTGCCTGGAATACACCAGCCTAACAGAGTATAGCATCGGTTAAAACAAGAAAGGTTGACAGAGAGACTACTGAATCAACCTGTAGCAATCCCCAGGCCTAAATGGCTGCAAATGCCATGTTAAACTGCCCATTCCCATTAAAGTGAGACCACAATGCCAAACGCACTATCTGGCAACTGAGTGCTGAGGCAGGGGTAGATGCTGCCAATTAAGGCTTAAGACAATATAGTTCTAATGCACAGTGCAGTCCAGGTAAATGCTAGGCTGGCAAAAACAATCAGTCAATTCCGGAGGACAAATATTCCTTTAGGAAACACCCCTCCACAAACAGGCTGTGCAAAGCGGCTGGAGGTATTACCTCTTAAAGCCCCTCGGTCCACGCTGTCCCCAGTGTGTGTCTCTGGCTTGCTGCTTGTGTTTCACTGAAATTAACATTTTAAATAAAATCTTTTATTTTGCCCAGCCCGTCGCGCAGAGGGCTGAGATGCTGATACCACACCTTCGTCACACGCGACCGGGTTCGAGAATGGACCCGGTAGCTGGAGGTCGCAGGGGAAGAGATTGAGCATCCGGAGGACTGCTGTCTCTTCCCGGGAGGGTTGGGGTACCCATTGCTCAATGAGCACCCTCTGGTGGAGGCTGGGGTAGCCAAACATAGCATCATGGCGACGCCAGGGGTGGAGCCATGGCATGCACTGCCTTGGCAGCCGGCTCCACAGGGACGAGCACAAAAAAAGGACAAAACCCCACCACTGATAGGCAAAGGCGCTCCTTCCACGGACCACACTCCCAGATACAGGCTCGGCTCTCAGGCTATCCTTCCTCTCCCGGCCTGGTGTCTCAATACTTGGAGAAGAGCGCCCCTGGGGGTGGCCTTTCCCGGAGGAGTAGACCCAGGGATGCCCGGTGCCGGAAGGACCTGTGACCTCTGAGCCACATTGCAAGGCAGAGACTGTGGAACAGGGAGGTCGCCGGTGAGAGGTGCAAAAATAGAGTTTGAAAAAAAAACAAACTTTTTATTTTATTTTCTTTAACTCAGGTTTGTTATAAAGCTTGGATATACATGACACGCATACAGTTAATGTCAGTCTACACATTACTATTACTTTCTTTGTCACATTTGATTTACTATCTTACACATGTGATTCAGATACTAGAAAGTATTACAGCTGGCAAGTGATTGACCAGTTTATCCATAAACACGCTGTCGGCATGACGGAATCTCTCTATTTTTACATATAGGTTGTTTAGTACCTGTTTACATATTGTCCAACTGTTGTTTGATCCGCTCTATCCAGCCGCACTGTAAAATCTGGACAAAATTGCCCTTAACCATGTATTGAATAAAAAAAATATTGAACATTAACAAAACTAAAAAACACAGTTAAACCAAATGGAACTCTGGTATGTTTCTCTTTCTTTAGCCTCTGTGATCATTCTCCACTGCTGCTTAGCTTGTCGGTTACCCTTCCTCCTGGTTGGCACAGTACATACAAGCCAGAGTTGCCAGGCCTCCCTGAACCTTTTTCCTGTAAGCCTCGGTTTGGCTGTCATTTGTTCCTGATGGGATATCTGGGAGACTTGCTTTCTCCACTCAGACATCTCAGGTAGGTCAGGTCCCAGCCAGTGTGAAGTTATGGTTTTGAGTGCTGTAAGAACCATACATTTGATCAGGTATACCCTAACATTCCACCTATATCCTTAGATGCTGACTTCACGCAGAAGAGTAAGAGGACTTTACTTTCAATTTATGACATTAAGGAAGACAATGTGTGCAAAGAACTCATCAGTTTGAAGTAAAAAAAAAGGAGCCGGCTCTAATAAAATAGAATTGGAAAGGCTTTGCCTGGAGTTCAATGGCCAAGCAGCCAGCCACTCCCACTTCCTGAGCTATATAAATAGTTCCTCTCAGCCTCATTGTGAAGCACTTTTTCTTTGCCCCACCATCCTCCCCTCCTCCTCCAGTGGCAGCACTCCCTCAGGATCATTCCTAAGGTACCTTTAGCCACGTGAATCATCCCGTGGCACCTCTAGGGGTGGAACCCTCCCCGAGGGTTCCTTGCTTTTGGTACCCCTACAGGGTGGTAATTCCTCTGGAATAGAGAGTGTGAACAGCCAAAACCAAACTAACACAGTTGCATAAGCATAACACTATACTGGCTACGCAGGACATTGAACCTATTTTTCTTAAAATTGGGGCTCGAATACTGGTTACATAATTGACCTATTTATATAACTTTTCATTAAGATCATACCAAGTTCCACTTGACTGTAAAACTGCCTTCAACGTTCCAATAATCATGCTTCTGATCCAAGTTGTTATTGTCCCGTATCTACACTCTCCCCAATTGTTCAAATACTGTGAACAATTAGTTCATAAGCAGCTCTCTTCATATTTTTCAAATTCAGGGGTATTAACAGACTATCAATCAAGTTTTTGGAAGGGCCATAATATGACTTTTGTAGTATCTAGGGTAGTCAGTGACATATTTGTGTCTTTTGAAAATGGATCAACTTCTCCTGCAATTTTCTCGACTTCTCAAAAGCCTTCGATACAGTTGAACACAACATATTACTGAACAGACTAAAAACATCTTGTCTCAGTAGTAACACATTGCTTTGGGTCTCCTCTTATTTGCTCTTTCAGCAGCAGTGTGTAATGGTAGGAGAATTTTGTTCCGAACTGGCTACTGTAAATGGGGGGAGGGGTCCCTAGGGTCAGTGCTGGGCCCCCTTTTAGTTTTGATCTATATAAACGAGCTTCCAAATCATAATTCTAGCAGTTCAACTAACATATCTTTATATGCTGACAATGCAATTAGGTATTCACAGCATAAAGACCCTAACACAGCAACTGATATAATACAAAAATATTTTAACGTGATTAAAAAGCATTGAAGGACCTAAGATTACAGCTTAACGATAAGAAACTCAGTGGCTGCTATTTAGTAATAAAAGTGTGTAAATATGTCAACATTTTCCTTAAAATCACTAGAGGTACAGTGATTGATAAGGTTGACTCATACAAGTACCTATCCAGAAGCGAATGTTTTGATACTTTTATTGGACCAACTTAGATGTTACAAAAGAATAAAGTGCTTAAGCTTTCGGACCAACCAAGTCCTTATTTATTTATTTATTTGTTTATTTATTTAACATCAGTTTAACAACCTTTGAGCGGAGGCTCATTTACAAAGTACAAATCAAGAGAAGGAGACAAAGACATACATATAAGAGACAAAAGCAATACAGCACAGCAAAAGGCACAGGCAGGTACATGTAAGGCGAAGCAATCAGCAACACAGTTCAGCAATAAGGTACAGTCATGTCACAGGGGATACGAGCCATAACACAGTTATCAGCAGAAAAGTAGGATATGTGATCCCTTTATTTATTTATTTTTTTTTTTTGAGGTAGGAGGTAGGGCAGAAGAGTTGAAAGGAGGCACAGCGGGTCGGGGAGAGCTGGGGTAAGGAGGAATGCAGCTCAGCAAGCTTTGTCAAGGGAGGAGGTGGTGGTGGGGGTCAGGGGCAGTGGCAGGAGTGTGAAGTGAGCAGGTGAGTTTTCAGGCTGTATCTGAAGCTAGCCAGCGAGGGGCATTGTGATGCTTGCTGGAAGGAGTTGTACCAGGAGGGGGCTCCAGGGAAAGCCTTTGGTTCAGTAGGTCCGGGTGCCCTGGGGACGACAAGGGCAGTTTCTGCCGGAGGCGCGGCACCGCTTGAGGAGTTGGATCGTGAATAGATTAGCAAGGCCAGGTGGGATAGACCATGGAGAGCTTTATAGGCAATTTGACAGGTTTGGAACAGGAGGCGCTCATCAAGGTTGAGTATAGAGGACATGGAGTATAGATGGCAGGTATGGGTGAGTCTATGGGCACTGGTAATAAGTCGACAGGCTTTATTGAGCATAAGGCATACCTTGCGGCGGGCCGTCTGGTCTGCTGCACCATACACACAGGCAGGCCATAGTCGATTAGGGATAGTATCGAGGAGGTAACAGCCAAGCGGAGGGCATTTGCGGGGAGGCATTTTTTGTGCCGGTAGAGGATACCCAACCGTGCATTGGAGGCAGAGGTCAGGGCAGCGATGTGGTTATGAAAGGAGAGAGCAGAGTCGAAGATTATGCCAAGGTATTTATAAGAGCTGACAAGTTCTATAGGGTGCTTAAAGGCGGAGTGGCCTTACTTGGAAGCCTATGACAGATATTTAGAAAATCCAACACTATTAACACCCAGATCATACATAGAAAAACAGAAATAATTCTCTTTGGTTTAAAATAATAATTTCAACCATCACAGTAGTTTAAATTAGAGGAATCACATTTCACCAATTTGTTTTAAACAAAGGAGCCTTTCAAGGTCAAATGTCACCAAAAAGAGATAAGGACTGTTCAAGTACCTAGGAATTTTCTTGGATGATCAACTTTCATTTAGTCTTCATATTCAAAATTTCTCAACCAAATTAGTGCTGGCAGTATAGCCTAGAGGTTAGAGTAATGAGCTGGGTATATCCAGCAGACCTGGTTTGATTCCACAACCTCCACTTGCATATTGTGTGACTCTGAGCAAGTCACTTGTGCTCCCAGGTTACTCCTGAAAACAGGCACTTGTGCCTAGTGGCTTTACCTGGTTACTAAAGATAAAAAATTACTCTTTTTGTTTTTGTTTTATAGGCACAAAGCATACTTTAGTTTTTTAATTCGTAAACAACTGGTTAATTCATTTTTTTGTCACAGCTAGACTATGGAGATTGTATATATGGGAACGCTACCTCTGCCTCGTTAGGTGTACTTGACCCTTTATATCACAGTGCCGTTAGATTTATTACTGGTCTCCCCTGGAGAACACACCACTGCAGTTTATGTGCTGTGGTTGGTTGGGTCTTCTTATCAGCATGGAGGCAATTACACTGGAATGTATATGTGTACAGTTCATACTGGGTATGGCCCCCTCTTATCTTCTGAGTCTGCTGCAATCTAAGCCATACAATAAACACAGTCTTAGATCAGGAGCTCTCTCTATTACTTAGTGCCGAAACACTGGGCAAGTTATGAAGGGTTACCTCGTACTCCATCTGTACCTCGTACATGGACTGAGTTGCAGAAAAAGACAAAACTGACTTTACTTTTTCCTATTCCACATTTTAAGTTAATTATTAGTAGGCTGCTGTATAGTTGCTGTGATTGCTATAGGTGAATTTTATTAATTTTAGAATTTATAGTACTGTATACAGAACCAAACCATATTTATAATGTTTGTCATGTTCTGTTTTATGTCTGGACACAATCATAAAAGAGACTTAACTCACAATTGCTTTCAGTAAATACTGATTAAAAAAACTGAGATATAGTTAAATGCTTCCAGCCTCTTTCTAGTTGAGATTCCGTGGACAGGGGCTCCCATTATGTAGTGTTGAAAAGTGTCTGGAGCTGCCACCTGCCCAGATCCTGGAGGCTCCACTAGAATTGTGTCCAAAACATTGGCAGTTTAGGATCTGCCCACAGAATATGGTAACGGTGGGTCCCTTGTTCACCATATCCCTCCAGCATCGATCCATATTAGTGGTGCCAAAGCACTCTGGTGACTGCACACAGAAAATCTCACCAGGATTTTCCAGCAGAACTCTCTCCAGTTCTGGAAGGCCCATACCTTCCACCCTCTTGATAGCCATCTATTACACTGCTGTTCTGTTACTGGGATCCCTGCTTCCTCTTACCATTTGTCACTGGTCCCCAGGAAGTTAGCTTTCCTTTTGTTCAAATCCACCTTATATACTTAAGAGATGTATCATAGTTTGTCCTAGAGTGTCACTGCCCAGTAGATGAAATCCTCTCATTTTGTTTCACCCCTTTTTATATGCTGTAATTTTGCCTATCATGTAACTCTGGACTTGTAAAAACCTACAAAAGTCTGTTCTAGACAAATGATACTTGCCTTGAAGGAATTTGTATGAAAAGCAGTGATTCCCCTCCACTAGCTTCTCAAACCTGATGAGTACCTTTTCATTCCATGTCCTGAAAGCTGAAATTATTATTCTTTTTAGCCAATCTTTGCCTTATGGTTCTACTTGTCTCTGGGGCCTCCAAGTCTGCAGCCATACTCCAGCTAAGAGGGTAGGTGGCAAGTGACTGCTTTCACAGCCAATGTAACTTCTGCTCCTTGTTCAGCTAGCAGGGTGTATGTGTAAATATTAGGCAGCCTGTATCACCCCCCCGCCCCGAGGGAGAAGGAGAGAAAGAGAGCGTGAGAGAGAGAGAGAGAGAGAGAGAGACAGTGCTGGCCTACAGTTTCAACCACTAAAAACCCACTTGGTGTGACTACTCTGAGAATGTGCTATTGTTTCATTGCCTACTGTGGCATGCTAGACCCTGTTCGCATGATAAATGAAGACTAGAAACACAGATCCGCTTTGGGGAAGTGCTACAGACCCTGAATGCACACAATGACCCCCAGCATAGGAGGCGAGCTCCCAGACCCACCACAGGGGTCAGTGCAGTGGTGGAACCTGGTGCTGACCATCCCTGACTGGGAGCTCTGTTACACATCAGCCAGGGATTTCTAGAATTTTAGCTTCTCACCACCTGACTGGCTGACCTTATTCCAAGAATTCTGCAGCACAGCAGGCATTTTGGTAGCCCCAAATGCTGCTGAAAGGTGCGTAAATGCTTGTAAAGAGACACTGCAAAACTGTAATTAGTGTGGAGCTCCATCACAAATCACCAGAGATCAGCAGGGCAGACCCATAGAATTTGACAGCAGATAAGAAAATCTTGTCCCACCCAGTCTGCCCTAGCAGTCCCTACCTATTATGAGGTCCAATGCCCACACTGAACTCTGGAGCACCCCCTCCTGCCGCTACAATACCCCTGTGTCTGTCCCACTCATTCTTAAATCCTATGACTGCTTTAACCCCAACCACCTCCTCTAGGAGGCTATTCCATTCATTCACCACCCTCTCCATGGAAAAGTACTTTCTCACGTTACCCCTGAGCCGTTCCCCCCTTCAACTTCATACTGTGCCCACTTGTCTTGCAGCATCTCTTACTTTGGAAGATGATCCCCTTCTGTACTCTGTTTATACTAGTGAGGTATATGAATGTCTCTGCCATGTCCCCATTCTCCCTCACCTCCAGGGAATACATATTTAACTCCTTTAGTCTTTCCTCATAGGTCTTCCCATGCAGTCCCTGCATCATTTTAGTAGCCCTCCTCTGCACTGCCTCCACCCTGTGTATATCCTTTCTCAGGTGGGGCCTCCAGAACTGGATGCAGTACTCAAGGTGAGGTCTCAACAGTTTCCCATACAGGGGCAACATGACCTCCTTCCTTCTACTGGTGATACCCCTCCCTATGCATCCAAACATTTGGCTAGCCTTTCCCACCACCTTGTCACACTGCCTAGCCTTTCTTCGGTCATCCAAAATGATAACTCCCAGGTCTCTGTCCTGCTTCGTGACTGTCAGTTCCTCCCCTCCCAGTTTGTATGTTGCCTCGGGTTCTGTGCCCTTGTGCATGATCCGGCACTTTTGCATTGAACTCAGTTGACAGGCACCAATAACTTATCTGCTACAGAGAATAAGCGACTGACAGCTGTCTTACCTGCTACAGAGACTGAGTGAGTGACAGCTGTCTTACCTGTTAGAGACCGAGTGAGTGACAACTGTCTACCTGCTACAGAGTCCGAGTGAGTGACAGCTGTCTTACCTGTTACAGAGACCGAGTGAGTGACAGCTGTCTTACCTGTTACAGAGACCGAGTGAGTGACAGCTGTCTTACCTGTTACAGAGACCGAGTGAGTGACAGCTGTCTTACCAGCTACAGAGTCCGAGTGAGTGACAGCTGTCTTACCTGTTACAGAGACCGAGTGAGTGACAGCTGTCTTACCTGCTACAGAGTCCAAGTGAGTGATAGCTGTCTTACCTGTTAGAATCCAAGCAACTGACAGCTGTCTTAGTTTGAGAATGCAGAGAGAGGCAAGAGGCAGATTCTGCATCCTGGGTCTGAACTGCAGAGGGTCTTTCTGACTGGAGGCGTGCTTAGAGGACTGGCGGAGGATGGAGTGGGGAACTCAAGTGTACAGTAACTCCCATGGGAATGGAATAATGAGCTGCCTTAGTCTTTGGCTAGTATCTCACTCAGTCCCTCACTTATCAAGTGAAATGCTCTTTATGTAACAGAATGACTCTCAGGGTGCAATCACGCAGGCCCCCCAACCAGCTGGACTCACCAGAGCAGAACTGGATCCAGTTCCTGACAGAGAATCAGGAGACCCTGTTGACCCTGCTGGGAGGGACAAGTCCTGGGGTATACTGGCTGGCTGTAAGTCCCAGTGGACATCAGGGTGATGGGTCTGGGGTGTTCTGACAGATGGGGACCGTCTGGTAGAGAGGCAGAAACAATAAATAAAAAAGGCTGGGATACATGTAGTTCAAGCATGATCTCACCATGGAGCCCCACATCCTGATGCCAGTCCACACCAGAGGTATCCATAGCTCCTGCATGCCCACGGTCTGTCGAGCATAGATTTGTGCAAGTGCAGGGGAGGAGCAGTATCAGATGCTGGCCATCTAATTGGAAGCCCAGTTGGCTGATTCTCCTGTTCAGATTGTGGAATACAGCAGTCCTCTAAGGACTGCTGTATCTACTAGAATTTTAAAACATACAGAAAAAACTGTTATGAAGACTCCTAGACCTGGGGTAATGGGGGCTATCTGGGGACACAGGGCGGTCATGCTGAGTGGATGCACTAATGCTATGGCAGGGTCTCATGCTATGAGATAATTTCCTGGATTACAAAGCATGTCTCCATATCGATCATCCATGCAGGAAGTGCAGGTGACACAGGATCAGCTGCGGAGGGGTGGGCATCTATGGTCATGGATGATACAGAGTGGTCTGCATGTGCAGAGGAACACGTTGTGGCTGCTGACAGAGGGTCAGGCCCTGAGTACTCTTTAATTTAGGTAACTGGAATAATATGTGTCATTGATGGGAAATGCTTATTTTAGCATTTTATAATTTTCTGGTTAGTATGTATGTCACGTCAGGTAACAGCACTGAGTGTGTTAAATTTCAAATTCTGATGGCTTGCAGGAGTCTGTATTTGTACTCATACCTCTCAAGTGTTACACATTATGCACAGCACCGTAAATCTTTTCGTAAGCATACCTTTGCTTCTGATATAATGTTCTTCAGCCTAATATTGTAACCATTTCTGGATATGCAAGCGTATTCTCAATAATCTATAAATTAAGAGTTGTGCTACTCATTCTGATCACTTGCAATGCATTTTAAAGGCCAGTGCCTTGCATATTAATTATAACAGGTTGGGACATACTGTATGTTTGTGCCTGCTAGTAGGGGGAGGGGATCAATTTGTGGCTGTTTATAGCTGGGGAGGGGCAGTCTTTGTGGCCTGAAATACTGGGAATGTTACAATTGAAGTTTTCTCTGTCTAAAGGGTGAAGATCCCACAGATGGGAATAAACACAGAGATTCCCAGAAATTCCAGAAACAAGCACTTCTTAAATGCCACAGTGATAGGCTACAATCTCTGAATTTATTACCTTGACAACATGGTCAGGTCACCACAACATCGTGACTGTTACTGTAAATCTGCTGTAAAAGGTTTATGGCTAAACTGCTTCCGCATCCTTCCCTACTTTTGTTAATGCCACAAATAAAATTTGGTCTAGTTTGAACCCTAAGATTTGCAGTGTGTGTGTGTGTGTGTGTGTGTGTGTGTGTGTGTGTGTACAGGTGGAGGTGTGTGTGTTTTGTTTCTTCAGGCTACAGGCCAATATTCTAAATAACAAAACCTCTGCCTAAATAAACACAGTCAAAACTACTGTAAATGAGCCCAGAGAGCCAGAAGCCAGCCTAGCAGATACAGTAACTGAGCATCCTAGAAAGAGCAGCAGGGGCCAGCCTAGAGGAGGACTGAGCATCTCAGAGAGAGCGTCAGATGCCAGCCTAGAGAAAGACTGAGCATCCCAGAGAGAATGCACCTGGTGTGGGCCTAGAGGAGGATTGGGCATCCGAGAGAGAGAGAGAGAGAGAGAGACAGGGGCCAGCCTAGAGGAGGACTGAGCACCCAGAGAGAGCGTTGTCTGCTGGCCTTGAAGAGGACTGACCATCTCAGAGAGAGCATCAGGTTCCAGCCTAGAGAAGGACTGAGCATCCCAGAAAGAGAGTGATGGGGGCTGGCCTAGAGGAGGACTGAACATCTTAGTGAAGCGACAGGTGCCAGTATAGAGATTACTGAGCATCTCAGAGAGAGTGATATGTACTGGCCTGGAGGAGAACTGAGCATCCCAGAGAGATTTGCTGAAGGCCAGCCAGAGGAGGACGGAACATCCCAGAGAGAGAGAGCACTGGACTGAGCATCCCAGAGAGAGCACTGGGGACCAGTCTAGAGGAGAATGAGTGTTCCAGAGACTGCACTGGGGCCTGGCCAAGAGCAGGACTGAGCAGGCCAGAAAGAGGTGCTGGGGACCAGTCTAGAAGAGACCTGGGTGTTCCAGAGACAGTGTCAGGTGCGGTCTAGAGCAGGACGGAGCATCTCGAAAGAGTGCCAGGGGCTGGCCTAGCGGAGGATGAGTCTCCAAAGAATGCTCTCCTCTGTGGATGATCAGATTGTATTGGTACACACTGTGCACATATACCATAATGTCTGAGATGGTGACATCCTTGGGCTAAAAAATAAAGGAAAAAGCCTCTATCGCAGCAACATGACAGCAGGACTACTGCAGCTTCCATATCCATGACCTATGCTCCTGACTGCACTGGATGATATCCTGAAGAGCTCACCATGGGATACTAAGTGGAAGGGTATGCCCCAGGAGGAGTAGGAGGAGGGGTTATGTGGCTGTGCTAAGAGGAGGGTTCTGCACTAGAAGGAGATGGGGTGCTGCAGCTCAGAAGGCTGGAAGGGTGCTAACTGGAAGGGTATGCCCAAGGAGAAGGCAGAATGATATGGGTAGGGAGGTGGAGGGTATGCCATAGGAGGAGACAGGGATGTGGCTGGGTAGGGAGGAGGAATATGCCCTGCAAGGAGGTGGGGTGATGTGGCTGTGCTAAGTGGATGGGTATTCCCAAGGAAGAGGTGGGGTGATGGGGCTGGGTGAGGCCAGTGGGCTGCTAAGTGGTGGGGTGATGTGGCCAAGTGCTAAGAGGAGGGTATCCCTAGGAAGAAATGGGGTGATATGGCTGTTCTAAGTGGAGTGGTATGCTCTAGGAGGAAGCAGGGTGATGAGGCTAGGGAGGCTGACTGGGTGCAAAGAGGAGGAGTATGCCCTAGGAGGAGGTGAGGTGATGTGACTGGGGAGGGAGGAGGGGTATGCCCTATGAGGAGGGAGGTGATGCAACTGGGGGGGCTGGACAGGGGCTAAAAGGAGGGGTATGTCCTAGAAGGAGATAAGGTGATACGGCTGTGGATGAAGAAATATGTCCTAGAAAGAGGTGGAGTGATGTGGTTGGGCTGGGAATGAAGTATGCTTGAGGAGGTGGCGGGGTTATGGCTAGGAAGGAGGAGGTTCATGCCCTAGTAGGAGTCAAAGTGATGTGGTTGGGCTGGGAGGAGGGTATGCTCTATGAGCAGGTGGGGTAATGAGGCTGGGGAAGGAGGAGGAGGGTATACTCTAAGAGGAGGCAGAGTGATGTGGCTGGGAGGGAAGAGGGTATGCTGTGGGGGAGGAAGTGAGATGATGCAGATGGGGAGGAGAAGGGGTATGCCATAGGAGGAGGGTGGAGTTATACGCCTAGGGAGGGAGGAGGGTATGCTCAATGAGGTGGTGGGGTTATATGGCTGGGGAGGGAGGATGGGGTATACTCAATGAGGTGGTGGGGTTATATGGCTGGGGAGGGAGGATGGGGCATACTCAATGAGGTGGTGGGGTTATATGGCTGGGAGGGAGTAGGGGTATACTCTAGAATATGGTGGGGTTATATGGCTAGGAAGGAGTAGGGGTATCCTCTAGGAGGTGAGATGAGAAGACAAAAGGACAGACCTTGAAATCCACAAAACCAGGGTCTAGAGTACCAGTTCAGTCTGGATCAGTTTTCCATGTAAGAAGTTTTGCAGAGCACAAAGGACGTGTTGAATCTATGATGTCAGAGTCACATACTTGATGATGTTGTGTCATGGGGGGCTGGCAGCTGAAGGGTTTTGAGAACTTGCAGACCCTAAAAAGTAAGTTAGGCTGAGACTCTGAGCAGTTAACAACTAAGGTTCAAGTCTGCTCTAATTCACTAAGGTGTCCTGTGTATTAAGCTCTTTCTACTTTGGGAAAGCTAGGAAATGTAGTAAGATTTTTCTGTGTGACTTTCTGCTGTTCAAAACATTTTTTTTTTACCTCTGTAAAACTGCTGGTCTCCATAGTCTTAGTGTAGTATCCTGCATTATATGTATAAATATCTTGAAGTATTAAAATATTATTTTTATATATTTCATGTTTTTGTTTCTAAGTCCTTTGAGGAACAGATACCTGGGTTATAACGACAAAAACTGTTTCCATCGCTGAAGCGGAGGCTAAGGTTACCATATTTTGTTTCTAAGTAAGGTATTCTCAGTTGTGACAGAGGGTGGGTCATTTACCCTTTTTAAGGAGCTCTGTACTGTGTGAGCAGTGGCTCTGGTGATTCAGACCTAGAGGTACCCTGAAGGAGTATCTATGTCAAGTGGTGGCAGCTACTAAAGTACCCTTGCAGGCATGTAAAGGGTTTGAGAAAGCTGGTAACAGTATACAGGCTGAGTCTGGAGTGACCAGTCTGTCACAGAGCTAAAACACTGTGGGCCAGCAATAATGCACTACTTAATATGCAAACTTAATCATTAAAGCAAATTCATGAGATGTCATCTTGAAGAAAAAAATAACTCAGCATAGTAATGTTTCTTCTCAGGGATCCATCAATGAACCTTATAAATGGCATCAGTTCACCGGAGTGTGCTGCCCCAGAGATAGAACTTTGTGCGATTTTTTTGAGGGGAGTTATTCATTATTTACTGTCCTTTTCACCCCCTGGCATCGACTGGCCCCTTTCAGCCTCTCCGTTCTGCCCAGCCCCATCGCTCACCCTCTCGGGGAATTCCCTCTCTCCAGTGTACCCCCATGGATGAACCCCCCATGGGAAGAGCTGCTAAGGGGCCACCCCTTACCCCCAAGTAGAGTTTGAAGTGTTGGTGGAGGAGAAAGATCCTCAGTTGATGGTGGGGAACCTGTGGCAGAGCATGAGTGGCATCCTGTGTGGTGGGAGTTTATGTTTCCTTCCCTTGTGCATTGTAAGGATGTTGCATCTGATGCCAAGATAGAACATCAACACTCCCCCTGCACACTGACTCCACAGCACTATGACCTGTGGTCACCCCGGTGGCAGTGTTGCAGTGGAGGACAGAATCCTGCTCAACCCTGGGAGGCAAGTGTCCATGAGATGCTCAGCCATCCTCCCGGCCAGCCTTCAGAAGTCCAGGCTCGTTCCTGAACCGGGTGGCTGGCATCACAGGTACACTACTGCTTTGCCGGTAGGCGGCCAACTTTATGTTAATTTTAGAATTTAGAATACAAGTTCAAACTCTGCACTATGGCTATGCTTCCCTGCTGTTCCAACATCAGATTTGTTGCTATAACCGGGATGCAGTGGCCACTAAAACTAGCTAAATGGCTACTAAATTTGTTTTACCTTTTATTAAAATTTGTAACATTAAAGTGATCACATTTTAACAACTGTTGAGAAATTTCAGTAAGTAATGTTGAAGTAACCTTAAGATAAAATTTGAAGACTTGGCCTGTAGTTCAATGGACAATCAGCCAGCCACTCCCACTTTCCTGAGCTATATAAGCAGTTCCGCTCAGCCTCCTTCTGAAGCACTTTTTTCTTGCTAGCTGGAGGCTCTGTCTGTCCTCTGAAGCTAGCTGGGGTCTACCCTGGGGCCTGCACCCCCTGCCTTGCTGCTTCTGTTTGTCTCTGCTGGACTTCTGCATTTGTTTTCCTGCTTCTGGTTTGTATTTTGCCTCCAGCTGTGTGCATCTTTCTGTCATTACTCCTTGTTTTGTGTGTTTGTGTGTCTTGTTTGGGCCTTTGTTCCTGTTCTTTGTGTTTGTGTGTTTTGGCTTTGTCTTTTGGGGCTTTGTTTCTAAGCTCTTAGCATATTGCTATTCCAGCACTCATATTACTTGCTCAGTTACTCACAACTCTCAAATTACATGCAATGCAACAATCATCTGTGTGTTTCAGCTCAACCATAGCTGCTCTCCCTGCTGCACTTAACTGTTTTCACCTGATTCAGACTCACTCTGAACCCTAGCTATGCAGCTCCCTCATGCTCTCTCAACTCATTCTACTTACCTCATTGCTACAGTTTCATTGCACTGCCAGGTGATAGCTGCTTTCAGAGCATGGCGTCTCCTTTTATTCTATGTTTATTGAAGTTTACAACTCAGTGTATGCAATACAGATGCTGCTTCTATGTATGTACACTCTGATATACTCTGAGGTCAGCTAAGCTACTGCTGATGCTGTCCACTAGTTTCAATACCTGCATGTGAGTCTTGGCCCTTCCATCACTTTCTTGTTTTTCCTACGGCGGGGACTTGGAGATGTCTGGGGAGTCGTGGCCCTGTGTGGATAATTTCTTATGTTCTAAATCCTGTCTCTGCCACCAACAAATCCTCAGAGTATGTGTCACTTTTATTGGCTTTTTCAATGCCTGGCTGGTTTGCCCCACTGTTCACACTGTTGCTTCATTGCTACTATGTTTTGCAGACCTACATGCAGGTCCAACTATTGCTGCACTGTTTACTGACCTACGTGCAGGTCCACTCTTGCTTAAGCAATCTTTGCTTCATGCCTACCGCCATCCCCTCGGCTTCAACTTCTGGGATGTCTGCTGCATTCAATACTGCATCTGACCTTGCAAGGTCTCAGCACTTAATGCATATTAAGGTTTCAGCACTCATTGCTCATTCAGCTCCTTCTCAGTTTCTGGGGCATGCCAGCCATACCATTCTGGTGCAGGGCTTCCCTGCAGCCGACGGTCTCTCTCTGCACCCAGAGTCCACAACTTGAGCATGCGAAGCTTGGGGCTGGGTCTTTCTCACCTGGCCCATAAATGGGAATGTCCTAGCTCTGGGTGGACCTTCAATCGTCAACCCTACTAACAGCACCTCAAGTTGTAGAAGTTAAGACTCAGCGTGAAGGGGTGGGGCTTTCATGGGGGCCCCTTTAGCTGCCTGAGTGGGTTCGGAGACACCCTTCAATGCTATTCTTCCCCATGACTGCTTCTGGTTCACCTGGTTTGTGTTTAGGGTAAGTAGGCCAGGAGTACCTCAGCAGTTGTTGCTCTCCACCTCCCGCCTTGGTTGCCCATTGTCAGAGTAGTGCTCGTAACCTTCCATGGTGTTCTCACTAGAGGGATTAAGCGAGACTTTCCACCAAATTGGAATATTTTCCACCTCCTTTAACTGGGTTTCCAAATCGCAGTTGCAGAGCCGTCAGTAAATAAAATATCCCAGCCTGTAGGGAAGGCGACCTAGGCCTTGGATCCTCAGAGATTTCCTCCTCAAAGGTTTTTTTTCTCCTCCATGCCTCAGGTCATAAAAGTTAGTTAGCTGTAGTTAGTGTTTCTTAGTTCTATTAGAAAGGTTCCGCTGTTGGACGGAGGTGGATGGTGTCCTTACTTGCCGTTCCCTCTCTTCTTAGGAGGTCCCCTCGTTCTCTAGTGCTATTCACTGAACTCATGCTATTGCTAATCTGTGCATCTCATTACATTATCAAGGCATCTCATTACGCTATCAAGCTGCCTGATGCTTTATCTACTACTACGTCATAGCTACTGCTTGCTTATATGCTTCGTACTACTTCATTCTTTTTGGGGATTCTTCCTAAGGTATCTTAAGCCATGGGAATCATCCCACAGCACCTCTAGGGATGGAACCCTCTTTGAGGGTTCCTTGCCTTTGGTACCCCTACAGGGTGGTAATTCCTCTGGAATAGAGAGTGTGAACAGCCAAAACCAAACTATCACAGTTGCACAAGCATAACACTATACTGGCTGCGTAGGTCATTGAATTGGAAGGCTTTCCCTGTAGTTCAATGGACAAGCAGCCAGCCACTCCCACTTTCCTGAGCTATATAAGCAGTTCTTCTCAGCCTCCTTCTGAAGCAGTTTTTTCTTTGTCCCACCATCCCCCCTCCTCCTCCTCCAGCAGCAGCACTTCTCTCCTTGGGATCCTTCCTAAAGTACCTTTAGCCATGGGAATCATCCCACGGCACCTCTAGGGGTGGAACCCTCTGAGGGTTCCTTGCCTTTGATACCCCTACAGGGTGGTAATTCCTCTGGAATAGAGAGTGCGAACAGCCAAAACCAAACTAACACAGTTGCACAAGCATAACACTATACTGGCTGCGTTTGCCATTGAACTGATTCTTGTCTAAACCTACTGTATTTTCAGGTTCTAGAAGGGAAGGCAGGGTCAGGGCTTGTAGGGCTCACTGATGGATTTCTGGGAAGAAACAACATGTTACTGTGGTGAACAATTTTTCTTCAAACAACAGGAATCCATCAATGAGATCTTCAAAATGGTAAACTCACTAGCAGTACCTTGGGAGAATGCATTTAGAACCTTTTAAGAAAAGATTCTGCAAGACAGTTCCAAAACTGGCATTCCTCCTGGACTGTATGTTCAGACAGTAGTGCTTTGTGAAGGTGGTACTGTTTTCCAGGTAGTAGCTTTAAACATTTTGTGAAGGAGGATGCCCTTGTGGCTACCACAGAGGCAGATGTGTCCCTTGCTGAATGTGCTTGTAAGCCTCTGAAGGGGTACCTTGCCAGAGTTCTCATACCAGAATGCAGGAGACTATCCAGGAGAGTCAGTTTTCCTAGCTGCTGGCTTACCTGTTCCAACCTCTCCACAGTTAACAAAACCTTGTGTGCTCTGGGACTTGACATCCCTTGTCCATTCCATGTAGTGACATAATGCCCTTTTTACTTCCAGACAGTACAATGTTTGCTCACCTGTACTGGAATGTTCAGGATAGAGTACAGGAAGGGTAACTGACTGGTTCAAGTGGAATTCTGATACCACCTTAGGTAGGAACTTCCTATTGGTCCTAAGGACTACCTTATCCATGTGGAAGATTATGTAGTTTATACCGTGGTGATTTGCATATACAGACCATGGTGCTTTGCATTATGGGGGTATGTGTGATTTTTGTATTTCTTTGAAACTTGGCTTCTCGGCCAGTGCCCTTTGGGGGTAATTATTGTCTCAGTGCTTGCACACTGAGATTCTTTGTCATGCAGTTTGGATCTGTACAGCGGGCTTGCAGTTCTTTTATCTTCCTGGCCAATGTCATAGCTATCAGAAAAACTGTTTACCATGTGACATATTTTAAGTCCACTGTAACCATAGACTCAAAGGGAGTCTCCATCTGCTGGGCAAGACAGATATTTAAAGAGCACCTTTTCATGGAAGGGATTTATTTAGGCTCTGTGGAGTGAGAGCCCAATCTGTTCCACTTCCCAATTCACAGTCCGCCCCTGCACTCTCATGTTTTGTGATGCAGTTTCAGAAGAAGCGTGGGGTTGCACTCCATAGACTTGATGGGGATGGTTTTAAACTACTTTTTAATACTTTAGAAGGTTGATTCAATAAATCAAGGCCAGCAGCACCCAACTAATACGGCCCTTGCTAGTTAAGTGCTGGCCTTGATTTGTTGCAATCGGCCCTCTAAAGTACTAAAAGAAGCATAAGTCTATGGAGTGCACCCCCATGCTCTTCCGACAATTGCATCACAAAACATTAGAGCATGGTGGGAGAGGATCTGAATCAGGAAATGGAAGGGAACAGGCTCTCAGCTCAACAGAGCCTAAATATGATCCCTTCCCTCCTGAAACCCCTACAATAAAACATTACTTTTAAGCCTGCCTGGACTCCGGGCAGGTAAGGGTCCTTGGTGCGTTTCATATTTTGTATCATGGAGGGACTGGGTCCCCTACAGGGGGATACAAATGATTGAGGCCCTTTAAAACTTTTAATAACAGGTAGTGAATTTATTCAGAATCTTAGTGGTGGCAGCCCTAAAATCAGTCATGAGACACTGGTTGTCCCTTCAGCCCCCAACAAAGGCAGAATGGATTCTATTAGTGAAAGAGATCAGAATTATGAAAGAAATGTGCACTGCAATTCATCTGAACTAGGATGGTGAAAACGTAAATGTACTAATGGGTTAACTGAAATGGTACTCTTATCTAGAGCAAGGATAGTTAGATTAAATTTTATACATTCCCAGAGCACACATGGCAAAGATTTATTATGCCCTTATAATGGATAGTAATGTTGATGTTAATCTGTTTGAGGAACACCTGCTGGGAAATGCTGAACTTATCCTTGGCCGGTGATGAGTGAACCTTATCCTCCAGTACAATAACTACCTTGCCACTGTGTGTTAGAAACTGGGCGTGTTTAGGAAAATACTTTAAAAAAAAGAAGGTAATAAATCACGGAGGCATAGCTAAAGAAAGTAACATAAGTACCTGTAAAGGCTTGTTAAACTTTATTAGTCAAGGCAATATAAACTCCACCTCAACAAACAGTAAAGAAGCGTTATGAATTGTTACTCCTGGTACATTGCTATGAGTTTTTGTAAGTGTATAGAAACACTATGTCTGTACAGTCTTACATTTCCCAGTGATGAATTACCAGTCTGTAACCTGAATATGTGTATATTTATTTAAGTCTGGTATACAGTCTGTGTGTTTGAAAATCTTAATAAAATTTAAGTTAAAAAAAAGGTCCTGAGGCCAGGACTTGTCTTTGTTTGCTGATGTATAGGCTGACACAGCTGTCAGGTGGGCTTTCAGGGTTGAAGGTCTTGGACCTAAGACTGTAAGTGTAACAAGCAGTCCAGAATTGTAGACAGCCCTGCCTGCATTTGGATATTCCTTGGGGCACACCAGTAAGAGAATCTCTTCCACTTAGAGGAGTCTGCTTTCCTTGTTGCTGGTTTTCTGAAACCTTCAGCATCTCCTGCACCTCTTCTGACAGATTGAAACTAGAAAACTCTCTGCAAGAACCATGCCCCAGACCAGACCAGACCAGACCAGTGTGCTGAGGTTTGGGAATATTATTCTGCCCTGAGACAGACTCAGCATGTTGTATCTCAGTGGCAGGTTGATTGCACTCCTGCTGGACAGCCGTCAGCAGCATTGAGTACCTTGCCTGCCTGGTTCAGTCTGGGACAATCAGGATCATTGTTGCTGGCTCTCTGCCGAGATGTATCAGCACTCTTGTATGAGTGGGAATGCATACAGGAACCTCCCTGTCCGGTCCAGAACTAGTGTGTACTCTGGGACTGTGCCCTTTGGTGGTAACCTGCAACAAAACTGTGGGAGCGGACAGATAACAGAAAAATTTAAACAGAGAGTGCGGTTGTTTCCCTTCAGTGTTTTCCCTAGGACAGGGTAGTGAGTGCCCTCAATCTGGGGACCCTGTAGGGTTTGGGGAGCTAGGTTTTCTAATTCCTCTGTTGCTCTTACACAGTCTGTCCTGGCAAGTCGATTCCAGCCAGGACATGTTTACCATTCTGAAGGTTTGTGGCATGAGGTCAATCATGGCAGCAGTGTATCTTGCAGTACATGTGATCTCTTGCCAGTTAAAGGGGCACACACAAAAAAAATCAGGCGTCTGGTGCCCATGGTATTTGAGTGCATTTTATTGCCCTCTAAATGAGACATCCATTTTGAGGAGAAAATGTTTTGGGTAAGTTTTTTTTTTTATGGTTATTAAGGATGCATGTATTTGAGGGAAATCTCCCTTGTTTGGCGTTTTGCCCCTATTTTCCATGGCCAAAGGTAAACAGGCAGATTTGGGAAGCCTCGCCATGGAACAACTCTATCTTGCTTTCATTTCGTTTTGCCCTTATTTTCAATGGCCATCCCTGCTGGCATGAGAATGACCTTGGCATTTCTTTGTTTCTATTCTAATAGACAAAGGATGAGAGTCAGATTTGGAAAAACTACTCAGGACACAGTGCTATATTGTCTGTGGACAAAATGTATTTCTTTAATTCTCTCATGGCACCATGGCTTATCGCAGACCAATACTAAGCAAGACTGTAAGACCTGCTGTAGGGCTATGGTCTTCACTGTAACACAACCCACAATATATAGCTTGGATCCCCAGTCAGACCTTTGACTGGGGGTACCTGTGGCACCATTTGGCAGTGGTAAAGCTGAGTTACGATTCTCTATCCTGGCCTCATTACTGTGATGCTAACAGTGAAGAATCAGCAGGTTCTGCCTATGAAGACACACATTCTCTATCCTGGCCTCATTACTGTGATGCTAACGGTGAAGAATCAGCAAGTTCAGCCTATGAAGACACCCAATCTATACAGACCCCTCAGGTCAGGGAGGTGTCTCTACAGGCATGCCCAGGTGTGCCACAGCAGCGACACTGCTTCACAATCTTGCAGGTGGCCCCTGAACTTGATGACATGGCAAGTCAAGAGGAGGATATGCGGGTGTTCAAATGTTCTGACCAGACAGAGCCAGCTCTGCTGAATGAGGACTAGTATCCCTCCAACAAGGAGTGAGTGGATGGAATATAAACTATGTTTTTGAGTCCCTTTTTACTTAAATGCAGAACAATGATTCTTTCTTGGTTGGATCAACATGGTGTTCAGAGGATACACCCAGAGAAGGCTCAGACCTTACAGTCTCTAGCTGTGAGACTCAGTGAAATTAGATCTGCAGTGTTGGGTGAACCACCCAGATTAGGTCAGATCAGGGATGAGCAGGGTGAATGAGTGAAATCAGCTACCCAGGTCTGGGGCTGGATGTCATATCTTGACTCTTATGTGGGTGAAGCGTGCAGGCAAGCCCGCACCTTCAAGTGGAATCAGTTTGTGCATGATATATGTCTATTTGGTATTCCCAGTGTCATACCCTGGGTCAGACAGAAGGTGGCAGACTTTTTCGCAGCTCATTATTGTTCCGTGGACCATATTTGGTGCTTCTGTCTTAGGTAGGATTGGTCATCAAACTCTGAGGGAAAACATTCCTGTAGCTCAGATACCCCTTGTAAGACAGTTGGCCATGCAGGCCCACTTAGCTGGTTCAGTGGTGCTTGTCGACGTGGTTGCTGGCATTGACTTGTAGCTGCAGGCACAACTTCTATGTCGACATATCCAGCAGTTTTGTTCTGGGGGCTGTTCCCAAGGCTAGTTGGAGTCGGATAGCAGTACGCACAGACAAGACAGTTCTTTTCTCTGACAGCTTGCAAATGCAGTTAATGTTTTACCTGGTGTAGTGATAGCAAACTGCACTTTCTTTTGTTACCTGCTGCACAAAACTGTTTATGTATGCAGACACTGCTGCACATCTGAGGTCACCCAGAAGGGATTGTACAACTGCCTTACATAAGGCTTCCTGTAAACTCTTCAGGCTGGAGTATCAGCCTAATTCCAGTTGGCAAGGCACAGACATGTGGGGCAATTGGAATTGTGATATGTCCCTTTTTTCCTTGTGCATGCATGTTTTCTGTTTTTCCTAGAACACCTTGTTTCAGGGAAAGGTGCGTTGATAGCCCTGCCCTTGGTCAGCAACATCCGATTAGAGGGCTATCAGTCTTTATCGAGGATCAGACTGGATCTGTTGCCTTGTATATCACTACAGAACACAAGAAGTGGTTTGAAGGATTTGGGCCTGTCTTACAATCCACAAACCACTTCAGGCAGACATAGGGACTAATATCCGGGGTATATGTTTTCTCAGCTCAGAACCAGCACTTTGGTTTGTCCACTGCAGTGAGAAGGTTGAAAGTCGTTGAGTCCAGATGCATTGGAGACAGGCAGAGCATCAGGTCCCTAATTGATCCATCTCATCATCAGGGATGAAGCGAGTGTGGAGAGGTCCCAGATGAAGGCATGGACATCCTGGAGTTATTAGGCTGACCATTCAACAGGGAGTAGAGCTTTTTGATGCTGTTGAAAGTAAGAAACCTTGAAAGTAGTGTCTAGCCTGCAGAATTCAGTAGCTGGCATTTTAGGTAGATGGTTTTATTCATAAAACCTTATGTTTTATCCAGGTACACTGGTTAGGATATAAAACCCTATCTTCAGCTGTAGTGCTGCATTTCTGCACTTGTGTGTTTAGGCTCATAGCTGCCAAGAGTCCAAGCAGCAATTGAGGTGACCCCTTACAGGAACATTGCCACTACCCAGACACTGTTGCAATCCATTGCACTGCTGCAGAGCCCAAGAATATCAGAGTGGATCTTCCCTTGATGACCGTTAAAACTATCTTGATGATAGTGAGCCCAGCCTAGAACTGGGTGTTAGTAGACTAAAGTCTTCAGGCCCAGTGTTTCCATGATCTTAGGGATAAAACTACTTGTGTTCTTGCTCAGGATTTAGTTTAGATTTGACAAGCAATAGGAGTTGCAGAGGTAACAGGAAGCACCTTGGTTATTTCTGCAAGCAAGCCATCTCATCATAATGGTCTACACAGCTGGAGAATCAAAGATTCAGACTGATTGGCTAAATTGAAGAGAGTACCCTCAAAGAAGTGCCTCTATCTGGGGGTGTCTGAGCGACTGTGTGGAAGGTTTATCTGGCTCTGGAACAATCTTCTTTTCTCAAGTAGAGTCCATCAGAATCGAGTCTGTGACAGCTGAATTGGGTCACAGTCAAAATGGTAAGTGAACTTCAAGCAGGAGAATGGAATGTCCACACAGTTTTGTATAGGTCATGAGTTTGTACACCAGGGTGGGTGCTTCTCCATCTGGAGAGTATTTTGACCTAAGGGGGAGAAGGTTTGGAGGCTGCAGCTCATATAATGTGATGGGTGTTGGCACCCTTCAGTCTTCCTGGTGACCGAGGGTGGAGGCAATGGATGTCCGTCCTGGCAGTGGAACTTCATCAATTTTACCAACTTAGCAGTTGTTTCACTGTTGCCTGTACCCACAGGATTCAAGGGTTAGAAGGATGTTTTCCTTTGATAATCAATGAGGTGAGCTAGAAGATCGTGGCTCCAGTTTTGGTACAACTAACAATGTATGCTGTTAACAGCTTGGTTCCTCTGTACAGGTGGACACTTAAGAAATGGGGGTTCCTGACAGTAGAGGAATCTTCATGATGGTCTGTAAGAGATGGTCATCTCCACGGTCTTGGCATAATGCAGATCTTTCTTTGTAGGGCCAGAGATCAGGGTGTTAGGACTTCCAATACCTTGAGTTTTGCAGGTTGGTTTGTGTGTAGGGAGCGCCAATGGTTGCCCATAGTTCCATGGATACATAATGATTTGGCACAAAGTACAGAAGACCATAGATTCCTCTGTGCTGGGAATTTTACTGTATAAGGCATTAAGATAGGATGATGCTACCTGCAATTTTTTGTGTTTTCATCAGTCCTCTCTTGTTGTTTTCTGTCCTGAGCAGTGGAGGAACAAGGACTTTACTTAGAGTCATTTTAGCAGAGGATAACTTCCTTTGCAGGTACCATTGAAAAGGTATGGGTCACTCAGGGCAGAGTTTTTTTCTCTTCTAGGTGTTCCAGTATTTTAGACTAAGAGAATTAAGTTTTTGTTGTTGGAGTCAAGTGATTGTTTTGTGTTTTGTTTCTGGTGTTTTGCTATATAGAGTTTTTTTGCTTTTGCATTTTTGTTGTCATAATTTTATTTATTATAGAATTATAGAATTTTGGATGGTAGAAAAGATGTGGTTTTGTCTAGTTGTTTTTATACTTTTAGTTTATGTTTCTTTGTGGGACTTTCTTGTAGTTTTATGTATGTTTTAAGTTTTTAAATTCTGCATTGTTTCTACTTTTATATTTCTTTCTGAAGTTTGTTTCTAGGTGGTTTGCCATTTTCTATAAAGAATTGGTTTCATGTTTTTAATGTTCTTTGTAGTTTTGTAAGGTTTTAGTAGTAGTGTTCTTTTTTTTGAATAAGTTTTGCCTTTTTGTTAATTTTTGAAATATTTAGTGTTTTATTATGTTTTTCTTCTTTAGTTTTCGTGGGTGTAGTAGTTTTACTACAAATACTTTTGGCTTTGTGGTTTTTGTCTTTAGTACTATTTGCTGCTGTTGGAATTTTTCTAATTGTGTTTAGTGTTTTTGTGTGAGAGGTTTAAATTAGAGCTTTTTGTATTTGTGTGTGGTTTTACTATAGTTTGGTATAGGGGCATTTAGGATTTTTCTTGTTGGTATTAGCAGTATTCTTATAGGTTTTGCTGCATGATTGTTTTCTTTTACTTTGGTGTTGCAGATTGGCTATACTTTGTGATTTTCTTGTTTGTGTTTTGATTTTCCTATTCTTATTTTTTTTAATTTCTGTCTTGTTGTTATATTCTAGGTGTATAATTGCATATTTTGATGTTATTTTTAGTTGCTGGTTTCGTTTACTTTTTAGTGTTTTTAGGTTCTAAGTATATGTCTCTATCTCTGCTTTTGTGTTCTACTTTATGTAAAGTTTATGTTATTCATAAAGAGTATTATTCCATCTTTTCTGTGTCTATTTGTATTGTTGTGTATATATAGATAGTGAAGAGGGAGTGTGTTTTCAATATCAACATTTCTGTATTTTACTTCATTATTTGTTTTCATTAGAGTAAGTTTTTCATTACTATTCCTTTGGGTTTTGGTTAGCTATCTAGTTTGTAATTTATTTGTGTTGCTTTTTGTTCTCATTTCTATATTTTTCTGTGCTTACACTCTGTCTTCTGTGGGGGATAGGTTAAAAGTTTGGCTGAAGTTGTAGGTGTGTCTACTGTTTTTGTTTTAGTATTATATTTGGTAAGTAGTGGTTGTCAGATGAGTCCAGAAGCTATTGGTTAGGAATTATGTGGGACAATATTCTCTGCCAGCCTACTTAGAAGCTGCATTATTTTTTAGAGCCCATATATAATTCCTTCCCCATTGACAATATGGAGGATACAGAGGAGAAATTCCATCATACTTACCATCATTTCCTTTCTGTTAGCTCCATTGTCAATGGGCCTCTCCCTGGAGTTGTCTGCTCTTCTGGAGAATACTGTCCAATATATAGGTTTGTCTAAGATGTTTGTAGAGTACATTGACTTTGCATTGAAGGATACCTACTGTGCTCTTTCAGGGCTTCAAATTCATCAACAATATCTGGACACTTTCATAAGATAATTCATGATTGGTAAAGCTGCTAATAGATTACATAGTGAGATGTATAAGGTTTTGTTTGTGTGGAGCCCCATGGGTATTCATCAGTTGTAAAAGATTCAGCTGTCTTCTTTAACTAAACATGTTAACATGGGAGGTGTGCAGTTATTGGTATCCATTGAGGAGAAAGATCTGGGGGTGCTAGTCACAGGCCATATGAATCGTTCTGCACAGTGTAGGAAAGTGATTCAGGAATGGATGACAATGAGAGCAAGAGCAAACCTGGAGCCTAATGTTGGAGGCCACAAGTCAGTCAAAGTTTATTGTATAACAAGTTATGTTGTTACAATTTTAAATACACATACAAAGAAATACATCCATAAATATTTGTCCAAGCTTTCTACTTAAAATACAATAAAGATATAATATTGCACAGAATTTTGACACTTATTGAAGCCTCATTTTTGGTATTTATTGTTACCATTACTTTTTAATTATATTTATTATTGCCATGTTATATTATTACCGACCACCTTCAGAAGTCCATTAAGTGAACGCTATCAATTATTCATGGTCAGATCTACTTCATGCATCCACTAGGGATAAATGAATACAATCATGGTACTTATACCCTTTTCTTCATTTAACCTATGTACATTCCCTGTGTTTAATCAATATACTTCATTATCATTTTGATTTCGCATATGGATACATTGTTTATCAACAATTTTAAAATAAGAGATTACTGTCTCAAGTATCCTTACTGATTGAGATTTCATTCTTTTTTCTGTTAAAATCTGAGGATTCCCTTCCATGAATTCCAAAATGGGCCCCAATATCTTTATTCTAACCTTTCTGTATAATGGGCATTCAATCAATATATGAGTTAAATCATCCTATCCCATATTACATTTACAAATCCCCTTGGTTTCCTCTATTTTCATCAGTCTCTTGACTCTTTCACTCATAAAATACTCAAATCTATATTTTATATACAAATTTCTTCTTTCTGGATTCTTAATAATATTTAAATATCTCTCTCTACAAAATATCTTATTTGCTGCCAATCACTTACTTATTTTATATCTTGAACATCTCTCCATATCTTTTTATTTAAATACATATCTTACTTTAGTCTTTATCCTATTTATTATATCTTCTTGTGGCCTCCTTAATATTTCCTCTAAATAACTTAGCAATCCATATGGTTTTATCCATTTTTCTAGAATATCAATAACTGGAAATTTAAAATTTCTATCCCGATAATTGATAGCTTCATTCAAGCATTGTTTTGGCAATCGCATATCTGGCATTGTGTATACCTTGAAGAAATACAGAATAATTCTTTCCTGCACCAGATTTTCTAATGATATCTGATCTAATTCCACTCTTATTAAAGCTGCCAGTGCTCCCTTTGGTAATCCCAATATTTTTTTGTAAAATATGTTAATTATTCCCTCTATTTTTCCATCTATATTCAAGCCCCAAATTTCCACTCACGTACATTATTTGAGCTCTTAGTTTTGCATTAATAACTTGGAGAATAATCCTTCCCTCTCTAAGGCAGGGGATTGTCTAGCATCTCTGGACCTCAAGGATACCTACTTCCATATTCCTATCAGATGCTCCCACAGAAAATACCTCAGGTTCGAGTTGCCTTCAGGCCATTACCAATTCAGAGCCATGCCATTTGGTCTAACATCAGCTCCAAGGGTGTTCACAAAGTGCCTTGCAGTAGTGGTGGCTTACCTCAGAAGACAGGGTGTCACCATTTTTCCGTATCTAGACAACTGTCTGTTAGTGGGCCAGTCTGCTTTACAGGTCAAGTCAGCTCTTCAAACTACTCAGCTCCTTGGGCTTTCTTCTCAGTCTTCCAAAGTCTGTCCTCGAACCAGTTCAGCTTCTCACCTTTATAGGCATAGAGTTGGACACTGTACAAGCAAAAGCCTTCCTTCCCCTGGCAAGGGTAAAGGCCCTAGTGGATCTCGCTTCCTCCTTTCGACCTCAGGTCTCCTGCCCAGCAAGACAGTTCCTTCAGCTCCTGGGTCACATGGCAGCTTCCACGGCAGTGATGCAGGGAGCAAGGTTCCAGATGAGGGATATTCGGTTTCATCTGAGGTCTTTTAGTCTCAGAAGAAGGATTTACTTACCAAACTGATTCCAGTGACTCAGACACTGGTCCAAGCTCTCCAACGGTGGCTGGACCAGGACAACCTCAGACAAGGGGTTCCATTTCTCCCTCGAGTCCCATCAGTAGTTTTGACTATGGATGCTTCTTTTCTAGGGTGGGGAGCCCACCTGGGAGCCCTGACAGCTCAAGGGCGCTGGTCTCCACAGGAGTCTCTCCTTCATATCAATCTCCTGGAACTCAGGGCAGTTTTCTTAGTTCTGCAGAGCTTCTCGGATTCAGTCACGGGCAAGGTGGTCCAAGTCAGAACGGACACCACCACCACAATGTGGTACATTATCAAGCAGGGAGGCACTCAGTCCTCGGCCTTGTGCACAGAGGTCATGAAGCTGTGATCTCTGGCCTTTTCTCTTCAGACTTCTCTGGTAGCAGTTCACCTTCCAGGGAAGGACAACTTACTAGCAGATGCTCTGAGCAGAATTTCTCGGGGTCACCACGAATGGTCTCTGGATCCTCACAAACTGGAGGTCATCTTCTCCAGGTGGGGCACTCCAGAGATGGATCTCTTTGCAGCACCGGACAATCAATTTTCCACTGTTTTGTTGCAGACCTCCAGTCCTGGGGACGGTCCCCCAGGATGCTCTCCTTTTGGACCGGAAGGGCAGGTTTCTCTCTACCTTCCCTCCCTTCCCTCTGCTGTTCAGAGTTCGGATCAAGATCAGGACTCAACCCTGCACAGTGATACTGGTGGCTCCAGACTGGGCTAGACAGCCTTTGTATCCTCTACTGCTGTCCTTGTCAGTGTCACGTCCCCTGTCTCTACCCAGGACATACAATCTCCTGTCCTCCTCCCAGGGGCGGATCTGGTACCCCAATCTCCAGTCTCTCCATCTCAAGGCCTGGCTCTTGAAGAGTTAGAATATGCAGCTCTACATTTTCTCAGGGAGTTCTGGATATTCTGAAGGTCTCTAGGAAATCTTCCACTAGAAAAACTTACAACTCCAAATGGAAAAGGTTCAGTATTTGGTGCTCTCAGAAAGGCATCCTGCCCGATTCTGCAGACATTTCCACATACTTAGACTATCTAGTTCATCTCAGTGATTTAGGCCTTAGGCCTGCCACTCTGAAGGTTCATCTGGCAGCTGTCTCTGCGTTCCTCTCAGCAGGGAGGGCTCTTCCCTGGCATCTCATCCTGTTTTCCAAAAGTTTTTCAAAGGTCTGGTTCATGTTAACCCTCCTTTTAGGGAGCCCACTCCGCCTTGGGATCTTAATGTCTGCATAGCTCAGCTAATGCAGCCGCCTTTTGAACCTCTGGCTTCTGCCGAATCGCAGTACTTGACCTGGAAAACTGTGTTCCTGGTAGCCATTACTTCTGCCAGGCGGATTAGTGAGCAACAGGCCCTGTCAGTGGAACCTGACTTCATCTCCTTCCATAGGGACAAAGTAGTCCTCAGAACCAATAGGAGGTTCTTGCCCAAAGTGGTTTCAGATTGTCATCTGAACCAGTCTGTCTCTCTCCCTGTGTTTTTCACTGACCATTCTCAGGTGAACGAAGGTTATACAGTCTGGATGTTAAGAAGGTCCTTAGCTATTACATTGAGCATACTAAGGCACATAGAAATGACTGTCTTCAATTGTTTCTCACTTATGGTGAAGTGTGAAAGGGTAAGCCTGCCACTAAGAGAACTATTGCCAGGTGGATTGTTTCTTGTATACTATTTTGTTATGACAAATTGGATAGGACGCCCCCTTAAGGCCTGAGGGCTCATTCAACCAGGGGTACAGCTGCTTCTCTAGCTGCAGCCAGAGATATACCTTTGTTAGGGATCTGTAAAGCAGCCACCTGGAAAACAGTACATACATTCACCAAGCATTACTCCCTGGACATCCAGGCTAGGAGTGATGCTAGGTTTAGTACAGCAGTACTGCAGAGCCTCTTCCCAAAGTAGATTCTGCATTCCCTCCTCCATAGGGAACTGCTTGGTAGTCTGCATTATATCTGAATACAGCAAGACTTCATGTTGTTTGAAGAAAAAATTACTCACCGTAGTAATGTTTCTTCTAATGGAGTCTTGCTGTATTTAGACCTCCCCCGCCTCCCCTCTCATAACCTGGTTTTGGGAAGTGGGCTGGCAGATGTAGTGTTGCACCTCGGGGGGTGTATCTTATACCCTCCCTCTTGGGTGGGGTAATAATAATAATTTTATTTGTATAGCACCTTTCAATGTATCAAGGTGCTGATAGGGTAGATGTTATTATTTTTCTGGTGTTTTACTAAATATTGTCACTACCTTTCCTTCTTGGGTTCTCGACTTGAGTCTTTTGGGGCCCAAGAAGAGATATTTTGCCCTTTGGCTATATTTGAACAATTTCCATACTTTAGTTACTAATTATCTCATAAGAATCTGACAGTTACACTGGGAAGTACCACAGACAGAGGTTTGAAAACCGAGCTCGAGCTCAACGTTCTGTGCTTTTGCATAGGGTTAACTCTTTCCTCTCCGGGGCAGTTCAAGTGCTAGGGCTAACTGCATATGTCCAAACACAGCAAGACTCCATTAGAAGAAACACAATTACTAAGGTGAGTAATTTTTTCTTTTCATTTGTCCCTGAAGATGCAAAAAAAAAAATTTAATTGAAAGGTCTGGATACTGTGGTATACCATGATCCATGGCTATCGTGATATTGGAACTTGCCCACGGAATCAATAGTACGACTTCCGATACCACGGTATACCATAAAACCGTGATCTTACTTCGAGATACAGCTCTTGCAGCAGGTTACACCATTGGGACTGAAGCAGGCAGGCGTCCAGGACCCCGGAAAAATTCTAGCTAGCTATCTTCAGCAGGGACACGCTGACGGCGGTCCGCCTCCGGCGTCGAGCGTGGTACATAAGGGCGGTCCGCCCGATTCCCCAAGTTCTTTCCGCCGTCGACTTGCATGTCTCGACCCTTCGGTTCAGCTCTAGCGCGCAACGCGTGGTTAAGTTCTTTCCTATGGGAAATTCAGATTTCTTCAAGCAAGTTTTTCTCTGATGTCCTCTCCGACCTCCGGACACTCCTCCAAGTGTGCGTCCGGTGCCTAGGCCCAGACCATGACACCCGGGCCTTCTCCTTCTGCCAGGGGTTTAATAGCAGAACCCGGATCCGTCGCTAGAAGGCCCTTCAGGCATTTTTGCTGGAAGAAAAGCTTAAGACCATGTCTTCAGAGGACTCTTCAAAGGCCCACAAGCACGCTGAAAACGAAGGGAGAAGGCCCCTTCCAGGTCCCCTTCTAGGGCCTTAGACTCACGCAGCTCCGGTTCCAAGTCCGACCGCTCCTCCTCCAGGGCCAGTTCTCAGCCTCCCCCTGCTGCGGTTAAGAAGTCTTCCTCTTCTCAGGCCAAGACTGCCAGACCTTCCTCGTCCTCCAGGGCATTGGTCAAGTCTGGGGATCGCCACTATCATCATAAGTCGGGTTCCCGCCCTTCTGAACCCAACGTCAGGTCGGCTTCCTTGCCTCCTCGCAAGACCTTGGATCTTACCTCTCTGAAGAGACCACAGGACCCGCACGTCCTCTCGCCATAGATCCCTGGACCGCCCGTCGGCCCAGACGACCGTCGCCAGCCAGGCCAACACCTCATCGGGGCGCGGTGCAGGGGACGGTGCCCGCTCTATCGAGAAGAGAGAACTGACGCCTCCGACCGATGTCGGTCAGGAGACCATAACCGAGGAGGAATTGACTCAGCCCAAAGACCAGGCAGGCGACCCGGTCCTGTCGAGACGCCCAGGGAACCCTCGCCGTTACCCGAGCCCCCTGTGGAGCTGGCGCGGGACCCGGCGACTGTCCACCGGCGCCCGGACCGTCGTCTGGCCTTTCCATGGTAGAAGTGAAGGAGCTGTTCACTTACTGGTGGGACACCATAAAGAAGGACATGGTTCCCACTCTTCCTCCTACACCGATTACTCCTCCGGTTCCTGCACCCCCCTCGCCATCAGGGTCGGCAGGCCGATTACCTCCTCCCCGGGAGCACAGAACACCTCCCAGGGAGAGACCAGACAAACGGAGACCTCCGTCCAAATCCTCTTCTAGGTCACCCAGCCCTAAGAGACCCAGAAGACGCCGACGATCGCCTTCAATGGAGGACACAGGATCAGAGTTCTCAACATCCAGATCCCCATCTCCCCTCTCCATCCCTTCTCCGGATCCACGCGAGATGCCGAAGTCTCCTCCAGATGACCCTTCGTTCTCGGATATTATGAGGCGCATCCAGAGAACATGGGATGGGATGCGGAAGAGCTAGACCCGAAGGCTCACTTGCCTAGTATCTTGACAGAAGGACCCCAAGCCTGTGGTGGTGCCACCCTTGGTAGACACTTTCGTGGGCGTCACTAAGGCAGCGTGGAAGCGTCACATTCGCCTCCGGCGATGAAGAAAGCTGATCGCTGTACAAGGCTCCTGAGAAGACCAGTACTTGACTCAGCAGCCTCAGGCGACTCTCTGGTCATAACAGCTCACATGACCGGTCCCAGAGACCGCAACATCTGAGCACCCTGCCACGGACCCAGAGTCCAAACAGTTGGACGCTATGGTAGCGCTACGACGCTTCTGCTACCTGCGCCATCAGATCCCTGAATTACTTGACCCACATGGTGCAGTTCCAAAATGCCTTGTGGGAACAGGGTCTGGATGCGGCTGAAAACTGCCGGAAGGTGAGCAGAAGGAGGAGATGCTTCAGCTCCTTCGTACGGGTTCGGACGTGGGAACCCAAGTGCTACGAGCCGCGTATGACTCCTCGGCCCGAGCAGCAGCTTCAGGCGTATGCATCCGGAGACACTCTTGGTTGCGCGTCTCCGGCTTTACCCCGGACGTCCAGAAGAATATCATGGACGCCCCATTCGAGGGAGAAGTCTTGTTTGGTAAGCCCTCAGAAGATTATTACCAAACTTTAAGAGGCCGGGAAAGCGGTGAGGTCGGTTCAGGCCATGTGCCGACTTAAACTAGTTCCTTCATGAACCAAAGCCGATTCGTGGACAGGCTAGAGGCAACAGTCCCGCCCGCTCCACAACAGAGGGCTCCGGCTTCGCAGAGCCCAGGAGAAACAGGCCGAAGCCAGCGTACTGCCAAGCCGGCCCAGCCAGCGGGACCCTAAGCCGCCACAGCCTGACTCCTTTCTGGCCCCTGCCCCTCAGGATCAACGGGAAATCATGGTCGGGGGTTGCATTGCGAACTTCCTGCCAGGATGGCAGGCTATAACCGACAGGTGGTTCTTCAGTTGATTGGAAGAGGCCACTATATAGAATTCGCAGAGAAGCCACCCTCGAGGCCTCCTTTGCTCTCCGGTATCGAGGTCAGCACAAATCTCTGATCTGGCAAAAGTACTCGCTCTTCAAAAGGAAGCGATAGATGCGTCCCGGAGAACCAGAGAGGACAAGGATACTATTTCCACTTCTTCCTGGTTCCAAAGAAAACAGGGGACCTCCGTCCGATTCTGGACCTCAGCGACCTCAACGTGTCTGTCGCCTACAAAAGATTCCGCATGGTGACTCTTCCGGGTCTTATTCCCATGCTGAAGCAAGACGCCTTCTTAGCGTCTCTAAACATGCAGGACACATACCTGCACATGCCTATAGCTCAGGCGCACAAGAGGTTCCTGCGCTTCGAGTTTCTCGACCACCACCTTCAATTCCGAGCCCTTCCATTCGGACTGTCATCCGCACCAGGGTTTTACCAAGTGCATGGCAGTCGTGGCAGCGTCTCTAAGGAGACAGGGCCATTATGTGTTCCCGTACCTGGGCGATTGGCTTCTCATGGCCGCCTCCAGAGGCGTTGTTACCTCTTGATCCAGAGCACCCAGGTCCTGTTCCGATCTCTGGGCATCTTAATCAACCACGAGAAGTCTCTCCTGGATACTGTCAGAAGCTGCAATTTATAGGCGCAGTACTGGCGCCGTTCAGGGAAGAGCTTTTCTTCCAGACGACAGAGCAGAGCGCATCAGATCCCTCATCAGGGAGTTATCGTCGAACAAGACCGTCCCTGCCAGGTCAGTCCTTCGCTTGCTCGGACACATGGCTGCGGCCATTCCTACCATCCCTTTCGCAAGGCTTCACATGCGGGTAACTCAGTAGATGCTCACAGTGCAATGGGATCAAAGGCAAGACCACATGCAGCATCCGGTCAGAATCACGAACACTGTGATTCAAGACTGGCAGTGGTTAGCTAGACCCAGGTCGCTCTCCACGGCAGTCCGTTTGTAGCGCCGTCCGGAGAAATCCTCACCACAGGCGCCTCCAGGTCCAGGGTGGGGGCACAACTGGACGGGTGAAGTCCAGAGGTATGTGGACCCCTCTGGAGCTCATCTCTATATCAGTGTCCTAGAGATGAGGCGGTCCTTTATGCCCTGCAGGCCTTTTGGTCAGAAATCCGCCTGAGTACTCTCCTGCTTCAGACAGACAACAGCGGTGATGTATTACCTCAACAAACAAGGAGGCGCACACTCTTACCCCCTTTGCAGGGAAGCCATGAGGGTGTGGGATTGGGTAATCCGACACGGCGCGAATCTGATCACTGTACATGTTCCCGGGGTGGACAACACGATTGCAGACGGCCTGAGTAGCTCCCAGGCCAGAGTCCACGAGTGGGAACTTCTTCAAGAGGTAGCAGAGGATCTGTTTCTGCGATGGGGAACTCCAGAGTTGGACTTGTTAGCATCCCCATCCAGCATAAAACTGCCCAGTTTCTGCTCGCTAGATCAGGGCCTGGTGTCTTCTGGCGAGATCGTTGTCCCTCTCCTGAGCGGACAGATTCCTCTACGCTTTCCCTCCCTTCCCGTTGATCCAGAGAGTTCTTCTCAAACTGCGCAGGGAGCATGCAGCAATGATCCTGGTGGCCCCTTTCTGGCCCAGACAGATCTGGTTCCCTTTGCTAATACAGCTGTCCCGGGAACCTCCGCTCCCATTGCCGTTCAGCTCCCATCTCTTGTCTCAGGAGGAAGGTTCACTGCTCCACCCGGACTTACGTTCACTGAACCTGCATGCATGGCTCCTAGAGACATAGCCATCTTGCATCATGGGGTCTCGCAAGAGGTTGCGGAAGTTCTTTCTGTAGCCAGAAAGCCGGCAACGCATGCGACGTACGCCATGAAATGGCGCCGTTTTTGTTTATGGTCGCGAGCACGTGATTTTTCCCCTTTAGGTTGCCCGGTGAGAGTGGTGTTGGACTACCTGCTCTCCCTTTTCCGTTCGGGTCTAGCCTACTCCTCTATCAAGGTGCACCTCTGTGCCATCTCTGCCTACCACCTTCCAGTGGGACATCGCACAGTGGCGCAATTAGACGCCTCTCGGGAATTTTTGAGAGGAGTGTTACACCTTAGGCCACCCATTAAGGACCCAGTGCCTCCAGGGGTTTGCTCTTTGTCCTGGAACAACTCACGCTTCCCCCCTTCAAACCTGCCGCGGATTGCGAGCTGCGTTTTCTGTCATGGAAAACGCTGTTTTTGGTTGCTGTTACTTCAGCGAGAAGAATTTCTGAGCTTCACGCTCTCATGTGCAAAGAGCCTTATTTAGTTTTCCACCGGGACAGAGTATCCCTGAGGACGAATCCAAAATTTTTGCCTAAGGTGGTCTCTACACTCACTCTCAATCAGGATATTGACCTGCCGGTCTACTTCCCGAACTACTCTAATAGAGGAGAGGCACTGCTCCACACCCTGGATGTTCACCGCAGCTTGAGGTTTTACCTCAACAGCACTAAACTACTCGTAGTTCTGAGCAGCTTTTCGTTTCCTTTTCTGAAAGGATGATGGGCCAACCTGTATCCAAACAATCCCTGTCTCGCTGGCTTGTCCAGTGTATTTCATTCTGTTGTGATATCAAACAAAAGCCCCTCCCGGGTACAGTCTGGGGTCATTCTACTAGGGGTGTGGCCACCTCCTTTGCAGCACACCAAAACGTCTCCACTTCTGCCATATGTGCTGCAGCCACTTGGAGCTCTGTGCATACATTTATCAGGCATTATAGCCTGGACATCGCCTCTCGGCGAAGAGCCGGCTTCGGCCTGGCGGTGCTACAGGGTCTCCTGTCCTAGATTCAGGACCTGGAATGTATTTCCTAGTTTCCTCCTTCCAGAACTTTGCAGCGTTACTGCTTGGGAATCAGTCCTAATGGTGTAACCTGCTGCAAGAGCTGTATCTCGAAGTAAGATAGTACAGTTACGTAAGAACTTACCGTAACAGTAGATCTTCGAGAACAGCTCTCTTGCAGCAATACCTCCCAGGAGGAGGCATGGCTTTCGCCTTTACTATCAGGGTTTGTTCCTTTGACTTCTGGCGGTGGATCCTCGGTCTCCCATTCGATGTCAGCCTGCGGCGGAGGTCTCGGCCCGGGGAACTGAGGAATCAGGCGGGACAGCCCCTTATACTACGTCTGACGTCGGAGGCAGGACCGACGTCTGGGGCGGTCCCCGCTGAAGATAGCTAGCTAGAATTTTTCCGTGGGGTCCTGACGCCTGCCGGCTTCAGTCCTAATGGTGTAACCTGCTGCAAGAGCTGTTCTCGAAGATCTACTGTTACGGTAAGTTCTTACGTAACTGTACTATACTGTGACATCCCTAGTCAGTACCCTGGAGAGTGGGCCCAGGGGGTTCTGGCTGTACTCTAGAGGGTGGAGCCCTGGAAGGTGGGCAAGGGCACCTTGGCTGGCTGTACTCTGAAGGGTGGGTAGATTGGCCCTGGAAGGTGGGTCGGGGGGGCCTTGGCTGGCTGTACTCTGAAGGGTGGGTAGATTGGCTCTGGAAGCTGGGTTGGGGGCCTTGGCTGGCTGTACTCTGGAGGGTGGGTAGATTGGCCCTGGAAGGTGGGTCGGGGGCCTTGGCTGGCTGTACTCTGGAGGGTGGGTAGATTGGCCCTGGAAGGTGGGTCGGGGGCCTTGGCTGGCTGTACTCTGGAGGTGGGTAGATTGGCTCTGGAAGGTGGGTTGGGGGCCTTGGCTGGCTGTACTCTGAAGGGTGGGTAGATTGGCTCTGGAAGGTGGGTTGGGGGGGCCTTGGCTGGCTGTACTCTGAAGGGTGGGTAGATTGGCTCTGGAAGGTGGGCTGGGGGCCTTGGCTGTGCCTTTACTAAAGAAGAAATTTGCTTTTTTGACAGCTTGAACCATGAAGGACAGTCTTGATTCGTTTCTGTTCCAGTTCTGTCTCGTATCTTGAAAGTATCATTAAATAAACTGTTAAAAAAACTGAACAGGCAGACTGTGGTGGTGTTTTACAGGGTTTGGGATTTGATCGCAGTACAGTTTATGTTGTCTAGATAGTTTGGCTGTTTAAAGACCGTTGCTGGTAGGATGTGGTAGCTTTTGTAGGTGTGTCCTCTCTTCCACCGACACCTGCCATATTATCCCTCAGCCAGTCTTGAGGAAATGTGTGTCTGTGTGCATTTACAAACAAGATATGCTTTTTATACAGTTTTGAGGTATTGCCTCGAATCTCGCTTGGGGTGGGGGGGATGCGTACAGTTTGCATGCTGCCATGAATCGTTTCCTTTCTGAATGCAGAGATGAAGACGAGCGGTTGTACTGCCTGCGGGTAGTTGTGGCTTTGTGCTGCAGTACTTAGCAGCCACGTTGTCATTGGTGTCTACCAGTCATGGCACGGTGCAGCACTACCTGGCAGCCAAAGTACCGACCAGGTGATGTCAGACAGCAGGTAAATGGGCTGTGGTGCCAGGAAACAGTTGCACTGGCTTCAGTAAACTGATTCTCAGTCAGTTGTCTGTATTTGCAGGTGTGTTTCTGGGGAAGTTTGCAGTTGTTTCAGCCCTGATGGGAGTCACGGCAGACTCCTGCAAAAATCCTCTTGATGTGCCAAAGGGAAGTGGAGAAAGCAGGCTGACACAGTATTAAAGGATTATTCTAACAGTAATTTTTATTATTGAATGAGACATCTACAGAGATCACCTAAAACAAGTGGGGATGAATGTCAAAGTACCAGGAACATACCAGGATTAACAGCTACTGGAATTAACCAGTTGGAGTTTTTTTTCTCCAATCATTTTAAGTTCTGTTGAGATTTGTGAAGTGGGATTGCTGCAATGCCCCTAACCTAACGTGGCATGTACAGTGATGTCAGTTTTCCCAAATTTACTACAGGAGAGGCATGACTAACAATTCCAGCCCACCCTTTGATGATATTGGTCTGAGAAATGCCTGACTCTGGCCCCTCTGGTATGAATTACACACTGTATCCCTAACACCAAAAAAGAGCAGACTGTACCAGTTTGTCCTACTAATTTATGGCACTGTTCTGCTCTTTTTGGAGTCCCAACAGTATACCTTCCGTTGCCATCCCAAAGATCCCATTCCCTAGGGAGGGCATATCTACATTCCAGATTATTTTGAAAAACTGACTGTTGCAGAGTCTAAAAGCTTCTGTTCATTTAAAGATGTTATGACTCTTCAACACACACTCGCATGCATGGATGGCCTTGTTTACAGACCAACCAGTTCTCTGTCTTCTGATTGGTTTCTTTCTTAAACTGCTGCTGGAGAAACCCTTTAATTTACTGGTGAGTCTGACGTTTTCTTTCTTGTAACAGGTCTTGCTGGTACAGGATGTGCCGGTGTTTAAAGTCGTGTTCTGTTGAGCAGCCTGCAGCTGGATTACCTACTCTTTACTGCATGGACACTGATGTATCTTTGACTCTTCCCATTTGGGGTGTGTCTAATTTTTTAATTTGCTGTGAGCATATAGGCAGCTGGAACAGCAACCTTTGGATTGTCCCATACCACAAAGGTTGTTGTTTCTGTATAGCTCCAGTTAATGCCATGGCAGCATGTAGCCTGTGATGGGGTTTACAGGATGTACACAGACGAGAAATGGGACAGGACACTGTAGAAAATGAGGCATGGCCACAGTACCTCTCGTATAGCCCAGGAGTCACCTGTCTGCAAGCTGCAGGCCTGGACCTTCATTAGGATGTAGAACATTAACCCAACTGTGCCTTAGCTTGTCAGGCTATGATCCCCCACCCACCATTCTTGGGCCTTCAGTGTCCAAAATTCTGCTCAGTCTCCCAGTGACAGCTTAGTCATGAGCTTAACAAAGAACTCCAGTACCACAAAGAATGCCAGAAAATTGTTTACACTAAACTCGGGATGCCTTGACTATGTGTTGTCTGTATTAGCCTTCCCATTGATGCTAAGTACTTAAGACTGATATGCTTGAAGAGAAAGTATTCACTTCTGATGGAGCCGGTGGACTGTTTATTGTGTTATGATGGGCTAGCGAGCAATTTCTACTTTTATATCTGTGCAGTGAAGTTTTGCCTTTGTTTTTCACATTGCTAGTAAAAAGAATTCAGTAGAGTTCGTATAGTGTGATGTCAAACTGCCAACTACTTAGGAGCCAACTGTATTTCAATGAGAAACTAAGATGCTTTTGTGTTTCAAAAGAAATGGATACTATTTTTGGCAAAAAAAAATGCCTTTTATACACTTGTACTATTGTTATCCATCTATATGATTTTTTTTTTTTTTTTTTTTTTAAGTAATTGGCTTTGCAAGCAAAATCTGTTTTGCAAGAAAAAGTCACTGGTTTAATCATAAAAAAAATAACAGATTATGAAGGACCACATATTTCTTACATTCTGTTAAAGGTTTTGTCAACACCCTTGGGCCTCAGATTTTCCCTACGTTATAAACGCATATTGTTACTGCTCACATTCTGTAGAGATTGCTGATGTAGGTGGTAGTTTGATTTTGATTTATTCTTAAAAATTAAAGGTTGCCCTACCATACTGATGTTGCCACACAAAAATCTAAAATGTTTTTACATTCTTTGATCAGCTTCCACTGCATCTTTCCTGGACTTGAAATGCCCCCAAAAAAAAAAACACAGTCTAGCCACTCATGATGCTCTGGGAGGAGAGGATGCTATTGCATCATGAGTGGCTGTTCTGTTTGGGGGTGTTCCAGATGTTCAGGATGTATGCAGTAAAAGCAGAACAAGGATTTGAAGCAAAACAAGATAGAGTAGAATTACACCATTCCCGTGCATTTCAGTTCTAATGAGAAAGGAAGCAGATAAACCAACAGTTTCTGTAGATTTTCAACTAGAAATATTATGCAAAAAGGGTTGTCCCTTTAAATACATACTATTTTGGTAGTAGAAAATGTTTTCTCTATAAACATCTGAAAACAGATTTGCAGTTCTGTATTAAAATGCACTGCCAGCCATGCCAGGAAAGACTTTGACTTCATAATGCAAGTAATCTTTATCGAGGACATCTCCTTCATTAGGCCACATCTTTGAAACTAGAAGCTGTAAGCTTTAGGACCACTCAGACTTCTTGCTGGTTGGGGGTGGCCCACAATGACGTGCAACATCAACACGTATATAACATGGGTGGCTCATCACTCCTCGTTGCTTTTCCCGCTATCCACCCTCGTCAAATCTGAAGGAAACACAGTCAACCAAGTCATTGCTGTTTATTTTACTTTTATTTAGTGTACTTTCATCATCGCTGTATGCCACTGACGTCGAAAGAGCCTTTGTTTCAGTGTTGTAAGTGCGGAGATAAAATTTACAAGGAATTCACACACACCGTTTGTGTGTGTGTGTGTGTTGTCTGGTCCTGTCTGACAACGTGAAAACTTGAGAGCTTCAGCCAGGCTACAAGACGATGCCATAGAAAGCACTAGAAAATGTCTTTGCATTAAAGGCGTTGAAAGTCATGGAGAAGGAAAAGGGCTCAAAATCTGTTTTTCCCTTATTGTCAGCCAAAGAACAGTCATCAAAGGACAGATCTGCTTCGCTGGTGAGGTTCCGGTCACTGTTGAGAAGATACATCCTCATCAACATCTGTTCCAGTGGCATCAACTACAGCACACACACCCGGACCATCATTGAGACAGCAAGGTCAGGGCTTGGCTTAGGTGCTGCCGTACCTACTATGGATGGTATGACGCCATCGTTATCTGGCCAAAGCTTGTCGATGTAGGTAGTCTTGGCCCCGTTTCAGGGTGCCAACTCCTAGGCTATGCTGACGTTGGTCTCTGAAACGATTCAACACATTCTGCCAGGGTTGCCATTGCAGGCGGTTATTCTGCCAATGGGGCCTTCTAGTGCTCAGACTTCGGATTTTACTAGCATGCCACAGATTCCTGCTTCTCAGCCAGCATCGCTGGTCCATTTAGCTGCTCTCATTATCGCTCAAGCTGATGAAATGGAATATAATCCTGACTTCATGGACTTAGAGGATGAATATGAGGGTGAAGAACATTTTGTAGAAAGTTCCCTTCATTCTAGTTCTACCCTTTCGTCCTGTAGTGAGGACTCTGGTTTATACCCCAATCTTCTCCTGAGGACCCATCTTTCCAAGCCATGATACAGCAGATGCAGTCTGTCATGAGTTTTGATGTGGAACGGGAAGAGTCCACTAAATGGAGATCTACTGGAATTTTTTGGGATACCCTGCTCCCCCTCCATTATCATTCCATCTGTACCTCTTGCATTAGAGGATGCTCCTTTTGCTGCATGGTACAGACCAGACTCATTGCCTGCAGTCCCTAAGAAGGCTGATAAGCAGTATCCTGCACCATCAGGGCCTACCCGGTCAACACAATACAATAAATCTGCTAAGCTTTATTATACAGAAACTGAGACTGTAGTTAACATGGCTATTCATGATGAGTCCAGAGTGCCTAGACATGAGTACTTTGCCTTCTGATAGGGAGTCTAGGAGGCCGTACATGATGGGCAAGCATACTTCTGCCTCTGTATCATTGGACCTTAAGATTGCAAACTACCAGGCCACATGATCAACTATCGGAACAGCCTGTGGAAAGCTACTCATACTACAGCCCAGGCTTTGCCTGATGGCTCTGGCTCTGCCAAGACTGAGTTGCTTAAAACATTGTCTGCAGGGGCTGAGGTTGGCCAACATTTGCTGCACTCTTGTTTAGAATGTCTCTGATGCTTCTGTCAGGGCTGCAGCTTCTGGCATTTGCATGAGAAAATATTCTTGGCTCAGAGTTGCTGGCTTTGCCAATGATATGGAGCAGGAAGTTTAGGAATGCTACTTTTAAAGGTCAGAATTGTGGTTTTGAAGAGGCCCTGCATAGCCTTCAGACTTCTAAAATGACTCTTTCAGGTCTGTGAACTCCCTGTATCTCACTCCTGCTGGAGGTCGTGATTGGGGCTCCTTTCATCTACCTGCTGCCCAGAGTAATCGTGCCTATTGTCAGCACAGGAGCTGGGTCTCTTCCACCTGGTGCCCATGCAGAAGCACCCAAAGGAATCAGTTCTGTGTCCCTGCCGCCCCTGGTTCCACCTGACTCTTCCGTCTCTCCCCCAGCTGTCATCTCCAGGGGTGAGTGTGGGAGATGGGATCTCACTGCACCAGAAACAGTGGCAGGAGATCACCACAGACAAGTGGGTTCTGGAAACAGTTGCAAGGGAGCATGCTGTAGATCCATTACAGATCCTACCAGATCATCCTCTACCACCTTTCTTCTATATTCTGGGCCGTTTGTACCTTCTGAAAGAAATTCAGACTCTTGTTTCAAAACCGTGCCATAGAACTGGTTCATCTTCGGGAGAGAAAACAAAGGGTTCTATTACAGATGCTCTTTAGTCCCAAAGTGAACAGGGGATCTGTATCCTGTGTTGGATCTCAAGGATTCCAGACTGTATCTTCATATAAAGATTAAGAAATCTCACAGACAAAGCTCCATTTTATGCTGGAGGGCAAACACTATTAGTTCAAGGTATTTATTGCCCTTTGGCTTGTCTTCTGCACCACAGATCTTCATCAGATGCTTAGTGGTGGTTTTATTTATTGAAAATTGGTAACTGGCAAAGGCACACTGAGCCGAGGCTGGTTTTCAGGTGTGATCCAGCCCTTCACAGGGAAGACCTGTATGTTTTCCTGTTATCTGGATAACTGGCTCCTGAAGGTCAGGTCCAGGGAATGTCTGCTACATACCGTGTCTCGGATGTATCAGTTGATGACTTGGGGTCCCAGCAAATGTGCCAAAGTCTGTGCTGACTCCGTGCCAAAGACTGCAGTACATAGGGGCGGTCTCGGACACACAGAAAAGGATGTGCCTCCTGCCATAGGACCAGGCAGACACTTTGTTGAGGTGCAGTTGGTGTGCAGAAGTCACTGTGTCTCTGCATGAACAGTGTTACATCTTCTGAGACTCTTGGCTGCGACCATAGTGACTGTGCCAATGGCGTGTCTTCATATGAGGATACCTTCGAGGACGCTAAAGGTCCAGTGTGATCAGTTAATGGACAAGTTGGATCATATGGTTCTCGTTACATCTCCTCTTCACAGAGCGTTGTTATGGTGGATGGATTGGCGAAACCCTTCTGAAGTGTGTTCCATTCATTGTACAAGATCTTTTATAGATCCTCACCAAAGATGCCCCAGGCTCTAGCTGAGGTGCTCATCTCAGCTCTTGCCAGACACGGGTCATGAACCAAGGTGGAGGCCAAGCTGCACATAAATGTCCTGAAAATGGTGGGCTGTCCTGTATAGCCTCCAGGCCTTTCAGAATCATCTGCCCCGGTCCTCTGCTAATCCAGACAGACAAAATCAGTGTGATGCATTATGTCAAACGAGAGAACTCACTCCTATCCCTTATGAAGGGAAACAGGGTATGGTACTGAGCTTGGTCACACAGCCTTCAGCTATCTGCTGTGTTTTCCCAGATCTTCAGATGTCTTGGCAGACCGGCTAAGCAGATCCGAGTAGATGGTTCACAAATAGGAACAGCTGACCTTCATGGTAAATGACCTTCACAAGATGGAGTCGGACAGAACTGGACCTTTTTCCCATCCCTATGTAACACAACACTGCTCCATTCCTGCTTGTTTGCTCCAGGGCCTGGAGTTTCTTGGTGAGACATGTCTCTCTCCTGGAAAAGGAAGTTTCTATATGCATTTCCCCCCATTCCTCTAATGCAGATGATACTGCTCCATCTACGAGTGGAGAGTACCACTCTCATCCTCATTGCTCCATTATGGCCTTGCCAGATAGGGTTTCCACTCCTTCAGCGTCTGGCAGTGGAGCCTCCTGTCCCTCTACCTCTGTGTTGGGGTCTGTTGTCAAAGGCAAGGGATCCCTTGTGCATATTGACCTGCAGTCCCAGCACCTGCATACATGGCTCCTGAGAACATAACCATTAAGCATTTTACGGTATTCCCCATAGTTGCTAGTGTTCTGCTTGCAGTTAGGAAGCCTTTTACCAGACACATGTATTTCCTGAAATGGAAGCACTTCACTATGTGGTCTGCTTCCCAGAATATGGACAGTTTTACATGTCCTGTGACTTGCCTTCTCTGTCTGACTCTGGCCTGCGGTATTCCTACAGTAAGGTGCATTTGGCCACTATGTCAGCTTTCCATGTCCCTATTGACAGTCGTATACTTTCCCAATTAGCAGTGCCCTGTGGGTTTCAGAGAGGTATTCTTCATATGAAACCTCCTATCCATAATCCAGTTCTGCCTTGGGACTTTTTTGAGAAATTGATGTTTGTTCCTTTTGAGCCTGCTGCAAGTTGTGGTTTGTTTCCTATCATGGAAAATGTTTTTAGTTGCGATGACCTATGCTCGGAGGATTTCTAAGTTTCTGCCTTTAATGTGTGGGCCTCTTTATTTGATTTTTCACACAGTCTCTTTGCGTACAAATCACAGGTTTCTACCAGTGGTAATATTAGAATTTACACTGAATCAAATCACACACCTTTGTGTTTATTGCACGGAGTATGCTGACCAGGGTTAGGCGCTGCTCCATAGCTTTGATCTATATAGACTAGTGAGAAGCTATATTGATCACACCAAGAACTGCAGAAAGCCCTCTCAGCTTTATGTTTTATTTCCTGAAGAAAGAAGGGTGCTCCTTTGTCTAAACAGTGCCTGTCCGAATGGCTGTCACGTTAACATTATGTTCTGTTATAGGAAATACGGTAAGGAACTTTGTGGTGTTCATGGTCACTTCACAAGGGGTGTGGCCGCTTCTGTTGCTTATTTCAAAAATGTCCCTGCTGCCGACATATGTACTGCAGCCACATGGAACACTGTTCACACTTAGACTAAACATCACAGTCTGGACCTCGTCTCTTGCAGACGTGCTGATTTTGGGCTTGCTGCACTATAAGGCCTTCTGTCTTGATCACATCAGACTGTCATCCTCCCAGTTTACTTTGTACTGCTTGGGAGTCGTTCCAAAGGTGTGGCCTAATGGAGGAGATATCCTCGATGAAGAGAGAAGTTCTGTAAGAACTTACTGTTAACAGTAGATCTTCAAGAGAATCTCCTTCATTTACGCCATGCCGTAGCCTCCCTCCTTGCCCCGCCTTTTTTTTTATTGAGGGTTATATCAGGTGCTCTGCTAAAACCTTACTCCGTATCTCCTGTCTGTAGCCCCATGCCTTTCCTTGTATGCCTGGTGCTGATGTAATCTGGTTCCTCATGGCTTGAGGCCGTCTTTGGCTAGTCACCGGTTGGGAACTGAAAAGTGATGGGTCCTCCCATGTTATGTATACGCCAACGCTGCATGTCACTGTGGGTGGTCCCCAGCTAGCAGAAAGTTTGTATACGCCAACGCTGCATGTCACTGTGGGTGGTCCCCAGCTAGTAGAAAGTTTCCAAGTGATCCTGATGCTGACAGCTTATAGCTCCAAAGGTGTGACCTAACAGAGGAGTCAAAGAATTACTGATCTTCCCTTGTCAATCTTCACCATTCATTGCTGGGTGTAAGCCGGAGGCACACCTGTCACAGGAATCTCTCGGTGAGTCGGCGCTACCGAGTGACGATCACCGATGCACGAGGGTTGGATGTTAGGCGCCACAGACGACTCCTCCATCCTAGTTCTGTTTCTCCGCCGTCAAGGCTGCACCTGCTGTATGGAGTTATAGTTTTAGTACCTGCGTCATAGCCGGCGTGTCGATTTTCGCGTCGCTCCTTCATCCTGGTTCTTTTCCCGATGTCGCCTGCTGGTAAGACCGTCCTTTTATTTTGTATTTGACACACCGGAGCTTTGCTGTTTATATTGTTTTCGTATCAGCTGTCAAGTTCGGGGCAAACGCAGTCGGCGGGCCGTGCTCCTATGTGTTGGTGCCTGCGGCCAGCAGTTTTCCGTCATGGACCGGCATGATGATCGTCTTCGGTGCCTGGGACCCTACCATGATATGGATCACTGCGACACCTGTTTCTCCATGGATCGCCGTGTGTTAGAAATCTGCGCATATAAAGTCTATAGGGCTCCGCCGACTTTCGGAGGACGTCGCCCGCAGGCTTCCCAAGCCAGATATCACAACCCTTCCTCCGGGTCTATGCAGCCCAGTGAGGAGGGAACCTCCTCCACTTCTCGCCTTGCCGAGGAGGAGGTTTCTTCTTCGGCGCTGGAGGAGCGGTGTGATCCCTCCCGGGGTCCTGCTGTCAGCGTCCCGGCAGTCACCTCCTCGGAGGTGCAGGCTCCCCCAGTGTCGTGGCCCCCAGTTACGGGGCCCGGCTGTGGACCCTCGATTTCACCTAGCATTGCCGCCGTGAAGTCTGACACAAAGCTGCTGCTTTGGGTTCCGCGCTGGGACTCGGGCGGCGCCTGCTCACGGTGTCACTTTGGGTTCCGGGACTCAGGTGGAGCCATTGGCGGTGTCATCTTGGGTCTCGCCAGCGCCATTCACGATGCTGCTGAGGTTCCCGTGCCGACAGAGTGCGGCTGACTTTTCTGGGCGCCGCTGGCGTGGCCTTTGGCGGTACCAGGCCTGGTGTGAATTTGGGTGAGGTTCCTGCGGTAGCCTCGATGGAGTCTTCTCTGGTTGACCCTCTTCAGAGGAGGATGACTTGGGGGGTCCCGGACTGGCAACCTGAGTCTTCTGACTCGGAACCTCCTATAGGCTGTAGCACCAGGCGATCCAGTGTTCCTCTCCCCGAGTCCCCGGAACTGGTTAGCCCGATTCCACGGTTAGGGGTGGCCTGGAGTCTTATGCGGCAGATCCTTCAGGAGATCGGGAGGATGCCCTCTTCCCGGAGGTCCCGGGCAGCTGTCATCTCTGGTGCTACTAGGGTCCTTCAGGAGAGGGTGGAGGACCCTGCCACAGTGAGTTCCCTTCGGGGGCTTGCTCAGCAGGGACCTCCCCCACTGACATTGAGGAAGAGGGCTGCTTTGGAGTCCGAGGGATTGAGAGGTCAGGGTGAGGAACTGCGGCGAATCCCCACTGCCCTGCCGGTGTGGGGAGGAGTCGCAGCGCTGATCCCCACCTTTCTTTCAAAGTCTCCAAAGCTCCTTCTGGTGGCGGTTCTGTGGGTTGCCCTTCTGGACCCTTGCAATCCCAGGCGCATCACAGGGGAGATTCCCCTTCAGGGCTCTTCCCGGGTTTGCCTCCCTTTCTTTCCTCTCCATAACCCAGCATGATCTCGGGGTCCCCAATCCTGGCGGTATCGCTCCCTGGATCTCGGAGCCCTGGCAGAGGCCAGGCACGTGCTTTTAGGTGCCCTTCACCCATCCCTGTGCAACCACCCTCTCTCTCCCACAGGGCCGTTATCTTGGGAGACATTCAGAGCTACTGTGGCGGCCTTCCCATCTTATGTCAGGGCCATGGACGAACAGGTTTTCCATCTGTCCCCTCTGCCGAAGGAGTCCTCTAAACATTCGAGCTCAACTTCCTTGCCTGAGGAAGAGGAACTTTCTGTCCACCTTTCCTTTGACACTGATTTCACTATCAGCAGTTCCTTTCGAGGCTAGTTTCGGAGCTTCGCATCTCCTACATCCGTAGGGACAATATTGAGCGGCAGACACGTGCATTCCTTAGCGAATTCAGTGCTCGCCACCTGGTGGTGCCTTCCTGGCCAATCCCTTTCCAAGAGCGTCTATCCATACCTAGCAGTCTCCTGCCCGTCAGACTGCAGGAGATGGTATTGTGCCCCCCATGAGTCTCTAGGTTTTCTGCCTCATCCACCTTCAGGCTTGATGTCCCTAGGCGCTTCTTCCGGGCCTCGGCGCATGACAGACCCCCGGATCCGGATTCTGCTGAATTCGACTGGTGGAGATGAAGGGTTTTCTCAAGTCCTGTGTTGATGTGCATCAGTTCACATCAGGCACACCACGCTGCTTACAACAAGCATCTGCGGTCGATGCTATCGCAGGTCCTAGCATCTTTGCCTGGCAGAGCAGTCTAGACAAACCATTGCCCTCTCTGCGCAAGGTCTGGAGCTTGCAAGGCACCAAGCGAGGGCATCCAACTTGCAAGGACAGTGATCTGCATTAGGCAGGCGGCATGGCTTCGGCTCTCCAGACTGTCACCCATTGCCCGGCGTAGGGTGACTGCCTTTGCCTTCCGGGGGAACCGTCTGTTCTCCCGTAGGATGAGGAGGCTGCTTCAGGGGCAACCTCCCTCCCCTCACCCACAGGGGGCACCTCCTCGTCCTCACTAACCTTGGACTGCTCCAGTCTGCTTGTTAGGGTCTCCCTTCCTGCATTCTACCAGTAGGAGGCTGAGGGATCTGTTCCCTCAGGGTCTATCCAGGCCCCCTTGAGGCTGAGTACTCACCCAGCAGTAATGAATGGTGAAGATTGACAAGGGAAGATATGAAAATTACATACCTACCGTAATTCTTGATGATCTTTTGTATCTTCACCGTTCATTACAGATTCAACCACCTTCCCTCATGGGCCTCCTTCTCCAGTGTTTCCCCCTCCCTGCTCGTTCCTCCTCCTTCATCATTGGCCTTTAAGCCCCCAAAATACATATCTTGATTCTTCCATTTTTTTCTGAGCGGCTCCTATTTCCCCAAGGTAAAGGGGGAACAAGTGGAATTTATTCTATCCTGAGGGAACTCTTTCTGATTGCCCTTAGGGGTGACCTCTTGGTTTTCTTAACCATGTTGTTCAATTCACAGTTAAAGGAACGTCCCTCTATGGCTCGGTTCCTTTTTGTCCTGGTTCCTCTGGCAGGTCTTATTATTCTTTGTATCAGTTTCTTCTGGTTGGTGCTTTCCTGGCACTTCAATTACCTTGAGCTGATGCTATTGCCTGGCCTTTAGGGAGTCCAGTTGAGTTCCCACTCTATCCTTTTCGTAAGGGTGCCCTCTGTAGAGCTCACCCCTCCCCACAACATCTGTGTTGGTACTTAACAAGGTGTTGGAGACCTCTTCCTCTTCCCTAGTTGAGTCTCTCTTCTGGAACAGAATTTCTGCCTCGGCAGTCTGTGAGCTCTCAGCTAGAGTTTAAGAGGTTGGGATGACGAGAGGTTAGAGAACCTGCCCTTTGTGTCCGATCTGTGCAAGCAGTTCGGTTGCACCTTCTTTTCAGACCTATCAAGCGGGATCCTTGCTCCCTTGTTTTTGGTTCCGAACTTATAAGCCTTAAACCGTTATATCAGTGGGCAGTGTTCTCCCCTTCCAACATCCCTCATTTTCATTCTTCTTCTTCTTCCCTTTTCTTATCTGTTCCTCCCTTGGAGCCACCCCAGAAGTGAGGCCCTGCGGTCCCTTAGTATAGGCATTCCCTTCTTTTTCTGTCCTCTACTGGCTTATCCCTTTTTCAGTTTATGTCCTTTCCTTTTTCTATCCCTCGGCTCTCTTGCCTCGCTCTCCTTTTCTTTGTCTTTATTTCGCCTCTACAGCTAACAGAACTGGGATGGAGGAGGAGTCTGCAGTGTTTAACGGCCACCCCTCGTGCATCACGCGATGCGTCACTCGGGGCGCAGAGCTCCTCGGGATTCCGGATGTGGGTGCGTGCCTCCGTTTACACCCAGCAGTAATGAATGGTGAAGATCAAGAATTATGGTAGGTACATAATTTTCATTTATGGTAAGTTCTTACGTAACCTCTCTTTCTGTTGGTTTCTTCGTTACTGTTTGTGGGAAAAGGTAAGTAAAGAAACCATTATTAGACATATCTAAAGAAGCCGGCCCACCGGCACAGCAGTTGGAATTCCACTTGCATCACTAGCGACCCGGGGAGCTGGAGGGCTGGCCGGGGGAGAAGGATTGAGTGCCCTCAGGGCTGCTCTCCTTCTCCGGGGGAGGGCTGGTGTGAATGCCCGGTGCACGTAGGACTCCTGGCGGAGGCCAGGAGGACTTGCAAGCGTACGGTGTCTGAAGCCATTGAGGAGCAGGGCAGATGCTGGACGTCATTGCACATCCTTGCCCCTGGAGACTCGAGAAGAAATCCTCGCTTGCAGCCACCATGAATGATGCCCGCCCCTGACCCTGATTAGCTTCCAGGCCGGCTCCCGAACTGGTACCATGATTACGGCAATGAGCTCAGGTGCCACAACCCCACCTTGAGGGGGAAGGCTCGGGGTATTGGGAGACGTGTGGAAGTGGGGGTTCAGGGGTCCGTGACTGGGCAGATGTGTGGCAACAGCAAGAAGAGTGAATTAAAAAAAAGACACATCTAAAGGCCCCCAAATCTTACTTCTTTGATGTATATTCTTACTAAGGTAATTAAGACTAGAGAGACTTAAGGGTTTCCTGTTTCTGTCTTAATTAGAACTGACCCCTGCCAAGATATAGGGCTCGTAAACTTTTATGACATCTTAGAGGGAAAACATGCTATACCACCATGGTGCTAAAGATGTAAAAAAAAACCTTTGTTCCTTGGGGAAAACGGGAAACCACAAAAGATCAAAGGAAAGGCTTGATTAAAGACTGTCATAATTTGGGAAATTTGTTTTTGCTGAAGTAACAGTATTTAAAATATCTCCTGACAGGAAGATCATTGTATATTTTTTATATTCTAAAAGGAGAAGCTAGATGACATAGAAGGGGTGTGTGAGAGAGACACATTTTTATCTAGGACTTGTCTGATCTTTGTGAGACATCTTTTTGGGCTCTTAAGAAACAAGATCTCTGATCTAACTTAAGCACTTTGCAGAGGTAATACATTAGATAGAAAAGATCTATGTCAGTAGGCGTTTGTAGTTTTCCTTGTTTTTATGTGATTGTATGCTCTTTGATATTGTTCTGTGTTTACATTTTACATGTTTTATCCATTTTTAAGTAAACCTTTCATTTGAAAGATATTGTCTGGGTCTTCCAAGTTCGTTCTTTTGCATGTGACATATAGAGGGTTAAGACTGACAAAACTGTTCAAGAGCTTGATGGTGTTACTAAACTGGGAAAAGGTAAGAATATGCCTAAGATCTTTTATAGCATTTTAAAGGTTTATTTTGGATACCTGTTTAGGTGCCCTTAGGCTAACGATATCTTGCATCCCCCGAAAAGATTATTTGCGCCTTTATATTTGGGTACACTAGCATAAAGTTCACAGTTTGAATCCCCTAAGAACTTGAGACTAAAAGTGATTCAGACCCACAAGCAGACAGGAGGGTTACCCTGTCTGTTACCTGTTCCCACTCTTGCGCTCAGAGGTTGGCACTGTGGGAGCAGAGGGCCTGACCTGCTGAGTGCGCTTGTGACAGATTTGGTTGGCAGCGTTGCGGATAAATTTGGTAACACAAGCTTTAACTGTTCAGTGTGTCAGCTTAATACTGTACAGCTCACTTGCAAAAAAAGGCAGTGATTTATTTTTAAAAAGGAAACAGAACTATATCAGTTTGCTTACAGTCAAGTTCCTACCGGTTTTATTTTTATTTTTTTTTCTAAAATGCAAGTTAGAGTGGCCATAGGGAAGAAGATGGCTTCCAACTACAGCAGGCACACTGTAGACTACTTGAGGCAGTTTTGCCAGGAGCCAGGACAGACGAATCCTGTATGGAGGGGAGAGCCACCAAGCAGAACCTCATGAATGCCCTGATGGCAGCAGATGCCCAGAGCATCGAGTCACAGACTGTGACTGTAAGGGATCAAACATTGAGCGTGGAGGGGCCAGCAGCCAGTGCAGTGTCCAGATCTGGCGAGGAGGACAGCAGGGCCAGTGCAAGCGAAGGGCCACAGCAGCAGGGGAAGGTCATCGGCATTCTGGAGCCAAAAGCACTCAGGCTGCAGATTGAGTTGCGCAGAATGGAGCTGGAGTTCCAGAGGGAGGTTGAATGAGAACGGCAAGAAGCAGAGCGAGAGAAGCGAGACACAGAGGAGAAGAGGGAGCGAGAAGTGGACTGTGAACAACGAGAGGCGGACCAAGAGTAGTGAAAGCGCCAGAGGCATCATGAACTGGAGAAGCTACGACTCCAACCACCAGAGCAGGTAAGTGGCTTGGGTTTAACTGGAACTACAGGACTGGGTTACAAATTGAATTCCAAATTGATAGCTGAATTTAAAGAGGGAGAGGATGTGGATGCCTTTTTAAATTCCTTTGAAAAAGTTTGTATTCAGGCTTAAATTCCTAGAGGGTCCTGGAGATCCCAGCTGTCCCTTCTACTTACCGGCAAAGCTCAGGATGCATTGGGTCAAATGGACAATAAGGACAGTAATGATTACAGCAAACTTAAAGCTGCACTTTAAAAAAAAAAAAGTTTGATTTAACTGCAGAAGCATACAGAGCTAAATTCCATAAGCTCAGGAGAAGCCCTGATATGAGCTACAAGGAGCTAACCACGAAACATCAGTTTTTGAAACAGAAGGAATTGAAGCAAACTGTAGATAAAATTGAAAATGCTATTTTTAGAACAGTTTCTTTGGGCATGCCCAGCAGAACTGAAAACCTGTCTGGAGGACAGAGATCCCAAAACAGTACAAGAGGCTGCTGCACTCTTGGACGCTATGAAACAGACCTGCTCTGAGAGGCAAATGGGGCGGGCGTGGCAACACAGAAATGGAAAAGCGCACCTTCAGAGCAGCTAAAACCCTCACTGCCGCCACTGAAACCAGTTAGCCCCAGATTTCAGAGAAAAGATTTCTCTGAGAAAAGAAACGAATGTTGGGTCTGTAAAGAAACTGGGCATATTGCCAGACAAGTGTCCCAAAAGGGCGAGCAATACGCAGAATGGGGCTAGGAAAGAAGTGGGTTGTTTGTGTCCCTGGAAGCATGCCTGTGAACATGAGGGAACACATGCACCCAGTCACAGTGAATGGGGTACAGACACGAGGGTTAAGGGACACTGGGGCATCCTTGACGCTGGTAAAAGGGGATCTGGTAGAGCCTGGTCAGCTTATACCCAATGAATTTGTAACTCTGCAAGGGTTCACTAGTGAGGAGACCACATTGCCACTCGCTAATGTTCTCCTAGACTGGGGTGAAACGGGGAACTGTGCAACAGGTGGCTGTAGCCAAAACTTTAGCAGCTGACCTCATCCTTAGCAGCTATCTCAAACGGGATGGTGTGTGCAGTTACCCGTAGCCAAGTAGTAAGGGAAAATTGTAGCTCTTCCTGGACATAGTCTCCACCACTCATTCACACTAACGGGCACTATGCCGGAGGCGCTAGGACCCAGCTGAAGCAAACTTTTTGCAGGAGGGTCGGTACCAGAGATGGAGCCACGAGCCTCAGCTCGTCTGAAGCAGATCTCTGCATCACCCTCCAACCACCTCAGTTCCTTTTTTCCCTGCCGTCGAGTGCACTTCAGTGACTGCACCGCTCGCCCACCGGGAATCAAACTTTAGACTAGCAGCATAGTTTTCAGTTTATTTTGTAGTATTTCTCAAATAAAGTACTGCTTACGATAATTTATTCTTATTAAAGAAAAAAGTCTCAGCCTACATTGACAGTCGACCATGAGCAGGTCAAGTGATGGTAGGGAGACTTTGTATGAAAGCTGTTCAGTCAGCCGGGCTGGGTCCGGTCCACCACCTTCTCTGGGGGCTGACAACGGACGGTCCAGTGTCCGAGGGGAGGGCTGGTCTCCCTGGAAGCATAAAAGAAAACTGTTGCATTCTCGGCACCATTCAGCCTTGAGCCCTTCTTCAGCCTGTAGGTCAAAAAGAAGGCGTCACTCGAATTCCCCCTCTGATATGTAGTAGTAAAAAATTTTTATTCATACAAAAAATGAATAAGGATATCTCCACTGAGCCGAAGCTCCTTTACAGTGAGATCCAGGTGTCATTTCCAGTTACTTTTATAAGTTAACAATATATAACGAAGGAAAACACATATACACTATAATTATACATCAATAAATATAACACAGTTCCGAATCATAAAACAAACTAGGACAAGAAAAAACATACAAAAAAACAATAAAAAAAAAAAAATATGCTCGTCGACGGTCGGTCATTGGTGTCAGTTGCTGGTCTCCTCGTTTGGAGTCGCTGATTCTGGTCACAGACCTCTTCGACATCGGAACCCTTCCCCGCTTTCTGGTAGGGCTTCCGATGAGCAGTTTCATCAGTGGGCCACTCTGACGGAGCAGTGGGCTCGGAGGTTGGTCCAGCTGCCTGGCCTGGTCACTCCGGGGCCCTTGGGCTCTTCAGAGAATCGGGCAGGGCAATTGGGCCTCCCTAGTCGTGCGGCACCCTCTTCGGTGCCATCGACTCCGAGCTCAGGTGTTTCCCCCCTCACATGGCTGCGGCGCAGGGGGCCACACCGATGCCTCTATCTCCTGGTATTCTCCCCCTGATCCTAATTTTTGGGGTCCTGGGTTGGTTTCGTCGGCGTCCATGGGTCGCTCGGCGCTAATGCACCTGTCTGCACCATGCAGCTTTTTGGCACCGTTGAGTTTCTCGGTGCCGTGTAGCCCTACGGCACAGAGGCCTGGCTTTTCATCTGCCAATCCTCAGGGCTTCTCCTCTCTGAATTCTTTTCCTTCCTCTTTTTCTGCTGAGTTTCATTCCTTTCCTGTCCATGCAGTCCCTCCTGGACTTTCAGGAGATGATATTGAGCCTGACCCAGATCTTAGACTGGGTGATGATGATGTGGATGGAACAGGACCCAATCCTGTTGCAGAGCCTGTGGTCGAGGACCTGTCATCTAAGTCTCTGCTGAAAAATTTGAATTCCACTCTTTCTCTCCAGACTATGGACATCGATCCTGGGAAGCTTTTAAGACTCCAGTACCTTCATGTTACGGATATCCCTAGGGATTTAACTCCCCTGGTACAAACCCTTCTTTGAGACGCTTTCTCAAATGGTATGGAATAATCCTGCTCTCATTCCTTCTGTGGCTAAATCCATAGATAGGAAGTATGCTGCTCCCAAGGATTGACCTGTTTTGGCCTCTCGAGCCTTTGCAGATCCTATTGCAGTCTTGGCAGATGATAATGTCGTCCTTCCTCAAACTACTAAAGCTCGACCTATAAACAAAGAATCTCATAAGATAGATACTTTAGGCAAGAGAGTCTTTGCTGCATCTGCCCTGGGTATGCGTATCGCTAGCTACCCAGGGCTATTTCTCTCAGTATGAGTATATTCTTTAGCATTGGCTCAAACAAATGAAGCTCTGCTGGACTCTGGCACTAATTCAGAGCTTCTTCAAACCATAACCAGGGGTATCTGTCCAACAACCAGCAGGTTAAAGCAGCTATGGACGCCTTCGATACTGCCGAGTGGCGGGCATTTGTACCCACCGCCATTCCTGGCTGCACACTTCAGGTTTCACGAATGATGCCCAGCAACAGGTCATGGCATTGCCCTTCGATGGTGTGCATCTCTTCGGTCCTCAAGTAGAACAGGCTCCAGAGGCCACACAAAAGACTAGGTCAGCCATTAAATTGGCTCAACCTCCTCCCGCCCCTTCTCAGGGGGCGGGGTGTTAACAAACGTCAGTCTCATAACCGTCATTCCTTTCGAGGCAAAGGCAGGGGAGGTTCTAATAAGAACCAAGCCCCTCAGCTTCAAAAGAAAATGCAACAAAGCGCAAAGACCCAAAGCGCCCAATGCCGCCTTCTGAGTTTCTGGCCTAAGTCCCACCTCACCTGCCCGAAGGGGACTTCTTAGCAGTGGGAGGTCGTCTGACTCCATTCTGCAACCAGTGTAAGTCCATAAAATCGGACAAATGGATCCTATGGATAATCCGCGAGGGATATTCCCTCAATTTTTCAGAGAACCCTCCGGATTGTCCACCCAGACGGCAGCCAAAACGGTCAATTCTTCAGTCAGAACTTCTCGCCTCCGAGATACAAGGCCTTCTGAACAACAGGGCAGTAAAAGTAGTCCTGCTGGATCAACGGAAAGCAGGGTTCTACTCCCATTACTTTATAGTTCCAAAGAAAACCGGGGGCATGCTCCCCATTTTGGACCTCAGAAAATTGAACAAATTTCTTCCCAAAGAGAAATTCAAAATGATATTGCTAGGAACCCTGTTACCTTTGTTTCATCAACACGACTGGTTAGCCTCCCTGGACATGCAGGATGCTTACCAACATATTCCTATTCACCCAAGCATCACAAATACCTAAGGTTTGTGGCTTTGGGACAGCATTATCAGTTCAGAGTCCTGCCCTCTGGGCTATCCTCGGCGCCGTGAGTTTTAACAAAGTGTTATGTAATTCTCGAAGCGCATCTCAGAAAAATCGGAATACAAGTGTTCCCATATCTGGACGACTGGCTTCTAGCAAGCTCTTCCAAGCAGGGAACCCTTGACACCGTAGCCACGGCCTCAGACTTTCTCACATCCATCGGAGTGCTGCTAAATCTCAAGAAATCGCAGTTGCAGCCCTCCCAGAGACTCCTTTTCATAGGAACTCTTCTGGACACGTCATGTGCGAAAGCTTTTCTACCAAAGGACAGAAGGAGCGATATCGTACAGATGGCACGATACATCAGAGAGAACAGCTTGATTCAAGCTATCTTGATGCAATGGATGCTGGGTCTCATGGCATCCTCGGTGTTCACTGTACCCCTAGCACGCCTCCACATGAGAACCTCTCAATGGATGCTCAGTACTCAGTGGTCCCCAACCACTCACCCTCAGTCCTTTCTCATCAAGGTGACAGAACCTCTGAAGAGGTCACTCACCTGGTGGTCGCAAGAGGACAATCTTTTGGAAGGGTATCCCTTTGCTCCCCTGGATCATCAGATTTCCATTACCACGGACGCGTCCTTGATGGGGTGGGGAGCTCACTGTCAGAGTCTCCACACTCAGGGTACGTGGACTCGGGACGAGTCCCAGCTTCACATAAATGTCTTAGAAATGAGAGCTATCCTTTATGCAGTCCGGGCTTTGAAGGTCATTCTCTGTCGCAAGAACATTCTCCTTCAAACGGACAACAAAGCAGTGATGTATTACATCAACAAGCAGAGCGGTGCCCACTCTTACCCTTTATGCAGGGAAGAGATGAGAGTGTGGGAATGGTGCTTGGAGCACAAGGCTCTAATTCAAGTGGTCTAGCTGCCGGGAGTGCAGAACGAGCTAGCAGACCATCTTAGCAGAACAGAAACAGATCCTCATGAATGGTCTCTCGACTCAACCGTAGTTCAGTCACTATTCGAAGAGTGGGGAACTCCAGACCTGGACCTTTTTGCATCCCCATTCAACACAAAACTGCCTCTCTTCTGCTCCAGAAATCCAGGACCTGGCATTTTCTGTCAGGATGCGTTCAGGCTGCAGTGGACAAAACTCTTTCAATACGCCTTTCCGCCTCTTCCTCTAATTCAGAGGCTACTTCTCAAGTTCAAGTCCCAGGGGGACAAAATTATCTTCATTGCTTCCTTCTGGCCTAGACAAATATGGTTTCCGTTACTCAACAGTATGTCAAAACCTCTCGAGCGCTTCCCCTTCAGGCGAACCTTCTGACTCGGGGGCCTTGGTATGTCCCAATCTGAGATTGCTTCACCTTCGGGCTTGGCTCCTGAAGAGATAGAAGTGAACAGGTTCAATGTCTCTGGCAGAGTTTCAGATATTCTTCTGGCTGTGCCCAAGCCAGCCACTAGAAAAACTTGCACAGCCAAATGGAAACATTTTTTGCTCTGGTGTGCAAAATCCTCTTTGAATCCTTTTTCCTGTCCACCCGATAAAAGTTGTAGAGTACCTTTTAGACCTCTCTAATTCAGGTCTGCAATACTCTACAGTCAAGGTTCACCTTTGTGCCATTTCATCTTATTATGAGCCGGTACTTTCCTTGTCACTGGCTCAGTTACCTGTGGTAAAGAGGTTTCTTAAGGGAATTCTGCATACCAGACCTTCTGTCAGATGTCCAGCCGCAGCCTGGGACATTAATTTTGTACTAGACATGCTCACTCGAAAGCCTTTCGAGCCTCTAGCTACATGTGAGCTGAAATTTCTCACTTGGAAAACTGCCTTCCTGGTGGCCGTTACCTCGACACACAGGGTCTCTCAGATGCACGCATTGGTCACAGACCCTCCGTATACTGTGTTTCATAAAGATAAAAGTAGTTCTTGGGACCCATCCTAAGTTTCTCCCTACGGTTGTTTCAGAATTCCATCTAAACCAACCTTTGGTCCTTCCTACTTACTTTGCAAATTTCCAAAATGACGGAGAGCATTCCCGTCATACTTTGGACATCAAGAGAGCTCTGCATTTCTATTTAGATAGAACAAAAGAAATTCGCAAAGCTCAACAACTGTTTTGTTTCTTTCGGCGAGACCTGGCTGGGTCAACCTGTCGCTATCAGATGCAATTCAGCATGGCTGGTGGCATGCCTTCGCCACTGTTATTCCATGGTGCAGGTTAAGCTGGAGGGCAGGGTGTACGCTCACTCTACTCGAGTGGTTGTGGCATCCTTAGCGGAAATTTGCAACGTGCCTATTGTAGATATTTGCAGTGCGGCTACCTGAAGCTCAGTGCATACTTTCATTAAGCACTGTGCCCTGGATGTCTATGCCAGGCGACATACAGTACTTCGTTTGGCAGAACCATCCTTAATGGATTTCTGTCCCAAATTTGTGAGCTCTTGGTCTCTCTGGCCGCCCTCTCGGGGGATTATTAGCTCGGTACTGTCCCATTAGTGTGAATGAGTGGTGGAGACTTTATGTCCAGGAAGATATGGAAATTACGTACCTACCGTAATTCTTGATCTTCTTGGACGAAGTCTCCACCACTCATTCACATGCCCACCCACCATCCCCCGAGCTCACCTCTGTTGTTGGTCTTCACTCCCTCAGTCTGTAGGCTGTGAAGACTTCTTTCCTGACCCTTCTTATACAGGTCTTCCGGACCATCTTATGTCCGTTTTTTGTTAGGTTATCCTTCTAGGTTAATTACGCTGCACCTCCTCAGAAAAAAGGTACTGAGGCGGTTGGAGGGGCGATGCCGAGATAGTTATTGCCGCACGAGCCAAGGCTTGCGGCTCCATCTCTGGCGCCGACCCTCCTGCAAAAAGTGTGCTCCCGCTGGGTCCTAGCGCCTCCAGCGTAGTTCCCATTAGTGTGAATGAGTGGTGGAGACTTCGATTACTGTAGGTACATAATTTCCATTTCCCTGGACCCTTACAGAAGCCATTGTGGAAACAACTGGGAGTCTGGTTCCCCAGCCTCTGTCTCCTGATAGGAAGACTAATGAAAAGGGGGTAGAAATTTCACAGTAGCAGTTAACCACACAGCTACGGAGGGTTAATCCTAAGAGGGGAGGTGACCCATTGTCAGAGGGTTAGGGATGACAGTGATCCTGAGTGCCCTGACGCTAGTGCTAGGGACCCTAGTTTAGAGACTGATAGGGACCTGTTCCATGCCTTGGGAATGTGTAAGGAGTTTGCAACTGCTCAGAAAAGTGACCCTAGTCCAGAGGAGCTGGAGGGCTTGGGCAGACTCTGACAGAGCACTGGGAGGTGACAGTAAACATAAGGTTTGTTGGGGAAAATGGACTGATGTATACTCAGGATGTGAAGACAGAGAGAGGGGTAATAGGCAGGCAACTTGGGCCCCAGGGGTACGGTGAGTAGTTGCTCAAGATTGCACACGATATTCCCTTGTCTAGTCATCTGGGAATAGCACGCACTATGCAGCAGTTGGCCCAGAATTTCTGTTGGCCCAACTTCACCCAGCAGGCAAAGGAGTATTGCAGGTCTCATCACCGGTGCCAAGAAATAGGGAAGGCAGGTAAGAAAACACAAGCCACCCCAATTCCATTGCCCATAGTGGAGAAGCCATTCCAGATGGTGGGAATAGATATTGTGGGGCCTGTAAATACCCCCAGCTTCTTTGGGAAGAGGTTCATCCTGACTGGTGATGGATTATGCCACCCAGTATCCAGAGGCAGTCACCCTATCTTCACGGAGGACAAAGTGGCAGATGCCTTACTTAGTATTTTCTCCCGTGTTGGGTTTTCGCAGGAGGTTATCACCGAACAAGGGGGTTCCTTCATGTCTGACCTGATGAAATGTTTGTGGGAGAAGTGTGGGGTGGTGCAAAGGTGCACAACACCTTATCAGTCACAAGACAGTGGGCTTGTGGAAAGATTTAATGGTACCCTGAAGTCAGTGCTCCAAGCATTTGCTGAACAGCATGGGAGGGACTGGGAGAAATACCTTCCCCACCTGTTTGCATACAGGAAAGTGCCCCAAGAGTCGACAGGGTTTTCCTCCCTTTGAGCTCTTATATGGACCCCGGTACGTGGTCCCCTAGACTTGATCCAGGAAGACTGGGAAGGCAAGCATGCCACCCAGGGAACTCCCATAGTGGATTCCATCCTTAGGTTTAGGGAAAGGCTGAAGGAGCTTATGGGGACTGCCCAACAGAAACAAAAAGTGTGGTATGACCGCAGAGCCAGAGCTCACTCATACACGGTGGGTCAGGAAGTCATGGTCCTTATTCCGGTCCGGAAAACAAGCTGCATGCTGAGTGGGCAGGACCGTACAAAGCATTTAGGAAGGTAAATGATGTGAACTATATCATAGTTACCTGACAGGAGACAGACAGAAAGAATGTACCATGTCAACATGATGAAGCCGTATGCTAATAGGGCTGACATGGTGTTCGCAGTATGTAGTCCTGGGGAGGGGACAGGCGAAGGAGACCCCCTTCTGGACTTGCTGGAAGAAAGCAAACGGGAGTCCTCTATGGAGGCAGTTAAACTGTCACCCCAGCTGGCCCCGGACAAGATCCAGGAAGTAAGGGAGGTTTTAGCAGACTTTGCCCACTGTTTAGCGCCAAGCCTGGACTTAACCCTCTTAGCGACGCACGATGTGGAGACGGGCACAGACGCCCATATGGTGGACAACATATCTGGTGTCAGAGGCTGTCCAAAAGGACATTAGGGAGGTGGAGGAGATGCTGGATTTGGGGGTAATCCAGAGATCCTACAGCCCCTGGGTCTCACCCGTAGTCCTTGTGCCCAAGCCAGATGGCTCTACTCGTTTCTGTGTGGACTATCGTGGACTGAATGCAGTCACAAAGTCAGACGCCCACCCGATGCCCCAGATGGACGAACTCCTGGACAGGTTGGGAGGGGCGACATACCTTACGACTACTGACCTGACAAAGGGGTGTCGGCAGGTAAACTGACAGAGCTAGGGAGAGGAAGGCCTTCATCACTCCAATAGGCTTATTTGAATTTAAAGAAATGCCTTTCAGAATGAACAACGCCCCGGCCACTTTCCAAAGGTTGGTGAACCAGGTGTTAAATGGTGCTGAAGAATACGCCATGGCGTACCTGGATAACATTGCCATCTTTAGTGCCAGGTGGGAGGAACACCTGTCCCACCTTAGGGAAGTGCTGGGCAGGATATAGAGGGTCAGGCTCACTGTCAAAGCTGAGAAGTGCCAGGTGGCCATGGCTGAAGTGGCATACTTCAGGCATGTTGTAGGCTGGGGACAGCTCTGTCCTAATCAAGTAAAAACGGAGGTGATCAAGGCATGGCCCAGACCAGAAATGCAGGAGCAGGTCAGGAGTTTTCTCGGGACAGCAGGGTACTATAGGAAATTTGTACCCAATTACAGTGCCCTGGCTGCTCCCCTATCTGACCTGGTAAAGAAAAAGATGCCTAAGAAAATTACCTGGGAACCAGTCTGGGGAAAAGCCTTTACCAGACTGAAGGAGGCACTGTGCAGTGCTCCTGTATTGACAAGTCCTGACTGTAGCAGACCTTTTATAGTCCAGACTGATGCCTCAGACGTGGGTATTGGGGCAGTACTGAGTCGGACATCCAACCAAGGGAAAGATCACCCTGTAGTGTACCTGAGTAAAAAGTTACTTCCCAGGGAGCAGGCTTACTCAACTATGGAAAAAAGAGCGTTTTTCCATTGTGTGGGCACTAAAGTTCGAGCCATACTTGTATGGGCAGCATTTTGTGGTATAGACTGATCACAACCCCCTGGTTTGGCAGACTCAAATGGGAAAAACTAATGGTAGACTGTTAAGATGGAGTCTTGCCTTGCACGGGTATGACATGACGATCTTACGTAGGGCTGGAGCGACCAATCAGAAAGCCGATGGAGAGGGAGGTTGGCAGTCAAACAGGAGGGAGGGGTCTCAGTTGAGAGGGGCAGGGTCTCAATTGAGAGGGCAGGGGAAAACATGGGGCAAATGGTAAAGCACTGCCTTGGTGGCCCCGGAATGAGAACCTGGGTGGGGAGGGAGGCAATGGGCACAAGGAAAGAGGAGGGGGAGTACTGGCATTGGGGACTCCATATTCAAGGGGATCAGATGGGGCAGCAAGGGGGAGAGGCACAGTTGGATATGGGTGGAGTACATACCGGGATTAAAGGCAGGACAGGCAATCCTAAAGTGTGCAAGGAGGGGTGGGGTAGGAGAAAACCTCACATTCTAACCCCATGTATTCTTCTCATATTCATAACACTCTGCAGTTAGCCTGCTCAGTAGAACTGCCCGGAGAATGGAACTATATGCTAATGATGGAATCATTCGCACGTGACAATATTCAAACTGCTGCACATTCTATCAACATCTCAGATTTCTTACTCCGCCCTACAAGTCTAGACCAGGAGATCCCTCAGGTCGTTGGCTTTATTGTGAAGCATAATTTTTCAGTTATACATAATTTTCTTTTTGCTGCCTTAATTTGTTTAATTTTACTCTAATATCTAGTTTATATTAGTTTTGGTGAGATTTAGCATCTAGTTCTCGATTCCTCACGGTTCGGTATAATTGCTGAGGAACCAAGTAGTTATTTATTAGTTGCGGACTTTTTCCGCTTTATTTTCTCTATTTTCGTTTAAAAATCTTTACTGTTTAAAGTTATATGTGTTTTTGTTGAAACCGCTAATACGGTTTCTTTTTAACCGCTAACCCGGTTACTGTGAACCGTTTTATCGGTTCTGAGAACCACTGACCCGGTTCCGAATTCACTGAATTTATCGGTTCTTTTGGAGCTTAATCGGTTCCTGAACCGACCACAAAAAAATACATGTATCTTTTGCGGTTGAGGTTTCTCTCCTGAAAATGGAGCACTCTGAAAAACCTAAGAAAAAGACTGGTCCCCCAGGTTTTAAAAACTGTGTGAAATGTGGGGAAGTGTTTGCCAGGGCAGACAATCATGACAGTTGTGTGTTCTCCCTTGGAACTGACCATTTGAATTCTAACTGAGATTTGAAAATCTTTTCCACAGAAAACTGTGGAAAAAAGGATGGAAAGGTTGAATAAAAAAGTTAGGCGGTGCTTCAGGCTCTAAACAGCCAACACCTTCCAAACCAGCGGTTGAAACCGCAGCTTCTTCTTTTACCACCCTGACAAGAGTGAACCTCTTTAAAGAGACCAAGTGGGCCGGCTGATTCGTCCCCTCCAAAAAAGTCAAAGAAGACCAAGCACATCGAACCCCGGGCTAAACCTACAGGGGATTTTTCTCTGCCTCACAGTCTGCCTACTGCTGAGGAAATTGCCAGGGCTGTTAGTCATTGAGGCAATTCAGGGGTTTATGCCTTCTCCGACCCCTCCTCCAAGGGTTCAGGAGATTACTCCCTGCTCGGACCCCCAGTCTCAGGAGATGGATACTGGGGAGTATGATTTACCAGAGCAAGATGAAGGTGAGCCCACTGAACCGTAAATCTCACCTGTGCAGGAATGTGGCTCTCCTCCTAGGCCTGAGGATTTTTCCTCTCACTTTTCCTTTGGGAGGAAAATAGTAGATACCTTTGACCTGGCTACCACCGAGGTCATAGAGGACGAAGAGGAGACAGAATGCATGGAAATGATGGGGTTAACACCCACTAAAAAGATTTTTCTACCTATTTAATAAATTCTTCAAGAAGGATTTATTTACCATCCTGCAGAACCCTAACTCTGTCATGCCTCTGGATAAGAAGGCTGACAAGTACCAACTGGACAGGAAAGGGGCTGAATTCCTCTATTCTTGCCCTGATCATAAGGGTATAGTCCAGCAGGCAGCCTGTGAGAAGGCGAGGGTTCCTTTATCCTCTCATCCACCTGAGAAGGAGTCAAGGAAAATGGACAGTATGTCAAAGAAAGGGTATTTAACTGCCTCGCTGGGGCTTAGATAAGCTAATTACCAGGCCTGCGTTGCACAGTATCACAGGACACTGTGGCAGTCTGTTTTGGCCATGTCAGAGAGGGTTCCCTCTCCTATCTCTGATGACCTAGCAGAAACAGCCAGATTTGGACTGGAAGCATCCAAATACCAGTTCCAGATGGCAGCAGATGCCAGTGATAATGCTGCTAGGATTATGGCTCTGACTGTAGCCCTGAGAAGGCTTGCTTGGCTAAGGGCTACAAATCTAACACAGGACACCCAGGCTAGGGCCATGGACTTTCCTAAGGAACATCCTCTTTTTGGCAAACAGACTGAAGAGTATATGAAAAAGGTGGATGAATACAAAGCTACCTATGAGTGATTCATACAAGGACAGGCTTACTGGTTATGGGCCTTATGGAGGGGGAGGTGGAGGAGGGTCCTGTGGTGGGCTGTTCTATCAGCCTCAGGCTGTTTCACAGCTGCGGCCATGCCCACAGCAGACTGGGTATTATGGGGTCGGGGGCAGGGGGTCTCCAGGAGGGGTTCCCAGTTCGCCCAGGCCCCACTGAATCCCTGACTCCTTTGTGAAGGCCACCTCCCTTATACCAGTGGGGCAAACTGGCTCACTTCTTCCAGGCCTGGCAGGCCATCACCACAGACAAGTGGGTATTGGAATAAATGAGCCAGGGACTCTCCCTGAGTTTCAAGTCCTCCCCTCCTCTGAAGTCAAGGCTGTTCAAACCAGCCTCTCTTCTCGAAGAACAGCTCCTGGAAAAGGAGGTTCAAACCCTGCTCAGCATAAAGGCAGTAGAGCAGATGTCAATCCTTCAGAGGGTTTTACTCTTGGCATTTTCTTACCAAAAAGAAAAATGGGGAGTGGCAGCCTATTCTGGACCTAAGGCTTCTGAACAAATATCTGGCAAAGCCAAAATTCAGGATGGTGACCCTGCCCTTAATTTTACCTGTCATTCAGCAGGGAGATTGGCTGGCATCTCTAGACTTAAAAGATGCCTGTTTCCACATTCCCATAAGGGAGTCTCACAAAAAATATCTCGGGTTCAGACTCCTTTCAGGTCACTACCAGTTCTCAGCTCTGCCCTTCGGTCTAACCTCAGCACCAAGGGTATTCACAAAATGCCTGGCAGTGGTAGTGGCATTCCTACGAAAACTAGGAATTACAGTTTTTCCCTGTCTCGAAGACTAGCTAATAGTGGGAAAGTCATGCCAGCAGGTGCAAACACACCTGGAAATGAAAGATTTGTTAGTCTCTGTGCTTCTTGCTAAACCAGGAAAAATCCATTCTCGCACCGGTTCAAGTCCTGCATTTCATAGGAGCAGAACTGAATACCTTAAAAGGAAGAGCTTTTCTTCCAGAGGGCAGAGTCCAGTCCATACTGTAACTGATTGCTTCATTCGAATTGGGAAAGCCATGTCCTGCAAGAAGATACTTGCAAATACTGGGACATATGGCTGCAGCAACAGGAGTGGTCTTGGGAGCAAGATTTCGAATGAGAAACCTACAGTTTTATCTACAGACACACTGGTGCCAAAGAAAGGAACATATGTCAAAACTGATCCCTGTAACAAGGTCAGTGATCCAGTGTCTGCAGTGGTGGACATATATCCACAATCTAAGGGCGGGAGTTCCTTTCCAGAGGGAAAATCACTCAAGTCATCCTTACAATAGATGTTTCTCTGTTAGGATGGGGTGCTCATATAGGAGAGCACACTACCCATGGCACTTGGTCAAGTGTGGAGTGTCTCCTCCACATAAATCTGCTGGAGCTCAGAACAGTGTTTCTGGCTCTAAAAAGTTTTTCCCAGCTAGTACAGGGCAAGGTGGTGCAGGTCAGAACAGGCAACGCCATTACAATGTTTTACATAAACATGCAAGGGGGAACAAGGTCGGATCTTCTGTGCGCAGAGGCCATGAAAATTTGGGGACTTGCTTATTCTCTAAAAGCTTCCTTGCAAGCCGTTCATGTACCAGGCAAGGACAATACCCTGGCAGATGCTTTAAGCAGGATCAACCAGGCACATCACAAAAGGTCTCTGAACAGACAAGTACTGGACTCGGTGTTCAGACGATGGGGCACTCCAGAGATGGATCTCGTTGCATCTCACGAGAATCACATGTTGCCCCTATTCTGTTGCAGGCCACCAGTCGGGCACAATTCCCTTGGATGCTCTGACCTTGGACTGGTCAGGAAAGCATCTATATGCCTTTCCTCCCTTCCCTCTCATCTTCAGAGTGTTACTGAAACTCAGGCCACAGCCTGTGTCCATGATTCTGATAGCACCAGACTGGGCCAGACAGCCATGGTATCCCCTCCTGCTGTCAATGTCCGTGTCCACAGTAATCCTACCCAGGAGGCACAACCTCTTAACTTCCCGCCAAGGGAAGATCCTGTATCCAAACCTCAGGTCTCTCAGACTCAATGCCTGGTTCTTGAGGACTTGGAGTTTGCAAATTTGCAGCTTTCCCAGGCTGTTCTGGATATCCTAAAATGATATAAAAAATCTTCTAAGAAAACCTATAATGCAAAATGGAAAAGGTTTTCTGTCTGGTGTGATGCCAAACATATTTCTCCTTCTCTGGCAGAGATTCCACTATTACTGGAATATCTTACTGAACTGCACTCTCAAGGCCTCAAACATACATCCCTGAAGGTACACTTGGCATCAATTTCAGCTTTTATCTCAGCAGGGAAAATGGTTTCCCTTGCATCTAACCTAATTTAAAAAAATTATTTAAAGGATTAGCCCGCTTAAATCCTCCTATTAAAGAACCAGTCCCAGTATGGGATCTGAATATTTGCATTCCTCAGCTCATGAAACCTCTTTTTGAGCCAGTGTCATCAGCACATTTGCAATATGTCACATGGGAGAACAGTTTCTGGTAGCAATAACTTCTGCTAGAAGGAGTTGCAAGCATTGTGTGTGGAAAAAAGTAATTTATCTTTTCATAATCATAAAGTATTACTTCGTACTAACAGAAGGTTTCTCCCTAAGGTGGTTTCTGATTTCCACTTGAATCAGTCCATGACACTGCCAGTCTTCTTCAGAACATGCCAGTTCAGGAGCGAGGCTCCACAGTCTGGATGTTAAAGGGCATTGAGTTATTATCTAACTCGCACCAGAGATCTACAGCTGATAAACAGCAACTTTTTCTCACTTATGGGGATGTGGGAAAGGGCATTCCAGCTTCTAAGAGATCAATCCCTCGCTGGATAGTTCAATGCATTGAGTTTTGTTACACAAAATCTGGAAAACAGGCCCCAGCAAGCCTCAGGTCCCACTCCACTAGGGGCACAGCTGCTTCTATAGCAGCTTCTAGAGATATCCCTTACTGGAGATATGTAAAGCAGCTACCTGGAGGTCAGTTCACACCTTTACTAAACATTATAGTTTGGGTTTGCAGTCCAGAAGTGATGCCAGGTTTGGCACCAGTCCTGCAGTCTTTCTAAGTAGGTTCTCTGCCCACCTCCAAGGTACTGCTTTGAAATCTGCAGAGAGTTATGAATATGGGAAGAATACATGAGGTTAGAAGAAAATACTCACCTTAGTAATCTTGTTTTCTTCCAATGTATTCTTCCATATTCATAACTCTCCCTACCTCCCCTTCCAGAACCAGAGCCTCTGAATGGTCTTATTTGACAGTCCCAAACACAGGCACACTTATTTTAATCCTGTGGGGTTGTTTTCTTACTTACCTTTCTTTTTCCCAGGTGATTCTGGGTGTTTCAGATAGGTCCGATACCTCAGTCATTGGTATCAGTGGTAGGGGTAGTGATAGTGCATAGTTGTCTGTATCAAGCAGTTTTTAGCTTGAGTCACTTAGGTTGCCTTGTGGGCTTCCTAGAAATCTGAGACGATAGAATGTTCAGCAGATGAGGGCAGCAGTTTGAATATTGTCACATGCCAATGATTCCATCATTAGCATATAGTTACATTCTCCGGGCAGTTCTACTGAGCAGGCTAACTGCAGAGAATTATGAATATGGAAGAATATATTGGAAGAAACAAGATTACACAAGAGCAGACCAAGGGATGAACGGGTAATTATCGTCGGTGAGTCTCACCTCCATAGTGTGCAAACTCGTGGAAAAGATACTAAAGGAAAGACTGTGTACCTGAGGACAACAGCCTCCAGGACATGAGGCAGCATGGGTCTGCTGGGAAGTCTTGTCAACCAACCTTGACAATATTATGACTGGGTGACAGGTGAGCTGGATAAGGGTCATGTGGTGAATGTTCTTTATTTGGATTAAAGTTATGTTATTTGGCATGCAATTTATGTTGGTGGACACCCGGAACTGAGGATATCTGATTTAAAGTGGTCTGCTTCTAATCAAGTGTCCCAGTTTAAGTATTTGGGCACGCTATTGGATCCAGTTTGACCTTTTCGCCTCAGATTCCATCAGTGATTAAGAAAGTAAATCAAAGAATAGGGGTGTTATACAAATTCATGTCATTCTTCTCACAAGCAACTAGATTAGCAATTGCTATTGGTTCTCCTTTTCCATATTTTGATTACAGTTCTTGTTTATATTATAACATAGGTACAAAAGAAATGCAAGCACTAACTGTGGTCTATAATAATATTTGTAGATTCATTTTAGGAGCCCCCAATAGGACACTTCAGTGTAATCTTTATTGTCGGTTGAGATGGTTTCCCCAGTTGCAGAATAGAATATTTTGTTGGCTGTCTGATGTATAAATGTTTTATTTTGGCTCCTTTTTCCTCTTTCTGATCTTGTAATGAGAGAATTGCTTCCCAGCCTGAGGTTGGCTGATGGCCCCTATATTTTGTCCCCAGGTCTCTGCTTAGGTTAAGCTCTAGAGCTTTTCAATAGCAGCATCATTGTATTGGAATTCACTCCCACTTGATGTTAGGATTGTTCCTCTTTAGCTTTTAAACAAAGCTTAGAAAGTTATTTATTACATAAATCTGTAACTGCAATTTTGTAATTTGTGTTTCTAGGATTGTGGATATGTTCATCCACACTGTTTGGCATGTCCCTTTCCCTTTAAATCTTGCGGAAGTCTTCAAGCTGGCTCCTCCACCCACCGGGTGGTATATACCAGCTCCACCCCATGCCAGATCTTCCTTTCCGCTGGAAGATACAGCTTGCCTCCCCTATGCTCAGGCATTCGTGAGGCCCTGGCTTTCAAAACTTCGGTTTCACCAAAATTAAAACTCGTTCGAGTTAGCGATCGCGCTTTTGCGTCCTTGATCATGGAAGAGAAATCTTCTCCAGGATATTGGTGGTGTCCTTGAGGCCAGAAGATGTCGCGCACCGATTCCCATCTCACGTGTGTCTACTGCCTAGATGTCGGCCATGACACCTCGTCCTGCTGCTGTTGCTTATCCTTCCATCTGAATGTCCTGGACGACCGCCTGGCACGTTTGAAGTTGGAGAGACCAGAGAAAGGGAATCCAGTGAAGTCCAAGGAGGCTAGGTGGGTGGTTTTTGCAGCTACGGGTTCCATGAGCAGCTGGAGCATGAGAAGGTGTTCGAAGAATCCGCGCCTGTGCTTGATTATCGAGCTTTTCGTTCCACTCAACCGGGCTCCACCTTCACAGGTTCCTTTAAGGAGCTGTAAAGCAGTCTCTCCGGGCACGGGTGAGACGTCAGGCTCGTGTCCTCCTGATCTCGTAAGAGAGACAAGGAACCTGGCACGTCTTTGTCTTGGCGAAGGCACTCTTGGGACCGAGAGAGGTCTCAGTCCCAGGAGCATGCAGTCTCGACCTTGGTCGAGATCTCTTCCTCTGCCGCAGGCTTCACGGACCTCCCGTCTGGCCAGATGACTGAGGATGTGGCTGATGAGGTCCAGATTGTTCTCGATCCAATCGACCCTTTGTCGCTGGCCGTGGCAGACGACTCTTTGGAGAAGACTCCGGTCCTTGTGTTCCCCGATGAGGAGACCCAGCCCACTGGTGTCCCCATCGAGGTCCTGGTTCCGAACCCTCATGTTTCACAGATCCCTCAGTGTCTCCCAAACGACTGAGTTGGCCTGCCCGATCTCGGTCAGGGTCTAGAACCCCTCGGTCAATCGACCAAGGAAGAGCCACAAGCGCTCCAAAAGAGGCGACACCACAGGTCATCCTCGAATGAGAGAGCTCTGCGGAAACTCTGGCGCTCGAGGACCTTATGTGGCAACAGCTGATTTTGTTCGGGCAGAAGCCAGCTCCGCCGCCTATCCCGGCAATTACTTGGCTCTTGCCTTCTAGGCTGAAGCCGACCCCCTCGGAACCAAAGCCTTCGGTTCCCCCGCTCGTGGGGCCAGCCTGTCCTCTGGTTCGGCCTATTCCGGTCTCTCCACCGATAGTGGGGGAGCCGCTGCCTAAGCAGCCTGTGGGAGGGGTTCCTTCCAAAGAGGACTGACCAGATACCAGGCTTCCCCGATGTCTGTCGGTCAGTCACCTCGGACCGCCCTCGGTGGGTCGAGGGTGACTTGGGTGGCAGGCCGCTATACCTCGACTCTTCAGACCCTGATGTCACGGCTCCACTCTCATCCTGGGGATGAGTCCGTTGTAAAAGGATGGAGGAAGGTCCTTCCCCTTTCAAGGGATTCTCCGTCTCATCTCTGATTCTACAGGGATGCCCCTGGAACCCATTCAGAAAAGGCAGAGTACCTTCTCATGGACATCCTCAAGAGAGGATACCCCGACTGGAGGCTTTTCCTGTGGCCGAGGCCATTGGTCTGGCACTTTCGAACTATGGCAGCGTTCTGCCCCAGTGTCCAGCACCATCTGCTCATATGGCCTATAAGTATGCGGTGTCCATGGGGTCCCTTGCGTGGTTCACAGAGCACCCTTTGGCCGAGAGTCTGGTGACCGCCTTTGTGTTCAGGCGTACTGGCAGTTCTGCCGACACTGACCGACCCCCGATAGAGTCCAAGCTTTTGGACCACTCAGCGCGGAAAGTCTATGTGGCTTCCCCTTAGGCCTTCATCATGGCACACTTCTCTCATGCCCTTCTCTGGTCATTAGATGAAGTCCTCCCACATCTCCCTGCGGACATGCAGACCACGGTTAAGCAGGTCTGGGATCAGGGCTGTGCTGTTGCCAAACACTAGCTCCAGACGGCCCTGGAAATTGGGGATTCTTGTGCCCGCTCGATGGCCACCGCAGTTGCCTCTCACCGCAGGGCTTGGCTGAGGCTTTCCTCCTTCCTGGCGGATACTCAGCACAAGTTAGCTGATGTGCCTTTCCTTGGGACCGACTTGTTTGGCCCAGGAGTGGCCGGTCACCTACAGCGCATAGAGCAGTCCACTGCCACCTTGGACGCCACTTCTGCCAAGAATTCTTCGGGCAAGAACCAGCAGAAGAAAAAGAGGCAGCCCTTTCAGCACTCTTCCCCTGCGGTTCAGCAGTCCTTCTACCAGGGAGGGCAGCAGCAGCAGGCTCAAGCTTGGCACTCTTGGCCCAAGCCTGGACCCCAATAGGCCCGCAAAGGAGGCCGAGGCTCAGGTCCTGGAGCCGCCTCCTCCAAGCCTGCCCAGTGACGGGGTTGGGGTTGCCACCCCTATCTCCATCACGCCAGCTCTGGGTCTTCCCATGGGGGGGCCAGCTCCGCCACTTCCTTTCCACCTGGTCTGCTATCACTATGGACAGGTGGGTTCTCGAAATGGTCAGTCAGGGACTGCCTCTGGAATTCAAGCAGTACCCTCCCAGCTGAGCCCGCGCCCCTCGGGGAAGAACGGATTTCCGCATGCACCCAGTCGGCTCTTCGAGACGACATTGCTCAGCTCCTCCTCAAGGAGGCAGTAGCTCTCGTGGTGGATCCATCTGCAGACCCAGGCTTTGTCTCCAAGTACTTTCTGGTGCCCAAGCGGACGGGGGGTTGGCACCCCATTCTAGATCTCCACAATCTGAATCAGTTTCTCAAGTCACGCACCTTTCACATGGTCATTCTGTCCCAGATCATGCCATCCTTGGAGCGAAACATGTGGTTCTGTTCATTGGATCTGCAGGACGTGTTCTTTCATGTCCCAATTCGTCCATCCCATTAGCAGTTCCTCCACTTCAGGGTTGAAGGAACCTGTACGAAGTTCTGAGCCATGCCATTCGGCCTGTCTCGGCCCCCGGTCTTTATCAAATGCACTGCAGTGGTGGCGGATCCGCGCGGGGTGGCCAGAACTTACCCCTACCTTGACGATTAGCTCCTGGCAGGTTCCACCCAACAGGAGGTGGAGCGGTCCAAGGATCTGGCCCTCCAGACCTGCTCCTAACTCGGCCTCCTGATCAATGAGGCCAAGTTGGAACTCGTGCCTTCCCAGGTGATGGGCTTCATCGGGGCACAGCTCGACTCTTGTCAAGCCAGAGCTCTCCTCCCGGTGGACAGGGCGGAGGTTCTCTCCTCCTTTGCCCAATCATTTCTGGTTGGGCACTTGCGCCCTGCCGGGGACTTTCTGCTCCTTCTGGGTTACATGGCAGCGTGCACCTCAGTGGTCCGTTGGTCCAGGTTGCACTTGCGCCCCCTCCAATGGGAGCTGGCCACCCAGTAGACTCAGCGATATGGTCATTTCAACCAGCTGATCACTGTAACCCAGAAGATGTAGGACACTCTCCAGTGGTGGACCGCCCCAGACCGGTTACAGGAAAGTATCCCATTTGTGCACCCAGAGCCGACGGTCGTCCTTGCAACCGATTCCTCTCATGGGCTGGGGAGCCCACATGGGGGACAACAGGGCCCATGGGTTCTGGACCCCCGAGAAGTCCCGATGCCACATCAACCTGTTGGAGCTCAGAGAAGTCAGACTGGCATTGTCAGCTTTCGGTCCTCGGCTCTGGGGTCAAATGGTTCAAGTCCAGACGGACAATACCACGACCATGTACTACCTCAACAAACAGGGTGGCACGCACTCCCGTCTGCTATGCAAGGAGGTGCTCCGCATCTGGACCCTCATCAGCCGGTTGAAGGCAGATCTCTAAGTCATCCATGTGACAGGAGCCTCGAACCAGCTGGCGGATGCTCTCAGCCGCCTAGGCCACACATCCCATGAGTGGTCTCTCCATCCAGAGGTAGCTTACAGCCTGTTCTCCCACTGGGGCAAACCGATGGTGGACCTGTTTGCCTCCAGGGAAAACACCAAGCTGAGGCTGTTTCATGCCGCCCCCCCCAGCAGGGTTCGCTGCAGGGGGATGCCTTCTCGAGGCCGTGGACCCAAGGCCTCTTCTACGCCTTCCCTCCATTTCCTTTGATCCACAAGGTGTTACTCCTGGTGAGGAGGGACAAAGCGAAGGTGATTCTGGTAGCCCCAGACTGGCGCGCCAGTTCTGGTATCCAGATCTCCTCAGCATCAGCTGCAGGCCCCTGGAGTGGCTTTGTACATGCCGAACCTGATATTTCTGAACCAGGGAAAGTCTGCCATCTGGACCTTCAATCCCTGCACCTCACAGCCTGGTACCTGAGCGGCTAGAGTTGCAGGCTTTGGGTCTTTCCGAAGATGTTTACACCATGGTGGAGGCATCTAGAAAGGAATCTACCAGGAAATGTTACGTCTTCAGATGGAAAAGATTTTCCATTTAGTGTCCGGGCAAGGGTCTGGACCCCTTATCCTGTTCCGTGGCTAACATTGTCGACTACCTTTGGTCTCTCTCCAAAGGGGGTCTACGGTCATCAACCCTTAGGGTGCACCTGGCAGCTATTTCTGCTTACCAGGCATGGGCCGGTCAGCCGACATTGGCGCATGAGGCAGTGGTTGGGTGCTTTTTCAAAGGCCTGGATCACGTATCCCCTCCGGTGCATGAACCTCCACCTCTGTGGGATCTACTGCTGGTACTGGCAAAGCTCATGGGCAAGCCATTTGAACCAATACACAAGTGTGAGTGGTCACACTTGTGGAAGATGGCCTTCTTGGTGGCTATCACTTCTGCCAGAAGGACAGGGGAGCTCCAGGCACTTTCAGTGGACTACCCTTATCTGGTCTTCCACAGGGACAAGGTTGTCCTGCGCCCCCAACCGAAATTCCTTCCAAAGGTGGCGTCAGTTTCACCTTAACCAGGTGTTGACTCTGCCAGTATACTACCCTAATTACATCTCAGAGGCCGAGTACAGGCTCCATACTTTGGCCCTAAGACGTGCTCTCTCCTATTATAAGGAGAGGATGGCGGAAATTCGTGGAGAGGTTCACCAGCTTTTTGTCACCTACGCTGAAGCTGCTTCTGGCAGACTTGCAGCCAAACAGACCATAGCAAGGTGGATCACATCATGCATAGGTCTGTGTTATGAGTTGGCTGGCAAGGAGCCTCCCAGAGGGATAAGAGCTCATTCTCCCTACCATACTGCTGCATCGATGGCTGCTTTCAGGGACATCCCTATCCAGGAAATCTGTCGGGCTGCTACCTGGAAATGCGCTAACACCTTCATCACCCACTACCACATTGACCTCTAGTCATACCGGGATGCTGGTTTTGGGACCTCAGTTCTCCAGTCTGTGTTCCCAAAGTAGTGGGTGTGCGCCTTGCTGCCCTCCTCCCAGAGAACTGCTAGGAGCCTGCCAAACAGTGTGGATGAACAACATATCCACGATCCTAGAAAAACAGGTTACTCATCTGTAACAGTAGTTCTAGGAGTAGTATATTTTGTTCATCCACATGGACCTCCCCAGCTGTGGACGCACACTACCTAGCTTACAGCAGGCTAAGATCTGGCGTCATGGGGCGGAGCCGAGGTTTATACCACCCGGGTGGGTGGGAGGAGCCAGCTTGAAGACTTCTGGCAAGATTTAAAGGGGAAAGGGACATGCCCAACAGTGTGGATGAACAACATATACCACTCCTAGAACTACTGTTACAGGTGAGTAACCTGTTTATTTTTGGTTTTGTATTGCTGCTGATTGTATTTGTGTATTTTTGTATGTTTTTATTTTTTTTGTCCGGGCTGGGCCTGAAAAGGGACCTTTCGTCCAGTGCCTTTACCCGGTTACCAAAGAATAAAAGAAATGAAATGGACTTCAGCAAGACCTTCGATTCGGTGCCTCATGGGCAGCTTGGGGGGAAGCCAAGTGGGGTAGGGGCAAAAATGAACTGGATTACAAGCTGATTAAGTGGGAGGTTGTAACGGGTGGTGGTGGGAGGGGAGCTCTCGAATCCAAAGTCGGTGATGAGCGGGGTGCCACAGGGCTGTGTGCTGGGACCAGTATTATTTGGGCTGTTCATATCAGACATTGCGCATGGGGTGGTGAGCAAGGTAAGTCTGTTCGCAGACAACACCAAAATGGGAGCAGTGGTGGATGGAGGGGAAGGATGGAAGCAGCTGCAGGGGGACGTAAGCAAGCTAGAGGAGTGGTCAGAGAGGTGGCAGCTAAGGTTCAATACAAAGAAGTATAAGGTTCTGCACTTCAGGGTGAAGAACTCAAGGAGAGAATACTGGCTGGGGGGGGGTTAAGCTGGGGATCATTGAGGAGGAGGAGGAGAAGGACCTAGGGGTAATGGTAACGGGGACCATGAACAACACTGCCCAGTGCAGGACAACAGCTGCAAAAGTGAACAAAATGCTGGAGTGCATAGCGAGGGGGTTTTCATCCAGGCGGAGAGAGGTAATCTCGCCCTTCTACAGGTTGCTGGTAAGGCCGCACTTGGAGTATTGTGTGCAGTTTTGGAGGCCATACCTGAAGCGTGATATCAGACTACCAGAGGGGGTGCAGAGAGGGCAATGAAGATATGTGGAATGGAGGGGAGAGACTATGAGAGCAGGCTGGGAGATGTCAATATGTACACCCTGGAGGACAGAAGGGAGAGGGGACATGAGACATTCAAGTATCTGAGGGGAATCAATAAGGATGGGGCAAACAGGGTCTTTAAGCTAAGGAGGGGGAGGTATTCTGGGGGCATGGGCTAAGAATAGAGGGGAGAAGATTTAGGAGGGAAATGAGACTATTTCACGGAAAGGGTGGTAGCAGAATGGAGCACACTACCAGGAATGGGTCGTATTGTGTAAATCTGACCAGCTTTAAAAGGGCATGGAACAGGAGAGAGTGAGGGTGGGGGGCGGCAGTGGGATGACAAAGGGGGGATGGGGCAGCTACAAACTCAGGTGCTAGCTGCACACGCGAGCAGACTTGGGTAGACCAGGTGATCTGTTTCTGCTGGCACATTCGTATGTTCATATCATCAACCCCAGCAATCATGGCCTCTGGTCAGGGCGTCATCGATTTGCAGGCAGTGCTGGTGTCATTTTCTGAAATTATGCAATGACTTTTACCAGGTCTGCTGATACAACCTGCCTTACCATTGATAAAGTGTCCTTTCTTAAGAGGCTCTGTTGATCTCTGCTGCCAGTTCACTGCAGATTCCTCCTTCACTGGCATTGCCGGCTCAGTCCTCTGCCCCCATTGTTGACAGGCCTGTTGAGGTGGAATATAATCCAGACCTCATGATAGAGGATTATGGAGAGGAACAGGAGTATGGGGAAGAACCATAAATCTACATTCTAGTTTTACCCTGTCTTCTTGCAGTGAAGATTCTGTGGTTTATACACACATCTCCACCAGAGGAACCTACTTTCCAGTCTCTACTGCAGCAAATACGGACCGATTTGGGATTTGCTGTGGAGGAGGAGGATTCCACCTAGAAAAATGTAATGGATTTTTTTGAGGTTGCTTTTACTCTATCCATCATAATTCCTCCAATTTATCCTGCCTTCGAGGATGCTACTTTTGCTGCCTAGTGCTGGCTTAATTCCCTTCTGGCTGTGCCCTGCAAAGCTGATGAACAATACCCTGCATCTACTGCTAAGCATTATCAATTTATCATGCCACTCACCCAGAGACATACTGTGTGGCAATCATGGCTGCCCACGATAGATCTAAAGTGCCCAGACATTTGAGTTCTTTACCCCCTGACAAAGAATCCAGACATCTGGATGTTGTGGGTAAAAGGACATATGCTTTTGCCTCTTTGGGCCTTAGAATTGCCAACTATCAGGCCCATATGATTAAATACCACAATAGCCTGTGGAAAATTGCTAAGGCTGCAGCCCAGGCGTTGCCAGATGGCTCTGCCAAAGCTGAATTGCTTTAAACTTTGAATTGTGGTGCTGAGATTGGTAATGTCAGCAACCTCGGGGAAAGGGTAGTGTTGCCTTGCCAGGACCACTTTCCCCAGGTGCCCTTTGGAAAGCCTCAAAGGCCATTGGTACCAGTGGTTCTGCCTGACTCTTCTCCTCTTGCCACTCTTACCTCCATGGGTGGTTGTTGGGGGTCACATTATCAGTTCAGAGTACCTGTATTGCCCTGACTTTGTTTTCTGCACCTCAAGTCTTTACCAAATGCTTGGCAGGGGTGGCACCAGCCCGTCACAGGAAAGGCCTGTATGTCTTTCAATACTTGGATGACTGGCTTTTAAAAGCCAGTTCCAAGGACAATCTCTTACACACACTGTCTCGAATGAGATAGCTATTCGACTTAGGAGTCATAGTGAATGTCTCGAAGTTATCTTAACCCTGTGCCGGTGCCTGAAGTATATAGGTGCAGTCTTAGACACTACCCAAGAGAAGGCATTCTGCCCCCTCGACAGGGTGGAATGTCTCATTGCTCAAGTACAATTAATATGCAACCGCCAACAGATCCCAGGCAGGACTTTTCTGTGCCTTCTGGAACTCGGGGCAGCAGCAGTTGTAACTGTGCCGCTGACTCGCTTACACGTGAGTCCTACAGTGGACTTTAAGGGTACAGTGGACACAACTGGATGATCTGTACCAAAGAGTGCTCATCACGTCCCCATAACGCAAAGCTCTGCAGTGGTGGATGGATCACGCCAGTCTTTTAAAGGGTGTTCCATTCCTGACTCCTCCAGCACAGATCCTCATGACTGATGCATCCGGCTCTGGTGGTTGGTGGGGGGGCACCTCGGGCCCTATCAAATACAGGGCTCCTGGAACCAAGCACATAAACATCCTAGGAATGCATGATATCCTGTACAGCTGACGCACATTTCAACAACATCTGCTTCTGGGACCTCTGTTGATCCAGACAGCCTCAGTGTGGTTCATTAAATAAACAGTGGGGGCACTCGTTCCTATCCCCTCTGCAGGGAAGCTGTGCAGGTGTGGTTCTGGGTGCTGGAGCATGGACTTGTAACTACCATGCATCTTCCAGGTGTCCAAAACATCTTAGCAGACAAGCTCAGCAGGTCACAGTCCAAAACGCATAAATGAGAAATGCTGACCTTACTGGTAAACAACCTCTTCGCAAGATGGGGTCATCCAGAGTTGGACCTTTTTTTGCATCTCCACACAACGCATAACTGCCGCATTTCTGCTTGCTCGTTCCAGGGCCTGGAGTTTTCTGGCGAGATGTGTTGTACCTCTCTTGGAAAGTGAAGTTTCTATACACATTCCCTTCAATTCTGCTAATATAGAGGGTGCTGCTCAGGGTGAAGAGGGTGCCACCCTCATCCTCATTGCACCTCTATGGCCCCGTCAGATACAGTTTCCACACCTGCAACAGCTTGCAGTGGAACCCCAGTGCCCTTTCTGCTGTGTTGAGATCTGTTGTCCTGGTACAATATTACTCGACCGGGACCTGAACTCCCTGTGGTCTTCATTCATGGCTGCTAAAGACAAAGCCATAGGATGTTTCTGTATATCACCTAAAGTTGCTAATGTGCTAATATCAGCCAGAAAACCTTCTACTAGGCATACATATTTCCTGAAATGGAAGCGGTTCACTTTATGGGCCGCTTCCAAACATCTGGACCTCTTCACCTGTCTGGCAAATGAGGCACTGAAACACTTGCTGTCCCTGGTCTGCAGTATTCCTCTCTCAAGGTGAATTTGGCCCCTATATTGTCTTTCCATGCTGCTGTTTGGAGGTCTCCTGTGTGTTTCTTAGAAGTTTTTTTGCATCTAAAACCTCCTATCCATCATCCAAATGTAAGCGGAAGATTAGGAACGCTAAATGTGATTTGGAACTTTCGTCGCTTAAAAATGCGCCTTTTAAAATAACAATAGTAAAAGGTTTTATAGCTACATAAATTTGTTAAAGCAACCCAAATGTAACATAGGGCCATTAAAGCATGGTACTTCCATTGTTAATAGAGTTGAAGAAATGGCAGATTTTTTTAATAAATACTTCTGCAGTGTATTTAGTGAAAAAGATCATTTTTATATACAAACGGTTGATTCTGCGAACGAATACATATGCCATTTCGTCTGAAGAAGACCTTTGTTGGAGATCGAAAACTAAAGGTTTTCAGAGATATCAAATCACCTAATTTGTGAATCTCTGAAATAGAAATAATATCAAAAAAGCTAAAAGTGACTGCTCCCCTGGGCCAGACATGATTACTGGTTCTGTGATCAAGTTAATGGCCAAGGGTCTCCAATATCCTTTAAAACTGTTTTAAAAAAAAAAAAAACTTATTCTGGTGAGGTAACACAGAATGGAAAATAGCTAATTTTATGCCCCTCCATAAAAAAGGTGATAGTCTGAGAATTACTGTCTCATCAGTCTTGCATCAGTAATCCTTTTTAATGTCTTTATAAGTGACATTGCAGAGGAACTGGAAGGAAAGGTATGTCTCTTTGCAGACGACACAACGATCTGCAACAGGGTTGATACACAAGGTGGGGTGGAAAGGATGAGAAGGGACTTGGCAAGGTTGGAGGAATGGTCAAATGTATGGCAGTTTAACTCTAACGCAAAGAAGTGTGAAGTAATGCACCTGGGAAACAGAAACCCAGGGAAGAGCATAATGTGGGGTGAGATACTAACAACAAAATGAAAAGGGGCCGGGGTAGTTATATCAGATGACCTAAAGATGGGCAAGCAATGTGAGAAGGCAGTAAGGAGGGTGGGGGTACTGGGATGCATAGGGAGGCATCACCAGTAGAAAACAGGAAGTTGTTATCCTCTGTACAGACAGTTGGTGAGACCCCATCTGAGTACTGGCAGTTCTGGAGACCTATTCGGAAAGACATAGGGTGGAGGCTGTCCAGAGGAGGGCAACCAAAATGGTGCAGGGTCTGTACCAGAAGACGTACAAAGAGAGACTAAAGGAGCTTAATATGTATACCTTCGGGGAAGGGGGGACATGATAGAAACGTTCAAGTACCTCAAGGGAATCAACAAAGTCCAAGAGGGTAGCATCTTTCAGAAAAAGATGTGCAAGAACCAAGGAGGCACAATTTGAAGATGGAGGGGGGACGGCTCAGATGTAATGTGAGGAAGTATTTTTTCACAGAGAGGGTTGTGGATGCATGGAACAGCCTTCCTGAGGAGGTTGTGGAGTCATAAACAGTGGCAGAATTCAAGAATGCATGGGACAGACAAAAGGCAATTCTAGTGGTGGGTAGGAGGAAGTAGGCTGTTGGTTAACTAGGATCTGCAGCTTATCCATTAGGTAGGGAAATGGGCAGACTAGATGGGCCAAGCGGTCCTTATCTGCCATCAAATTCTGTGTTTCTATGTAATCTTCCAGAAAGTATTGTAAAAAATAAAATGTTGGCATCGGTTGAGAATACAGATCTGGAACAATATGGTTTTATTAAAGGCCATTGATGTATCACTCATTTACTGTGCTTTTATAAACCAATCAGTAACAACTTAAATATGAAAATACCTTGTGATATTACCTTTCTGGATTCTTATGAGGCCTTTTAGTCCCCCATGAAGCAATTATTTTTAGGAACAGTGGGAGAATTCAAGAATGCATGGGACAGGCATAAGGCAATTCCTGTGGGGGGCAGGAGGAAGTAAGCTGTTGATTAACTAGAATCTGCAACTTCTAGGGACATGGATATGTTGTTCATCCACACTCATTGGCAGTATCCTTGCCGCTTTAAATCTTGCCGGAAGGTCTTCAAGCTTGCTCCTCCCACCCACCCGGGTGGTATAACTCTCGGCTCCGCCCCATGACGCCAGATCTTCCTTACCGCTTGGAAGCTCAGGTTCCCTCCTTAACGCCTTGCGCTTGTGACTGGTTCCTATTTCTCCGCTTATGGATTTAAAATAATATTTTGCAAAAGACTTCAGTTCGATCCCTCAGGGCGGCGGATAAATCGACTCGGATTTTCGGAGATGCCCATGCGGCAGAAGATGTCTCGGACGGATCCACACTCCACGCGGTGTCTACTGCTTAGGCCTTGAGCACGACTCCGCAGGCTTGCGACCTGTGCTCATCTTTTCTCGCCTCCGTCCCTCGAAGACCGTGCTGCCCGGTGCAACTGGGCGTCCCCGAAGCGTTTCCTCCGTGAAGTCCAAGGAGGCCCGGTTGGCGTGTCCGCGCGGGCGGCTCGGGCGGATCAGCTCGAGCGGATGGTCGCCTCGGCGAGGAGGCGCGCTGGTCAGATCTTCCTCGGCCGCTGCATTTATCCCGCCTTCTGGTTCTTCCTACACGGCTTCTCTTTATGAGCTTTGTCTGTCCTCTCCACTAAAGGAGAAGGGCTGCGCCTGCTGACCTTTTCTCGGTCCAAAAAGGGACAAGCGTAAGTCCCTCCGTCGACGCCTCTTGGGAGCGGAAAGGTCCCTCTCTCGGCCGCCGACCGCCGGCTTCTGGCCGGCTCGCTCAAGCCGCCATCATTTCACGGGTGTCCTTCGCCAGGTCAGTTGGATCGAGACTCGCATTGATGAAGTTTAGATTTTTCACTCATTGGACGGGCTGTCGCCTTTAGCAGCCGAGATTCCCTCTCGGTTCCCCGGGAGGAGTTGAGGATCCTGGCTTCGCCTTGTGCTCCGTTCCGGAGCCCTCGGATGGACCTTCCGAGCCGGCGGGAGTGTCGGTTCGCCGACACCTCCTGCACCGACCTGAAATTCCGGACTTCGTCTCGGTTCGACCTCTTCAGCGTCCAGCCGCTCTCCACCGCCATAGGGCGGTCTCGTCTCGCACTGCTGGTAAGCGCGGCGCCGGGCCGCCGTCTCGGCCCTCCTCCTCGGATGAGGGAGGCTTCGCGAAATTACGCCGACGGTACGAGGACCTTATGTTGCAACAGCTCCTCCTGGCCGGGAATAGCCGACCCGCGCCTTCCCGCCATTAAGTGGCTGTCACCGAACGGCGACACAACCCTCGACTTGCCCGAGGAGCCTATACCCAGGCCGGTTGTTCGCCAAAACCAGCTGCTCCACCGATTGCGTGGAACCTCCGCCCACAGCCATCACCAATTGGGGTCTCACCATGATTCTCGGTCCGGCCAAGGGTTTACCTCCATCGGCTGTCAGTTACCCCTCACTCCCACCCACTCCCTGCAGGTGAAGGTGGCTCAGGCCAGAGGCAGTCGGTACTCTTCCCATGTCCGAAGATGATTCCTCCTTCTTCTCCAAGCGACTGACCTGAGTCTTCAGAGGTCAGCCAGTTTGACCTATAGCCCGCCGTCCTTCCTAGGACTGCTCTCGCTCATCTCGGAGTCACCGGGATGGAGCTCAACCCGCTTCCAAACGGGCCAGGTATCCTCACGGAGATTCTGGACCGAGGGATTCTCCTGGACGGAGGCTCTTCCGTGGCCGAGGCCAGTGGGTCCAGCACTGAACTTTGGCAGCGCCTGCTTTCCTGCTCCTGCGCCGCCAGGGATACAGGAAGTATATGGTCCCTACCGGTTCCTTTTTGTTAACCGGTTTTCGGAACACCTCTGCTGAGGGGTTGGTGCCACCGAGCAGCTGCCCGCGCACCGGGCAACGCCAGGGATGTGGGACAACCTCCTGACAAGGGGAGTCCAAGAAATTGACCTGCGCTAAAGTTCACGCCGCGCCTTCTTCGCCTTCGGCCAGGCCAGTTCGCCGTCTCCAGGCACATTTTTCTCATGCCCTGTTGGGTTCTCTGGATGAGGTCATCCTCATCTTCCGCCGATCTGCAGACTACGGTTAAGCAGGTGCGGGACCAGGGCAGGGCAGTGGCCAAACAGCAGCTCCAGACTGCTTTGGATGGGGACTCTATGCCAGATCGGTGGCGGCGCAGTGGCTAAGGTCGCGGGCTTGGCTGAGGATATCCACCTTTACTCGGATACCCAGCACAGTTGGCGGATGTTCTTTTGGGGACTGACCCTTCGGCCCTGGGGTGGAAGGTCACCAGAGATCGAGAAGTCCAATGCCACCTTGGACTCGGTCCTTCCGCCAGAAGGACAAAGGTCGTAAACCACAGCCCAAGCCCTTTCGCCCTTCTGTGCCTCGGCGCTACCGCCCAGCAACGCCAGGGCCAGCAGGCTCGGCCTTGGCATCCCAAACCCAACCGGCTTCTCTAACAGGAGGCAGGAGGAGGCCCAGGAGGTCCCTCGGCCGGTCCCTCCTCCGCCTGCCCAGTGTCGGGCTGAGGGGTGTCGCCCCCATCCCCGGGCCACCTGTTTCTGGGTCCCCCTGGGGACGGCCCGCACTGTCTGCCTGGTCCGCTGTTACCACGGACAGGTGGGTCTTGGAGGTGGTGGGAAGAGGCCTGCCTCTGGAATTCGAGCAGGCACCACCCTTCAGAGCCGGCCGCCTCGGGGGCTTCGATCCCCAGCCTCACTGGCGTGCCTGCGTCGAGCCGACATCACTCTCCTCCTCCAGAAGGAGGTGGTAGAGAGGTGGTGGACCCTCCTTCAGACCCAGGGTTTGTGTCCAGGTACTTTCCTGTTCAACGGACGGGGCTGGCGCCCATTCTCGACTCCACGACCACTAAACAGTTCCAAGGTCTCGAACCTTCAGGATGGTCACTTGGCCAGATAATACCATCCTTGGAACGCGGGCGTGGTTCTGCTCTCTGACTTGCAGGACGCTTCACGCCCCATCCGTCTGTCTCACCAGAGATTCCTTCTGCCTCGAAAGGAAGGATCTCTTCGAGTTCCAAGCCATGCCCTTCGCTTGTCTCCAGCTCCCAGGGTCTTCACCAAATGCATGGCAGTGGTGACAGCATTCTGCTGCCGAGGGTCCGGTGTACTCCTTACCTGGACGACTGGCTGATAGCAGCTCCCTCCAGGAAGGAGGCGGAGTGGTCCAGAGATCTGGTCTCCAGGTCTGTTTCAACTGGGCCTCCTTGTCAACGAGGCCAAGTCGGAACTCGAGCCAAGCAGGTGATTTTATTCATCGGGCGCAGCTCGACTCTTCGAGCCAGAGCGCGCTCGCCGGACAGGGCCGAGGTTCTTTCCTCCTTTGCCCGATCATTTCTGGTTGGGCAATTGCGCCCTACCGGGACTTCTCGCCTCCTGGGTCTCATGGCGTGCCTGTACCAGCGCGGTCCGCTGGGCCCGGCTGGAACATGCGCCCCTTCAGTGGGACTGGCCAGCCAGTGGTCACAACGCTGCGATCCCTGGACCAGCAGCCAGTCGGTGACACAGGGATGTGGAATGCTCTCCAGTGGTGGACCGTTCCAGATCAATTGCAGGGAGGCATCCCGTTAAATCCGCCCGAGCCCGAGCGGTCTCTCTGTCGACCGATGCCTCTCTGATGGGTTGGGGTGCCCATCTGGGGAACACTGCGCTCATGGCCCTGGTCCCCGCGGGAGTCCCGATGCCACATCAACCTGCTGGAGCTCCGAGCGTCCGCCTAGCTCTCACCGCCTTTTGCTCCGCTCTCCGGGCTCAAGTGGTCCGAGTCCAGACCGACAATACCACCTACCTCATGTACTATCTAAACCGCCAGATGTCGGGACGCGCCCATGCTTCTATGCAAGGAAGCCTCCGCATTTGGTCACTCGTATGAGCCTGGAGGCGGATCTCCCAGCTATTCACGTGGCAGGAGCCTCCAACACCCTGGCCGGATGCCCTGAGCCGGATAGGGCTGCATCCCACGAGTGGCCTCTCCTGCCGGAGGTAGTACAGCATCTGTTCTCTTTGGGCACACCTCAGGTGGACCTGTTTGCCTCCACGGAGAACGCGAAGCTGAGTCTGTTCCATGCCCGCCTCAGCAGGGCTCGCTGCAGGGGATGCCTTTTCGAGGCACTGGACCCTGGTCTTTTACGCCTTTTCTCATTTCCCTTGGATCCACAAGGTGCTCTCAAGCAGGAGGAGGACAAGGCGAGGTGATTCTGATAGCCCCAGACTGGCCTCGCCAGTTCTGGTACCCACTCCTCAGTCTCAGCTCCAGGACTCCGCAGGAGCTTCCAGCTCGCCTCGACCTGCTCTCAGTCAATCAGGGAAGGTGTTCCATCCGACCTTCAATCCCTGCACCTGACGCCTGGTTCCTGAGCTGCCAGAGTTCCAGGCTTTGGGTCTTTCCACGAGGTCCTCAATGTAGTTGAGGCGCCCCGTATGAGTCGACCAGAAAATGTTATGCCTTCAAATGGAAAAGGTTTTCCATTTGGTGTCAGGCAAGGCTTGGACCCTTCCTCCTGTTCCTTGGCAAGCATCTTGACTATTTATGGTCCCTTTCTAGTCAAGGGCTTAGGTCGACGACTTCAGGAGCACCTGGTAGCCATCTCTGCTACCGGGCGCGGGCTGGAAGCAGTCGGCGTGGCAGGAGAAGGTGGTCTGGCGCTTTTTCAAAGGCCTTGATCACATTTCCTCCAGTGTGGGAACCCCACCTCCGTGGGATCTACTGCTGGTATTGGCAAGCTCATGTGCTCATTCAACCTATGCACAGGTGTGCTCTCTCTCACCTGTCGTGGAAGACCGCTTCTTGGTGGCTATCACGCTCGCCAGAAGGATGGGAGAGCTCCAGGCGCTCACCTAGTCTCCTTACCTGGTCTTCCACAGGGACAAGGTTGTCCGCGCCCCCACCAAATTCCTTCCAAGGTGGTGTCGGAGTTTCACCTTAACCAGGTGTTGACTCTGCCGTGTTCTACCCCAATCACACCTCGAGGTCGAATATAGGCTCCATACTTGATCCTAGAAGGCGCCGCTATATAAGGAGCGCATTTGCCGAAATTGGGAGAGGTTCGCCAGCTGTTTGTCACCTACGCTGAAGTCAGCATCTGGCAGACCTGCGCTGGCCGGACGCATAAGCAGGTGGGTAACCTCCTGCATAGATCTCTGCTATAAGTTACGGGCATGGAGCTCCCAGAGGGATAAGAGCTCATTCTACCCGCCCACTGCTGCAACGGTGGCTGCTTCCAGGGACGCCCTATCCAGGAAATCTGCAGGGCTGCTACCTGGAAGTCAGCAAACACCTTCATTACCCACTACCACATCGACCTTGTGTCACGCCGGATGCTGGTTTTGGGGCCTCGGGTTCTCCAGTGCTCCTCTTTCCCAAGTAAGTATATGGGGGTGTCGTCTTGCCTCCTCCTCCCGAGGAGAACTGCTAGGAGTCTGCCCAATGAGTGTGGATGAACCTTATATCCATGTCCCTAGAATACAGGTTACTCACCTGTAACAGGAGTTCTAGGAATGGTATATGTTGTTCATATCCACACGCACTCCACCGACTCCTCCCGGCTTCGACAAGACAACCTGAGCTTCCAGCGGCCAGATCTACGCCATGGGCGAGCCGAGTTATACCACCGGTGGGTGGGAGGAGCAAGCTTGAAGACCTTCCGGCAAGATTTAAAGCGGCAAGGATACTGCCAATGAGTGTGGATGAACAACATATACCATTCCTAGAACTCCTGTTACAGGTGAGTAACCTGTATTTATCCTGTAGGTAGGGAAATGGGCAGACTGGGTGGGCCAAGCGGTCCTTATCTGCCATCAAATTCTTTGTTTCTATTTTAGTGTTTGGTAACTGGCTAAGGCCCACTAGGCACAAGTGCCTGTTTTCAGGGGTGACCTGGGAGCACTGCGCGGTTAAGTGACTTGCTCAGAGTCACACGGTATGCAAGTGGAGGTTGTGAGAATCAAAGTCTGGTCTGGTTTGCTGGATGTACCAAGCTCATTTCACAGCGTTACTCTAACCTCTAGTCTATACTGCCCACCCAGGTATTATATGAGTGTATTGAATGGTACACGTAACCAGTGCAGCCTTGTTACAGAGTTCGATTCCTCTGACCTCAAGAGCGAAGCTCGAGAGGTCCGTGGGAATCAGAACCCCGAGGTGACAGAACACACAGGTTGTGCATAAAGTTGCTTATCCTGTATTTTTATAATCTATAATAGTACTATGTTAAATGTGTGCTTTGTGTGTTTTTTTTCTTTTTTCATAATGAAACTGACTTGAAAAGTTTCTAGAGATTCTAGAATACTGTCACCACAGAATTAAATAGAGGAACGTAACAATGTGCCAGGATTTCAAGTGGTTCTGCTGCAGTAGTGACATCACTACTGCAGCAGAAACATAATGACATCACTAGTGCAGCAGAACAAGCATATTCCAGGTGTGAAATTTCATGCATAAAAGCATTCCACTATACAGTATAAAACTTGTATCTAGTGGTGTAAATCAGAAAATAATTAGATGGATAGCAGACTGGCTAACAGGCAGGACTCAAAGGGTGGTAATCAGTGGCATTCTAGTGGTGCAGTGTCCAGTGGTGTCCTCACAGGGGTCAGTTTTAGGTACGTTTATCTTAAGCATTTTTATTGCTGATTTGACTGTAGGCTTGGATAGCTGATCTATAAAATATGCTGAGGACACCAAAATTGGTGGCATCAGTAGTACAATGGAAGACTGTATGTGTATACAAAAAGACTTGGACACCATTGCTGCATGGGCCTCAAAGTGGGGCATTCGCTTTAACTTGGATAAAAGTAAGGTATGCACCTGGGTTCTAACAGCATTAATTATAACTGTTTTTTGCAGGAAGTGACTGTCAAGTTATGAGGAAAAGGATCTTGGTATTTTTATTACCAGCAATTTTTCTCACAGGAGACATTAAGTCCAGGGCACCCAAGGTTTTATTACCTCTGTTCAGGTCATATGTCCATCCATATTTAGATTATGGATCCCAGTTTTGGCATCCTATGTGAAATATAGGATAGACCGATGGGAGAGATAAAGAAAATTTACCAAACCAGTAATTGGGCTGAAGGATTTGTTATTTTGCTAGATTAAGCAAGCTGAATCTCATGACCCTTGAGGAAAGAAGACTCCTTGGTGATGTGTTGCTTACTGGGGCATTAACAATGATCCATATTTATTTAACAAAATCGGTTTTGATTTTAAACAGGACAAAGTTGAGACTAGGGGCCCATTGCAGCTGAGGTGCTTTAAGCGTAATAGAGAAAGGAGGAAGTTTTATTGCTCTTAATTCTCAGAGGGTGGTGAATCCTTAGACTGTAATACCACTGGGATATAATTAGCAAAAAAATTCACCTTTAAAAATAAATTAGATAATTGTGTCATGGATAATGATGTGAAGGGGAATTATGGGTATAGTGATGTTACTTATGGGCAGTTCTTACCTTTTGCTTCCCAAATGGTCCTTAGTATGATCCAGTCCTACCTTGGGACCTAAATTTCATTTTAAAGAAACTTACTTTGGCTCCTTTTCAGCCAGCCGCAAGTTGTGGTTTACATTTTCTGTCGTGGAAATTGTTTTTGGTTGCAATCGCTTCCCAGTTTGTGTGTGTGTGTGTGTGTGTGTGTGTGTGTACACGCGCCAGTCCCCCAGAGGTTCAGCCCCTAGTCCCCCCCACATAGACTCCCTGGTCTTACCTTGGGCGGTGAACCTCCCAGGTTTGCGTCCCCCCCCCCCAAGGACAGGGCCGACAAACAAGCACACCCCCGATGGAGTCTGAACTACCCAGGTGCCTCCCTGGCTTGCCCCCTAGGCCAGTCCTGACAGAACACTGAACTCGGTCACCAGTCGAATGCCACAGGTGGGGCCGGACTGGTGGAGTTGGGTGTCATACACGGGGCCTGCATTTTTCAGATGATTTATGCCCGTAATGGAGGCATGACATGACAGTGCTGAAGCGCCAGCATTTGGCACACCTCCCCGTAACTTTAGGCTCCGGCAGCTGTTCCCTCTGGCCAGTGCCAGAGGTCAGGCACACACTGGATACTCCCCCCCCCCCCAGAGGAGGAGAGTAGTCCATAGGACGCTTAGTCCTCCCCACAGCCAGCTCTCCAACTCCTCTGTCTGTTCTTGAAGCCGGGATGTTGCCATTGCATTCGAAAACCTTATCACTGCATCGGCAGGCCAGCCAGTTGCAATTACTTCTGCTTGAAGGATTTCAGAACCCAGGCTGTCAAGTGTGAGCCTCTTATTTAATGTTTTCACAAAGTTTCTTTGTGTATAAATCCTAAGTTTTTACCAAAAGTGGTGTCTGAATTTACTTTTAAAGCAAACCATCCGCTGTCCTGTTCACTATTCTGAGCATGCCTGTCATGGTGAAGCACTGCTGTATGTGTTAAATGTGCGCAGAATTCTGAGTATGTACATCATACTTGAAGACTGTGAAAAGTCTTCTCTTTTTGTTTCTTCATGTTTTGTTATAGGAAGTACAGGAAGGAGCTTCCTGATGTTGGTCATGGTCACTCCACCAAGGATGTGACTTAGCTGCCTTTTGCAAAAATGTCTGCTGCTGACAGCACTGCAGCCATATGGAGCACTGTTCGCACCTTCACTAAACATTACAGTCTGGACATAATCCCTCGCAGATGTGCTGACTTTGGGCTTGCTGTACTGCAAGGGCTCCTCTCTTGATTCAGACTCTGCCAGCCTCTCAGCTTACTTTTGGTACTGTTTGGGACTCGTTCCAAAGGGTGTGGCCTAAGGGAACGGATATCCTCAAAGAAGATAGAAGTTACATATTTATTCACAACAGATCTTCTAGAGAATCTCTTCCTTAGGCCATGCAATCCTACCTCCATCCCCTAGGGAGACTTCCAAGATTTCTGACTTGGTCTTCTTCATGGTCATTCCTCCAGTATTTTTTCTGCCTAGTCTGCTTGGTGCTGGAATAGTCTCCTGGATCTTAAGGCCCTCCAAGTCTAATCTCCAGTGGGGAACTGAGGAGAGATAGGCTCACCCATATTTATATACATGCTGATGCCTGAGGTCGTCGTGGGTGGCCCCAGCTAGCAAAAGTTTCTATGTGGTCCTAGTGCCTGATGGCTGTTGTTCCAAAGGTGTGGCCTAAGAGAAGAATCTTGAGATCTACTGTTACAGTAAGTAGGCAACTGTTTTTTCCAAGGTGCGATCATGCAAGCAGGTGTCCTGCAGAACCATCTGGATCAACAGCACTGCAACTACCAGTGGATCAGAGATTAAAGATGTACTTTAAATATGTTTAATAATTCATAGGGTTAAAAGATGTGGAAAGTAGGTCAGCTGTTATTAAAACAGTGCGTTTGCCGGCCCAACAGCAGGGCTGACAGTGACACCAGCAGTCGAGGTTCGAGAACAGGGTCGGGGAGGGGGAGGATTGCCCATACCATGTGGCACTTTTGACGGAGAGAGAAGATGCTACCTTCTTTGCATTACTGCTACTTGGGTGACCAGAAGTGATGAGGTAGCTGAAGGCAGAGTGGGTGGTTAGATGCCAGGCTCATAGATCTGCATGTTGTGTGCCCCCCCAGCTCTGTGCATGGTGATATCCGAAGGGAGGAAGCAAAAATTGGAAACCCCTTCTCTGGAAGGATGGTGACCCAGCACAATCATAGAACTAGGGTAATGTCTCACTCTGACCACTCCCCTGGCAGTAAATCTGGCCTTGCACAGCTTCCTGTCACACAGCTATGGTAGATGTTCCACACCGACCCCCCCCCCCTTTGTGGGTAACTCTGGCCCTGCACAGCCTCCCTTTGAAGAACTAGGGTAGTGTCCCACTCTGATCCCTCTCCTTGGGGTAACACTTGACCCTGCACAGCCTGCTTCCATAGAACTAGGGTAGTGTCCCACTCTGACCCCTCCTCTGGGGGTGACACTCCGACCCTGCACAGCTTCCCTTCATAGAACTAGGGTAGTGTCCCACTTTAACCCCTTCCCTGGGGTAACTGGTCCTGCACAGCCACCTGTTACAGAACTAGGTGACCCCCTCCCCTGGGGTAACACTTTGACCCTGTACAGCCTGCCTTTGTAGAATGAGGGTAGTATTCCACTCCCTTGGGGGTAACACTCTGACCCTGCACAGCCTCCCTTCATAGAACTAGGGTAGTGTCCCACTCTAACCCCTCCCCTGGGGTAACAGGTCCTGTACATCCTCCTGTTGCAGAACTAGGTGACTGCTCCCCTAGGGGTAATGGTGTGTTTGGTGGAGGCTGCAGGTTGGGGAAGAAGGAACAGTAAGTTACAAAACAGAAAATGTTCTGAACTACAAGTGTGAAGGTTCCTCTTTGAAAAATGATGTGTCAAATGCCCACAAGTCTGTAATGCCACCAGTGTATGGGTCTCTGTGTAACAGGATTTAAAGCCTGGCACCTCCACCTGAGAGTTCCCTGGCAGCTCTGCCTGAAGAGGCAGTCCCTGAAACAGAAGATGACTGCAATGCAGAGATCAGTTTAAAATACGTATAAGATGAAAGCGCCATGATATTTTGCAAACTGGTGTACAGTGATTGGGCTGAGTGTCCTGGCTGGGAGAGCACTAGACTGGGAATACACGACTTAGAATCCTATGCTTTGCTACACCACACACTGACAGGTGATGGGGAGTCTTTGTGTTCAGAAGAGAGGCCTGGCAAGTCTGTTATTCCCTTACACAAACATAGATTACTTTGTTGAAAATCATACATGATATTTACCAACAGAACTGTGGTGCACACCTCCACCCCTTCATCAACAGTTTCTGCAGCTAAAATTCACTGCTTCGTACAGTACTGTACATAGACCAGGCAAAATAACCTTTGTTTTTTAAATTGTGGGAGTCCATCTGGGGTAGCTTCAAAGAGCTCCTATTCTTAAATCACCCATTTCATAAGTAAGGTTTGAGGCATTTATAGTGTAAGAAATTACTTTAGAAGCATCTCCAACAAGTAGTATGTGGTGTGTTATCGCAGGCAATCTCTGCAACATCATCTGAATCTTGACACACTGCTTCTAAAGAGATGTTCAGTTCGGAGTACAGTGATGCCACTTGCACGCAGGAGGTCTGTAGAATCGGAAAAGACCAGGTTTCCTAGTAAAATCATCTTAGGCTGAGATGATGCTCTGTTCATCTGCAAAATTGGATGTGGAGTTGGTGTTGCTCTTTGTCTTTCTGTAGACTTCGCGTGAGTAGTGCTGTTAACTGAAGGACTTTATCAGTTCATTGATCTGTAAGAATAAGAAAAGGTTAATCAAACCATCTTGTGAACCCAGACAGAACTCTGTATAGATTTGTGCTGAACCCTTTGGAGAAGAATAAGTACATTTGTTCCCACTGTCTCCTTTTCAGATCCTACCAATGGCCTTTCTTCCAAACCACTTCTAACTGGAAACAATGTAGAGTTATTGGAAAGTAAACTGATAACTGACAGTACCCTATTAATTTAAGAAAAACATGGACCCATAGGACTGAGAAGGACTTGGGGCAACTGCTGTCTTCAGCAGAAGCAACTCTGACACTGGTCCAGCAAGGTGAGCATGGCCTACTTTGGTAGTATATGAACAGAATTCTAAATTCCATAATTAGCATTCAGTTCTGTCTCCGGGGCAACATCTCTGGATAGAGATGTTGCAGAATTGTTAAGCAATAAGGCATGATCAGGGGTTAGATTAACAGTCTGTTAATCACCCACTAGGGGTGTAATGTGGCACGAGGCACAGCAGAATGTCATATTGCCCCTAGGGGGTGATTAACTGACTGTTAATCTAACTCTTGGGAGTGCCTTATTGCTATTATAAAAAACACACCAAAAGAAAAGAGTTTAAAGTATACTTTTTCAATGTTTTCCTCATTTAGAGAGAAATTTTTAATAAAATAGTTCTTCCACCAACAGTTTAAGAATGCTGGTTCAAAATCAGAATGCATCATTCTACACATTCAGCAGGGCTAGAGAATGGAATGCTGACAGAAAAAATCCATGTGCCATGGTGATCAGGCTGTACATGACAGTATAACATGGATTAATGTAAGGCTGTTGGAATCCTAACAGCCAATCAGATTGCAGCATTTCTGAGACCTTTTTATAATATGACTTTGTTTACGGCGACTGTTTCTTTTAACAAGATGAGTCCAAAGTGATGCCATACAAAACTGCATCCCTCCAGGCTGAGATTTTGCCTTGAGATTAGAATGGTGCTGTGGAGTCAGAACTCCTTTCAAATATTGCTTTGTGCTGATACCACCTCTCGTGTTGCTTTATGCTGATACTCCTCTTGTGTTCTAATGTCAGATTTGTTTTCTCCACTGAAGAGAAGTCACCTCAAAGCCTCTTCAATGCCATTGGCTGTGCTCTTTACTTTATAAAAACTGTCATTTTCCTATTTAGTTTTGTAGTTGTGTTAGGTTATTTTATCCAACGTGTATTTTAGCAGTATTCTGCAGTTTCCACTTTATTGATTTAACATTTATTTTTGTTAATTTCATAAATCACTAAATAAAAATTATCTGAGGAACCTGCAGTCATTTTTGGGACTATATTCTGTTGATTAGTGTAACTGAAAAGCCTGTGAAAAAGACAGGGCCTGCTGGATTTAAAAATTGCGATTGTTTGTGATCTGACCATGACTGTTTAAATTGTGACCGATACACACTTTTTTTGCCCTAAAACACAGAAGAAAAGGGCAACACTCAGAGTAAGTCTGCTTTTGAGTCGGCTAACACTTCTCCTAAAAGAAAAAATGGAGAGAAGCACTTCAGATGGTGGAAAGCACATATCTTCAAATACCACTCCTTAAAGCAAATCTAAGGTGACAGAAAAGCAACAGTCTCTGGTCAAAGAAGACAGATAAAGCTGCCAAGCCATCATCCAGCTCAGAAAAGAGCATAGGGTGACCAGTAGGAACGCTGCTGCTACGAATGGCAAAAATAAATCTGGCGTGTTGCCAGCTGGGGGTTTGTCAGGATCAAATAACACCCCCCTCCCCTGGTGTGTTTTAGACAGTCCGTTGGCCCTTTCTTACCCCAGGAGTCCTTTAGCATCAGTAACTTTAGTAGTTAGCTAGCTAGGTGCAGCTGCCCTGGAGGTGTGCCTTTAAGAGAAATTCAAATTGGCTTAGGGCCATAGCCAGTCAGAAAACAGGACGGGTAGTGAGCTGAGTGAGAGCTGCTGAAGGTTTCAGAATTTTTTTCTCTGCTGGACTGAGCAATATTGCCTCTGAGGTGTGTCGCCAACTTTCTTTGTTGACAGCCTCCTAGTGCTTATCTGGGTAAAGTTCTCCTCATATTTATGTTTTAATAGTGTGCTGAGTGAAAATACTACAAATTCGTCAGCACCGCACTCATTTTTTCTTTTTAGTGCAACTGCACCATTTTGACTTTGTTTTTACCGCAACTGTTCATTTCAAATGTTAAATTTATCGTGGTTGCTTAATTTTGATGGTTCCTCTCTTTTCTGACCAAATTCTTGTGGGAGCTGTTGAATTGGGGACAGTTGTGTTTTTTTCCTCGCACCTCGTGGGTTTTACCGCGAGGCACTCCGTTGGAATTCAAATCTCAACAGTACCTGGGGGTTTCTCTCAGGATTGGCATTTTAAGAGAAACTCTTCTATTATATGCTTATACAAAAAGGAACTGAACCTAGGTATCATCTGTCGCAGGACTGTCCGTAAGGGTCCAGCAGCCACCTGTGGCAGTTGACAAGTATTGCTGGGTTTATTAAGATTGGCACTGGTATAGATCCCAGTTCTATAACCCCGGATAAAAAAGGCAGTGGCAACAGCGCTGATTAACTGGGGCAGGACTGGCTGGTAGTGTTTCACAGAAACCTGCACCCAGTTTGTAAGGTCCAGGACTGGTTTGTTTTGCTTAAATTGAGCAAAGCATAGCAGACAAACCTTTGATTATTAAGGCTGAGGACATATCAAAGGCTTCCGACGAGGGGCCATTCAAAAGTACTAAAATGTAAGGAGGGGCTGAGGAACCCTCCAGATCCCAGCCAGAAATTAAAGCTTCCAAATTACGAAGTTCTCACAATTTAAAAAATAATAGAAGTGACAAAGGAAGGAAGCTTGATCAAGCCGCTGATGAATGGCTAAAAAGAAGCTCTGTCTGGACATAGATGCTCCGGTTGCTCCTGGGGAAGCCAATAGCAAGACAACAGGCAGCTTGAAGCATACAGAAAAACTGCACAGTACTCCCATCTGTGCAAAATATGGAAAAAGCGTAGCAACTGTTTCAGGCCCTATAAAAAATGGGTCCTTTCTTTACTGGGGCTGGCAACCACTCATCCACAGTTCTCTCTCCATAGACTGTGAGGGTGATTCAGTTGACGACAATAATTTTATGCTGCCCTGCCTACAGAGGCTGCTAACACTCTTCTACAGTTCTCACCCCAGAGACTCTGAGGGTGACACAGTGGATGATAAATATTTTATTCTGCCCCTGCTTACAGGGGCTGCTATCACTCTTCCACAGTTCTTGCCCCAGAGACTGTGAGGGTGATACAGATGATATGAGAATTCGTAAGGTGGGCCCTGCATATCCAAGGAGGTTCTCCCTCTATGCCTTCGTTTATCCAAAACACATTGGACACCCTGGACCTTCCTTCTCTGGAGTCCTTCCAAGGTGAGGATAGGGATAAGAAAAGATTATAGGGAGATTAAAGGTTCCACCTCCTAAAAAGTCCTGTCTATAATGAAAAATATAAATAATACCACGAAACTGCTTCAGACCCCCACTTCTGTGGCAGAGGTTTACAAGTGGTCTGGAAGTGTGAATAAATAAATGCATTAACATATCAATAGTTTAACAATCCTAAGTGTCTGTCTGTACATCCCAGCTATGTGAGTATAGTGCATCGGGCAGCTCGCAAAAAAGCTGGGGTCTCCTTGTCCTCCTTAACCCCCAAATAAGGACCCAGAAAATACATTTCTAGTTACCCAAGATGCTTGTCAAAATTTTTGCCGCCTTGGTTTCGCCAAACTTACTTAAAAAAAAAAAACACTGAACTCTGTCCTGGTTCTGGTACAGGAACCAGTGGATACGGCTAACCTGCTCCATAAGGTATGTAATACCATTTCCACAGGATGACAACAAGGATGCCACCGCCAGAGTCACGGCCTGTGCCATCTCTGAGTCGCTTTGTCTGGCTCAGAACTAGGTCTCACCTCAGACTGCCAGTTTAAAGCCATGGACTTTCCTGGTGATCAAAACATACTGTTCAATTATAGAACATCTCAAACAAGGACCCCTGCCCCATTCCTTCTTGACATTGGGGCAGTTTTTTCCCCAGCCATCTCTCAGTACAGGGTGTTTTGCAGTCAAAGCCTGATGTTAGTGGGCAGACCTCTGTTCCCAGGTGTCTAAGCCTCTGTCCCCAACACAGATATTTCTGTTGAAGTGGGAGGCAAAACCATTCTAGCTTTTGAATGGTGGAGAGGGTCCTTGGCCATCAAAAAGAAAGGACCCCTATTCCACATAATTCCTGACATAAAAGACAACTAGGGAGTGGCTTCCCATCTTGCTGTTAAAACCCAAATTCAAGACTGTCACTCTATTACTACTCATGCAGCCCTTACAGTAGGGATATGGACTAGCCTCCCTGGCAAAAGAGACCCCCTTTTTTCCATGTACCTTTAATGAAGACACACAAGGGCAGGCTGACTGTGGCCCTTGGGTCTTCCTCAGCCCGAAGAGTCCTACTAAGTGCTGGGCAATGATACCAGCACACCTCAGGAATCTGGGCATCTCTAGCTACACTTAAGTTACTGATTAGCCTGCCTGTGTCTCTTGTCAGGTCAAGGAGTCCCTTTTTGCCCCTTACAGGGCTCTGTCTGTAGTCTCGGGGTTCCCGGGTAAATCTAAACAAAGTCTCACCTGGAACCCTCCCAGGAAGGGATATGCCTTCCTTACACAGTCATGAATTCAGGATGTCCCTCATTGGCAGTTTTCTTCATACAGGACAGCGAGACCAGCCAGCAAGCGCTGACTGGGTTTGAATCTTTAACCCTCACTGGTTCAGTATATGACATAGTCCTGAGCAAATCACATAACTTTGACATTTTCTCAGACTATTGGGATGCATGGCTTCTGTGCCTGCAGTGGTACCAAGGTTCAGATACAGAATGCATCACCCACAAGTCCCCATGTAGCTTGCTGGTCTCAGAAAGCAACAATTTTCAAAGCTGTAAACCAAGACTGAGCAGTTCCACAGTCGCCTTCCCCTGTCATGTGACGCGCATCTGGATAGTGCTTCAGTAAGTGGCACCTAGACTCTCCAAGAGTCACAGTTAATCTTATTTCTTTCTGGAACTCTGAGAAATATTTTTAGCTCAAAGCATTTGCTCCTGTCATAAAAGGACAGACTTACAGAGTCGAACAGACACTACTACGATGACCAGATCAGGAGTACTCTGTTCGCAGGCGCTCTAAAAACTGGTCTCTGCTGGCCCAGTGGTGCTGAGGGTTGAGGCGCTGGATGCCACACCTTGCACCACGCCAGTGACCTGGGTTTGAGAGCGGACTCGGGTCATCGGTGGATCGGCTGGGGGGGAGATGGGCTGGAGCATCCAACGACAGCTCACCTTCTCCAGGGAAGGATCCGGCCGATACCAGACACTTGCATGACCCGAGCGGAGGCTTGGAGAACTGCAAGCTCCATTAGGGGGAATGGGATGCGGCCACTGTGCAGCATGGACGTCGGCACTTGCGTCATGATGTCGGGGGGAATCGCTCGCTGTACAGGGAGGGAGAAAATGTGAAAAGAGCCCGCCACCTCCGGGAAGATGGGGAGACCTGGCCATGCCCGCGATCTGCCTGTGCCCACCCGACGGACCTCAGACCAATGAAAATGTAAGTTACGGGGTGCCTGTGCCCCTGCCTCATCCCTGCTTGGGGGGGTAATCCGCGGCTCCATGGGGCTTCGGGGTCCGAGCGGGTAGGGTTTCAGGCAGTGGGATGGCTAATTGTCTCTCCTGATGGATTGGGGATGGCAGGCTGGGAAGGGGATAAAATATCTTAAAAAAAAAAAAATTGGGGTCTCGCCTTCTACCCAGGAGTCAGCCTTTCAGTGTTTCTTCTCTCAGGCAAACGCAATACTCTGGCAGAGGCTCTAGTCGCATCAGTCAGGGACTGAGTTAATGGACTGTGAACAAACAAGTACTAGCCATGGTATTCAGGCAGTTAGGCACTGAGAAGTGAATCTGTTTGCCTCTCCCCTCAGCTTCCAGTTTCCTAATTTCTGTTGCAGGCTGCAGTCCGGGGATCGCCTCCTCTGGATACCTTGATCCTGATCTGGTCAGGGAGGTTCTTATATGCATTTCCTCTTTTTCCCCTGATTCTCAGGGTATGTCTGAAACTCTTACAACAGCCTGCATCTAGGATTCTGGTGGCTCCGGACTGGCCCAAGCAAGCCTGGTACCCTCTCCTTCTCTCAGTGCCCTGCAGCAATCCATTCACCTGCTTCCAACTCACTCACTCCCTCCCTGCTGACCCTTCCTCAGACAGAAATGCAATATCCAGGCATACACTTCTTCCACCTCAAGGCTTGGTTTTGGAACAGTTAGAGTCTGCCTCTTCGCAGTACTCTTAACAGGTCCTTAGGATACTGAGGGTGGTTAAAAAAAAAAAAAATCATACATTAAGAAAACTTATGCAGCCACATGTAAAGGTTTTCCCTCTGGTGCAAGAGCAACAAGGTCAAATCCCATTCAGTTCAGACCTTCAGCTGCTAGATTGCCTGGTACTCTTACAGGCGTCGGGCTTGAAACCATCATCCATCAAGCTACTCCTGGCGGCAGTTTCGGCCTACCTTTCATTGGGAAAGAAAAAATAATTTTTTCCCCACGTCATATTTAAACAGTTTTTTTCAAAGGCCTCTTGCACCCCCAGCCTCCAATCCAGGAGCCTGTTCCTCCTCGGGAGCCTTTTGCAAAGACAGGCTCATGAAGCCACCCTTTGAGCCTGTGTCCACCGCCCACATCAAGTTTGTAACATGAAAGACAGGCTTTTTGGTAACCATTCCTCTGCCAGGAGGTTTCAGAGCTACAGGCCCGGTGCACTGAGCCACTTTACATCTTCCCTCACAACGATAAACTTGGGCTCAGGACAAATAGGAATATCTGCAAAGGTGGTTTGAGTTCCCTTGGACAAGTCCATTACTCTGCCTGTCTTCTTTACTGAGAAATCCACTCCTGGTGAGCAAAAGCTCCACAGCTTGGATGTCAAGGACCATCTTCTACTACCTAGAGCATACAGACGCTCAGTCATTCCCCAACTACGGCTATGTAGGCAGGGGAAGACCAGCTACCAAGAGAATTTGTCCTGTGGTAGGTCTCTCATATTAGATTCTGCTATGAAAAAGCTGGTCACCAACCTTCAGTGGGCCCACTATACCAGGGGCTCAGCAGCCTTGCTTTCAGCAGCAGTGAACATTCTTCTACTGGAGGTCTGAAAAGCAGCTACCTGGATATCTGTACACACCTTTGTGAATCACTACAATTTGGATGTGCAGACCAGATCTGATGCCAAATTTGTCAGGGCGGTTCTGCAGAACCTCTTTCCTAATAGGTTCTCAGCCGCCTCCACTTAGTACTGCTTGGTAGTCTGCTAAAGTTACTGATGCTAAAGGACTCCTGGGGTAAGAAGAAAAAATTCCTCACCGCAGTAATCTTCCTTCTTCCAAGGGGTCCTTTAGCATCAGTAAGCTCCCACCCTTCCTCCCCAGTTCACCTGTCTGAGAAGGGCTCTTTATCGCATCTCGTACCAGATTTTTTTTTTTTTTCTTATTGATGAGTTTTTAACTCATGCTGTTTCTGTTTCCACTTTTGTGGATATTTGCATGTTTTTTTTAATCTTGTCGATTCTTTTCGGGGCATGTGCCTTCATTTTTCCTTTGAAGAAATTCTGAAGCCTTCAGTAGCTCTCACTCAGCTCACTACCCTTCCTATTTTCTGATCGGCTATGGCCCTAAGCTCATTTGAATTTCTCTTAGATACACTCTGGGGCAGTTGCACCTAGCCAGCTAACTGCTAAAGTTACTGATGCTAAAGGACCCCTTGGAAGAAAGAAGATTACTGCAGTGGTTTTTTCTTAAATCCCCCTTGTTGCCAGCAGACTGTATGTGCCAGTGTACTCCCGTTGCAGTTCCTTGTACCCTCCCCCCTCATGCACCCCCACCCTAGTAATTACATCGCCTAATCAGCATGTGGTTAATGTCCTGAGCGGGTTTTAAATAATAGATTAGCAGTTTTTTTCTTGGGACAATGCTAACTGTACAGAAAGTATTTATATACTGTAGGTTTTCTAGAAATGTTATGTTTGTTAAACAGAGTGAGGCAAGAGCTATGCATTTTCACAATGTATTAGCACTTTTATGAGCAAAACGCTAATCAATTTTTGAGTTAAATAAAACCCTGTTGAATCACAATGATTGACCCGCAGTGTAAGAACTGCAATACAGCTAATAGTCAAGAGCATGCACAGATAATGTCGGTGCAGCAGTGAGAGATACCGGACCATGAAACAGACTAGTGGCCAAGGAGACGAGGAACAGAGGTGGGGAAAAAATATCAATACAGATGTCGCTTAATAGGAACTAAGAGTTCTACTCTGTCCCTGCCTACAGTAAACTCACCTGCTTAGCATTCATGTAGTAGTCTTGTGTGCTTTGCCATCCTTGCCCCCATAGACTCACCCGTACACTGTCAGAGTGTGGCTGCATGTGCAAAACAAATTTATTTGTGCAGCAGCCTGCCATCTCACAGTGTGCCTGAGGAGTGGTCCACCTCCCTGCAGATGCAGCAGCGATGTAGCCTGAGTCTGAGCCACCCATCACAGTTGTTTGCAGGGCCAAATCGACTTCACTAGTTAGTTCACAGGCGAGCATTTGAGAACATAAGTAAACTGCTGTGCTGGGTCGTCCGTCTCCAGATCTTACTTGAAACAGCTCTTGCAGCAGGTTACACCATTAGGACCGAAGCTGACAGGCGCCACGACCTGACGGAAATTTTCTAGCTAGCAGTATTCAGCGGGGACCGCCTCAGACATCGATCCCGCCCCCGACGTCAGGCATAGTACATAAGGAGGCGGTCCCCCAGAATCCCCAGTTCTTTTCCCGCCGTCAACTCGCCAGCATTGGCCTCTCAGTCTTAATCTAGCACATGACGACTAAGAACTTCTCTGAGTAGTTTTGCAAAACTAATGTCCTCTCCAACTCCTCCTTCTGAGGGACACCCTTCCACGTGTGCCTGCGGAAAACAGATCCCCTTCAAGGATCCTCATTCATCCTGCCTGCGGTGCGCAGGCCCGGACCACAACACCAAGACCTGCTCCTTCTGTCAGGGGTTCAACAGCCGTACCAGGATCTGCCATCAGAAGGCACTTCAGGCGTACCTATTAGAAGAAAAACTTAGCAGGCGAATCTTCCTCGAAGGCCCATAAACACCGGGAGAAGACAAGGTCCAGATCCCCGAACTGGGCCTCGGACTCGCATAGTTCAGGCTCCACCTGATCTGATCGCTGTCTCTCCAGGGCTCTCAGCCCCCTCTGGTTAAGGTCAAGGCCACAGGCGGTTCTTCAGCTTCGCTTCAGCCCATTAAGACTTCTAGTCCCTCGGCTTCCTCCACTCCCTCCCGGGCCTCTTCCAAGTCTTCTGAACATCATAAGTCTTCCTCTTCTGTCCGACTTCGGGACCCTGACTCCAGATCGGTTTCCCAGGGGTCTGGATCCACCACCAAGGAAGACAAAAGACCTGACATCCCTAAAGCGGACGATGGACCCGACGTCGGCCTAGCACCCGAAGTCAGCCAGGCGTTCACTGGAGCAGGTACATCAGCCAAACACCAGGCGTTGGGTCGGACTCAAGTAGTCGGCCTCACACTTGCTGGAGCCAAGACCACCCCCAAGTCACTGGTGGACACCGGTCGCAGGGACTCCACAGAGGAGAACATGACATTGCCTAAAGACCAGGTGGGTGACACAGAGGACGCCGGGCTTCCAAGGGAACCTTCGCCCACCCCGGAGACACCTGCGGACCCGACCCAGACAACAGACCACTGGCACCAGGCCCGTCATCGGGCATGAACATTCAAGAGGTTAAGGATCTTTTTACTTTCTGGTGGGATACTATCTGGAAAGATGTGATCCCTGTAAAACCACCTCCTCCTCCTCCTTCACCTCCTGCGCCCCCTCCTCCACCACAAGGGCCAGCAGGACAACCACCAACCCCTAAGGAACATTTCCACCTCCTAGGAACAGATCTAAGGATCGGAGAAGGCCTCCCTCAGGGTCTTCCAGCCCCAAGCGACCCAGACGTCGGTACACTCCATCGGGGAGAACTCTAGAACGGATACCTCGGACATCTCCAGATCTCCTTCTCCACTCAGCATCCCATCACCTGACCCACAAGACCTACCTAGGTCATCTCCGGATGAGCCCTCCTTCTCTGAGATCATGAGGCACATCCAGGACAACGTGGGATGGGATACTGAAGACCTCGATCCCGAGAGACAGCGACTTGCCCGTTATCTTCGGCAGAAAGATCCAAAGCCTGTGGTAGTGCCACCCTTGGTGGACACTGTGGGCGTCCTGAGCTGCGATGGAGCGTCCGCACTCCACCCGTGCTGTGCCGAAAGCTGACCCCGCCTGTACAAGGCCCGAAGAGGACCAGTACTTGGCACAACAACCTCTGGCTGACTCCCTGGTCATTACGGCCTCTCATGACCGGTCCCAATGACTGCAGCATATGAGCACACAGCCACTGGACCAGGAATCCAGACAGCTGGATGCCCTGGTGAGGCGCATGTATGTGGCTGCTACACGCTGCATCAGGTCCCTGAACTACCTATCTCACATGGTACAGTTTCAGAATGCACTGTGGGAACAGGGCCAGGACATTGCTGACAAATTTACCAGATGGCGATCAGAAGGTGGAGCTCCTAAACCTCCTCCGCACAGGGTCTGATGTGGAAACCCAAGTGCTATGAGCCACTTGTCGATTCTCATGAGACTCGTCTGCCAAACTGCAGCTTCTGGCATCTGTCTCCAGGCAGACTCTTGGCTTCATGTCTCCGGCTTTACCCGGACGACAGAAGAACATTCTTGATGTCCCATACAATGGCTAAGTTTTATTTGGTGAACACTCGGAGAAGGTTATCACTAAGCTCCAGGATGCTGGGAAGGCAGTCAGATCCGTACAAGCCATGTACAGATCAAGGCCTGGTTCCTTCATAGGAACCAGAACCGTCCGCAGCCGGCAACAATGGCAGCAGCTGAGTTCTGGCCAGCAACAAAGAGGCACCTTTCATCGAAAAGCCCAAGCTAAGTCTTCCCCAGGCAGAGGCCAGCGTTACACCAAACCGGCCCAGCCTGCAGGAACCAGTGCTGCCACAGCATGACTCCTTCCCGGCCCCCAACCCTCCTCTGGATCGACGGGCACAAAAGGTCGGGGGTCGCATCGCTTGCCACTTTTCAGGGTGGCAATCGATTACCGCCGACCGCTGGGTTCTCCAAATGGTCAAGAAAGGTCACTTCATCTAATTCCTCGACCACCCATTGTCAAGACGTCCCCTGCTTTCCCGTTATTCTGGTCAGCACGCCCTGATCACACAGCAAGAAGTGCTCGCGCTTCTCGGAAAAGAAGCTATAGAGCACGTACCGCGGAACCAAAGATGTGCAGGTTATTATTCTCACTTCTTTCTGGTTCCCAAGAAGACGGGGGACCTCCGTCCGATACTGGATCTCAGCGACCTCAATGCTTCGGTCCTATACAAACACTTCCGCATGGTGACCCTCCCAGGTCTGATACACATGCTCAAGCAGGGCGCCTTTCTAGCGTCCTTGGACATGCAGGATGCTTACCTGCATATATCCATCGCTCAAGTCCACAGGAAGTTTTTCCGCTTTGAGTTTCAGGGTCACCATTATCAGTTCCAAGCCCCACCCTTCGGACTATCATCGGCACCTTGAGTATTCACGAAGTACATGGCGGTCGTAGCGGTGACTCTGAGGAGACAAGGCCACTATGTGTTCCACTACCTGGATGACTGGCTTCTCATGGCAGCCTCCTGGGAGACCCTGATGTCTGCCATTTATTGTACTCAGTCTGTTCAAGACATTGGGTATCATTATCAAACGAGAGAAGTCACACCTGGTTCCGTGACAGATTCTGCAGTTCATAGGCGCAGTTCTGGACACCGTCCAGGGGAAAGCTTTTCTACCCCAGGACCAAGCGGAACACATCAGATCCCTCATCAGGGACATCTTGGCAAAGACCACCATCCCAGCCAGACTGGTCCTTTGCCTGCTCGGACACATGGCTGTGGTCATTGCAACAGTCCCACTAGCCTGTCTCCACATGCAGGTGACCCAGTGGATGTTATGGGTCCAGTGGGATCAAAAACAAGACCATCTGTAGCTCCCAATTCGGATCACGAAGGCCGTAATCCGGAATTGGCAATGGTGGCTAGATTCGAAGAACCTGTCAATGGGGGGTTCCCTTCACTGCACCGTCTCCGATTGTGACGCTTTCCACAGACGCCTCAGGGCTCAGATGGGGAGCACACCTCAACGGTGTCCAGTCTCAGGGCCTGTGGACAGCCCAAGAGATTCATCTTCACATAAATATCCTGGAAATGAGGTAGTTCTTTATGGCCTGCAGGCCTTCCAGTCAGAGATCCCACGGGTACTCTTCTGTTACAAACAAACAATTCCACAGTGATGTATTACCTCAACAAACAAGGAGGCACCCATTTATTCCCGCTTGTAGGAGGCCATGAGGGTGTGGGATTGGGTTTACAACACTGCAAAACCTCATTGCTATTCATGTACCAGAGTGGATGTCATTGCAGACAGCCTGAGTCACTCTCAGGCCAGAGTCCACGAATGGGAACTACTCCAGGAGGTAGTAGAGGATCTGTTTCGCAGATGGGGTACACCAGAGTTGGACCTTTTCGCGTCCCCATCCAACGCAAAACTACCCATTTTCTGCTCGCTAGATCCAGGGCCTGGTGTTTTCTGGTGAGACGTGTTGTCCCTCTCTTGGGCTTTGAAACTCCGCAGAGAGCAAGCGACGCTGATACTTATCGTGCCGTTTTGGCCCAGGCAGATCTGGTTCCCTCTACTGCATCAGCTGTCCCGGGAACCTCCAGTGCCTCTGCCAATCAGCTCTCACTTGCTGTCTCAGGAGGCGGACTCCTTGATCCATCCGGACCTTCGTTCGCTGAACCTGCACGCTTGGCTCCTAGAGACACAGCCATTATATGATACAGGGTCTCGTAAGAGGTAGCAGACATTCTAGCAGCTGCTAGAAAACCAGCCACTCATGCTACTTACGCCATGAAATGGCACAGATTTTGCCTCTGGGCTCAAGCGCGGGGGTTTTCGCCAATGGATTGTCCAGAAAGGTCGGTCTTGGACTACCTCCTGTCTCTCTTTCAGACAGGCTTGGCCTACTCCTTGATAAAAGTACACCTTTGTGCCATCTCAGTCTATCACACTCCTATAGGCCAACGTCCTATATCTCAGTTGGACACGATATGAGCCTTCCTGAGAGGTGTCCTCCACCTTAGACCTCCGATCAAAGATCCTATTCCGCCTTGGGATTTACCCTTTGTCCTGGAGCAGCTTACACTGCCACCTTTTGAGCCAGCCGCGGATTGCGAGCTATGTTTCCTTACTTGGAAGATGTCGTCTTTAGTTGCCGATACTTTGGCCAGAAGAATTTTGGAGCTTCACGCACTGATGTGCAAATAACCTTATTTGGTTTTCCACCAGGACAAGGTATCCTTACGGACCAATCCGAAGTTTCTGCCTAAGGTGGTCTCTGCTCTCACTCTTAATCAGGACATCAGTCTACCAGTGTACTTCCCTAAATATTCTAATCGAGGAGAGGCCCTGTTGCACTTTTTAGATGTGCATAGGTGTCTTCGATACTACCTGACCAGAACCAAACCCCACCGAAAATCTGATCAGCTTTTTGTCTCCTTCGCCCACAGGATGATGGGAGCCCCCGTTTCCAAACAGTCGCTGTCCAGGTGGCTCATACATTGTATCACGTTCTGTTCCCAGAAGCGCAACAAACCCTTACTGGGTGTGGTTAAGGGTCATTCCACAAGGGGGGGTGGCTACCTCCTTTGCGGCCTTAAAGAACGTGTCCACCTCAGCCATCTGTGCAGCAGCTACTTCAAGCACTTTGCACACCTTCATCAGGCATTATAGCCTGGACGTTGCATCGAGGCAAAGAGCAGGTTTTGGTCTAGCAGTCCTTCAAGGACTTCTGTCCTAGGCTTAGGTTCTACTAAGGATTTCTACCTTCCCTCCTCCCAATGGTGTGAGATTTCCAGTATTGCTTGGGAATCAGTCCTAATGGTGTAACCTTCTGCAAGAGCTGTTTCTCGAAGATAGTACAGTTACGTAAGAACTTAATATAACAGTAGATCTTCGAGAACACCTCTTGCAGCAGGTACTTTCCCTCCCACCATCCCCGCTGGAGGTAGATTTTTTGTTCCGATATCCTTCTGCTAGGATCAGGTGTTCTCAACACTACTCTGATTGCCATTTGAGGGCGGATCCTCAGTCTCCTCTTCTGATGTCATCTGGCTGGGAGTCTCCGGCGGGAGAACTGGGGATTCTGGGGGACTGCCTCCTTATGTACTATGCCTGATGTCGGAGGCAGGACCGTCAGAGGCGGCCCCTGCTGAATACTGCTAGCTAGAAAATTTCCGTGGGGTCCTGGCACCTGCCAGCTTCAGTCCTAATAGTGTAACCTGCTGCAAGAGCTGTTCTCAAAGATCTACTGTTACAGTAAGTTTTTACGTAACTGTACGTTCCTGTCAGAAGAATGACTGACCTCATAAGATGGGGCCCTATTAGCTTGGCAAGGATGTGAACCTTCGGAATGTGTCTTAATTTGTTTAAATGTCATGGGAATAGTTTTTTTTTTTTTTTGCCTTGCTGCCATTGTATTATTTCGGGCGGGTACATACTGATGGCCTTGTTTTAGGAACATGGGCCTTGTTAACAAAAACAAATCTTTCATAGTACATTACAGTAACTCCATAGAGTGGCATTGTTGGTCAGGAATGCTGTAAATACACTGTGCATAAGAATCTTGCTTTTATGACCTCAGCATTGACTGTCACCTCCTCCTGGACATGTAATTCACTGAAAATGTCTCTCTCAGTGTGAGAGGCGTTAAATAATGAAAAGTGCAAGAAGAGACAAAAGATGGGAGAGGTCTGAACCTCGTACGAGGTGAAAGTGTGAAAAATAAAACCTCAACATTAGGGAGGTCACAGAGTGAGCACATTGCATCATGGGGAACACTGCTTCTGGGGCAGGGAGGATTTTGTTTTCCAGTTGTAGTAAGTTGAGCTCTGGGAAGGTGTGTGGGGGACATGTGGCCACCAACAGAGTACAGTAGACACCAAAACACTAGCAGGCATCACAGCCAGCTAGGTTCCCCCTACAGCTAAGACTCTAGCTGTCTGAGGCCAGCCAGAGAATTACATTTTTTTCACATGAGTCAGGGGTGGGTGGAACCCATCAAAAGTGTGTGTTATATTCAGTAAAAGCACCAAATTCACCACTGTGCCTAAAACCTCAGAGCTTTTGCGGGCCTCCAGACCCTCACCCTTTATATAAAATGTTTTGCACACTTTCTGTGCACAAAATTATCCTCACCCACAAAAAGATCCCCTCCTAGAAAATTCCTGGGGATAGCCCTGCCAGTGGTACTGAAGATGCCAAAGAAGATCTGTATGAAATAATGATGTGGCCAGATAGAAGGTTGACAGGCTTCTCCTGGCAATGAAAAGGAAAATGGCTTGGGGTCTGAGACACAGCATTACGTGTAGTGACAAAGAAAAAATTTCCATTCTGGGAGTGAACTCAGGCACCCCTACCCTCTACTGCTTGATAGCCTATAGCTCTACCACTGTACTAAGTTTCCAGGGAGAACTGTATGCTCTGGCAAGGGACATTTGGCACCACGTGCAGACCTTTACACACACAATTGCAGTGAATTTTCATAATTAATATTCTATTTGAAGTGTTTCCCAAGTTGCATTTAAACCTCAAAATCTGAACTGTAGCTTTTTAAGTTATAAGCAAAGTAGAATGTCAAACCTTGCTGAAATTCTCTCATTAAAATCAGAAATGACATCGGACAACTTCTGTCTTACTACATATATTGTAGTGAGAAAGAAAAGCATGATCCACTCTAGAGGACAAACCCAGGTCCTGTACTCTCTACTGCTTGGTAGCCTCTAGCACTATAACTGTAGTAAGTTTGCTAGACAGAAGATGCATACTGTGGCAGTTGTATTTTAATCTCAGTCTGAGCTGTATTTATCTTTTCAAGTTATTGGCAGTACAGAATGTCAGATCTTGCCAAATGTCTATCACTAGCATCAGCAATAACATCAAACAGTTTCTCTCATACTGCATAAATTGTACTGAGGAAAAAAATTCAGTTTCTAGTGCTTGGTAGCATGTATCTCTACCACTGTATTAAGATTCCTGTACAAGAAAAGCATGCTGTAGTAAAGGACATCCAGCAGAGAGTGCTAACAAAGCTGCACAGTTACAGCATTATCACATCAACACAGCGGGTGCAAAAACAAAAAGCTGGGACACTATGCAGAAACATACACAAGAAATTGCACTGTGTTGGAATGTAGTGAATATTTTGAGACAGACACCCAAATCAGAAGGGAAAAAGCAAATGACTGAAAGGGCCAATCCCCCTTGCTTTGGGACTGTAGCAGGTCCCTTTGTTCTGGGTCCCTTCTTCAGAGGCCCCTGATGAAGGGACCCACTACAGTCCCAAGTCACCTTTTTTTTTTTCCTCCTGATTTGAGGTATCTGTACCAGTGTACTTCACTACATACCTACCTCAAGTTCAGTTTCTTGTGTTTTGTGAGTGCCGACCTGCCCCAACACAGCTACAGTGGATGTTTATAATTAACAGTATGTCTGAAGTAGTGGTTCAGAACTTGCATTTAAACCTCAGTCTGGGGGGTGGCAGCTAGCAGCCGAGTTGATAGCACTTTCCCTGTGCTCTGCACCATTGAAAAGATAACTATATATTTTATTAGAAAAACTACACAGGGCTGTATGGAATCACTACCAGTGGATCTAATAGCATCAGTGGATCACAGCCATATAAACATGTTCTTACTGGTAGCATGGGTCTAACAAAAACGACGACCAGAGGAGACTGGGCCAGGCAGAAGGATAACTGAACAGGCCCTGACAAGAAAAGAGAGCCTCCAGATGCTAACTTACACCAGCCTACAAATGCTAACATTATTAAAAGCAATACAGTCTGTTGATAGAAAAATGGACGAATTTACGTCGTGCACGTGGGTTGTGGAGACTAGAATGGATTAGATGGAGGAAATGGCTGAAGGGCATCTAAAATGGCAGAAAAAGCGTTCAGTTTCTTCGGGCCTGGTGAAAGGAAACCTCCTTCGGCGTCAGTTTAGAAAATCTGGAGAACGAGGTGTGGGTGTCCCACATTCGGATTCTGGGACTGCCGGAGGGAGAAGACCTGAGTGACTTTTTGGAGCAGTGGCTACAGGAGTTTTTACAACTAGACTCTCTTGTTTCAATCGAAAGGGCTTACCAGGTGAATGCCAGAGGTCCCCGCTTGCATGGGGATTCAGCACATACAGCGAGTCAGGCCATATTGGTGGTGTTGGGCTCCATCCGAGAGAGCGAGAGATAATATCCTCAATGAAGCAAGGAAATGACCATCGCAGTGGAAGGGGAGCCCTGTACATATTTTTCCTGATCTCAGTTTTGCCACAAGGCAGTGCTGCAAGGCCTTTGAAAGTGTGTGTGCCAAGCTACAACAGTTGGGGATCCACCACGTCCTACTGATGCCAGTGACCTTGAAGATCACATACAGAGCTGAAACCTACCATTTTGCTGACTCGGGATGCTGTGCAGTTAGTTTCAAAATTGAGCTGGACTATGCAGTGAGGGGTTCCAACTCTGACTTGGAGGATGAGGGCAACACTTGAATGCTGATGCGATGTAGTAAGTTAAACTGAGTTGAGCATCTTAAGAGGAGGACTTGTTTGTTATTCAAAATGACTTTTCACAATTTATGCTTAATTAAATGTTACTGGAACATTATGTATGAATAAATGCAGAGGCACCATAATGTGCCACAAATTGTTTTATCGGGTTATAATGCTCTGTCGGTACTTATGTCAGAGTATAATAACGCAGGAGAATATATTTAATGTTCGGATAATGCTTGGATGTGTAATGAGTCCTATATGTTTTCTACAAAATTGTATCACTTTATTAGAAGTTGATAAGCTTTAGCGATTAGGTACAGCTTTGGTGTAGTGTGTTTTTCAAAGTTGATAATTTATTAAAATGTAAGTTAGGCCATAGGAATGGGTGGTGTGGAGCTCGGGGAGAGGGTTCTTAACCTGTTAGTTTATTCTTGATACTAGTAGTACGGGAAGTTACACCTATTAAAGGGTTGTTTTATAAAAAGTGTATGTACTTTAATACATTTTCTCTCCTCTCATGGCAGCAATAGCCTTTTAGTAGGCTTTATTTTTGAAATGTACCCTATGGATAGCCTCTTTATGATGTAACAAGTTAGGAGTGCTGAAGATGCTGTTTTTACTGATATCTGATGTGTAATTATGTTGTGTACTGTCCTTCAGGCTATACTTATATTTAATGAATGTCAAAATCAATAAATATAAGTTAAAAAAAAAACTCAAAAGTATGAGCTGGAACCTTTCAAGTTATCAGAAATATAGAACAAATCTGCAGAAAGTCTTATCATGATAATCAACAATGACAGCTAGAAATTTCTCTCATGTACCATAAATTGTGAGAAAGAAAAAAGTTCCACTCTAGGGCATCGAACTCAGACCACAGTCCCTCTGCTGCTTTGTACCTGTTGCTACTGCTGTACTAAGCTTTCTACGCAGGAGATCTGTGCTGTGGCAAAGGACATCCAGCACTGAGTGCAGAACCCCACATATATATACACACACACATATATAGTGGATGTTTATAATTAAGTCTATTTAAAGTAGTGTTACCTAATTTACATTTGAACCTCAAGGTCTGGGCAGGAATTTTTCAAGGTATCAACATTATGGAACTTCAAACCTGACTGAAGGTTTATCACTAACATCAGCAATAACACCTGTCTCATACCACATAAACTGTAGTGATAAAGAAGAAAAAACTCCCACATGATCAAACCCAGGTATATGTAATGCCTGAAACACCATAGAAATCCTACCACTTACATCGTGGCAGCGGAATCCCTCACACTGAATGTACCTTTGGACTTGACTAAATGCAAAAAGAGTAAGCATCATCACAATAGGTGTTTACAGCTAGACTGTTGGTACCTAAAAAGCTACGGATGCTCTGATGCCATAACACCAACCAAGAAAAAAAGAAAAGCATCTAACTGCACCTCCACCCCCCAAAAAAAGGAGCAGGAGACAGCAGTAGAACAGAGAGCAGTGCCCTCAGCAGAGGACATTACAAAAATGTGGCAGTTCGTCCAGGCTTTCAGACCATGGGAAACCTTGCTACTGTTCTGCCTATCCCTCTGCCCTACACTTGGGGTATTCTTTGAACCTGTGCTGGAGGAGAAAGATGAAGGGGACTAATCTGAACCTGAAGTTATCACCTGAACAGGATTTTGGTTCCCTACCAAGAGTGAATGAGGATTTTTCTTCTTCTTCCACTTTGTAAGGGGTTGACACTCTGGATATACCCTCTAGAAGACTGGAGGATATAGAGGAGGCAGAATTTATGAGTATGCTGGGACAGACCTCATCCAGAAGGCTCATGGTACCCATTCATAAATCCTTTAAAAAAGCCATTAGAAAGATTTTGGACCATCCAAATTTAGCTCCTGGCATTGACAAAAAAGTATCAAGTAGAGAAGCAGGGGTAGAATTTTTGCATCTTCGAGAACATCTCTTCCATTAGGCCACACCTTTAGAACTATAGCCATCAGCGCTAGGACCACATGAAAACATTTGCTAGCAGAAGGCCATCCACAGTGATGTGCCACATCTACATGTCTATAAGGGTGGACAGAACCCATCTTTCCTCCGTTCTTTTCCTGATGTTAATCATCCTCATCGGACTTGCTGAAGGAAATGCTGTCAACCTAACCGTTGGCATTTACTTTCTTGTTTTATTTTACCAGGTGTTTATTTTGTTGTCTCTTCCTGCCGCTGAAGTAGAAAAAGCCTTTATTTTAGCATTGTGAGGGAGGAGGTAAAATTTACAAAGAAAACACACATGTGATTTGTGTGTTCTGTCTGGGCCCGTCTCATAATGTGAAGACTTGTGAGATTTGCCAGAGCTTCAACCAGGCTACAAGGTGACGCCATAAGAAAGCTGTAGAAAACTTCCTTCTTCTCAAAACTTTGAAAGCCATGGAGAAGGAACGGGACCCAAAGTCGGTGTCTACCTCACAGGTCGGCTGAGAAGTGGCTGTTGAAGTTGAAGGATTGGGACCGGAATGGTTGGGCCCTCCTTGTCATCCAGCCACAAGCACAGACAGAAATAAAAAGATCTGCTTTGCCAGTGAGGTCTCAGTTGCCATTGAGTTGACTACAGTCTCCTCCCCAAAAACTGTTGAGACTCCAAGGTTGGGGCCTGGCTTAGGTGCTGCTGTACCTACTATGGACGGTAGGATGCCATCATCGTCAGGCCAGGGCCTGTCGACAAGTAGTCCAGACCCCTTACAAGGCGCCATCAACTCTCAGCTGCTGGTGTCATTTTCAGAGATCATAAGACACATTCTGCCTGAACTACCAATACAGGCAGCTGTTCCATTACCAGGCCTCTGGTACTCAGCCTTCATCGACTGCTTCCTCTAGCATACCGCAGATTCCTCTCTGAGACACTACAGGTGTCGTCAGTGCATTATGTGGCTCCTGTCATCGCATTTACTAAGTAGAATTAATCCTGACCTCATGGATTTAGAGGAGGAATATTAGGGATACAGTTAGCACCCCAGTATAGGTCTACTCTCTCATCATGTAGTGAGGACCCGTGATTCATACTCCAAGATCTCCTGAGGATAAAACATTCCAAGCCATGTTGCAGCAAATGCAGTCTGCCGTAGGCCAGTTGGGGCATGGCGCCGCTTGGCCTTGAGTTCTTCCTTTTCCTGTAGGAAGGGGAAGAAGCAATACTGCTCAGGGTTGCCCTCCACGAGGTCTGCCTCAAGGTCCTTGATGTCCCAGAGCAGAAAGCCTTCACTGACGCTATTGGTGTCAGTGGGGACTTCTTTTCACAAGAGGTCGCAGTCTCGGACCTGGAGTCCCTCCCTGTCTAGTAGTAGGGATTCTGGTGGGAAGTTCCACTACTGGGTAGCTCTTGTGGAGCACTAGATGCAGTGCCTGGCTCGTTTGCCTCTACCCACTGAACTGGTCCTTGGCCCTTCGGGGCTGGTGGCACTGGAGTTGCAGGCAGGGCATTCAACCCGAGTGGAGCATTTAGCTCACAACAGCCCCAGGGCCCTTGTTGCTGACTCCTGTCCCACTGGGCACACCCCCATGCAGTGTCACTATGATGGAACAGGCTGCAGTGCTTTTGCCGGTCACTTCACTGCCAGCTGGATCATTGGTGCCAGGTTTAGGCCTCTTGGTGCCTCTCCTGGTGCAGCCCTCGGTGTCAGGAGATCTCCCGTGCCAGATTCAGTTCTGGCCATAGTGCTGCCTCTGATGCTGGCTCCTCGTGAATTGGGGACAGTGTTGCTTAGGCCTTGTTATGGCTTGGGAACTTGCCATCCACTCCTCTGCCTGATCCTTCTTCCAGTGCAGAGATGGAAGGAGATGAGTCTGACCCTGAACTCTATTTCTGAGAGCAGTGGCAATGTCTCTTTCTATAGCCTGGACTCTTCGGACCCAGACCTCCTCTTGTTGCTCAGGAAGAATTGACTTTCTAGACTTTGTTAAAAATATGCATTCTGCACTTGATTTTGAGCCCTCAGCTATTGACCTGGTAAATATCTCCATCTTCTGTGATTAAATGTCTCTACTATACTAGTCAGTTTAGATCTTACTTGAGAAGCTCTTGCAGCAGGTTACACCATTAAGACTGAAGCCAACAGGTGTCAGGACCCCACGGAAAAATTCTAGCTAGCAGTAACCAGCGGGGACCGCCCCGACGCTCCCCTTGCCCGACATCAGGCATCACATACAAGGGGGTCTCAGCATCCCCAGTTATTTTCCCATTTACCTCCGCCAGCATCGGCCTCACAGACACCTGCACTATCGATAATATGTTTGAAATCTTTTTTTTCCTTCAAAAAACCTCACTCCATGTCTGCTTCTCCTACCCCTTCTCTCAAAGGACATCCCTCCAAGTGTTCCTGCAGCAAACAGATCCCTTTTGCAGACCATCATTCAACCTGTGTCAGGTGTCTGGGCCCAGAGCATGACACCCAGGCCTGCTCCATTTGCCAGCAATTTAATAGGACCTGGATCTGCCACCAAAAGGCCCTTCAGGGATTGATTCCTCCTCTAGGGGAAATTGAAAAAGATGGAGATAAGACCTTCCTCCAAAGAGGAATCTTCCCATGAGTCAGGGAAACACCGGGACAAGCATCATGACTCTGATAGGGCGAGATACCCCCAGCAGGGCCTCCAACTCCAGGGCCCGCTCCAGCTCTACCCGGTCCGACCGATCTCCTTCCTGGGCTCGCTCCCAACCTCCTACGGTAAAGATAAGGTCTTCAGGGGGCTCTTCTGCCTCCTTGCACCCGCTGAAGACCGGGTGCCAGACGCCTCCAAGCCCGATTCCTCGGATAGGCACAAGAAGTCTTCCTCTAAATCAGGGAGTACGTCTGACTGACACCGGGACACTGACGTCAGGTCCGTCTCCCAACCTCCCAAAGCTCCTGAAAGGAAGACCGTTGAGCTGACTTCACTCAAGCGGATGACTGAGACCAAGAAGGCATCCAACCCAGCGCCCACAAAACGGACTACCCCCGACAGTGGTACTGACGCCAGTGGACACCGGACATCAGGAGGTCCTCAGGTGAAGAGGCTACCACACCACTGGATGACCAGATGGGTGACATGGAGGACACTGGCCTACTCGGAACTGGACCCGGTGGTTCCTTGAGACCCGATGCCCGACCCTGGCGACAGGCCCACACCGACGCTGGGCCTGTCATCAGGCATGAATATCCAAGAGATGAGAAAGCTGTTCACCTTTTGATGGGAAACCATAAGGAAAGATGTGCCCCCCCCAAGCCTCAGCCACCTCTTCCGCCTCCTCGGGGCGCTGAAGGTGCCAGACCCCCGACCCCCAAGGAACCAACTCCACCTCTTCGGGGACGATCGAGAGACAGAAAACACCCATCACACTCTCCCTCAGAGTCCCCGAGCTCAAAGCAACCCAGGGGGCAGACATCACTCACCGGGAGATGACTCCAGACCGGATACATCTGACACCTCCAGGTCTCCATCTCCCTTCAGTCCCCCATCACCAGACCCACAGGACCTTCCACGGTTGCCTCAGGATGATCCTTCCTTTTCAGAAATTATGAGGCACATCCAGGAAAATATGGGATGGGAGACAGAAGACTTAGATCCCGAGAGACAATGCCTTGCCCGTTATCTAAGGCAGAAAGACCCGAAGCCTGTGGCAGTCCCACCTTTGGTGGTCACATTTACAGACATCACCAAAGCAGCTTGGAAGCGTCCGCATTCCACACCAGCTGTTCCAAAGAAGGCTGATCACCTCTACAGGGCTCCCACGGAGGACCTGTATTTGGCGCAACCCCTGGCCGACTCCCTGATCATCACTGTATCTCATGATAGGTCCCAGCGGCCTCAGCATTTGAGTACACAGCCTCCAGACCAGGAATCTAAGCAGTTCGATTCTATGGGAAGGCGCATGTGTCTGGCTGCTACATGCTCAGTTAGGTCTCTAAACCATTCAGCGCCGTGGGTGCAGTTTCAGAACACCCTTGGGAACAGGGCCAGGACCTTCTAAAGGACTTTCCAGATGGTGAAAAGAAGGAGGAGCTGCTGAACCTCCTCCAAACTGGGTCTGGATGGGGATCCAGGTTCTCCGGGCCGCTTATGACTCAGCGGACTCGGCAGCCAGGGGAGCAGCCACAGGCGTTTGTCTCCGGAGACACTCGTGGTTGAGAGTCTCCAGATTTACCCCGGACGTCCAGAAGAACATCCTAGACATCCCTTACAATGGAGCAGTCCTGTTTGGTGAGGAGTCCAAGAAGGTCATCACCAAACTGCAGGATGCTGAGAAGGCAGTCAGGACTGTACAGACCGAAATCTGGTTCCTTTCGTAGGAACCAGAATCGTTTTCAGGGCCGCCAACAATGGCAAAGCCACGTTCTGGCCAGCAACCCGGGGCAACTTTGATCACAAAAATCAACCCAGGTTCCCCTCGGGCCAGGGCCCAAAGCAGCCCAACCAGCAGGGTCCAACACCATCACAGCATGACTCCTTCCCATCCCCCGCCCCTCCTCTGGATCAAAGGGCCGAGAAGGTCGGGGGTCGCATCTCTCATCACCTTTCAGGATGGCAGAGGATAACCTCTGACCTGTGGGTGTTGCAGTTGGTCGAACGAGGTCACTCTATAGAGTTCCTTGATCACTCACTATCCAGATCTCCCCTGCTCTCCTGCTACTCTGGTCAGCATGACCTGCTTATTCAGCAGAAGATCTTGGCCCTCCTCAACAAGGAGGCCATAGAGTACGCTCCAGTGAACCAGAGAGGCAAAGGTTACTATTCTCACTTCTTCCTGGTTCCAAAGAAAACAGGGACTTTGCCTGATCTTGGATCTCAGCCACCTCAACACGTTTGTGTTGTCAGGCGTTTCCCCATGGTGACCCTACCGGGCATTATTTCCATGCTCAAAGAGGGCACTTGGCTGGCGTCACTGGACATGCAAGACGCCTACCTACATCTCTGGACACCACTCGGGGAAGGGCATTCCTTCCTCAGGACAGGGCGGAACACATCAGATCCCTCATAGGGGACATAAAGGAAAAGAAGACGGTACCGGCCCAGTCCGTCCTTTGCCTGTTCGGACACGTGGCAGCTGCCATTGCAACGGTTCTCCTAGCTCGACTCCATATGCAGGTCACCCAGTGGATGTTGAGGGCACAATGGGACCAGAAGCAAGATCATTTGCAGCATCCAGTCTGGATCACGAACGCTGTCACCCACGACTGGAATTGGTGGCTTGTCCCAAACCCCTCTCGATGGGAGTCCCCCTCATTGCGCCGCTGCCTTCAGCGACTCTCTCCACGGACGCCTCGGGGTCCAAATGGGAAGCTCACCTCAACGGGGTCAGGACTCAAGGCTCCTGGTCATCTCTGGAGTCCCAGCTTCACATAAATATTCTAGAGATGAGAGCCGTCCTTTACGCCCTACAGGCATTCCAGATGGAGATTCCACCGGGTACTCTTCTGGTGCAAACAGACACTACCACAGTGATGTACTATCTCAACAAACAAGGAGGCACTCATTCCTACCCTTTGCAGGGAGGCTTAAAGGGTTTGGGAGCGGGTACTGCAACATGGCGAGATATTGCAGTGCATGTCCCCAGATGGACACTATTGCTGACAGTCTAAACTGATCACAGGCCAGAGTCCACAAATGGGAACTGCTTCAGAAGTCACAGAGGACCTGTTCCGCAGATGGGGAACACCAAATTAGACCTTTTCACGTCCCCATCCAGCATAAAACTGCCCAATTTCTGCTCGCTAGATCCAGGGCCTGGTGTTTTCTGGTGAGACGCGTTGTCCCTCTCTTGAACGGGCAGGTTCCTCTATGCTTTCCCGCCCTTCTCTTTGATCCAGAGGGTTCTATTGAAGCTCTGACAAGAGTGGGCATGCCTTATTCTGGTAGCGCCCTTTTGGCCCAGGCAAATTTGGTTCCCTCTCTTACATCAGCTGGCCTAGGAACCTCCGATGCCGCTGCCATTCAGCTCTCACCTTCTGTCCCAGGAGGCAGGCTCTTTGGTCCATCTGGATCTTCGGTCTCTGAACCTGCATACCTGGCTCCTAAGGACATAGCAATCCTGAGATACGGGGTCTCTCAGGGAGTTGCGGATGTTCTGGTAGCAGCCAGAAAACCCTCCACTCACACCATGAAGTGGCGCAGATTCTGTATTTGGGCTCAAGCTCGTGGATTGACCCCATTGGATTGTTCTGAGAGGTCTGTTTTAGACTACCTCCTATCCCTCTAGGAGGCAGGTCTGGCATACTTCTCCATTAAGGTGCACTTATGCACCATCTCGGCGTACCATTCCCCAATAGGTCACCGGTCTCTAGTGCAGTTAGAGGCTTCCCGCTCCTTTTTGCGCGGCATCCTGCATTTGAGACCTCCCATCAAAGACCCGGTTCCACCTTGGGATCTTCCTTTCATTCTATAGCAGCTTATGCTGCGCTTTTGAACCAGCTGCAGATTGCGAGCTAGGTCTCCTCACTTGGAAGGTGCTTTTAGTTGCAGTTACTTCTGCCAGAAGAATTTCTGAACTTCATGCACTTATGTGCAAGGATCCTTGTTTGGTTTTTCACAAGGACAGGTGTCCTTCCCAAGGTGGTCTCAGCTGTCACTCTCAATCAGAGTATAGACCTGCCGGTGTACTGTCCAAATCACTGTAATGGGGGAGGTCCTGTTGCACACTCTGGATGTGCATAGGTGTCTCAGATATTACCTGTCCAGAACCAAGGCACATCGTAAGTTGGACCAGCTCTTTGTTTCCTATGCACAAAGAATGCCTGGTGCTCCAGTTTCCAAGCAGTTACTTTCTGATGGCTGGTAAGTGCATTATGTTCTGTTACCAGAAGCTAACAAGACTTTACCTGGACCGTAAAGGTCATTCTATGAGGGGGGTTGCTACCTCCTTCGTTGCGCTCAAAAGTGTCTCCACTTCAGCCATCTGTGCAGCAGCAACCTGGAGCACTGTACACACCTTTATCCGGTACTACAGTTTGGATATTGCCTCTAGATGCAGAGCTGGTTTCGGCTTGGCAGTCCTTCAGGGACTTTTGTCCTGAACTCTGAGACATCTCTCCTATCCTCTTCCCGATAAGAATTTGTTCCCTTATTGCTTGGGAATCAACCCTAATGGTGTAACCTGCTGCAAGAGCTGTTTCTCGAAGTAAGATAGTACAGTTACGTAAGAACTTACCGTAACAGTAGATCTTGAGAACAGCTCTTGCAGCAAATAATTCCCTCCACCTTCCCCTCTTGCGGATTTGTCTTCTGACCTAGTTTCTAGGCTACAGCGTCTTTTGGCCTTCTTGCAAACCTTCCTTTGGAAGCGGATCCTCGGTTTCCCTTTCAGATGTCACCTTTGGGCCAGGAGTCTCCGGCAAGAGAACTGGAGATGCTGGGGGACCACCCCCCTTTTATGTGATGCCTGACATTGGGGAGAGGCCGATGTCAGGGGCAGTCCCCTGCTGGATACTGCTAGCTAGAATTTTTCCGTGTGGTCCTGGCACCTGCCAACTTCAGTTCTAATGGTGTAGCCTACTGCAAGAGCTGTTCTCGCAGATCTACTGTTACGGTAAGTTCTTACGTAACTGTACTTTCCTCCAGCATTTAAAACCCTATCAGATGCAGTCTGGAATAGGATTGATTCTATTCTGCCTGTTGGTAGGTAGATATTACACTGGCCAGTGTAGGTCTGTCAGCCCATAACTGATACTAATGTTATTTGCACTGAGAATGACAAGGCCATTCTGCCTCAGGAGGTTACTGCACAACCCATTAACAAGGAATCATGCCAGACACTGGCATAAGCAGGCACAGCCTTTCACTTTGCTACTCTGAGCATGAGAACTGCCAGCTACCAAGGGCATTTTTCCAAGTACGACTATACCCTTTGGACCTCACTTAAGTTTCTCACAAAGTCCTTGAGACTAACAAAAGCTCCTGCAAAGTGTTACTCATGGCACTGAATCTTAACAGTCATCAGCTTAAAGCAGCTATGGATGACTTTGACGCTGCTTCTTGCTCTGCTGCTGTGGGCATTTTATATCCGCACTCCTGGCTTCATGCTTCTGGATTTTCACAAGATGCCCAACATCAGGTTATGAATGTTCCATTCGATGGCATTATCTGTTTGCACAGCAGGTGGAGAAGTCTCTTGAAACCTGTCAGAAAACTAGAACAGCTGTAAAGACTTCTAAGCCACCCTCTGCTAATCCCCAGCGAGGAAAAGATGGTTTCTTTCAGCAGGCCTTTCAAGGAAAAGGTAAAGAAGCTCAAAACAAATTGCAGCCACTTCCAACTGCAGAAGAAGGTGCAGTCAAGGCACAGGTGCCAGAAGCACCTAGTGCGACCCTCTGAAGCTGCCCGAGGTGGACCTCTCCTCTCCAGTAAGAGGCGCCTGACCCAGTGTTACCATCAATGGTAGTCCAATATGACAGACAAGTGGGTCCTGGGATCATCCAAGAGGGATACTCCTGAACTTTACAGAAGTCCCTCCTATCCACCCAGAAGACAAATCCCTCTTGTTAGCTCACATGTCAAAGCTTCTGGCCCAGGAGGTTGTGGGCCTTCTGAGCAACAGGGCACTGGAGGTAGTGCAAGAGTTAGAGCACAGCCCAGGCTTCTACTTCCTCATACCAAAGAAATCAGAGGGCATGTGCCCTATTCTGTGCCTCATAAATTTGAACAAATTCATGGATTGAGAGAAGTTCAAGATAGTTTCTGTGGGATCTCTGCTTCCCTTCCTGAAGCCTTCTGATTGGTTAGCCTCCCTAAATATGCAGGATACTTATCCGTGTATTCTAGTGTACCCCAGGCACCAGAGATACCTCCTATTCCTTGTGCTGGGACAGTATTATCAGTTCAGAATCCTGCCCTTTGGGCTATCCGAGGTGTCGTGAGTCTTTACAAAGTGCTTTGCTATACCAATAGCATGGGCCAGCACAGCCAGGAAAAGAAGAATAGAGGATTTTAATGACTGGCTGAGGAAATGGTGCAGGGAGGAGATGTTCATCTGTACTGGGGACTGGGAAGAGACCTGGTCAAACAAAGCACTCTTTTCACCTGACAGACTACACCTCAGTAGGGAGGGTTTGAGGGTACTCTCGGACAAACTGGAGGAACACATAACCACTACACTTAAAGTGACTTTTCAACTTCCCTCGATGTCATGTTTGCAGATCACCTTCCCTTCACTGAGTGATGCAAAGCTCAGCTGCCTTGAAGTTAAATATTAAATATATTCAGATGCTTAGCTTTTTAACATTTTTGTGCGACAGTTGTGTCTCCATGTTTTTTTTCTTTGTTTGAAGTTCACACATGAGCAGTGCATCCACATGCATGAGTGACATCAGCACAGGAAGGTGTTCCCACTGCACCTTTCTCACTGGTTGTTCATTCATCTTTCCTGGACCCAGCCTCAGTGAGTGCAGATCCAAAACTGAACTAGCAAAATTACAGCACTGATGACTGAAACTGTTTGTTATATTGGCAGCTGAGGCGGATACTTGCTTTGGGGATTGCAGTAGTGGTAATTTCTCCTGATTTTCAATTTTACTCATCTGACTAAGCTCTGTGTCCTAGGTCCATCGGTTCTGTGAACATCACAATCTACATTGCTTGAGTACAGTGTTACAGTTTTAGTAAGTGCTGCAAGTACATAATTATAAAGTCTGTAAAAAATAAATACTTTTTTTAACTGAGTGGAGCTGTAATCTGTAGTGTATTGGGACACAAAGGACGACTTTTGAACTGGGCAGATCTATAAATTGCAGTAAGCTTTTCAGTATTGGTACATAGAGGTCTGTGTTAAATGGATGACTTTTCAGCAGTTCAGAATTGTAATGTGCAGTAAGAGTATAAACACTGAGCTGCACAGTCCAATCCCAGAACAACAGTGCAATAAACTGTGTATTTTGCAAGTGCTGCTTCCAGTGTGATTGCTTCAGTAAACTGCCTTTGCTATTGCATTTCTGATTGTCACCATCATTATAGACAGTTTATATTTTTTCCTGTGCTCCTGTGTTTTCTTGGGCTCATTTGCGTTCTCCTGCAAGCACCATAACAACACTGATCACCAAAGTATGCTTAGATGTGCATGAATAAAGGGACATGGTGCACTGAATTGTTTCTTCAGCTTCTCGCTAAGTTTATAAATGAATGCAATAAAATCAGTTATATACTGTACATAGTTATACTTTACATAGTATCCCAAAATTAAACACTTAGTTTAACAGTTTAACATACAGTCTTTATTTATAATTAGGATTATAGCATCACTGTATGTGCTCCAGAGCATCAGCACCAGAAGAGACTGTAGTTGCCATCCTCTCCCGACACCGTGGTACCAATGTATGGCTTCTATGGTGTTATGTTGCAAAGTGTGCTAGTCAGTTCTGCATACTTAGGGAATAATGTCTGAACCAAAATATGGGCTACACAGCAATAAGTGCAGGGAGTCTACACAGTGCACCATTACATTGGTAAGGCATGGGAGACAGTATAGTGCAGCATCTGTTGTATTTGCTGTACACTTTCACGATGCATTAGAGATCCACTGTAATGGAAAAAATGGGAAAATACAAACGGCTTGACACAGACTGAAGTGGTAATGAAGTATGGTGACATAAGTGAGAAAGGGTGGTTCAAATACAGTCTGACACTTGAGTACCAACTGCAAGAATAAGTCCCTTTTGTAGTGGACCAATCAAATGGTACTTAGGCTATCTAAACATAAATGCAGTCTCTTTCTCCATGAGAAGGGTAATGGCAGTGTCATTTTTAACCTTGGGAGGTGGGGGACAATCACAGACTGTACTGTGTATTTTTTGCTCAATTCATAATGCACCTGGAGGCACACATGTAGTGGCAATAAGCCAATGCCAGGATGGTATTACAGATGCTTATGCAGACACTAATGACAGCTGCAGTCTGTATAGTTCGTGAGTGCTTAGAGGTAACACAAAGCTGGTGCAATAATTTGTAGTTTTAAATTTATAACATGCCGTAAACAGGGGAACCAGTGACTTCAAGACGTTAATCACTGATGCCTCTTAAGGGGAAAGTACAAGCAGGCCCCCACCCCCAAACACACACACACACACACATATATACAAAGAGAAGAAAGCTATAACATAGACCAGTTGGCACTTGGGCAAAGGATAGACCAAACAGTATAAATAATTTACAAATAATGAAAGTTCTTTGCTGCAGCATTTTTCTAAGTGTATGTGTGCAGCTGGGGGTTTGGAGTGGTTGGGGTACAAGGTGCCTGCTTGTAATTTCCACCCTCTGCTCCATCAGAGTGACTGATAAATCAATTGGCGGGAGGTCACTACTAACTAGTACCAGGTGAGGAATTTGGACAAATTGTGAGCCATTTATCCTGCTCAAGCAATGCCAACAGATCGAGCCATGCTGTCAGTGTCAAGCTGAGTGCCAACAACTCATTTGCATAGGAAAGCAATCCCCACACAAAAAGAAATATAAAAACCCAGGGTACTATCACTAGCATTTGTGTGGGCAGATCGATGCTGGGAGTAACAGAACACACACCATACCTCGATTTTGCACAGTAAAATGACAGGAACCAAACCGTTGCACTAAGTAGCAAAATATAATATTAACAGTCTGTTTTGCTAAGTTTGCTCTCGCTGCTGTACTGGAATGGATCGGGACTACTGCTGTGACTGCCTGAGCTACTGACCACATCATTCTCGCTGCTGTCATAGGGTCATCCCTATGAGGATCTACTATTCAGCGGCTGTCAAATTGTGGCACTATGTCAGTGTCTGAAAGATCACTGTTAGTGCAGGACCACATAATGCTTTCATCAATGGACCCTGAAAATGAACTGTTTGACATTGCCATTGTCATGCTGCATGCGACCAAGAGCTCTGTTATCAAGACAGAATTGCTGTGACCAAGACCTAATTTTAATTGCAGAGCACAGATCTCCCTGTGGTGACATTGCAAAGGTAATGAGTGTCAAAGGACACTAAATACAGGCTCCAATACACAAAATGACACTTCCTGGTTTGTGAGGGTGAAAACCTGATTTAATTTGTTAAAATAGGCTATGCATCTATCAAAATACATTGCATATCAGTTCTATATGCAGTCACCTTGCAGTATATCTGTTCATATATCCAAACTTGGTAAATCGCTTTAATTTAAACTACTGGGGGGGGTCAGCGGGCGTGCAGGCTCATAGACTCCGAGGAGGAGGAGGTCAGTGAACCCCCCAGTGATGGAAGAGGTCTGGAGGGAGGAGGTGGAAGGGGCAAGATCACAGTTAGCAAAGGGTGGAGGGGTGAGGAACACATAACAAGGGTATGTGGAGGGGTGCACACATACGGGATAAATAGGAATAGAATAGAGGGAAGAGAAGGAAGGTCAGATTCTAGGTGGAGGGTGGTGTCTCTGAATGCGCAGAGTCTTGGAAACAAGATGGATTACCTGCAGGCAGTATTAGCAGGCAGGAGGGTGGATATAGCTGCAGTAACTGAGACTTGGGCAACATCACGCCATGACTGGGACCTTGCGATCCCTGGATATAAACTATACAGGAGGGACAGTGTAGTCGAGGAAGGGGGGGGGAATGGTGGCATTTTATATCAGGGAGGGAATAACTTGCATGAGGGAAGAGTCTGAGGAAGGGGAAGTGGAGGCATTATGGGTTCAGTTAAGGTCTAATAGAGGGAGAAAGGTGAGGTTGGGGGTGGTTTACAGACCACCTAGTCAGGATGAGGAGAGGGACAGGGAACTGAGCTCACAAATATTGGAAACTGTGGGGAAAGGAGAGGTGGTAACTGTGAGGGACTTCAACCTACCCAAAGTGGACTGGAGCATACCAACCACAACATTTGCTAGGAGTCCGATAATCCTGACTCAGGGCATCACTGAACCAACAAGAGCTGAGGCAATTCTTGATCTGGTGCTCACAAATGGGGAGCATGTACAGGAAATAATGGTCAGGGAGCCACTGGGTGGAAGTGACCATTGCACAGTGTGATACCAGTTGGATATGGGCAGGGAAAGCATTCCAACTAAGACCAAAATCTTTGATTTCAGGAGGGTGGACTTCAGGAAAATGGGTGAAGTGCTAAGGAGCCATCTGGCAGGCATCAGAGCAAATAATGGGAGTGGAACAAAGGTGGTCCATCATTAAGGAAGGACTACTAGTTGCCACAGATGAGTGCATTAGGCTAAGGGGAAGAACACATGGGCCAATGCACTCAGCTGGTTCAGTTCTGGTGTTGCCCAGGCAGTAGGGAAAAGAGATTGGCCTATAGAAAATTCAGGAAGACCAAGAGAGAGGTGGGTAGGGAAAATTATCTACGTGTTGGCTAGTGAGGTAAGTAAGGCTGTCAGGTCAGCAAAGGCACAGAAGGAGCTGCAGATAGCTGGAAGGAATTAAGAAGGGAGAAGGCCTTTTTCGCTATATAAATGAGAAAAGGGACAAGAAGAAAGGGATTGTTAAGCTTAAGAAAGGGGTGAAGGATAATGGAGAAAAGCAGAGATATTAAATGAATACTTCTGTTCCATCTTCACCAGGGAGAAGGACGGACCAGTGCCTTCAGGAGGGAAAAGAGCGAGGGGAAGGGAACACAGATGTAGTGATAGAGGAGGAGGATAGAGTGAGGGAGGGCTGCTGGCATTGAAGGTAGACAAATCACCAGGCCCGGCCAGAGCACATCCAAGGATACTAAAGGAACTGGCTGAGGAGTTGACAGGGCCACTGGCAGACCTATTTAATAGTTTGTTAGAGTCAGGCATGGTACTGCAGGACTGGAGAACAGCACATGTAGTGCCCCGCCACAAAAGCAGTCCCAAGGATGACTCAGGGAATTACAGATCAGTCAGCCTGACTTCCATGGTGGGCAAGTTCATGGAGATCATACTAAAGGAAAGGTTGGTGGAATATCTAGAGGAGCATGGTCTCCAGGATGATAGGCAGCATGGGTTCATTGGGGGGGGAGATTGTGTGAAACAAATCTGATTGATGACTTTTTGTCACAAAGACAGTAGACGGGCCAAGTGGTAGACATCCTCTATCTTGATTTCAGCAAGGCCTTTGACTCTGTGCCCCACAAAAGGTTGATCAGGAAGTTGGTGGATCTCAGGGTTGGGGAAAAGATGGCCAGATGGGAGGAAAACTGGCTGAGGGACAGAACCCAGAGGGTGGTTGTGGGGGGAGAGTTATCTGGCACCAGAGAGGTAACCAGTGGGGTCCTACAGGGCTCGGTGTTGTTCAGTGTCTTGTTGATGACATTGGAGATGGCATTAAGGGCAAAATGTGCCTATTCGCATATGACACCAAGCTCTGTGGGAGAATGGACATAGCTGAAGGGATACAGGGCCTACAGGAAGATCTGGAAAAGCTAGAGAGGTGGTTCAGGATCTAGCAGCTTGGCTTCGATGCCAAGAAATGCAAAGTTATGCATGTTGGAGCCAGGAATCCCAGGACAGAGTACTACCTGAGTGGAGTCCGAGTATCTGCATCAGAGGAGGAGAAGGACCTTGGGGGGGATGAGCACTAGTGACTTGAAGCACTCCACACCATGCAAGAAAGCAGCAGCAAAGGCAAACAAGATGCTGGGATGCATATCTAGCGGGATCAGTAGTAGGAGAGAGGTGGTTATACTGCCTTTGTACAGGTCACTGGTAAGGCCGCATCTAGAGTATGGAGTTCAGTACTGGTGCCCACACCTCAAAAAAGGTCATTAACCTGCTGGAGAAGGTCCAGAAGAGCACTACAAAGATGATAGCTGGTCAACAGAGTAAGGCATATGAGGAGAGGTTGAGGGCACTGAACATGTACTCCATGGAAAACAGGAGAGAGAGGGGGGGGGACATGATTGGGATGTTCAAGTACTTAAAAGGGATAAATAAGGTCGATAAAGAGAGTCTCTTTAAGCTGAGTGGCAACCATAACACGAGGGGACACAATCTTAAGCTGGTGGGTGGGAGGTTTAGGAGGGACGTCAGAAAGCACTTCTTCACAGAGAGGGTGGTGGAAACTTGGAATGCGCTGCCGAAAGAGGTCATCTTGTTAAAAATAGTGGGCAGCTTTAAGAGAGGATGGGATAGGCATAAGAAGAAGGTAAGGATCATGGGTAGGGTGGATGGGAGGAGTGGGGAGGGAGGGCAGGGATATTAGCTCAAGCTGTGGACTCTGCAATATGAGCAGACTTGATAGACCAAATGACCTTCTGCTGGCTTCTTCATATGTACATATGTTCGTATGCTTGTAGCACACCTGAAAAAAACAAGGACTCATAGTTTGCCCTTATCTGGATGACTGGCAAAGACACGGAACTAGCAGTGTCCACAGCCTCTCACTTCCTTACCTCCATGGTGGTTCTGCTAAACCTGGAGTAGTCTCAGATTCAGCACTCTCAGCAACTCCTGTTCACAGGGCTCTTCTGGATACTACCAAGACCTGGGCCTTCCATCCAGAGAGCAGGAGGCAGGCAGTCCAACAGATGGCATACTACATAATGGAGTACGAATCTCAAGTGCACACCATGCAGCGCATGCTGGGTCTGATAGCCTTCACAGTGCCCCTGACATGGTTACACATGAGAATGATGACTTCGTGGATGCTCAGTGTACAGTGGTCACAAGCAACTAATCCTCAAACTTACCCCATTCTGGTAATCAAGCCCCTGTTTCAGTCACTTGCATGGTAGACAGAGGAGGACAACCTCCTCCTGGGCTTTACTTTTCCCAGCTGGAGCCTCAGGCGACTATCACCACAGATGCCTCTCTAATGGGATGAGGTGCCCACTTTCAGGGTCTCCAGACATGGGACAGGATTTGCAAACCTGCCGAGACGCTCAAGAAGCCTCCTGGTGTGCCAAATGCAGGGCACACACAGCTTGCAGCAGTCTCCGTTGGCAATTGGGATTTTCTATCCCTTACGCCATCTGCAGGTCTTCAGACCACAAATTTGTGATCTAGCCTGCACCACTCCCTGGGGCTTCAACATGGAACTTGCACCAGATATTTGGCACAAGCAGCCATAAATCATGGAAATTCTTATACCACTGGGAATGGAAAATCGGCTGAAGTTGCAATTCTTTTGTCCAGTGCACCAGCAGAACCTAAGTCCTGCGGGTGCAGGGCAGGACACAAGCCCTGTGCCACGTTTTGAAAATCCAGCCCTGGGCCCTGGGTGTCTGGAAACTGTCAGAGACTCATCTCCACAGCAGTGTGTTGGAGATGCAAGCTGTTTTGTATGGTCTGAGAGCCCCTAGTGGACCAAGTCAGCCACAGAGCAGTTCTCCTCCAGACAGACAAATCTGTCATGCACTACACTAACAAACGAGGAGGAGTACACTCTTACCCTCTCTGCAGGAGTGTGGGAATGGTGTCTGGAGCATTTGACCTGCCAGAAGTACAAAATGCTCTGGCAGATTAACTCAGCCCAATAGAGGCCGATCCTCACAAATGGCCACTAGCTCCAGACGTCGTGAGATCACTGATGAGTGGGGAACACCAGATGTGGAACTTTTTGTGTCCCCACTCAATTTTAGACTGCCTTGATTCTGCTTTAGAAATCATGGCAGTTTCTGTCAGGATACAGTCAGACTGCAGAAGGTTCTGCTCAAACTGGAGATGCATGGAGGCAAATGATTCTAATTGCCCCCTGCTGGCCCTCAACAGATATGGTTTCCTCTCTGAACAGACTGTCATTCAGCACACTGAGGATCCTCCCACTCAGGATGGATTTACTGACTCAAGATTACCTAGTCCATCTCAGCCTACACTCTCTTCACCTTCAGTCCAGGCTCCTGAAGAGAGAGAACAAATATAAGGTATCTCAGAGGGTCTCTGAAATACTTTTGGCTACCCATAAACCTTCCACCAGGAAAACTTACACAGCCAAGTGGAAAAGAGTTTCCATCTGGTGCTCCAAAACCCACATGGACCCCTTTAGGTGTCCACCTGCCACGGTTCTGGAGTGATTGCTGGGCTTTGTGATACTGTCTTGCAGTATTCTGCAGTCAAGGTCCACTTTTGTGCTACATCTGCATACCATAAGCCTGTCTGTACCCTCTACCTGGCTCAACTGCCACTTTTTAAGAGGTTCCTTAAGGGTATTTTACACACAATGCCCCCATCCAAACAATGGTAGCTGCCTGGGATATCGGTCTTGTGTTGGACATGCTCACCCGAAAGCCCTTTGGGCCTTTTGCTACATGTGAGCTAAAATTCTTAACTTGTAAAGCAACTTTTCTAGTGGTCATCACTTCAGCTCATGAAGTCTGTGAAATTCATGCCTTGGTCACAGATCCCCTGTATACTGTTTTCTACAAGGGCAAGGTAGTTCGCCACACGCACCCTAGGTTCCCACCTATGTGGTGTTGGAGTTCCACCCAAATCAGCCTCTAGTGCTGCCTACCTACTTTACTAGTTTCTAGAATAAAGGAAAACGATTCTCCATCCTCTGATTTTAGGAGAGCCCTTAAGTTTTACCTGTACAAAACTAAGGACTTCAGATAATCCAAACGGCTTTGTCTCCTTCGATTCAGATTGAAATGAACAGCCTGTTACAGTTAAGAGCATTTCTGCCTGGATTGTGAGATGTCTACACCACTACTATGCCATGTACTCATCGTAATTCTTGATCTTCTAGGAATATCTTCACCATTAATTCACACACCCACCCGCCATCCCCTGGGCTCATTCCAGTCTGTTTGCTGGTCTTCACCCCTTGTTCTTGGTTTGGGCTGGGAAGACACTGTGTTTCTGGTTTGTTGCCTCGTCTTACATGGGTCATCAGGGCTATCTTATGCTCTTAGGGTTAGTGCATAAGTGCTAGTAAGGTTATGTTGCACCTCCTCGGTAAAAAATGGTACTGAGGTGGTTCAAGGCTGGTACTGAGGTAAGCCATGTATTGTGAGCTGGTCTTTCATGGTACACTGCACACAACAGCTTTCCTTGGCACCAACCCTCTTCAAAAGTTCTGGCTCCCACAGGGTCCCAGTGCGTCCGGTTCAGACCCAATAGTGTGGGTCAATGGTGAAGATATTCCTAGAAGATCAGGAATTGTTAAGTACACACTTTTCATTTATATTTAGCCCCTTCCATACTTTGTGTCATTAAACCCCTGTTGGTATCATATATATCTCCCTGGTATTTCAGTGGTACCCCACTTCCACCCTGATCCCCACTATAATGTATGTATTCCTACTAGTTCAGTGGTACCTCCCCCCTCTCACTGTTGTATAAGTCAATGCCCCACAAAACAATGCAAAGGGTTTGATGCCTTGGAAGATGCTGGGATAGTAACAACTACAGTACTCACCCTCATTCCTTGGACACTCCTAGGCAGTAGCTGGTTCTGTAAGAGAAAAATAAATAAATATTCTCACTAAGTACAGGAGCAAGCTATTTGACTGGTTAAGCTAATCTGCTTCCCTTTCAAAGAGGTGCTGCTGCTTCTTTGGCCCAGTTTATGAGTTGTGTCGAAGACCTTGTGTTGGGCAGCACAGTGCTGAAGCTACCTGCACAGCTTTTACATAGACAGTGATGGCAGAAAAGGCTCTTGGCCCATCCAGTCTGCCACCTCCTAACAAATCTACCTCTCAAATCAAATCAAATCAAAATTTATTTATAAAGTGCTTTTCAAGAAATCAAAGCTAATACAAAACAGAGATAAAACATCAACACTAATAAATAAAACAATAAAATAACCATAAAATAAACTAACCAAATGCCAGCAAAATAGATAACTTTTCAGGGATCTCTTAAATGCTTCACGGACAGGCACTCTCTAATCTGTGAGGCAGAGAATTCACAGAGTTGGGGCCATAAAGGAAAAAGCCCTTGCCCCAGATGATTTATAACAGACCCTGGGAATCTCTAGCAATCCCTCGCCAGTGGAGCGGAGAGGACGATAGGGACAAGGGAGATCTTGCAGGTAGCCTGTCCCTGGCCGTAGGGTCTTATAGGTCACAATGCGACCTTGAAGGTGATTCTCCATCGCACTGGCAGCCAGCAGTTCAAGCAGTAGCACAGGTGTGACATGACAAGTTCTTGGTAGCCCTGTCAGCAACCTAGCTGCCGCGTTCTGCACCAGCTGCAGGCGACGGAGATCTACCCCTGGCAACCCTAGATATAAAGCATTACAGTAATCAAGACGGGAAGAAACAAAAGTGTGAACCAGCACAGGAAGGTCATCATGTGGAACAAGGTGTTTTATCCGGGTGATATTCCTCAGATGGTAAAAGGAAGATTTGACAGTGGCCGACACCTGCATCTTTAGTGTCAGCACACTGTCAAAAATAACGCCCAGATTTCGCACCTGTTCAGAAGGTCTCAACTGGGTATCCCCTAATAAAAGATCAGAGGGGACCCCAGGAGTCAACTTCTTTGCATAATGACCCGGTCAACGACTAAACCTCAGTCTTATCCGGATTTAACCTCAACCAGTTCGCAATCATCCAATCCTGAATCTCAGCGAGGCAGTTGTTAAAACTGAGACAGCATCATTTTGTTCGGTACAAGGACATATAGAGCTGAGTGTCATCTGCATAGCAGTGAAAACTCAGCCCATAACGCCTTATAATGTCTCCCAATGGTAGCATGTACACCGTGAACAACATGGGAGAAAGCACAGAGCCCCGCGGCACCCCACAAGACAGAGAAGGGGCAGAAGAAAACCCTGAAACTACCCTTTGACTTCTGCCTGTGAGGAAAGAATGGAACTATCTGAGGACTGTCCCTGACAGTCCACAAAGTAGCCGCAGGCGCATCCAGCAACATCCCATGGTCCACGGTGTCAAATGCTGCAGAGAGATCAAGAAGAACCAAGATCGAACGGCTCTTCTGATCTCTTGCTATTAGGAGATCATTAAGTACCTGAACTAATGCAGTCTCGGTACTATGCCTCTTCCTGAAACCGGACTGGAGAGGATCATAGACTTCATGGGTGGTAAGAAAGTCATCAAGCTGTAACACAACTACTTTCTCAATAACCTTGCCCAAAAAGAGCAGGTTAGAGATCGGTCTGTAGTTAGCAAGGCAGTCGGGGTCAAGGGAAGGTTTCTTCAAAAGGGGTGTCACAACAGCCCCTTTCAGGGACTCCGGAAACACCCCTTGATCCAAAGAACTCCAGACTATCCTCGCAAGGATTGGTCCAATCGCATCCATGCATCCCACAAGGAGGCGCGTAGGACCAGGATCCAAACTACAGCAAGTCGGTCGCAGACCTTGGACAATCTTCATGATATCCATGATCGCTGGCTGGTCGAAGTCCATCCAGACAGGCCGAGGACATGTAACCCCATGTTGGTCACTGCAATGCTCGTTTGAACGCATGCTGCGGATCTCCAGTCTGATTGACGACACCTTATCATCAAAGAACCGAGCAAACTCATCACACTGTATTTGTGAAAAGCTCTCGCATTCGCAAAACAGGCTGGATTGCACAGTCTGTCGACGGTCCAGAAGAGCTGAGCAGGTCGGTTTCTTGATGCAGTTATCTCCTGGACAGGAATTCTGCCTTCTTATGGGAGATTACTGATTGATAGTCCCGTAATGGGCCATCAATCTAAGTTTGTCATCTTCCAGGCGGATTTCCGCCAACAGCGCTCAGTCTCGCCCTTCCTCCTCAACTCCCTCAAAGTCCCATCAAACCAAAGGATCGAGGGGGAGAGGAGAGGGGGCTGAACATGGACAGGCGCAATGGAATCAGTGCCCTCAACACCATATTATTCATAGTGCACTACTAAGGCATCTGGTTCCCTGCACTCCATCGGCCAACTCGATAGGTCCAGCACCGCCATCAGACCCTCTCTGGTAACTCCTCAAAGGCGGTACTGGACCATCTCCAAAGGGTGGGTCTCATAAAGGTCGTGAAATTGAACCTTACAGAGTGATGGTCAGACCACCCAACTGGTTCCACCACCAGTCCCTAGATCTCCATACCCAAGGTGAACACTAAATCCAGAGAATGACCATGAATATGGGTAGCAGCGGTAACCACCTGTGTGGAAGCCCAACTAACTCAGTTGGAGAAAGTCTTGACCAATACTAGAGTTCATCGTCGACCCAGGCATTAAAGTCCCCAGAACCAACACCTGGGCTCAATACCAGATCGACAATGAAGTCCTTGACTTCTTGCAGAAATACTTTCTCGCCATCGGATGGACGGTAAGCGAGCAGAATTCTGCAGCCCACACCTGCTCCCATGATGCATTCAAAGGATCCAGGGACACCATTGGAACCTCATAAGGCCCAATTCCGATTTAAAACAAATAGCGACCCCCACCCCTACGATCCAACCTCGGGCGATGTATTATCGAGTACCCAGCTGGAACAGCTGACTCCAAGATGGGGCCAGCATTTTCGTCCAGCCAGGGCTCGGTAATGCATGTCAGGTCAGGTGATTCAACAAAATCAGCAATTATTGCCGTCCTTGTTTTTATTGACCTGGCATTGCATAATATGCCCGGTTGGATGAGAGGCCCGGAGGAGCAGGCTACGTGCCCACTATTCATGGAACCCTTGGGTATGGGAACCAGGCAACGCACTCCCATATCCTGGACCCATTTCGCCCCAGGGCGTCTCCTCAACCTCACCATCTCAATTCGCCCACTCCGGCTCTAGCCCCCATAGCCGAGGGACCCCCTTGCCTCCTTCGCACAATCCCAAGGCACGGCAACGCTATAAACTCGGGCTGTAACGGGGGCAATCAAAGGGCACAGGTCCTCAGCCTAGAGGAGAGTAGTGCCTGTCCATGGATATTCGATCCCAACACATAACTATATAGATCTTCAAGAAACTCTTAAAACCACTTTAATATAAACGTTGTCAATACCAGCAACAAATCCAAACTAATAAAAACAATAATACACTTTTTCATTTAACCAACTCCAAAAATAAAACAAATCTGGACAAATTTTTCACAAATTCCACTGAAAAAGAAGTTTATAGCAGTTCAAAGCAAAATCACAGTGCTTCTAATCCATGCTTTTACTAGAACAGTAAAAGATCCCACAGAGCTCTCACCCCTTGGGAAACTGTCCCATGGCCTATCTCTCACATAGGCCAAACGGAAATGTTTTATAGTTCTACCATATACTCCTAGAGTAGAAGTCAATCTGCAAAAAATTAGTCCGCTATTTCGGGGAGGGGGGTATAATCTATCAGTCAGTAGAAGAAAAACTCTCCCTATGGTCGTCCCCCAATATATCCTCCCAGGAGACCAGCCTATAATTGGACTTGTATGAGCAGGTTCTCCAATCTACTCCAACAATAATCTATAGACCACAGGTGCCCCAGGCCCATCTTCTGATAGCGCTCCACGAGCTCCTATGGCAGCTGTTCACCCTGGAAAACCACACCGGGTTCAAACCAATGTTTTAATAAACAGAGGGAGTCCCCCTGATCGTCCCCCAAGGCGCCGCTGGAGAGATTGATTAATATCTGAAATTCACACTAGCAGGCTCTCCAGCCTGCCAGCTATGAAAGAGAGCACAGATACCCTGGGGCCGTCCTCCGACAGCACCCCCTAATCTGCCCAACCACCCCAACGGACTACCCTGGGTTAAGATCAAAAGAAAGACTGACAGACTCACCCACTTCCCAATGGTGAAAAAATCCATAGATCACAGATGCAGAAACAAAGCCAAATTTTCTTATTCCAAAAGGTAAGCCCAGTCTCTAGTTTCAGGCACACCAAGGCATAAGCAGATCGGAGATAATAAATAGCAGGATCAAGTTAACTCCAAAGTAAATTCCTCACTGAAATGCTCCGGCGAGAAATTCATGCATTACAAAAGTAAATATTTCTCGCAAACTTCTAGAAAGAAAGAGTTCTAAACCTGCCTCCTTCCAACTTGCAGGCCCAGGTCTCTCATATCCTATAAAATGACGGACGCCAAAAGATACAAAACCCAAGAATCTGGGTCAGAAGGCAGTCCCGGCCACAAACAGTCATCCACCAACACCAACACAATCCCGAAAACAGCAAAAGGTGCAGGCTCCCGACAAAGGCACTCGTAGTCCAGAAGAGAATCCAACGAGTTCAGAGCCCAGAAACAGATCCTCGACAGTCCCTCCCTTAGTCTGAATCAGAGTCTGAGCTTATCACTATGGACATCTTCTTTACCGTTATCAAACGGTGTCTTTGCAGAGAATACATACGGGAGCTTCAGGAAAGCGACAGTCACAGACTAAACATCCCCGAGGTCACTCTCCAGCAGGCGATCTCATCGACATCCACAGTACTCCCAGGATCCCAAACAGGAGAACCACACAGACCAAAACACTGAACACGATGCAAACAGCAGCCTAATCCAACAAACGCAAATAAACAAAATAAAATATAAATGGACCAAAACAAAACAAACTAGAAACAAACCAAAAATAAAACAAATAACAAATTAACCAAATTAAACGCTACTGAGCTGCTGCAACAGCCAACAGCACGCCCAGCTCAGGCGGCCATCTTCTTCTTCCTTCCTCTTGTCTTGGGACATTGGACATTGTCTTGGGACACTCTCCTAGTGGCAGTCTTCCCTTTGTTACCGTCCTCCCTTTCTAACTATTTCTAGATGCCTTTCCATCCCTGCTTAAAGCTGCTGATTGATCTGGCCTGAATCACTTCTTCTGATAGCTTATTCCACGTGTACACAACCCTTTCAGTGAAACAGTACTTATGGGCGTTCTTTCTGAATCTTCCCCCTGCCAACTTCAGTAAATTCTGTCTCGCCCCTGTGTCTGAACAAAAGGAGGAGAGTTCCTTTGTGTCCACCGTATTTGTCCCGTACAGGTACTTGAATGTCTCAAAGCACATCACCCCTTTTCCTCCTCTTCTCAAGGGTGTATATGTTTAAATCCTGCAATCTCTCCTTGTATGCCATTTTCCTTAAGCATCTTAGTTGTCCAGTGCTGTACTGCCTCCACCTTGTTGGTGTCTATCTTTAGATGGGGGTTCCAGTATCTTGTGCAACATTCAGGTGTGGGCTCCATAGTCCACTGTTGTCATGACAGTATTTTGTTTTGACAGGCATTAAAATTGCTGAGTTTGGAACTGAGGGAATGCTTGGTTCTGTTCATCTTGGAGGCTACACCAGCGACCTGTACAGTGAAAGGATCACCTCCTGACTTTTACTGCTTATCACCCTCCTTATGCATCCCAGCATTCTGTTTGTGCTCACCACCCTGTTGCAGTGTGCAGACATTTTAGGGTTTCTGATAGCACCCCTAAATCCTTTTCTTCCATAGTGCTATCCAGTACAACACCACCGAGTTTGTATTCCACCCTGGGGTTCCTTTTCCCAGTGTGCATTACAGACTACATATCTCTGTGTTTATAACATTTTTTGCCCTTGGAGATCAGTGGCAAGCAATGCCAATAGCAAGTGTGGCAGCGGGAGTTTTACAAGATGTCAGAATCATTTGTGAGCTTCAAGAAAAACTAAATCTCCCTAGAACCACTCTTCTCCTTGAAGTCCCACTCTCGGACCTAAGCCAGAGATGTTAGGACTCCACAGGAGCAAGTCTTTTGGCTAGGGGGCCAATAATGGCCTTTAGCCTGTGGCATCTGTGGGACACCCTGTGGTGACACACACCTGCCAATAACTACTGCTGCAGCCCCCTCCCCTGCCACTGCTTACCTCAGTTCTGTTATACCCACTGTCAGGTCCACACTGTGGGAGTGAGTCGTGCCACCAAAGCTCCCCTGTATTCACTTTGAGGTCTAACTTTCATTTTATTATTTTTTTCACAGTGCCCAAGTTGTCCAAGAAGAATGACCAGGGCCTTCTTTTCCAGTTTTGCTTGTGTGGCAAGAAAATTAGCCAAGGTGACAGGCATTTGTAGTGTTCTCCCTGTCTAGGATGGGGCCTGGGGCACACATCATGAACTCCTGTGACACCTGTTTTCTTTTGACCACCACCCCAGGTCCCCTTGGAGTCTGGTGAGGTATAGAGCTCTCCCACAACCACCACACTAGGGCTGTGTTAAAATCTCTGGTGTTGGTGTCAGGGGACTGCTGGATCTTACTTTGAGAAACAGCTCTTGCAGCAGGTTACACCATTAGGACTGAAGCGGCAGGTGCAAGGACCCCACAGAAATTTTCTAGCTAACAGTATCCAGCGAGGACACCCCGAGCATCAGCCCGCCCCCAACATCAGGCGTCATATAAAGGGGGCGGTCCCCAGAATCCCCAGTTCTTTTCCCCGTCAACTCACCAGCATCGGCCTCACGGTCCCACTCTAGCTTAACGATGCCTAGAACTTTCAAAGTTTTACTCTAAATGTCGGCATCTCCAACTCCTTCCTCAAAAGGACATCCCTCCAAGTGTGTCTGCTGCAAACAGATCCCCTTCAGGATCTACATTCATCCTGTCTGTGGTGCTTAGGCCCGGAACATGATGCCAAGGCCTGCTCCTTTTGCCAGCGGTTCAACAGTCGCACCCGGATCCGTTGCCAGAAGGCACTTCCGGTGTTCCTCTTGGAAGAAAAGTTGAAAAGCATGGACAAAGACCCTGCTTCCAGAGGTGAGTCTGCCTCTAAGTCCCATAAGCACCGGGACACGCATCGGGAGAAGGCCAGGTCCAGATCCTCTAACCGGGCCTCGGACTCGCGCACCAGCTCAGGCTCCACATGCTCAGACCGCTGTCCCTCCAGGGCCCGCTCTCAGCCCCCTCCAGTAAAGATTAAGTCTTCAGGCAGTACTTCAGCTTCTCTGCATCCCATCAAGACTTCCAGGCCTTCGGCTTCCCATACCCTCCCGGCCTCCTCAAAGTCTTCAGACTGTCACCGTCCAAGTCCCTTTCAAAACCCTCAAGCTTCCTCAGAGAGACGCTGACTTCACACCAGATCGGCCTCCCAGCCTCCTGGGGTCCGGATCCCTCCCAGGAAGATCAAGGACCTGACGTCCCTAAAACAGACGATGGACCAAGCGGCTACCGACCCTTCATTGGTTTATACGCCCATCGGACCAGACGTTGGCTAAACACCTGACGTCAATGAGATGTTCGCCGGAGCCGAAGACTGACTCCCCATCACCGGTGGACACCGGTCGCCGGGACTCTACAGAGGAGGACCTGACATTGCCTGATGACCAGGCAGGTGACAAGGAGGACGCCGGGCTTCCACAGGAGCCTTCGCCAAACCCGGCGACACCCTCGGACCCGACGTCCAATACCGGCGAAAGACCGACACCAGGTCTGTCATCAGGTATGAATATCCAGGAGGTCAAAGATCTCGTCACCTTTTGGTGGGACACAATAAAGAAGCACGTGATCCCAGTAAACCTCCTCCTCCTCCTACTCCTTCACCTCCTACTCCCTCCTCCACCATAGGGGCCAGCAGGAAGACCACCAACCCCAAGGAACCTACTCCACCTCCTAGGGAAGATCCAAATAACAGAAAAGGCCCCTTCAAGATCTCCCTCAGGGTCTCCCAGTCCTAAGCGACCCAGACATCGACGGTCCACTCCGCATGGGGATGATTCCTGACCTGACAGCTCAGATACCTCCAAGTCTCCTTCTCCAATCAGCATCCCATCACCTGACCCACGAGACCTGCCCAGGTCACCTCCGGATGATCCCTCTTTTTCCGAAATCATGAGGCACATCCAGGAGAACATGGGATGGGATTCAGAAGATCTCGACCACAAGAGACAGTGCCTAGCTCGTTACCTTCGACAGAAGGACCCTAAGCCTGTGGCGGTGCCACCCTTGGTGGACACCTTCACGGACGTCACCAAGGCTGCATGGAAGCGTCCGCAACCCACCCCCACGGTGCCGAAGAACGCTGACCGCCAGTACAGGGCCCCTGCAGAGGACCCGTAGTTGGCACAACAACCTCTGGCTGATTTCCTGGTCATTACAGCCTCCCATGATCGGTCTCAATGACCACAGCATCTGAGTAAACAGCCAACGGACCAGGAATCCAAGCAGCTGGATGCCCTAGGGAGGCGCATGTGTGTGGCTGCTACATGTTCCATCAGGTCACTGAACTATCTGACTCATATGGTTCAGTTTCAGAATGCCCTGTGGGAACAGGGTCAGGACCTGGTTGACAAACTACCAGATGGTAAGCAGAAGGCGGAGCTCTTGAATCTCCTCCACACAGGGTCAGACGTGGGGACCCAAGTGTTGAGAGCCACATATGATTCTGCGGCCTTGTCTGCCAGGGGCGCAGCTTCAGGCATCTGTCTCCGGAGACACTCCTGGCTCCGTGTCTATGGATTTACCCCGGACGTACAGAAGAGTATTCTGGACGTCCCTTATAACGGAGAGGTCCTGTTTGGTGAACCCTCTGAAAAGGTCATCACCAAGCTTCAAGACGCTGGGAAGGCAGTAAGGACTGTACAGGCCACGTACAGACCAAAATCTGGTTCCTTTCGTAGGAATCAGAACCATTTTCAAGGCCAACAATGACAGCAGCCACGTTCCGATCAGCAGCAAAGGGGCACCTTCCACCGTAAGGCCCAACCTAAGTCTTCCCCAGGCCGAGGTCAGCGGTATACCAAACCGGCCCAGCCTACGGGGGCTAATGCTGCCACAGTATGACTCCTTCCCGGCCCCCGCCCCTCCTCTGGATCAACAGGCAGAAAAGGTCGGAGGTCGCATCGCTCGCCACTTTTCAGGGTGGCAGTCGATTACCGCCGACAGTTGGGTCCTTCAGCTGGTCAAGAGAGGTCACTTTATAGAATTCCTTGACCACCCACTGTCAAGACCTCCCCTGCTTTCCCGTTATTCGGGTCAGCACGCACTGCTCGTACAGCAGGAGGTGCTCGTGCTTCTGGGAAAGGAAGCTATAGAGCACATACCAAGGAACCAGAGAGGTGCAGGTTACTATTCCCACTTCTTTCTGGTTCCCAAAAAGACAGGGGACCTCCGTCCAATACTGGATCTCAATGATCTCAACGCTCTGGTCCTTTACAAATGCTTCCGCATGGTGACCCTTCCCGGTTTGATACCCATGATAAAGCAGGGCACCTTCCTAGCGTCCTTGAACATGCAGGATGCCTACCTGCACATACCCATTGCTCGAGCGCCCAGGAAGTTCTTGTGCTTCAAATTTCTAGGTCGCCATTATCAGTTCCAAGCCCTCCCTTTCGGACTGTCATCGGCACCTCGGGTGTTTATGAAGTGCATGGCAGTTGTAGTGGCGGCTCTAAGGAGACAAGGCCACCATGTGTTCTCCTACCTGGATGACTGTCTCTTCACGGCACCCTCTCGGGAGGCTCTGATGTCCGCAATTCACTGTACTCAGTCCCTGTTCGGGATGTTGGGCATCATCAATTAGGAGAGGTCGCACCTGGTTCCATCACAGAATCTGCAGTTCATAGGCGCAGTTCTGGATACCATCCAGGGTAGAGCTTTTCTGCCCCAGGACCAAGCAGAACACATCAGGTCCCTCATCAGGGACATCTTGGCAAAGAAGACTGTCCCAGCCAGACTGGTCCTTTGCCTGCTCGGACACATGGCTGCGGCCATTGTAACAGTCCCGCTAGCCCGTCTCCACATGTGGGTGACCCAGTGGATGTTACGGGTTCAGTGGGATCAGAAGCAAGACCATTTGCAGCTTCCAATTCGAATCATGAATGCTGTAATCCAGGATTGGCAATGGTGGCTAGATTCAAGGAACCTGTCGGCGGGGGTCCACTTAATTGCGCCGTCTCCGATTGTGACGCCTCAGGGTTTGGTTGGGGGAGCACACCTCGATGGGGTCAGGTCTCCAGGCTCGTGGACACCCCAGGAAGCTCATCTCCACATAAATATTTTGGAAATGAGAGCAGTTCTTTATGCCCTGCAGGCCTTCCAGTCAGAGATCCCACCGGGAACTCTCCTGTTACAGACAATACTGTGGTGATGTATTACCTCAACAAACAGGGAGGCACCCATTCCTACCTGCTTTGCAGGGAGGCCATGAGGGTGTGGGATTGGGTTCTACAACACAGCGCAAACCTCATTGCTGTTCATGTCCCAGGAGTGGACATCATCGCAGATAGCCTGAGACGCTCTCAGGCCAGAGTCCATGAGTGGGAACTACTCCAGGAGGTAGTAGGGGATCTGTTTCACAGATGGGGCACACCAGAGTTGGACCTTTTTTGCGTCCCCATCCAACGCAAAACTGCCCAATTTCTGCTCGCTAGATCCAGGGCCTGGTGTTCCCTGGCGAGACGCGTTGTTCGTCTCCTGGATGGGCAGACTCCTCTACACATTTCCTCCCTTCCCATTGATCCAGAGGGTCCTATTGAAACTCTGCAGAGAGCAGGCAGCGCTGATATTTATCGCGCCTTTTTGGGCCAGACAGATTTGGTTCCCTCTGCTACACCAGCTGTCCCAGGAACCTCTGGTGCCTCTACCAATCAGGTCTCACTTACTGTCCCAGGAGGCAGGTTTTTTGGTCCATCCGGACCTTCACTGTCTGAACCTGCATGCCTGGCTTCTAGAGACATAGCTATCATGCGGTACGGGGTCTTGCAAGAGGTAGCAGATGTTCTAGCGGCTGCTAGAAAACTGGCCACTCATGCCACATACGCCATGAAATGGTGCAGATTTTGCCTCTGGGCTCAAGCACAAGGACTTTCCCCGAGTGATTGTCCGGAAAGGTTGGTCCTGGACTACCTCCTGTCTCTCTTCTAGGCAGGCTTGGCCTTCTCCTGTATTAAAGTACACCTTGTGCCATCCAGCCTATCATACACCTATAGGCTGACATCCCATAACTCAACTGGACACAGCACCGAGCTTTCCTGAGAGGTGTTCTGATCAGCTTTCATCTCCTTAGCCCTATAGGATGATGGGAGCTCTGGTTTCTAAACAATCGCTGTACAGGTGGCTCATCCATTGTATCAGTTCTGTTACCAGAAACGTAACAGACCTTTACTGGGCGTAGTTAAGGGTCATTCCACAAGGGGTGGCTACCTCCTTTGCGGCCATGAAGAACGTGTCCACTTCAGCCATCTCATGCAGCAGCTACTTTGAAACCCGTGCACACCTTTATCAGGCATTATAGCCTGGACGTTGCATCACAGCGAAGAGCTGGTTTTGGTCTAGCAGTCCTTCAGGGACTCCTATCCTAGGCTTCGGTCCAACTCGCAATCTTTACCTAGCCTCCTCCCACCTCCGAGGGATTTCCAGTATTGCTTGGGAATCAGTCCTAACAGTGTAACCTGCTGCAAGAGCTGTTTCTCGAAGTAAGATAGTACAGTTACATAAGAACTTACCGTAACAGTAGATCTTCAGAAACAGCTCTTGCAGCAGGTAGTTTCCCTCCCACTATCCCCTCTGGAGGTAGAGTTGTTCTGATATCTCTCTTCTAGGATTAGGTGTTTTCTAACACTGCTCTGAATACCTTTTGATGGCGGATCCTCAGTCTCCACTTCTGATGTCATCTAGTGGCGGGGTCTCCGGTGGGAGAACTGCGGATTCTGGGGGACCGTCCCTTTTTATATGATGCCTGGCGTCGGGGAAATGGGTCCCATGCCTCTGCTAGCTAGAAAATTTCCATGGGGCCTGGTGCCTGCCGGCTTCAGTCCCAATGGTGTAACCTGCTGCAAGAGCTGTTCTCAAAGATCTACTGTTACGGTAAGTTCTTACGTAACTGTACTTTTCTGCTCAGCCATAGGCTCTCTCAGCTCATTCTGGCCCTCTTCCGCCATTTTCTGCCACGCCCTTCATCGTAGGAGGTTGCAAGAGCTAGAGGTTCTACTCCATCTTCTTCTAGGCCGAGTGTTGCTGGAGTCTCAAGATCCTTTCCGAGGCAGAGGTAACACAGCTCACCAAGCTGTTCTGTGCCTACTCCGGCAGCATCTTCTGAATACTGGTGACAGATTGAGATTTGGAAGGTTTATTAAGATTGTGCAGTACTGGAAAGGAGGCATTCCAGCCTTGCACATGAAAACTTTCAATGCACCAGCAGGAATGTCTCCACCTGGCAGTGTAGCATCTTCCTTTACAGATGGCACTGTAGAGCCAGCAGCTCTTCTCATGTTAGCACCCATTCCTCATAAACAGTGCAGCACTGGCTTTTTTTTTTTTAACTTGGTAATAAGTAGCTGATGAAGATGATGGGAGCTGATTGATGGTTTACTGAAGCAAGTAATGAAAAGTGACATCGAAGGCACAGCCTGATGGAAGTCCTTGTCTCAATAAGACTGAATCAGATAAATCTCGGAACTTCTTCATGCTTTGCTGCCAGTGTAATTGTTTTCATTTGCATTTATATTTCCAGCATTTATGAAGGTGAAGAGTGTTGTAGCAAGTAAATGGCAGCTGTAATAACTGCTTACTCAGTGCTTGTGTACTGTGTACGAGGAGCTTGTGTATCCTGCAGGCACCTGTTGGACAGGTCCGCTGCCCATGATCCCATCTAGAATCTCCTGAAACTCTGCTCATTGTGCCAAGACCTGATAAAAGCATTTCATACTGGTACCTGTAAGGCATCATTTCCATTCCCCAGAATCCCAGTCTTAGGGAACAGTTTTTTTTTTGTTTGCTTTGCCTCCCCCCCCCACACACATTTTCCCCTGATTTCTCCTAATACCTTGATGTGGGTTCACTTTTCTACGATAGGTGAGTTGCTGTCCTCACTGCCTGTACTGCTAGCAGATCAGCAGTGGGTTGGGATACACAGTGTGTTGGCTGCCTGCACCTTCTACCAGGAGCAATCAGTGACTTCCCCAACCCCGCCAGCCCAGTGTGGGATTCTGGGGATCACACAACCCAGCCTGACAAGCATCTTCTATTAGTACCAGTAAGATATTTCCATTCTGTATTATCCTGGGGCTGCTTCACTTTCTGCTAATGCACCCCAACCTTTACAAAAGCATCTTCCATGAATACCAGTGAGATGTTTCCTGTTTCCATGCTGCCTAGGGACTCCTCTACCACTCTGCTGCTAATGTCACTGTTTGTACCCCGACGTTATTTCCTTTAAACATGCACAGTGCTGGCAGCGTTTGTCCTGCTGGGCTGGTGTACATCCTGCTGCGCTGGTGTACATCCTGCTGCGCTGGTGTACATTAATGCTATTCCGCTTACTGCATGACTGCATGGAGCGCCAGATTAGGCCTGTGTTTAAAAAGCAAGAATCATCCTGATACTTGTTCCTTTCCTGCTTGTCCTGTTCATCACTATTGGTTTTCTAAAACTAGTGGGGCAGTTTTGACCAGTGGCAGTGAATGCATTCTAAAGAAGCATAGAAACATAGACTTGATGGCAGATGAGGACTGCTTGCCCCACCCAATCTGCCCATCCTTTGCCTTCCTATAGTGTCATTGTGGGCCTTACTTGATCTCAGCCTTCTTTCCATTGAGATTCCCTTATGTCTATGCATTCTTGAACCCTGCCACTGTTTTCACCTCCACTGGAAGACTGTTCCAGGCATACACCATTCTTTCTGTGAAGAAGTACTTCCTCTCCTACATCTACCCCTCTCCAGCTTCATAGCATGCCCTCTTTCTCTTGTGCATCTTATTTTTCTGAAAAATATTCCCCTTATGTAATTTATTTACTCCTGTGAGGTATTTAAAGGTGTCTATCATATCCTCCCATCCTCCTTTCTACCTCGGTGTACATATTGAACTTCTGTAGTCTCCTCAGGGCTTCTGATGCAGACACTGCACCATTTTAGTTGCCCTTCTGTGGGCAGCCCTCTACTCTGTGTCCTGCCAGAGATGGGTGTCTCCAGAACTGGACACAGTACTCTAGGTGAGGTCAAATATCTGCTAAACTGCCCCTTATCCTTTAATCTGGACAGCACTATAGGTTGATAATGCACTAGCTGACTGCAGGACTGATGGTACACCAGTTTGGTAAAAGTGAGAAATTTCCATCTCCATGCCTGTAGTCCTGTTGAGCATTATTAAATAGGGCTGCCATGAGGTTTCAACACTATTCTCAGCTGTATTTCAACACCCCTAGTTAAAAATCCCTTTCCTTGTGACTAAAATGAACTGGCATGCATCAGACACTGCTCCCTGACTTTATGGGACATTGGAGGACATCAGAGCTAACTCCAGACCACAGAACATAACATGATGAACTAACGTGCAACAGAAGCTGCTCTCTGACCTTATGGGATACTTGGGGGGAACATCAGGGCTAACTCCAGGCCGTAAAGCATAACATGATGAACTAGAATGCACCAGGCACTGCTGCTCCCTGACCTCATGGGAACTGAAAACATCAGCGGTAACTCTAAGCTACTACACATAACATAGTGCACCTGCATGGGACATGCACTGCTACTTTTTTTATTTTAAGATACACTTTTCATACCTATCACTGGTGATTGATGGATATATGGTCTTAGAAACATAGAATTTGATGGCAGATAAGGACCACTTGGCCCACCTAGTCTGCCCATTTTTCTTTCAGGTTGCCCACCCTTTGGTGGTCGTCACCCTACTGCAGTGACAGGAGATTTACACCTTTGTGGTCCCTTGCCCACCTTCCACCCCCCACCGAAGACACTGGCACAAGAATGTATATCCAAGCTGTCAACGTACCAATGCATACCCCAGCAAAAGCTTCTAACTGCATCCTCCCCTTCTCTACAACTCTGACCCTGCATTTCCACTCATACATCCACAGGTAGAAGTGACAGAGTGGTGTGACGGCCCTCCCAGGAGGAGGAGAGCATCCCTGGGATGTCGATCATTCTCTCCCCCACAGACCCTCGCTGTTCGTGGAACCAGATTGCCAGCATTGGGACCGGTAGCACTGTTGTTGTGCTGATGGGGCAGCTATTCACTGCTCCCTGACTTTATGATACTGAGATATCAGGCTAATTCCAAGCCACAGAAACTAAACATGGTGAACTAGCATGCAACAGACACTGCTCCTGACCTTATGTGATACTGGAGATATCAGGGCTAATTCCAAGCCACAGAAACCAAACATGGTGAACTAGCATGCAACAGACACTGCTCTCCTGACCTTATGTGATACTGGAGATATCAGGGCTAATTCCAAGCCACAGAAACTAAACATGGTGAACTAGCATGCAACAGACACTGCTCCCTGACTTTATGTGATACTGGAGATATCAGGGCTAATTCTAGCCACAGAAACCAAACATGGTGAACTAGCATGCAACAGACACTGCTCCCTGACCTCATGGGACACTGGGGGATATCAGGGCTAACCTCAGGTCACACAAAACTTACCATGGTGAACATAAACTGAAATGCGGCACCATATAAAGAGATTTGGAAGCAACAATGAACCACAGGGATCTACAGTGGGGATTGGAGGGGAGTGCAGTAACAGTATCTGCTTTCATGGCATTACAGCGGCCAAACAGTCAAGTGCTACGGTACACAGAGCAGGTTGTATTGCCTGTTATGATCTGCCCTACTCAGTAGTTTATAACCCACCCCCAATTGCTTCTCGGAGCTGCACTGACAATGTATACAATGCAACGGCTTGTCATGCGGTCATTTCTATGGAGAAACCAGTACATGCTAAATGTTCTGTTTTACATGGCAGAACACAATAACAAAGTCAGTTCTTTGATTACGTTACCTTTATTTTCCACTATGAAGTCTTCAGGGAGGAGGTTATCCTGTCTGTTTCCCAGAACGAAGGCCAAGAAGGACAGGATAAGAGCATCAAGGATGCCGATGATAGCCAGGATGTAGGCCCAGCGGACTGAACATGCTCCCAGGGTGTACTTGTCTGTCTGATCGCCACACATGCGCTTGACTTCCGGGGAGTCCCATCCATCTGGGTAGATCATGCAACCCATTATTAGCCCAGCTGCTGCAAAATGGGAACAACGAACACCAGTTTTGGTTGTCATATAGACTACTTTAGAGCACCCAGAGAGAGAGAGAAATGAAATGTACACTGCTGTAGAAAAACATCCGGAAATTAAATTGTTGTATCAAAACATCTGGAATTGTATACTGCTATAATACACTGCTATAAAAAACCTCTGGAAATGTACATTGCTATAGCAAAACACCTGGAAATGTATACTGCTACAGAAAAACATCTGGAAATGTACACTGCTATAGAAAAACATCTGAATATGTACATTGCTATAGAAAAACATCTGGAAATGTACACTGCTATATAGCAAAGCATCTGGAAATGTACACTATAGCAAAACATCTGGAAATGTACACTGCTATAGCAAAGCATCTGGAAATGATAAAGGCACCCAAACCTTCAACCTAATATGGGTGCTGCAAACTCATCCAAGAAGCAGGCTTCTCCATAGAACCCACACTTTGGTCTTGGGGGTCAGAGGTGCCAGAAAGTTTTGCTAGGGTGTCGACAGTGGTGTCATCACTGGTGCATGGAACAGCACCCCTCATCGATGCCCTACTGGCCTTAGTTCTGTTTTTCCACTGTCAAGTGCACACCATGGGAAAGAACAATGACCGTCTTGGTTCTTCTTCACTTCTTCAAAAGAAACAGAGGCTTGGAAGTGAGCTACAGTTCTCCCCCTCTGGACCCTTGAATTATTTCTCTTTACTTGCTACTGAAGGGGGTACATCCCCAGATCTCTCTGCCCAATCTCCAGTCTGTTTTGAGCTCCCAGTGTGGCAGGTGGGCCTTATAGCCATTAATGTGACCACTGACGGATGTTGCCTTATGGGTGTTTGCCATCAATGGTTCTTCACCTGCCAGCACTGTCCGAGGCCCTTTTTTCTCAGGGAGGCAATTCTCATTTCTGGTTTTACTGTTTTAGGTTAGGAGTCTAGTTTTCACTTTGGTGTCCCAGATGGATAAGTAAAAATTCTAGCTTTGGTATTATGTAACAGAATCTGCCATGCTGTCTCTGGTACAGTCTTCTCTGTGTTTTTCTGATAAGTTGCTAAGATTTCACATATATTTCTTAGATTTTCTCTAACCTGATATTTGTTCATTGGCATCCAACTGAAACATTCTGTAGCTGATCTCCCATCCAGATTGGGCTCCCTGTATGGCAGATGGGCCTAGTAATCACTGCAGTGCAGGGCTGGCAGTATAGCCTAGAGGTTAGAGGAACGAGGTGGAACGAGCTTGATACATCCAGCAGACCAGACCTCAGTTTGATTCTCACAACCTCCACTTGCATACTGTGTGACTCTGAGCAAGTCACTTAACTACCCATTGCTCCCAGTACAGCAGATGGGCCTAGTAATCACTGCAGTGACCAGATAGTAGGCATTTCAATGTTGAATTATGGGTGTTTGCCCTCGGTGACTTTTCATCCGCCAACACTGTCTGAGATTCTGTTTCCTAGGGAAGCTATTCTCATTTCTGGTTTTCCTTATTAGGCCTTTAACTGTAGTTTCACTTTGGTGTCCCAGATAGTTTACTAAAAATTCTAGTTTGGGTTTTACATCAAAATAAATCTGGCATGCCACCACTGGTTAAATACAGTCTTTTCTATGTTTTCATATATTTTGCTAAGATTTCTCTAACCTGATATTCAAGATGAAATACTAACACAGTAAAATAAGTTTCATGCCATACTTTTTCGATAGGCATTGATACCAAATGAATTAAATGTCTCCCTGTTTTTCCATAGATGTCTTATTTTTCTTGTATCCATTGATACCCTGTTCTGAGCTGGGGTGGACAGCTCCCATTGGGAGGGCAGGAGGGCTCATACAGATTGCATCCACTGATACATCATCAAGATGCATGGTAACAACCCCATTCAGAGGGCAGAAGGCTTCTACAACTCATCTCCACTGATACTCCATCCTGAGCTTCATTGGGGGGGGGTAGTATCTCTGGGGAGGCAGCATGATTTCCAGGAGCTTGCATCCACAGATATACCATCCTGAGCACAGAGACATGACCCCATTTTTTTTTTACTGCTGAAACAAAAGCTGTTGTGTACATTCATCAGGGAACTATACTACTGTCAAATATCATTAAAGCCATTCGTTAATTCATTTTTGTCTTCCTTTGGCAAAGAGTACAGTTCCAAGTGAAGGGCTCACCTTGTTCCTTCAAGTTTACTATAATGCATGTGACAGTTTCAGGGTTGACTGTTCAATCCTTTTAAAGTAAAAGCACATCCTCTGGAGTGGGAGGGTCCCTCCTGCTATACAGTTTCCTAGTTTTAGCCAGAAGGCAGCCCACAGTGGCAGTACAGTCTTCGGTGTGAGGGGTATGATGGTATGCTATGTCTGGCACTGGGAGGAGTGCAGTGATATAATCACTTGGTGTTACAGGGGATGGGCTACAAATAGGCTGTCACACTTGTCAGATGGCATCTGCCTTGCCCTCCTAAGCTACCTGCCATCTTTAAAGTCCCATACTCCTTACTCCTGAGTGCTGCCTCAAAGGGAGCAGGAGCATCGTGGAGAAACAGAGCAGTGTGGATAACTGGAGACCGAAGGGGTAGCCCAAGACACGGTGTAACAAACAGTGATTGGAGACCAGAAGAGGAGGTAACCTGAGATGTGCCACCAGTGAGGATTAGAGACCAGATGTGGTACCACCAGCAGGGACTGAAGGAGGGGAAGAAGACCAGGACATGGTGCCAGCAGCAAGGATTGGAGACCTAGAGAGGAGCTAGCTCAGGACATGGTGCCATTAGTTGGAATCGGAGACCAGGAGAGGAGGAATCCAAAAAGGCAAAAATCCAGCACTCCCTCCTGCTGCTCTTTAGAATAGCACTGATAATCCTTGCCTTATTGCACATGTGTTTCAGCACTGTAATAAAACTGATTTTCTCTTTGAAAACCACAGCCTGGGAACAACTTCCATTCTCTATCCTGGTATAATGCTCCACTGATTATGTGCTATTCCAGACTGCAGGAGTACATGCTAGATCTTTGCCTGCTTTCAGTTCTTTGCTATTGTAGTGCCTTCCGGAGTCTCCCGTGGAAATGGTGCCAACTAGTGGGGATTGCAGACCAGAAAAGGAGGCAGCCAGGGAACGATGCCACCAGCAAGTATTGGACAGAGGAAGATGTGGACTGGGACATAATACTACCAGGGGGACTGGAGACCAGGAGAGGAGGTAGCCCAGGATGTAGTGCTGCCAGATGAGACTGGAGCCCTAGAAAGGAGATAGCCCAGGACGTGGTGCCACCAACGGGGATTGGAAACCAAGACTGGAGGTAGCGTGGGACATGGCACCACCAGTGAGGACTGGAAACCAAGACTAGAGGTAGCATGGTACATGGCACCACCAGCCAGGATTGACTGGGCCTGAAGGAGAGATGGGACAGCAAGGTGGGGAGAAAAGATACTCTGCTTTACAGAAATCAGAACCCCTGCAGCAAAAAGTGAAAGGGCATGAATATTCCCACAAGTTGCAGTTCAGAAGCAGACTCTCACTGGAGTTATAGGCTTTGGAATCCTAAGCCACGTCTGATACTCCGCTGACAGCTGATCTATGACCTGCAACCTTTCATCGGAACTCAAGTGCAGCAGAAGTTGAATTCTTACCACAGGCCCTCACCTCGGAACTAAAAAGCGACCATCTGAGCTGTATAAAATATCCTCTCATCCATCTTCTCTCATGCTGTGATAAAGGGCACAGCTGAATACAGAACTGAAGTCACCATCCTTACCAATCTCATGCTTATTCACTTTACAAGTCTAGATGTCAATTAATTATACTGTTTACAGACCAAAATAAGGTAGCCCTCCTCATCTCTAGCAGGTTATCAATGTGTTATACAGCAACTGTTTGGTGGCATTTTAAACCCCCTCGGAACAGCTGTGTTCATTAATACATTGATCCGTCACTGATTCAGTGCTTATTAGATTTCACCATGAAAGCACTTTCCTTAGTTCTCATGCATGTACTGCTCCCTCCAGAAAACAGTGAGTTCAATAGTGAAAGCTCACTGGGAAACTAAGCGAGTTCACACTAGTAAAAAGTTCACTGCCCTCTTAGCGGAAACCAAGTGAATTTACTAGTGAGAGTTCACTGCTCCAGGAAATCAAGTGAGCTCACTGCAACATTAAGTTCACTGGTGAAGGTGCACTGCCTTAGCTGAAATCAAACAGATTCACTAGTGGAAGTTCACAGTTATCCCTGAGGAAAAAAACTGAGCTCGCTAGTGAATGTTTACTGCTCTGAGGAAACCAAGCAAGCTCACTAGTAAAGATTCACTGCTCTGTTAGTAGAAATCAAGCAAGTTCACTAGTGGATGTTCACAGTTATCTCTGCGGAAACAAAGTGAGTTCACTAGTGAAGGTTCACTGCTCTCTTAGTGGAAATCAAGCAAGTTTACTAGTGAATGTTCACAGTTGTCCCTAGGGAAGCCAGGTGAATTCACTTGTGAAGGTTCACTGCTGTCTGTAAGAAATGCAAGTGGGTTCACTAGTGAAAGTCCACGGCTCCAACAAAACCAAGTGAGCTCATTAGTGAAGGTTCTCTGCTCTATATAGGAAACTAAGGGAGTTCACTAGTTTAGGTTCACTGCGATCTTTGAGGAAGCAGGTGAGTTTATTTATTTATTTTATTTATTTATTAAATTTTGATAATCGGAGCCCCACTGGGCCCCGAGAGTCCCTTTTCAGGGCGACCCAAGGTTACATACATTATTACATGGGATTGTAAGTTTACTAGTGAAAGTTAACTACGCCACAAAACCAAATGAATTCACTGCATTACTTTGCCTGACAAGGGACTTGTTAAGTGGCAGGATTACTTCCCCTGACTGGGACCTTGTAAAGTGACAGGATTACCACCCCGACCAGGGCCTGTAAAGTGTCAGGATTACGTCCCCTGACCTGGGCCTTGTTAAGTGACAGGATTACTTCCCCCGACCAGGGCTTGTAAAGTGACAGGATTACTTCCCCTGACCAGGGCCCTGTAAAGTGACAGGATTACCTCTCCTGATCAGGGCCTTGTAAAGTGACAGGATTACTTCCCTGACCAGGGCTTGTAATGTTACAGGATTATTCTGACCAGGGCCCTGTAAAGTGGCAGGATTACCTCCCCGACCAGGGCCTTGTAAATGGCAGGATTACTTCCTCACTGGACCTTGTAAAATGGCAGGATTACTTTCCCTGCCCTGCTGATCACTCCCCCACCCCAGCTCCTTTAGATGCACCCAGCACTCTTCCAGCCCTCTCGTCAGCAGGCACACTGTCCTGCTTCAGTGCCTTGTCTGTTATAACCCCCCCAGTCCTGTTCCTCCTCCATTGCAGCAAGAGGAGCCCAACACAGTGGGTAAGGCCTGCAGCAAGAGGAGCCCAACACAGTGGGTAGGGCCTGCAGCAAGAGGAGCCCAACACAGTGGGTAGGTCCTGCCTCTGTTTTTCTTCTTGAAACACAGCACCTTGCATCTGAGACTCCACGAGTCTGACTAACCTCTCAGCTTATTCACCTGAGTTCAGAAAACTCAGTGTACCACTGATTTCACCTACAACTTTAGCAAACAAAGGATTTCAAAGCTTTATCCGCTAACATGTCCCACTTCCTAGGTGCTCTCTCCTGCATGTAGACTAGCTCTATTGCTTCCCAGGAAAACATCTTTACTTCATTAATGAAGACAGACTCCCAGTGACAGAGAGAGATATAAAGACAAGGAATAAATCCAATTATATACCATCTGTCCCTGGAGCCAGCCATAAAGTTCAGATACGGTGCAGAGAGAGAGAGAGAGAGAGAGAGATATAGATAGATATTTTATTTATATGTGCCCAATTCCTGAGACTCTGGGCACTGTACAGTAAAATCACAACACAGACATTATTATTTAAAATCACAAAACACACATAATAAAATCAGTATAAATACAGAATTCCATTCTGTCTATTTACAAGCTCACGTTATAAAAGCCAGTTCGAACAAGTATGGTTTTAGTCCCCTTTTAAAGGCTTCCACCGAGGGGGGGGCCCCCTTTAAATAATCAGGCAAGGAGTTCCACAGGGTTGGTGTGGCCACCACAAACGCTCTGTTTCCTGAGTGCCGCAACTTATTTATTTATTTAGCTTTTGTTAACCAGGTAAGCATGCTAGACAGTCAAGTGCCTATTTTCAGGTGCGACCTGGGAGAATTACAAGGTACAGGCAAAAACAATTCAGAGACAAGGTACAGCAATCAACTAGGTACAGGCAGTAACAAATACAATGGCAAGTACAGAGTTAAGGCATGGCAACAGCAGGAGGCAGTCAAGGAAGCAAACATATATCAACAGGACAGATTCAAGGTATACACTATACACATGCGGCAAACGCGCATAGTCAGTGGGACACAGGCTCACCATACAGGGTGGGTCAGCTAAGAGCAAAGGCAGGAGGATGTTTGTTTTAAGTAGCCCCAGAGGGTGGACCTGAAGCAAATGTGGGAGGGGGCAGCCCTTATATGAGCAGGGAGTAGGTTCCAGGCTCTGGGGGCAAGGGCTGCCAAGGCGTGATCCCCTGCGAGGGAGCAAGTTTTGGGGACCTTGAGAGCCTAGGAGTCACTGGACCTCAGCCGGTAGCCAGAGGGGGAGGCTTGGAGCAGCCGCAAGTGCCGTGGGTGACGTTCCGATGGTGTTGTCTATGAAGTTGCCTATAGCAAAGAATCGGTGGTTACTGGGGGAGAGCCACCCTAGCCTGGAGTAGAGCTGACAGTGATGGGTGAGGCGGAGGGCTGATAGGGCAAAGTGACATACGTTATTGTACGCTGTGTCCCATTTTGTGAGCCAGGCTTTTGGAGCGTTCACGAAGAAGGTGAGCTCATAGCTGAGCGTGGGGAGAAGAACCCCTTTTGCAAGGGCAAGTCAGGCAGCTGGGGTGAGGCACTTTTGGCCCTGACGCCAGACCCAATTTACAGTTTGTGGCCTTGCAGGAATTTCTATGTGCAGGAGAGGTCTAGCTGAGGAACAAGGGTTTCCCCAGGTACCTGAGAGTCAACCACCCGTACAGGGACACCATCAACTCCAGCGACTTTGAGAGAGGCCGGCACGCTCTTACCTTGGCAAGGAGCCAAATAACATGACCCACATCTTCTGGAGGTTGATGACCCAGGAATGGCGCAGTACAAATCCCAGCGGCTGCGGGAGGAAGCAGTGTCGGCATCCATGGCGGCTTTGACCTGTTGTGGACTCAATACCTCTAATACGGTCCAAGCTCTGACTTGGATCCAATCTGGAAGAGCTTCAACCATTCTTTCATAGAGTACCCAGGATACTCATACTGAGAAAAATAGCCTTGATAACTGGTCGCATACTTGATGGAGGCAGCAAGACTCTCTTACCTAATGTAAATCTTACGAGACTCTTTGTTAATAAGTGAGGCTGTAATAATTTAGGAAAACATTGTCATTCTCTGCCAGGACTACAATAGGATCATAAGGCAGGATGCCAAATACGGCGATCCTTGGGAGCTAATACTTCTTATCAATGGATTTGCACTGAGGGAATAAGAGCGGGTTATTCCATACCATTTGAGACAGCGTCTAGAAGGAAAACTGAATCGGAGGTCAAATCCGTAAGGATCTCGAGCATGAAGATACTGGAGTCTTAATATCTTCAGGATCGATGTCTGTAGTCTGGAGAAAAGAGTGGACCAGGTTCTTCAACAGGACTTAAAGGACGATCCTCGACCACAATCTGTAAAGAAGATCTGTTTCCTCCACATCACCCAACCAAGGTCTGGGTCAAGCTCAACATCTCTGATGGTCCAGAAAAGACTGTTTGGACAGGAAAGGGTGAAAATTAGGAGAAGGAGGAAATGGCAGAAAACAAGGAGGAGTCCCCAAGGGCTGCAGGCGCAGGGCAGCAAAAGCAGGCTGGTGGCACGAGGCGCCTGGCGCCCGAAGGAAACCTGTGACCCATAAGCGCCCAGCGGCGCGCGGTGACGCCCAGCGAAGCGCGTATGGCATCCGCGGGCCGGCCTTATGACAGGCGCCCCGCTGCAGCGCCATGAGCAGCGCGCGGCAGGCCCGCCCGATCAACGGCACCACGGCGCCCACGAATGCGCAGCCGTAACCGAGAAACCCGCACCGCCGCAAGCACCGCCAAAACTCAGCGGCCCAGCAGGCGCCGGCGGCACAGACCCTACAGGCGCGGAAAAGCCCGGGAACCTGGAAAACAAGAGAAAAATACCAGGAGATAAGGAGCATCGGTGAGGCCCCGCCCGCACCCATGAGGAGAAACACCTAAGCGCAGTCAGCTAGCACAGGCGCCCGCAGCGACTAGGAAGGTCAACCGCCCTACCTGATCGCAGGAGGCCAGGGCTCCGAGTAACCGAGCAGGCAGAAGAACCAACCTCCAGGCCCGCCGGCTCCATAAGGCAGCCCACTGATAAACTACTCATCTGGGCCCTACTATAAGAAGGGGAGGGCTCCGATGTCAAGAGCCCAGCGATTGCCAGAGCTGGCGACTCCGAAGAGAAGACAGCAGCTGGCGATAACCGACCCGTCGCCGAAAACACCAGAGGCGCACCTCGGTGATGCCTTCTCTTTTGACCTGTGGGCGAAGAAGCGCTCGAGGCAACAGGCAGAGAAATCAGACCGTTTATTTTATGCGGTGAGGACCGCCATCCCCGGACATCGGACTGACCGTGAGTAGGAACCCGCTGAGGAGAAGGGAGGCTGACCGGACCCAGCCCGGCTGACTGAACAGCTTTCATCTGAAGTCTCCCTAACCGTCACCTGGCCTGCTCATGGTCGACTCAGTCCAGTAGGCCGAGACTTCTTCAAGTAAGTTAAATTTAAATATTAGAAAAATTTCGACGAAAATAGAATAAAACTAAGCGATACTACATCATGATAATGTTACAAAAACAAACTGAAAACTATGCGCTAGTTTGAAGTTTGACTCACAATGAGGCGGCGGTCGTCACTGAAGCAGCACTCGGCGGCGAAAAAAGGAACTAGAAGGGTTGGAGGATACGTCGCCGAGATGGTCATACGCTCGAGCCGCTGCTCACGGCGCGCCGTGTCTCATGCGCGCCGTCTCTCGCGCCGACCCTCCAGCAAAAAGTTTGCTCCCGATGGGTCTTAGTGCCTCCAGCGCCAATCCCACTAGTGTGAATGAGTGGTGGAGACTTATGTCCAGGAAGATATACAGGTTACTCACCTGTAACAGGAGTTCTAGGAATGGTATATGTTGTTCATCCACACTGTCTGGCAGGTTCCTTGCCACTTTAAATCTTGCCGGAAGGTCTTCAAGCTGGCTCCTCCCACCCACCCGGGTGGTAAAACTCTCGGCTCTGTCCCATGCCGCCAGACCTAGCCCACTGGAAGCCAGGTTGTGCGTCGAAGCCGGGGGGGTCGGGTGGGTCGTGTGGATGAACAACATATACCATTCCTACAACTCCTGTTACAGGTGAGTAACCTGTATTTCTAGGGACATGGATATGTTGTTCATCCACACTGTCTGGCAGACTCCTAGCAGTTCTCCGGGAGGAGGGAGGCAAGGCGCACACCCCCTACTTGGGAAATAAAGACTGGAGAACCGAGGCCCCAGAACCAGCATCCCGGCGTGACTCAAGGTCGATGTGGTAGTGGGTGATGAAGGTGTGTGCTGACCTCCAGGTAGCAGCCCTGCAGATTTCCTGGATAGGGACGTCCCTGGAAGCAGCCACTGATGCAGCGGTATGGCGGGTAGAATGAACTCTTATCCGTCTGCGAGGCTCCATGCCCGCCAACCTATAGCAGAGATCTATGCAGGAGGTGACCCACCTGCCTATCGTCCACTTGGCTGCAGGTCTGCCAGGTGCGGCTTCAGCGTAGGTGACAAACAGCTGCTGAACCTCTCCCCGAACTTCGGCCGTCCGCTCCTTGTAATAAGCGGATGCTCTTCTAGGGTCCAAAGTATGGAGCCTATATACGCCTCCGAGGTGTGACTGGGGTAGAACATCGCAGAGTCACACCTGGTTAAGGTGAAACTCCGACACCACCTTGGAAGGAATTTCGGGTGGAGGCAGGAGACAACAACCTTGTCCCAGTGGAAGACCACATAACGAGACTCAAGGGAAAGCGCCTGGAGCTCTCCCATCCTTCTGGCTGACGTGATCGCCACCAAGAAGGCGGTCTTCCACGACAGGTGAGAGATGTCACACCTGTGCATCGGTTCGAATGACTTGTCCATGAGCTTAGCCAATACCAGCAGTAGATCCTACAGAGGTGGAGGTTCTTGCACTGGAGGGGATATGTGATCAAGGCCTTTGAAAAAGCGCCCGACCACCTTCTCCTGCGCCACCGACTGCTTCCCGGCCCGCTCCTGGTAAGCAGAGATAGCTGCCAGGTGCACCTTAAGGGTCGTCGACCGAAGCCCTTGCAGAGAAAGGGACCACAGGTAGTCCAAAATGCTTGTCAAGGAACAGGAGGAAGGGTCCAGGCCCTTGCCCTGACACCAAATGGAAAATCTCTTCCATTTGAAGGCGTAGTATTTTCTGGTCGACTCCTTACGGGACGCCTCAACGACGTTGAGGACCTCGTCGGAAAGACCCAAGGCCTGGAACTCTAGCCACTCAGGAACCAGGCTGTCAAGTGCAGGGATTGAAGGTCCGGATGCAATACCTTCCCCTGATTGACTGAGATCAGGTCCGGGCAGGCTGGAAGCCGCCTCGGGAGCCTGAAGCTGAGACTGAGGAGATCTGGATACCAGAACTGGTGGGACCAGTCTGGGGCTACCAGAATCACCTGCGCCTTGTCCCTCCTCTCCTTGAGAAGCACCTTGTGGATCAAGGGAAATAGGGAAAGGCGTGAAGGGCAGGGGTCACGGCCTCGAGAAGGCATCCCACAGCGAGAGCCCTGCTGAGGAGCAGGCATGAAACAGTCTCAGCTGCATTCTCCTGGAGGCAAACAGGTCCACCTGGGCGTGCCCCAGTGGGAGAACAGATCTTGTACTACCTCGGCGCAGGACAGACTACTCGTGGGGCAGCCCCTATCCGGCTTAGGGCACGACCAGAGTGTTGGGAGGCTGCCACATGGATAGCAAGAGATACTCCTCCAGGTTGCGCACGAGTGACAAACGTCAGGAGAGCTTCCCTGCACAGAGGCATGGGCGTATCCGCCCTGGCGGTTTAGGTAGTACATGGTTGTGGTATTGTTCGTCTGGACCTGAACCACTTGACCCTGTAGAAACGGAGCGAAGGCGGTGAGGGCTAGGCGAACCGCTCGAAGCTCCAGCAGGTTGATGTGGCATCGGGACTCCCGAGCGGACCAGAGGCCATGCGCTCTGTGCTCCCCAGATGGGCACCCCAACCCATCAGAGAGGCATCGGTCGATGAGAGAGACCGTCGGCTGGGGCAGGCGAACAGGATGCCCTCCTGCAGATGGCTGGAATGGTCCACCACTGGAGGCTTCACATCCCTGGGTCACTGTCACTAGCTGATCCAGCGGATCGAAGTGCTGTGACCACTGGTTGGCCAGCCCCCATTGAAGGGGACGCATGTACCAGCGGGCCCAAAGGACCATGCTGGTGCAGGCCGCCATGAGGCCCAGGAGGCGCAGGAAGTCCCGGGCAGGGCGCAATTGCCCAACTTGAAATGACTGGGCAAAGGGGGAAAAGAACCTCGGCCCTGTCTGCCGGGAGCCGTGCTCTGGCTTGTAGAGAGTCGAGCTCTGCCCCGATGAATTGGATCATCTGCTTTGGCGCGAGTTCCGACTTGGCCTTGTTGATGAGGAGGCCAACCTGAGAGCAAACCTGGAGGGCCAGATCTCTGGACCGCTCCACCTCCGTTCTGGAGGGGGCTGCAATCAGCCAGTCGTCCAGATAGGGGTACACCCGGACCCTTCGGCACCGCAGGAATGCTGTCACCACTGCCATGCATTTGGTGAAGACCCTGGGAGCTAGGGGAAGGCCGAAGAGCATGGCCTGGAACTCGTAGAGGGATCCCTCTGCCCTGAGGCGGAGGAATCTCTGGTGAGACGGACGGATTGGGATGTGAAAGAACGCGTCCTGGAGGTCCAGAGAACAGAACCACGCGCCTCGTTCCAAGGATGGGATTACCTGAGCCAGAGTGACCATCCTGAAGGTCCGAGACCTTAGGAACCTGTCCAGGTCGTGAATGGGGCGCCAGCCCCCCCTCCGTTTTGGGACCAGGAAGTACCTGGACACAAACCCCGGGTCTGGAGGAGGATCCACCACCTTCCTGATCACCTCTTTTTGAGAAGCAGGGCAATATCGGCCCGGGAGGAAAGAGCTGTGGACCCGTAGCCCCGAGGCGACAGCTCAGAAGGGCAGGACCTGCTCGAACTCCAGGGGCAGGCCTTTCTACCACCTCCAACACCCAGCGGTCCGTGGTGATAGCGGACCAGGCAGAAAGGAAGTAGCGGAGCCGTCCCCCCATGGGGGGGGGACCCAGGCGACAGCCCTCAATCCGTCACTAGGCAGGCTTGGAGCAGGGACTGGCCGAGGGACCTGCTAGGAGTTTTCCTCCCTGCTTCCTATTAGAGGCAGCCGCAGGCTTGGCTTTGGGGTGCCAAGCGCGAGCCTGCTGGCCCTGGTGTTGGTGCTGTTGGGCCGGATGTGCCGCAGGCCCAGAAGGGCGAAAGGACTTATGTTGTTGTCGACGGCCCTTGTCCTTCTAGGCGGAGGTGATAGAGTCCAGAGTGGCATTGGACTTCTCGATCCGCTGGAGGTGACCTTCCACTCAAGGGCCGAAGAAGTCAGTCCCCAGGAAAGGAACATCCGCTAGTTTATGCTGGGTATCCGCCGTGAAGATGGATATCCTCAGCCATGCTCTGCGGCGCATGGCCACTGCGGCCGCAACTGATCTGGCACAGGAGTCTCCAATGTCCAGAGCCGTTTGGAGCTGCTGTTTTGCCACTGCCCTTCCCTCGTCCCGTACCTGCTTGACCATGGTATGCAGATCGGCCGGGAGATGAGGGATCACCTCATCCAGGGAGCCCATGAGGGCGTGGGAGAAGTGTGCCATCAGCACGGCCAAGCTGGCCTGGCAGAGCCCAAGGGAGGACGCAGGCGTACACCCTTGCCGGCATAGTCCAGCTTTTGGACTCCTTGTTGGGGCTTATCCACATCCCTACGTTCCCGGAGCGCTGGAAGCCTTCTCGGTGACCACCCCCTCGGCGGAGGGTGTGTTCAAACGGACAAAGAGCCGGTAGGGACCGCATACTTCCTGGCCGAAGGCGCAGGACAGGAAGCAGGCTGCTGCCAGAGCTCCAACGCTGGGCCAACAATGGCTTCTGCCACCGGAAAGGCCTCTGTGGGTGAATCCCCTCGGTCCAGTATCTCCGTTAGGGGATACCTGGCCCGCTTGGATACGGGCTCGAACTGCATACTGGTAGACTCCGAGATGAGCCGAAGCAGACCCATGAAGGACGATGGGCTTTCGTCCATCGACTGGCCCCCGGAGGACTCCACGTCAATGGGCCTGGAGAACAGGGAGGAGTCGTCGTTGGACTCTGAGGAGTCCGTGAAGAGCTGCCTGGGGCCTTAGCCACCCTCCACCTGCCGAGGATGGTCGGGAGTGAGGGTGATCGACAACCTGTGGGGCAGGCCCTGACCCGACCGAGAGTCCTTGGTCGATGCCCCTGATTTCGGTTGTGGAGGCGGAGGTTCCACCACAATCGGTGGGGCAGCTGGTTTCGGCCAAACAACTGGCCCAGGCTTGGGCACCTCGACTACAGCGAGGGGTTGTTTGGCACGTCAGGTGACAACCACTTGATGGCGGGGAAGGCGACTGCATCCGCTGGTTCCGGACAGAAGTAACTGCTGCCACAGTAGGTCCTCGTGGCGTCGGCGCAATTTGTGCGAAGCCTCTCCTCTTCCGAGGAGGAAGAGGAGACGGCGGCGGCCCGAGACCCCGATGTCAGCTGGATCGGCTGGACCGAGACGATGTCAGAGACAGAGATCCTTGGTGTTTCGGAGGATGGGTCTGGGAAGGGGCGAGGGACACCCACTCTTCCCTCTGCTCGGAAACCTTGACCAGGGACTCCAGCACCGGAGGCGCAGGCAAGTCCTCAGTCTCCACCGGGGGAACCGGTGAAGAAGGGTTGTTGGCTTCACCAGTCGACAGCCCGTCCGACGGGTCGAGAAAAATCTCGACCGCGTCAAAGGGTGTCTCGGCCGGCTGACCTGGCGGGGGACACCGTGAAGCCAGCAATTGCTTCGTAACCTTGACCCAGTCAGTGTCAACTGTCTGGGGAAAGGGACCTCCCGCCTCCCACCGAACACCGACGGTGGGACTTACCTTCGAGTCCATCTTTTCGCATCGAGAAGAATGTCCCGATGGCCCCACTCCCTTAGTGGAAAAGGGTTGGCAAAGCTCCTCAAAAGAAGCTGAGTAGGAGGCACCCAGAGGCGAGGATAAATGCTGCGACCGAGAAGAGGATGATGCGGCCTGTGCCGCTTCCTCCTCGAGGGCGATCATCTGCTCAAGTTGCTCGCCCGGAGCCAGCCACCGCAGTAACCGCTAGCGAGACCTCGCCCGACTTCATCGCGCCCAAGCTGTAACCGGGCAGTGCAGGTCTTCCTGGACGTTGGCCAGCTGAGCGGCATAACTCACAGGCCTGCGGGTCATGGTCTAGGCCGAGGCAGTAGATGCACATGGAGTGCGGATCCGTCCTGGACATTTTCTGCCCACATGGGCACCACCGAAATCTGGGAGTCGACTTGTCCATCGCAGCCGCGAGGGAGTAATTTGACCGAAGTCTTGAAAATTTGAGAATAAGTTTCGGGCGAACCGAAGAATTAGGATCCGGTCTACACAGAGCGTTAAGGAGGGAACCTGAGCTTCCAAGCGGTAAGGAAGATCTGGTCATGGGGTGGAGCCGAGTTTTACCACCCGGTGGTGGGAGGAGCAACTTGAAGACCTTCTGGCAAGATTTAAAGTGGCAAGGAACCTGCCAGACAGTGTGGATGAACAACATATCCATGTCCCTAGAACACTCTTCGCCCCCACCGGTCAAACTGTAGGGAATCTGAGTCCGGTGGACGGTCGTGCGCCAGGCGGCGGCGCCGCCCGGAGGGAGTTTCTAGGTATGCCAATCCCGAAGGCAGGTTGGGCAGAGCACCTAGAGACTCAAATGGGGCACAATACCTTCTGCAGTCTGCCGGGGCTGGAGAAGGGGCGGCTGGCGACTGCCAGGAGCGGATAGACGCCTCCTGGAAGGGAATAGGCCAGTACAGTATCACCAAATGCTGGGCACTGAATTCACTGAAGAATTTACGCGTCTGCCGTTCGGTATTGTCTCGCCTAACAAGAGAGATTCGAAGATCCCTCACCATCCTCGAAAGGAATCGCGGATATTAGGTGAAATCAGCACTGGGGGAGAGATGAGGATGATGGAGAGCTCGAATGTCCAGAGGACTGCCGCGGCGGTGAGGATAGGCGAAACAGCCGCTCATGCATATATCCAACGTATATGGTGAAGGCGGCCGCAGAGCCTCTGAATGTCTCCCAGGATAACGGGCCCGTAGGACCGACATGGCCTGGGAGGGGGGGGGTGGCTGCAGAGGAATGGGAGAGGGGCACCTACGGCGAGGCAACTGTCCTCTGCTGAGGCTCTGAAATCCGGAAAACGGAGCCCAAGCTGGCTGGATCCCGGATAACAAACCAGGTTGCAGAACGGAACCCTGGGGATGCGAAGCCTGGAAGAGCCTAGTAGGAGATCCTCCCCTGTGACGAACCTGGGGCTGCAGGGGCCAGAAGGGCAGCCCACAGTATCGCCACCAGAAGGGTCCCTGGAACTCGAGAGGGAAAGGCTGGGCCCGGTGCTACGGCTCCTACCTGCTCCCCGAGGGGTGGCGGGTGAAGACCGAGGTGCCTCAAACCGGTCTCTCAACCCCCCGGACTCCGGGAACACCCTCCTCCTCGACCCCAGTGACACCCCACCCTGAGGAGGTGCAGCAGCACCGGGATCGGCAGCTGCTACAACCCCCTCAGAAGGAACAGCCCCACCATCCCTCTCCAGGGACCCCAGACCACCCCCAGCCTGGGAGGCCTCAGGAGAGGACAGAGGAATAGGCACGTTGGGCCGCCTAGCACCTCATCTCACCGGAGACCCTGACTCCGAAGAGTCAGGGTGCCAGGACAGGTCCACATTTGAAACATCCTCCCCCGAGGAGAAAGAGACAAGCTGGACCACAATAATGGCCACCCGGGGGGGGGGGGGTCTCCAGTGAAACAGCACCGCGAATGGCGCCGGTGCCAGCACCGCACGATCCTGGACTACCCGCAACACCTAAGCCCGGCCCCGACTCCCCAACGGCGCTGGTCAGACCCGCAGCACCGCAGGGACCCGACTCAGCACCGCTAGAAGAGCCGACTGGGCCCACGGCGCCACCCGCGAGCAGCACTGGGATCTGAAACTGCACCAGAAGGCGCCAGAGGTCCCCGATGCTGGGCCCAGCAGACCTGGGCCTCGACACTGGAGGAGCCTGCACCTCCCGATGAGGTGACTGCTGAGCGGTGTCTCCACAGCGGCCCCAGAGACCGCGGCGTTCCTCCAACACCGCGAAAGAGGCCTCCTCTTTGGCAAGAGAAGATGAGGAGGCCTCCTCCTCTCCAGACCGTATAGGCCTGAGAGGGGAACCCGAGGAAGGGGCTAGAGAGCTTACCTGGGAATCCCTGGAGCGGCGCTGTCCCCCGAAAGTTGGCGAAGCCTTGCCGATCTTGAACGCACGGACTTCCAGGACGCGACGGTCCATCGAGAAACAGGCGTCGCATGCATCCATATCATGGTTGGGTCCCAGGCAACGAAGGCAAACATCATGCCGGTCCGTGACGGAAAAATGCCGGCAACAGGAGCACCGACACATAGGGGCGCAGCCCACCTTAGACTTGCTTTTGCCCCCAACTTGACATGATGTGAAACAATTAAGGCAAAAAACAGCACAGCTCTCTGCATCGTCGAATAATAGAGAAAAAACAGAACGGTCTTACCAGTGACTACTTCCGGGAGAAAAATGCAGGATGAAGGAGAAATCTGAAGACGGCATCGACAACGACAACTAGGCCTAGTGGCGTACTATTAACTTTTATCGCGCAGCAGGTGCAGCCTCAACAGCGGGAGAAACACAACTGAGATGGAGGAGAAGTCTGCGGCACCTAACGGCCGCCCCTTGCGCATGACAGTGCATCGCTCACGTGGGCGGCGCCACTGGAGCAGACTACAAAGAAAATCTCCCGTAGCGGGTACACGCCTCTGGCACTAACCCAAGCAGTAATGAATGGCGAAGACTGACAAAAGGAAGATCTGGGGATTCGGGGACTGCCCTCTTTGTCGATGCCTGGCGTCGTAGGTGAGGGACCCGCTGGATACTGCTAGCTAGAAAATTTCTGTGGGTCCTGGCGCCAGCTTCAGTCTAAAGGTGTAACCTGCTGCAAGAGCTGTTTCTCAGTAAGATCATCCGCCACAGTCAACTGCCCGTAAAACCCTGGCAGATACCAGAAACAAACCTGTGCCGTCCTTCCTGGGTATCCTGTCCTTCACTAACATCTCATCACAGTGAGTGGATACAGACAGGCGTGTATACAGCTCCAACACAAAGCAGAAAGATATTTTTCCATAATGTCCAAGGGAGAATCCTCTGCTGAAGTCTTTAAAAGCAGAGGAATACTGCTACTAATAACAGTGAAATTCCTCAATATGGATCAAAAAGACCAAGCATCCATGTAATCACCTTGTTCTGTACATGCATGAGTATCAAAGGCCTGGGACCAAGTCTATACCACTCAGCTGGATAAGAAGGCTTTAAAACAGGGACACACACACAGTAGGAATATCTGCCCACTGTCTAGTACCTCATTATAAAGTGACAATTTAACATACCTCTAGTCTTTCAGCTACAGAATCTCTCCCAAAGGAAGGCCAACAGTAGTATCTGGTATCGACACACAGGGCATGAAGTAGTTAATGACGCACAAAACGTTTGCAGGGGTGAAACCCTCCAAAGATACAGAATTCATTTCATAGGCCCAAACTCCAGTACAGGAGAACAAGGACTTCACTCTAGTGAAAGTTGCAAAAATACAGCTATGGCCAAACAACAAAAGACATTCTGTACAGAAGGAAGGTTCTCTTGGAGGCAAGTTTTCTTGTATAAAAACAGGAACCTCAGAAGCCTCATGGAGACAGCCTGTTTAGACTCAAGAGACTCGCTGCAGAGTAAAGCGAGGCACTCTCCTGGGTCACATCCAGCTTTCCTCTGCACCCAAATTAGTGTGTACACACACACACACACACACACACACACACCAGAGTAGATACCCCACCAGAGGAGTCAGTCTTAGTACAGACCATTAGGGGCTCCCTATACAGCACAGGCTGAGCCGGACTGAGCAGCTCTTGCACATACACAGTATCCTGTGCTGGCGCATGTGTTCGGACTCCATACAGAACACTTTGGGCAGGAAGAACTGATCGTAGCAACTTCTGCTGGAAAGGTTTTTGGTTTTAGAGGTAAAAAAGAAACTATATCAATAACAGAGAACATCCCAAAGATAAGGACACAATACACAATTGTGATTTGGTTGTTATTCCCAGCTAAATATATTGGGAAAAAAACAGAAAGGATTCTGTATCTTTGTTCCAACTCCACAGTTAAGCATTTATATTCATTTACATAGACTTTCAAAACAACAGTTCTAATACTCATGAGGTCTGCCCTTCACCTTGTTTCTTCTGCCTCAATAGAGAACTAGTCAGGAAAGGGCTCCCAGCATATCGTGTTTAGGCCTCATTCCTGCACAGAACAGAAAATACACTCACCATGAGAACATCTTCTCTTATAATGGATTAGAATGCTCAATCAAAATTAGCATCATCGCCGCAAGGTGCATGCTGCACTTCAACTTGGAATGTTTTGTAAAGATGCTCTCACTGTGCCAGCTCTCATTTCCCCTAGCATTCCAAAGGTCGATCTTTGAGTGAAGACGCCAGAAGACACGAGGTTTAATTTGAAAAAATATTCCAATTATGGTAGTAAAATTCCAAGTATAAAAGGTTTTAGAAACAGACAATGGAGGCAGAAAAAGACCAGCGGTCCATCCAGTCTGCCCAAGTTCCGTATAATTCCTGGAACCTACTGTTCCCCCAGGGTACTAACCCTCCCCATCACCTCTCTCGTCTCCTCCCTGGTCCTGTCGCCCTGGTAACCACTACTCCCTTCATTATGTCCAAGCCCTGCTAGAATCCCTTGACTAGCTTTCACACCCACCACCTCAGCTGACAGACTGTTCCAAGGTCCCACTACCCTTTCCGTAAAGTACTGTAGTACTTCCTCACATCCCTCCTGAAGCTACCTCCTATTAATTTCCATTCATGTCCACGTGACTGCAAAATGGTATTCAAGCTAAATAGTTCTCCGCAGTTCACTCTGTCAATTCCTTCAAGGAACTTGAAGGTCTCTATCATATCTCCCCTCTCCCTTCTGGTCTCCAGTGAGTACATATTTAGTGCCTTGAGGCGCTCCTTATAGGATCTTGCCTGCTGGCCCTGAATCATTTTTGTTACTCTGTGCTGCACGGTCTTCAACCTATCCTTATCCTTTCTGAGTTGAGGACTCCACAACTGGCTGCAGTATTCTAGGTGCTGACCTGCAAGAAGGATTTGTAGAGGAAGTATATGAAATTAGTATTCACTGTAATTCTTGATCTTCTAGCTATCTTCACCATTCATTACTGGTGGGGTATCAGCTGGAGTGCCAGACCCATAGGGCTTTAAGCTTTTCTTAGGAGGGGCGGCATAGGCGATAAGCGTCGCCTTGAGGCCTATCGTACTATGTGGCACTTGTGGGTTGGCCAGTAACCGATGCCGGCCTCAACCTCCTCAGTTTTGCTTTCTGAGAGGAAACAAGGTAGAGAGAAAAAAAGGAGGGTGGGGCAAGGAGCCCAAGGGACAGACAAAGGAAAGGATATAAACTGAAACTCTAAAGCCAATCAAAGAAGGAGATGGTAGGTATACTAGGGTGTTCCTGGGCAGAGGAGACCCCAACCACTGGGCAGGCCAAGAGGCAGAAAATACAGGTTACTCACCTGTAACAGGAGTTCTAGGAATGGTATATGTTGTTCATCCACACTCATTGGCAGGTATCCTTGCGCTTTAAATCTTGCGGAAGGTCTTCAAGCTTGCTCCTCCCACCCACCGGGTGGTATAACTCGGCTCCGCCCCATGGCCATGATCTGGCCGCTGGAAGCTCAGGTTGTGCGTCGAGCCGGGAGGTCGGGTGGGTGGGTGGCGGATGAACAACATATACCATTCCTAGAACTCCTGTTACAGGTGAGTAACCTGTATTTCTAGGGACATGGATATGTTGTTCATCCACACTCATTGGCAGACTCTAGCAGTTCTCCGGAGGAGGAGGCAAGACGACACCCCAATACTTACTTGGGAAAGAGACTGGAGAACCGAGGCCCCAAAACCAGCATCCGGCGTGACTCAAGGTCGATGTGGTGAGTGGGTAATGAAGGTGTTTGCTGACTTCCAGGTAGCAGCCCTGCAGATTTCCTGGATAGGGGCGTCCCTGGAAGCAGCCACCGTTGCAGCAGTATGGCGGGTAGAATGAGCTCTTATCCTCTGGGAGGCTCCATGCCCGCCAACTTATACTGAGATCTATGCAGGAGGTTACCCACCTGCTTATCGTCCGCTTGGCTGCAGGTCTGCAGATGCGGCTTCAGCGTGAGTGACAAACAGCTGGCGAACCTCTCCCAATTTCAGCCGTGCGCTCCTTATAATAAGCGGCGGCCTTCCCCAAGGTCAGAGTATGGAGCCTATATTGACCTCCGAGGGTGTGATTGGGGTAGAACACCGGCAGAGTCAACACCTGGTTAAGGTGAAACTCCGACACCACCTTGGAAGGAATTTCGGTGGGCGCGAGGACAACCTGTCCTTGTGGAAGACCAGGTAAGGAGACGATGGAAAGCGCCTGGAGCTCTCCATCCTTCTGGCTGACGTGATAGCCACCAAGAAGGCGGTCTTCCACGACAGGTGAGAGAGAGCACCTGCATAGGTTCAATATTGCCCAATGAGCTTTGCCAGTACCAGCAGTAGATCCCACGGAGGTGGGGGTTCCCGCACTGGAGGAAATGTGATCAAGGCCTTTGAAAAGCAGACCACCTTCCTCCTGCTACCGACTGCTTCCCGGCCCGCGCCAGTAGCAGAGATGGCCTTCAGGTGCACCCTTAGGTCGTCGACCTAAGCCCTTGACTAGAAAGGGACCATAAATAGTCCAAGATGCTTGCCAAGGAACAGGAGGAAGGGTCCAAGCCCTTGTTCGACACCAAATGGAAAACCTTTTCCATTTGAAGGCATAACATTTTCTGGTCGACTCCTTACGGGACGCCTCAACTACATTGAGGACCTCGTCGGAAAAGACCCAAGGCCTGGAACTCTAGCAGCTCCAGGAACCAGGCCGTCAGGTGCAGGGATTGAAGGTCCGGATGGAACACCTTCCCTGATTGACTGAGAAGCAGGTCGGCGAGCTGGAAGCTGCGCATGAGTCCTGGAGCTGAGACTGAGGAGATCTGGGTACCAGGAACTGGCGAGCCAGTCTGGGGCTATCAGAATCACCTCGCCTTGTCCCTCCTCGCCTTGAGAAGCACCTTGTGGATCAAGGAAATGTGGGAAAGGCGTAAAGGCCGAGGTCCACTGCCTCAGAAGGCATCCCCTGCAGCGAGCCTGCTGAGGCGGCATGGAACAGACTCAACCAGCGTTCCTGGAGGCAAACAGGTCCACCTGAGGTGTGCCCAAAGGGAGAACAGATGCTACTACCTCCGGCAGGAGAGACCACTCGTGGGATGCAGCCCCTATCCGGCTCAGGGCATCGGCCAGGGTGTTGGGAGGCTCCTGCCACGTGAATGGCTAGGAGATCCGCCTCCAGGCTGCGCCACGGAGTGACCAAATCGGAGAGCTTCCTTGCATAGAAGCATGAGCGCGTCCCGCCCTGGCGGTTTAGATAGTACATGGTCGTGGTATTGTCGGTCTGGACTCGGACCACTTGACCCCGGAGGAACGGAGCAAAGGCGGTGAGAGCTAGGCGGACCGCTCGGAGCTCCAGCAGGTTGATGTGGCATCGGGACTCCCGCGGGGACCAGAGGCCATGAGCCAGTGTTCCCCAGATGGGCACCCCAACCCATCAGAGAGGCATGAGTCCGATAGAGACCGTCGGCTTCAGGGCGGACGAGCAGGATGCCCTCCTGCAAATGATCTGGAGCGGTCCACCACTGGAGGCGTTCCACATGCCTGTGTCACTGACACAAGCTGGTCCAAGGGATGCTGGCGTTGTGATCACTGGCTGGCCAGTCCCACTGAAGGGACACATGTTCCAGCAGGGCCCAGCGGACCACTGGTGCAGGCCGCCATGAGACCCAGGTGCAGGAGAGTCCCGGGCAGAAGGGCTGGTGCCCAACCAGAAACGATCGGCAAAGGAGAAAGAACCTCGGGCCTGTCCGCCGGGAGCCGCGGCTCTGGCTCGAAGAGAGTCGAGCGCGCCTCGATGAACAGAATCACCTGCTTCGGCTCGAGTTCTGACTTGGCCTCGTTGACAAGGAGGCCCAGTTGAGAGCAGACCTGGAGGGCCAGATCTCTGGACCACTCCGCCTCCTTCCTGGAGGGAGCTGCTATCAGCCAGTCGTCCAGGCAAGGTACACCGGACCCCTCAGCGCATGCAGGAATGCTGTCACCACTGCCATGCATTTGGTGAAGACCCTGGGAGCTGGAGACAAGCCGAAGGGCATGGCTTGAACTCGAGGATCCTTCCTCGAGGCGAAGGAATCTCTGGTGAGACGGACGGATAGGGACTGAAAAACACGTCCTGCAAGTCCAGAGAGCAGAACCACACACGTTCAAGGATGGAATTATCTGAGCCAGAGTGACCATCCTGAAGGTTCGAGACCTTAGGAACTGTTTAGGTCGTGTGGAGCAGAGAATGGAGGGCCCCCGTCGTTCGGAACCAGGAAGTACCTGGACACAAACCCTGGGTCTGAAGGAGGGTCCACCACCTCTCTACCACCTCCTTCTGGAGGAGGAGGCGATGTCGGCTCGACGAGCCGCCAGTGAGGCTGGGGATCCCGAAGCCCCGAGGCGGCAGCTCTGAAGGGTGGTGCCTGCTCGAATTCCAGAGGCAGGCCTCTTCCCACCACCTCAAGACCCACCTGTCCGTGGTAACAGCGGACCAGGCGGAGCAGTGCGGGCCGTCCCCACGGGGGACCCGGGGAGTAAGTGTGACGGGAATGGGCGACACCCCTCAGCCCGTCACTGGGCAGGCTTGGAGGAGGACCCGGCCGAAGGGACCTCCTGGGCCCTTCCTCCTGCCTCCTGTTAGGAAGCCGGCGCTTGGGTTTGGGATACCAAGGCGAGCCTCCTGGCCCTGGCGTTCCCTGGGCAGGCAGGCACAGAGGGACAGAAAGGAGCTTAGGCTGTAGTTCTTGACCTTGTCCTTCTGGCGAGAAGAGACCGAGTCCAAGGTAGCATTGGACTTCTCGATCCTCTGCAGGTGACCTTCCACCCCAGGGCCGAAGAGGTCCAGTCCCCAAGGAACATCCGCCAACTTGTGCTGGGTATCCGAGTAAAGGTGGATATCCTCAGCTAAGCCACCGACGCATAGCCACTGCGCCGCCACCCGATCTGGCACATGAGTCCCTATATCCAAAGCAGTCTGGAGCTGCTGTTTGGCCACTACCCTGCCCTGGTCCCGCACCTGCTTAACTGTAGTCTGCAGATCGGCGGGAAGATGAGGATGACCTCATCCAGGAGCCCAACAGGGCATGAGAAAAAAATGTGCCATGAGACGGCCCAGAGACTGGCCTGGACAGCGAGAGAGAGGGCCTTGGCGTAGAACTTTAAGCCCGACATAGTCCAATTTCTTGGACTCCTTGTCAGGAGGTTTGTCCACATCCCTAGCGTTGCCCGGCCGCGGCGCTGTCGGTAACCAACCCCTCAGCAGAGGGTGTTCAACCGGACAAGGAACGGTAGGGACCGCATACTTCCTAGCCATCCTGGCCGGCGCAGGGCAGGAAGCAGGCGCTGCCAAAGCTCCAGTGCGGACCCACTATGGCCTCGGCCACGGAAGGCCTCCGTCGGAGAATCCCCTCGGTCCAGAATCTCCGTGAGGGGATACCTGGCCCGTTTGGAAACGGGTTCGAGCTCCATCCGGTGGACTCCGAGATGAGCGAAGCATGATCCTAGGAAAGGACGACGGGCTATCGTCCATTGACTGACCTCCTGAAGACTCCAAGTCCAGTGGCTGGAGAAAAGGAGGAATCATCTTGGGACTCGGAAGAGTCCTCGAAAACTGCCTCTGGCCTGAGCCACCTTCACCTGCGAGGTCGGTCGGGAGTGAGGGGTAACTGACAACGATGGGGTAGACCCTTGCGACCGAGAATCCTTGGTCGGGCCCCAGTGGTGGCTGTGGAGGCGGAGGTTCCACAGGCCGATCGTGGAGCAGCTGGTTTTGGCCGAACAACCCGACCTGGGTATAGGCTCCTCCGGATAAGTGGGGTTGTGTCGACCGCTCGGTGACAGCCACTAATGGCGGGGAAGGCGGCAGGGTGGCTTACTCTCGGCCAGGAGAAGCTGTTGCAACATAAGGTCCTCGTGCGATACCGGCGTAATTTACGCCAAGCCTCCCCTCATCCGGGAGGAGGGCGAGGACAGGGCAGCGGCGGCCGCTTACAGGATGCCCGGACCGAGACCGCCTATGGCGGTGGGATCGGCTGGACATGAAGAGGTCAGACCGAAGTCCCGGAATTTCAGTCCGGTGCGGGGAGGTGTCGGCGGAACCCGGCACTCCCGCTTCAGCTCGGATGGTCCATCCGAGGGCTCCGGAGGAACGGAGGCTGGGCGAGCCACGGATCCTCAACTCCTCCCGGGGAACCGGAGGAGGGAATCTCGGCTGCTAAAGGCGACAGCCCGTCAATGGGTGAGAAAAATCTCGACTTCATCGGTGGAGTCTCGGTCAACTGACCTGGCAGGGGACACCGTGAGGCCAGTGGCCGAGCCAGTGATCGAGCGAAGCCGACAGTCGGCCGGCCCGGGAGAGGACCTTTCCCGCTCCCAAGCGTGACGGAGAGGCTTACCGTCCTCTTTTTGGACCGAGAATAAGGTCCACATGAGCGTGAGGCCCTTCTTTAGTGGAGAGGGACAGACAAAGCTCCTTAAAGAAGCCGTGTAAGAAGAGCCCAGAGAGAGTGGGATAAATGCAGTGGCCGAGGAAGATCTGAGCCAGCGCCGCCTCCTCCGAGAGGCGACCATCCGCTCCGAGGCTGATCCCGCCAGTCCCGCCACCCTTGGACACACAGCCAACCCGGACCTCCTTGGACTTCACGGAGGAAAGCGCTTCTCGGGGCGGCCAGTTGCAATCGGGCATGCGGCTTCTTCAGGGCGTGGGCCGAGAAAGATGAGCACAGTCGCCAAGCCTGCGGGTCGTGCTCAAGGCCTAAGCAGTAGACACTGCGTGGAGTGTGGATCCGTCAGACACCTTCTGCCCATGGGCATCTCAAATCCGAGGTCGATTTGTCCATCGCAGCCACGAGGGATGAAGACTGAAGTCTTTTTCGCAAAATTTATTTTTAAATCCATAAGCGGAGAAATAGGAACCAGTCTCAAGCGCCAGAGGCGTTAAGGAGGGGAACCTGAGCTTCAAAGCGGTAAGGAGATCTGGCGTCATGGGCGAGCCGAGGTTATACCACCGGGTGGGTGGGAGGAGCAAGCTCGAAGACCTTCCGGCAAGATTTAAAGCGGCAAGGATACCTGCCAATGAGTGTGGATGAACAACATATCCATGTCCCTAGAAAGAAAAAATTACTCACCTTTGTAATTGTGTTTCTTCTAATGGAGTCTTGCTGTATTCTGACATATTCAGTTAGCCTCAGCACTTGAACTGCCCCCGAGACGAAGGAGTTAACTCTATGCAGAAGCATAGAACACTGAGCTCGAGCTCGGATTTCAAACCTCTGTCTGTGGTGCTTCAGAGTGTAACCATTAGATTCTTACGAGCAACTAACTACACCCCTGGTGTGGAAATTGCAAACAAATAAACCAACAGGCAAATACTTGGGTCCCAAAAGACTGAAGTTGAGAACCCAAGATAAAAAAAAACCAAACAAAAAAAAAAAACAGGTAGTGAACATGATACATAATATATAAATTTAAAACAGATCAACAACAACCACCCCACCCTAAACAGGAGGGGTGTAAGGTACACCCCTGAGGTGCAACACTGTACCTGCCAGCCCATACCCCAAAAACTAGGTTCTGAGGAGGGAGGCGGTGGAAAGAGAATACAGAAAGACTCCATTAGAAGAAGAAATTAAGGTGAGTAATTTTTTTCTTCAAACATGAAAATCTTGCTGTATTCTATTATAATATGAACTTTCAAGCAGTACACGCCATGAAGGAGGGTACAGCACCTATTTTGGGAAAAGGCTCTGCAATACCGCTGTACCAAACCTAGCATCACTCCTAGCCTGGATATCCAGAGAGTAATGCTTGGTGAATGTATGGACTGTTTTCCAAATGGCTGCTTTGCATGTCTCTAGCAACAGCCAGAGAAGCGGCTGTGCCCTAGTCTAGTGAGCCCTCAGGCCTGAGGGAGGTGTTTTACCTAGTTTGGTATAACAGAATTGTATATAAGCTATAATTCACCTGGCAATAGTTCTTTTAGTAGCAAGCCTACCTTTTCCCACTTCACCATAAGTGAGAAACAATTGAAGACCGTCATTTCTATGTGCCTTAGTATGCTTTACGTAATAGCCAAGTGCCATTTTAACATCTAAACCGTGAAACCGCCTTTCTCCTGAAGAGGAATGATCAGTGAAAAACACAGGAAAATACATGGACTGATTTAGATGGAAGTCTGAGACCACCTTGGGTAAGAGCCTCCTATTGGTTCTCGGGACAACCTTATTCCTATGGAGGGAGATAAAGTCAGGTTCAACTGACAGGGCCTGTAATTCACTAATCCGCCTGGCAGAAGTAATAGCTACCAGGAACACAGTTTTCCAGGTCAAGTACTTAAACTCAGCAGAAGCCAGAGGTTCAAAGGGTGGCTGCATAAGCTGAGCAATGCAGACATTCAGATCCCAAGCTGGAGTAAGCTCCCTAAAGGGAGGGTTGATATGAACCAGACCTTTGAAGAACTTACTGAAAACAGGATGCGATGCCAGGGAAGAGCCCTTCCCTGCTGACAGAAATGCAGAGACAGCTGCAAGATGAACTTTTAAAGTGGCTGGCCTAAGGCCTAAGCCATTAAGGTGAACCAGGTAATTAAGACTGCGGAAATACCCGCAGCATCCGGCAGAATATCCCTGTGTGAACACTAAATGCTGAATCTTTTCCATTTGGAGTTATACATTTTCCTGGTAGAAGGTTTCCGAGAACCCTTGAAGATGTCAAACTCCCTGAGAAAGATGCAGGCCTGCATGTTCTAACTCTTCAAGAGTCAGGCCTTGAGATTCAGAGACTGGAGATTGGGGTACCAGATCCTCCCTTGAGAGGAGGTTAAAAGATTGCATCTCTTGGGAAGAGACCGGGGAAGCGAGACTGCTAGGACAACAAATTAAATTTACGTAACTACCGTAATTCAGTCTTTCATGTATCTTCACCATTCATCACCTTTAGGTATAGTGGCCCCGGTCACTTGACCCCTGAGTGTCTCTCTTTTTTGTTTGGATGGGCAGAGTCACGACCATCGGCACTGCCCTCGAGGCCAAACTGCATGGTGCTCGTGGGTTGGCCGTTAAGTGTGGGCGACCCTGCCCTCCGCCAGTTCTGAGTCGCCATAGAGTAAGAAAAAGGTTGGGCGTGAGGGACAAGAGAGTCCAAGGCACAGATAAAGGAAAAGATATACAAACTAAAAGGAGAAATAAACGACTGAGAGGACAGAATAAAGCTGGAAATCTAAGTGGATTGGGAGGGGCCCCAATCTCTGGAAGCAGAAAAGGAGGGAGGATTAGGGAATTTAGAAGTAAGGATGCGAGGTTGGGGGGGGACATACCCTGGAACCTTGACCTGTCTCCAGCTTGTATAGGAACTGCAAAGGAGTATCCAGAAGGCTACACTGCCAGAATTCTAGGCACAGAATCACTGGCAATAACTCCAACATAAGCAGAATCTGCTATTCTGGAAGAAAAGACAGGATACAGGGAATACCCCCCCCCCCCAATCAAATTTTTGGCATAAAAAAACTAGTTTGTTAAATTGAGGTTGTGTCTAAAGGACAAGGAAATCAAAGGGAATTAAGGTAAAGTTGACGGGGAGAAGGGGAAAGAGGGCAACTACCAACCCCCACCCCGCAGGGGTAGAGCCGAGGCACTGAGTAAAGAGTGACCCCCATCCTGACCACTTTCCCCCTATAGAAAAACATCCCCCTATGTGCCCAAGGTCACCCCACTCCTGACCAACAGAAAGGAGGAGGGTGAAGAGGGCACAGAGATGGAGGGGGACCCAGAGACTGAGGCCCCAGGGGGATGGAGGGCGGGATTGTGATGAATGGTGAAGATGCACAGAAAAATCAAATTACGGTAGAGTGCAGTAATTTTCATATCTTATCTGTGTCAATCTTCACCATTAAGTCCTGCTAATTAGTCTTAAGCTCCCACCCCGAAGGGGGCCCTAACCCTAAAGTACTAAGTCCCTTAGCTCTCAGTGGGTAGGACACCAAGAGAGAACCTTCATGGGTCTGGAGAGGCCCGGGAGTGGGGAGAGCGAAACGGGGACTCCTTGGAAGGAGTAGGAAGTTGCCCCGACAGCCGCCACCTCACCCTATGGGAGAAAAGATTGGTTCTCTGGTAAAGGGAGGAAATCACCCTAGGCCGGGCTAAGGGTGACAACCGGGAAAGACGCAGCCATGCCATCCGCCTAGTGCAGATCGCTGTTCCTACGACCCTGGAAGCTACCTCGTTGGCATCGTAAAATGCCCTCGCTTGGTGCCTTGCTAGCTCCAGACCACGTGCAGAGTGCAATGACTTGTCTGGTTACCTCCGTATCACGCATTGCGGCTAGGAGTTGACCTAACCTGGACCGCAGGAACCTATCATAGGTAGCGTTGTGGGCCTGGTGTGCTGAAATAGAGAGCAACAACTGTGCCGAGTAGAAAGTCCTCCTACCCCAGAAGTCAAAATCCATAGAATCTTGATCTGGAGGCCTGTCACGGTGAGGGGCGCGAAGCCCATCAGAAGTGTCCAGCTGCGTCAATCCTGACTGAGGATGAGACATAGAACTTGGAGACTGGGGGGGGGGGGCCCACAATACCTCTGGTAGAGATCCCTAGGGGCTGGGACTCTGGAAAAGGGTCTCTGCCAGAAACCCAACGATGCCTCCCGAAAGGGAGCAGGCCAGGGGGGCATCACAAGGGTGTCCACACTGAAATCGCCTAAAAAGGCACGCGTCGAGTGCTCTGGATTGTGCTGCATGGGCGGGGTGATAGGCAGGTCCTCCAACATCCTCACGAGGAATCGCTGATACTCTGCAAGATCAGCAGTTGGGGAGATGTGGACAGACTGTCCTCTCCTCCATGGAGAGTCAGAGGACCTCAAGAGTTCAGAAGTTGGCTGCTCAGGGGGAGGTTAAAAAACCTGTCTGTCCACAGCCCTGACATAAGAGGGAAATTGAGCAGCCATAGCTTTGAACTGCTCCCAGGAGAGAGGGTTGCTAGGCCCAAGAATACCTGGGAGAGCAGGTGGCAGAGGAGGGGGGACAGAGCCGACAACAGCAATTGGCCGTCCTCTGCCTGGGCCAGAGAGCACACCTGTTGCCCCAAGAGAAGGAGCAGCTCCGGAAAACTCACAGCCGAGAGCTGGTCAATCATACTAGAACTGCCTAGGCTGCGCACTGAAGAATCCCCCCTGTGAGGTGACTGGGGCTGTGAGAGTCGAAAAGGACGGTCCCCTACCTCCAGAAACAGGGCCCTCTTGAGGAAACCGAAAAAGAAGGGCAGAGATCCGCACTACGACTCCTTCCGGAACCCAGGTGGGTCCCAGAAAAGGGTCGCCGTGTCAAATCCCTAACCCTCGACCCCTTGGAGTCCAAAAGAGCCATTCTCCTTGAAAAAAAAGCCAGCCTAGGCAGCTGGCAGCCCTAGTCAGTCCCCGGAGGGACTATCCAGTGAGCAGCACCCTCCCCTCCTGTGGGTGCTCTGAAAGTTGGGCGATCCAGGCACACCACCTGAGGGGTCAGAAAACCCTCTGAGGCCAGGTTGCAGGGCAATGGTGGCCTGCACCACTGCCTGCTGGACATAACCCCTGACCCTGGAGCCAGGGGCCACTGTCAGCACCTCAGAGAGGGTCTGGCTCCGGCCTGTCGAGGACACTACCAAGGTGTCCATGTGAGCAGCCAACTCCAAAGAATCAGACTGCATATCTGACTAAGAGTCCGATTCCACCTCTGAGGAGGTGGAGACTGAAGTCCTGTGCCAGACAGTACATGGACGCCCGCTGCCATCCCGACTGAATGGGGCACCAGAACGAGGGACTGCACCAGAGTCGGTGCCGAAGCCTTCAAGCGCACCACGAGCGGCGCGAAGAAGACATGGCGCCGAGGACGGCAGCAGTATCGGAGCCGAGACCTGTCACGGTACCGCAAGTGGCGCCAATGACGGCCCCGACTGCACTCTCGGTGCCGCAGATGGCGCCACAAGCGGCACCAGAGCTGGACACAACACCATGCTCTACCATGGCGCCACGGTGAGAAACAGACAAGGACGGTGCCATAGAGCCTCCCACGGCGCGGTCAGCACCATCAGCGCCAGAGACGGCACCAAGCGACAGACCGGAGCAGACGACGGCGCCATCAGGCCCACGGCGCCACAAACAGCACCGAGGCCCAAGACGGCACCGATAGACAGCATCGAGGATGGCACAAACCCAGGCTTCCCAGCCCGAGGAGACGACACCCGGGTAGCCTTCAACCTAGAAGGGTGCTAAGGGCAGGAGCCCCCTGAGACGGGACGGACTGGCCTCCTGCACCATCGGAAGGGCTTCTGCAATGGTACATAACAGCAAAAGCCTCTGCTTTCCATATAGAACCAGAAGGGACCCGGAGGAAAGGCAGAGGACCGTGGCTTGGCCCGGCAGTGCATGCCGTCCCCGAAAGTCAGGCTCGTCCACTTTCCATGCGGCGTTCGATGACTGGTCCCATGTGGAGAAGCAGGCGATCACCACCGAATCCATGTCGCGGTAGCAGGCCAAGACACCTACGCAACCGTCATGCTGGTCGGTGACTGAGTACTTATGGCCGCACGGGCACAGACGCATAGGTGGCCGTCCCATTTTCAAAGTTTTCTTGCCCCCCCCTCCCCGACAGAGACATGACCTACAGAAACAACAACCAAAAACAAGACTCAATGTCACTAAAAGAAGAAAAGGAACAGTATTACCAGGTGACGTTGCGTGGTGGCGGACAACGGAACCAGCAGGAACATTCAAAAGCGGTGTCGAGAACACAGATAAGGGAGCCGAAGGCTTCAGATGAGCAGCACGCCTCTTGCTATTAGAACTTCCACGAGGTGACACCTCTACAGTGGGAGACGAAGAACTGGTGGGAGGGTGGGGGTCGACCACACAGTGGCCAACCCGCACGCGCTACACAGTGCGTCGGCCTCGAGGGTGGTGCCGATGGTGCATCGACTCTGCCCATCCAAAAAAAAAGAGTGCTCCCGCAGGGTCGTGACCTCTGGCCACTATAACCAAAGGTGATGAATGGTGAACACTGACACAGATAAGATCAGAGGATACCAAGGTTGCTTGGCCCAGTCTGGAACAACTAGAATCACTGTGCAGGGTTGTGACCTGATCTTTATTAGAACCCTGAACAACAGGGGGAGAGGGAGGAAAGGTATAAAGGAACTTGCCTTCCCAATTCAATATCAGAGCATCCAGGGGGACAGTCCCAGGACTGGAGGTCTGCAGCAGAATTGGGGAAGTTGATTGTCTGGGGCTGCGAAGAGATCTATCTCCAGAGTGCCCCACCTGGTGAAGATTACTTTCAGAATGAGAGGATCCAAGGTCCATTCGTGATGGCCCTGGGAGATTCTGCTCAGAGCATCTGCTAGAACACTGTCATTCCCTGGGAGGTGGACTACTATTAGGGAAGTTTGTAGGGAGTAGGCCAGAGACCATACTCTCATGGCCTCCGTGCACAAGGCCTTAGACAGAGTGCCCCCTTGCTTGTTGATGTACCACATGGTGGTGGTGCCCGTCATGACGTGAACCACCTCGTTCCTTACAGAGTCCGAGAAAAACTGAAGGGCCAAGAATACTGCCCTGAGTTCCAGAAGATTGGTATGAAAGAGAGACTCTGCTGGGGACCAGACCCTTTGTGCTGTAAGGGCTCCCAGGTGGGCTCTTCAGCTCAGGAGAGGAGTATCTGTGATCAGGACCACTGAAGGACTTTGCCTAAGAAATGGGACACCTTGCCTGAGATTGTCTTGGTCCAGCCACCACTGGAGAGCTTGGATCAGAATCTGAGTCACTGGAATCAGCTTGGTAAGTGAATCTTTCTTCTGAGACCAAGAGGACCTTAGGTGAAACTGAATGTCCCTCATTTGGAACCTGGCCCTTTGCACCACTGCAGTGGAAGATGCCATGTGGCCCAAGAGCTGAAGAAAATGTCTTGCTGGACGAGAAACCAGAGGATGAAAAGAGAAAAGCTACATCTGTAAGGGCCTGAACTCTTGCAAGTAGGAGGAAGGCCTTTGCCTGAACAGTACCTAACTCTATCCCTATGAAGGTGAGAAGCTGTACTGGTTCAAGAACTGACTTTGGCTGGTTGAGAAAGAACCCCAGGGAACTGAGCAGATCCTGAGTGACCTGTAGAGCTGACCTGACATGGTCGGAAGACTGTTCTACAATGAGCCAGTTGTCCAGGTATGGAAATAGAGAAATGCCCTGCCTTCTGAGGAAGGCCACTACTACAAGGCACTTTGTAAACACCCTTGGAGCAGATGTTTGGCCGAAAGGCATAGCTCTAAATGGATAATGGCCTGAAAGCAACTTGAACCTGAGGTACTTTCTGTGGGAGCACCTGATGGGAATATGAAAACAGGCATCCTTGAGGTCCAGGGAAGCTAACCAGTCTCCTGGCCTTAGAGAGGGCAGAGCCACCATTTTGAACTTTGGTTTTAAGATGTGCTTGCTCAAATACCTTAAGTCTAGGATGGGTCTCCACTCCCCCGTCTTTTTCGGATTAAGGAAATATCTGGAGTACAGACCCTTGCCCCTTTGTAGAGTAGGAACTCTCTCTACGGCTCTGAGAGTCAGCAAAGAGGAAACCTCTGCTTCTAAAGCAATGGTTTCGGAAATGCTTGCAGGTGGAAAAGACCTGACCCTCATTTTTGGAAACTTTTTAAAACTAAGGGCTGGTCCCTGGCTTACTACCTCCAGGACCCATTTATCTGAGGTAACAAACAGACTTCCAGGCCTGGAAGTAGTAAGCCAGCTTGCCTCCTACTGGAATTGGGGAGTCGACCCGTGCTGACATCAGGGTGTCTGCTTGGCAGGAGCCTTAGACTGGGAAGAGGATTCAGCCCCCCTCCTGCCCCTCCCTCGGCTCACGAGGGTCCAGATGCGGAGTGCCTCCCTGTACAGGAGATGGGAGTGCGTGCCACCCTGTTTGTTGAGGTAGTAAATGGTCACGGTATTGTCCGTCTGGACTTGAACACTTGACCCCGGAGCTGAGGAGCAAAACCTGACAGTGCCAGTCCGACTACTCTGAGCTCCAACAGGTTGATGTGGCATCAGGACTCCTCGGAAGACCAGAGCCTGTGGGCCCTTTTGTCCCCCATGTGGGCTCCCCAGTCCATCAGAGAGGCATCAGTCATAAGGACGACCATCGGCGGCTCAGGGCGGACAAACTGGATCCCTTCCTACAACTGGTCTGGGGCGGCCCACCAGGGGAGAGCGTCCCACATCTTCTGGGTTACAGTGATCAGCTGGTCAAAATGACTGTGGCGCTAAGTCCACTGGGCGGCCAGCTCCCATTGGAGGGGGCGCATGTGCAGCCGGGCCCAATGGACCACTGAGGTGCACACCGCCGTGTAGCCGAGAAAGCGCAGAAAGTCCCGGGCAGGGTGCAATTGCCCAACCAGAAATGACTGGGCAAAGGAGGAGAGAACCGCTGCCCTGTCCACCGGGAGTCGAGCTCTGCCCCGATGAAGCCCATCACTTGGGAAGGCAGGAGTTTCAATTTGGCCTCACTTATCAAGAGGCCAAGCTGGGAGCAGGTCTGGAGGGCTACGGTCCTGGACCTCTCCACCTCCTGTTGGGTGGAACCTGCTAGGAGCCAATCGTTGAGGTAAGGGTAAATCCTGACCCCCGACACCTGAGATGGGCCGCCACCACTGCAATACACTTGGTGAAGACCCGTGGGGCCGATGACAGGCCAAACAGCATGGCTCGGGACTCATATAGGGTCCCCTTGACCCTGAAGCGGAGGAACCGCTGATGGGACGGATGGATTGGGACGTGAAAGAACGCAGCCTGCAAATCCAGTGAACAGAACAACATGTTTCGCTCCTAGGATGGTATGATCTGGGACAGAGTGACCATCTGAAAGTAGGGACCTGAGATACTGATTCAGGTTGTACAGATCTAGAACAAGGTGCCAACCCCCCTATCCGCCTGGGCAGCAGGAAGTACCTGGAGATGAAGCCCGGGTCTGCTGGAGGATCTGCCATTGGAGCTACAGCCTCTTTGAGGAGGAGCTGAGCGATGTCGTCTCAGAGAGCCAACCGAGTCTGAGAGGATATTCTTTCCTCTTGAGGGGCGCAGGATTGGCTTGGAGGGTACTGCTCAAATTCCAGAGGCAGTCCCTGGCCAACCACTTCGAGAACCCACCTGTCCAAAGTGACAGCGTACCAGGTGGAAAGGAAGTGGCTGAGCCGGCCCCCCACGGGAGGACCCAGAGCTGGAGTGATGGGAGAGAGGTTGGCAGCCTCCATCACTTGAGCAGGCTTGGAGGAGGATCCAGGATCGGAACCTCGGCCTCCTTTATGGGCTGGGGGGCCAAGCTTGAGCCTGCTGCTGATGCTGCTGTCCTCCTTGAAAAGAGGACTGCTGAGCCACAGGGGAAGAATGCCGAAAGGGCTTCTTTTTCTTCTGTTGGTTCTTGACCGAAGAACCCTTGGCAGAAGTAGCGTCCAAGGTGGCACTGGACTGCTCAATACTAAGGTTCATACTAAGGTAGGGGTGAAGGAGCGAGTAGGCCGAGGCCCATAATGCTCCTATACTATATCAAAGAATAATAGGATAAATCATACCCGGACATAATTAATTTATCCAGACGATGTTTAAAAGTCACTTTATTATTACTAGAAACAACCTCCGAAGGCAGCCGATTCCACGGCCCAATGATCCTAACACTAAAAGAGTAAAAGAGTACTTTCTTCCGATAATGCGCTGAAGGTGACCTGCCACTCCTGGACTTAACAGGTCGGTCCCTAGGAAAGGCACGTCAGCTAGTTTGTGCTGAGTATCCACCAGGAAAGAAGAGATTCTCAGCCAAGCCCTGCGACGAGAGGCAACTGCGGCTACCATCAAACGGGCACAAGAATCCCCCAATGTCCAGGGCTGTCTGAAGCTGCTGTCTGCCAACAGCTCGGCCCTGAGCCCGGACCTGCTTGACCGTGGTCTGCATGTCTGTGGGGAGATGTGGGAGGACTTCATCCAGAGACCCTAGGTGGGTGTGGGAGAAGTGTGCCATGAAGACGGCCGAACTTGCCTGATGAAAGCCCAAGAAAGAAGCCGCATAGACCTTCCTGGCTGAATGCTCCAAAAGCTTGGACTCTATCAGGAGGTCGGTCAGTGTCGGCAGAACTGCCAATACGCCTGAACACAGAGGTGGTCACCAGGCTCTTGGCTGAAGGGTGCTCTGTGAACCCCGCAAGGGACCACATGGGAACCGCATACTTGCGGGCAGACGGTGCTGGACAAGAGGCAGGGTGCTACCAAAGTTCTAAGGCCAGGCCAACAATGGCCTCGGTCACAGGAAAGGCCTCTGTCAGGGGATCCCCTCTCTTGAGATGTCCATGAGAGGGTACTCTGCTTTTTTCTGGACTGGCTCCAGGGGCATCCTTGTGACTAAGAGATGAGGCAAAGAATGCCCTGAAAAGACAAGGGACCTTCCTCCATCTCTAACCCAATGGCCAATTCGTCATCCCCGGGATGAGAATGCAGGCCAGTAACGTCCGAATTTGAGGAGTCCGGATATAATGGTCGACCGCCCAGGTCACCTTCGACTCGAGAGCGGTCCGGGGTGACCATGACCGACAAACGCTGGTGAAGCCCGGTGTCCGGTCTATCTTCCTTGGAAGGAGCCCCTCTTACAGACTGCTTGGGTGGTGGTTCCACCATGATCGGTGGAGACACCGTTTTATGTCGAGCTGGGGTTTTCACCAGCTCCGCGGGCAGGGGAACCGACTTGATCGGCTCCGAAGGAGTCTGCTTCGGCCTAGGAGGCGAAAGCCAAGTAATGGCTGTGGTGGAAGCCAGTGTCTGCTTGTGCCCGGTTAAAATCAGCCGTTGCCACATGAAGTTCTCATAGCGCTGAGTTTCCAACAGAGCCTCTCCTCATCCGAGGACGACTGATGGCGTTGCCTCTTTTTAGAGCGTTTATGGCTCTTCCTCGGCCTTTCGGTCGAGGGGGTCAGAGACCTCGATCGAGATTGGACAGGCCAACTTGGTCGCTCAGGAGACACCCGCGGGACCAATGATTTCTTGGGGTTGGGGACTCCTTCCTCTATGGAGTCCTAGAAGGCTGGGTCTCCTCGTCGGGGAACACCAAATTCGGAGTTCGATCGAGGGAATCGTCAACGGGAGTTGGCGATAAAGGATTGATGGGGTCGATGATTATTTCTATAGCATCGATTATCAGTTTGGTTGACTAGCCAGACGGCAAAGCCGAAAAGCCAGTGGCTGAAGAAGCAATCGACCAAAATAGAGACCGCATGTTTCTGGGACCGAGATCTCTCCTGCTCCCAACAGCGTCTCCATCGAGACGAAGACTATCCCTGATGCTTCTCCCGCTTATGGGATCGAGAGGAGTTTTCTGCAGCCCAAGCCGCTTCCTCTACGAATGCCTGCATTCGTTCCAATTGCTCGGCAGATCCTGCAGCTGCGGAAACCGCCCACTGAGCCTCCTTGGATTTCACCAGAGGGTTCAGTTTCTCCAGCCTCTCCAACTTCAAGCATGCGAGATGGTCGTCAAGGACATTCGGATGGAAAGCAAGACAAATTGCATTTCGAGGTATTATGGTCGACACCGAGACAATATACACACACAGTGTGGGGATCGGTGTGCGACATCTTCTGGCCACGCAAGGCACAGACGAAATCCGGGGGAAGACTTGTCTCATAATCAAAGAAGCAAATTTGCAGTCCTTAATGTGAACAAGACAAATTTTCCGAATAACCGAAGGTTTTTGAGCCAGGGCCTACAAAATGTGTGAGCACGAGGGAGGCAACCTGAATCTTCCAGCAGAAAGGAAAATGTGGCATCATGGGGCGGAGCAGAGGTATATACCACCCGGGTGGGTGGGAAGAGCCAGCTTGAAGACTTCCGGCAAGATTTCAAGTGGAAGGGGACATGCCAATAAATGTGGATGAACAACATAGCCACGATCCTAGAACCTTGCGTTTAGCTCTTTCTACATAACAAATGGGACAGGGTCTTATTCAACCCTGTCACATACCCCCCACTTTAAGAGGGATCCTGTTTATATATGAAAGTATAAAAACAGGTTCCCAAAACCTTCTTTAAATTCTCCAATAACCTTAGCTTATAAGCTGTACAGTTCTCAGCATATGCAGTAAATGGAAATTACGTACCTACCGTAATTCTTGATCTTCTTGGACGAAGCCTCTACCACTCATTCACACTGATGGGATCTACGTCGGAGGCGCTATGACCCAGCGGGAGCAAACTTTTTTGCAAGAGGGTTGGCACCAGAGATGGAGCCGCGAGGAGCGGTGCCGCGAACCTCAGCTCGTGTGGCAAGGACTATCTCGGCATGAACCCTCCAACCGCCTCAGTACCCCGAGAAGGTGCAGCGCAACTAACTTAGAAGGATAGCCTAACAAAAACCGGACATAAGATAGTCCGGACGACCCATATAGGAAGGGTCAACAAAGAAGTCTTCACAGCCTAAGACTGAGGGTGAAGACCTACAACAGAGATAAGCGCGGGGGATGGTGGGTCGGCGCATAAATGACTGGTGGAGACTTTGTCCAAGAAGATCAAGAATTACAGTAGGTATGTAATTTCCATATCTTCCAGGACATAAAGTCTCCACCACTCATTCACACTGATGGGAGAGTACCGAGCTATTAATCCCTCGAGAGGGCGGCAGGAAAGACCAAGAGCTCACAAATTTAGTAGAGAAGTCCGTTAAGGATGGTCCTGCCAAACGAAAGATGTCGCCTGGCATGGACATCCAGGGAATAGTGCTTGACAAAAGTATTCACCGAGCTCCAGGTAGCCGCATTGCAAATGTCTGCAATGGGAACATTGCGGTTTTCCGCGACTGCTCTAGCAGAGTAAGCGTACACTCTGCCCTCCAGCTTAACCTGCGCCATGGAATAACAGTGGCGAAGGCATGCCACCAGCCATGCTGAAATGCATCTGACAGAGACAGGTTGACCCAGCCGGGTCTTGCTGAAGGAAACAAACAGTTGTTGAGCTTTGCAAATTTCTTTTGTTCTATCTAAATAGAAACGCAGAGCTCTTTTGACATCTAAAGAATGAAGGGTACACTCTCCTTCATTTTGGAAGTTTCCAAAGTAAGTAGGTAGGACTAAAGGTTGGTTTAGATGGAATTCTGAAACAACCTTCGGGAGAAACTTAGGATGGGTCCTAAGTACTTCTTTGTCCTTATGAAACACAGTATACGGAGGATCTGTGACTCAGGCATGTATTTCAGAGACCCTGCGGGCTGAGGTAATGGCCACCAGGAAGGCCGTTTTCCAAGTGAGAAATTTCAGCTCACAGGAAGCTAGAGGCTCAAAAGGCTTTCAAGTGAGCATGTCTAGTACAAGATTAATGTCCCAGGCTGCGACTGGACGTCTGACAGGGGGTCTGGTATGCAGAATTCCCTTAAGAAACCTTTTAACTACAGGTAATTGGGCCAGTGACAAGGAAAGTACTGGCTCATAAGCTGAAATGGCACAAAGGTGAACTCTGACTGTAGAGTATTGTAGACCTGATTTGAGAGGTCTAAAAGGCACTCTAGAACTTTACATGGTGGGCTGGAAAAGGGATTCAAAGAGGATCTTGCACACCAGAAAGAGAAACGCTTCCATTTGGCTGTGTAAGTTTTTCTAGTGGCTGGCTTGCGCGCAGCCAGAAGAATATCTGAAACTCTGCAACAGACATTGAACCTGTTCACTTCTATCTCTTCAGGAGCCAAGCGTGAAGATGAAGCGATCTCAGATTGGGATGGACCACAGGCCCCCCCCCGAGTCAGAAGGTCTGCCTGAAGGGGAAGCGTCGGAGGGTTTCCAACATAGTGTTGAGTAACGGAAACCATATCTGTCGAGGCCAGAAAGGAGTAATGAGGATCATTTTGTCCCCCTGGGACTCTACCCTGAGAAGTACCCCCTGAATTAGAGGAAGAGGAGGAAAGGAGTATAGAAAGCATTTTGTCCACTGCAGCCTGAACGCATCCTGACAGAAAATGCCAGGCCCTGGATTTCTGCAGCAGAAGAGAGGCAGTTTTGTGTTGAGTGGGGATGCAAAAAGGTCCAGGTCTGGAGTTCCTCACTCTGTGAACAGTGACTGAACTACGGTTGAGTCGAGAGACCATTCGTGAGGATCTGTCTCCGTTCTGCTCTGCCGGCAGGTAGACCACTTGGATTAGAGCCTTGTGCTCCAAGCACCATTCCCACACTCTCATCGCTTCCCTGCATAAAGGGTAAGAGTGTGCACCGCCCTGCCTGTTGATGTAATACATCACTGCTTTGTTGTCCGTTTGAAGGAGAATGTTCTTGTGACAGAGAATGTCCTTCAAAGCCCGGACTGCATAAAGTACGGCTCTCATTTCTAGCACATGTATAAGAAGCTTTGACTCGTCTCGAGTCCACGTACCTTGGGTGTGGAGATTCTGACAGTGGGCTCCCCACTCCATCAGGGACGTGTCCGTGGAAATGGAGATCTGGTGATCCAGGGGAGCAAATGGATACCCTTCCAGAAGGCTGTCCTCTTGCGACCACTTGGTGAGCAACCTCGTCAGAGGTTCTGTCACCTTGATGAGAAAGGACTGAGGGTGAATGGCTGGGGACCACTGAGCATCCACTGAGAGGTTCTCGCGTGGAGACGAGCTAGGGGTACAGTGAACACCAAGGATGCCATGAGACCCAGCATCCGTTGCATCGAGATAGCTCGAACCGAGCTGTTCTCTCTGATGTACTGGACCATCTGTAAGATATCATTCCTTCTGTCCTCTGGAAGAAAGGCTTTCGCATAGGTGGTGTCCAGAAGAGTTCCTATAAAAAGGAGCTTCTGGGAGGGCTGCAATTGCGATTTGAGATTTAGCAGAACTCCCATGTATGTGAGAAAGTCCGAGGCCGTGGATACGGTGTTGAAAGTTCCTTGCCTGGAAGAACTTGCTAGAAGCCAGTCGTCCAGATACGGGAACACTTGTATTCCAATCTTTCTGAGGTGCGCTGAGAGAATTGCACAACACTTTGTAAAAACTTGCGGCACCGAGGATAGCCCAAAGGGCAGGACTCTGAACTGATAATGTTGGCCCAAAGCCACGAACCTTAGGCATTTGTGATGCTTTGGGTGAACAGAAATATGCTGGTAAGCATCCTGCATGTCCAGGGAGGCTAACCAGTTGTGCTGATGAAGCAAAGGTAACAGGGTTCCTAGCGGTATCATTTTGAACTTCTTGGGAAGAAATGTTTTCAATTTTCTGAGGTCCAAAATGGGACGCATGCCTCCGGTTTTCTTTGGAACTAGGAAGTAATGGGAGTAGAACCCCGTGTTCCGTTGATCCAACGGAAAGTACAGTTACATAAGAACTTATCGTCGTAACAGTAGATCTTCGAGAGAGGCTCTTGCAGTAGGTAATTACATATAGGACTGAAGCTGGCAGGTGTCTGGACCTCACGGAAACATTTCTAGCTAGCAGTCTCTGTGAGGACTGCCCCACGTCTGGTGACTGGCGTCAGAGCAGCGTGTCAGTATAAAGGCGGTCTCTCACTAGTCTTTCAGTTTTATCCCCAAAGGCCAAAAGGCGAGGCGAGAAAGCGGGTATTTCCCTTCCTGGAAAGAAGCTGAAAAAACTAAGGGGGATGGAGGGCGGAAAGGTATTACCTACTGCAAGAGCCTCTCTTGAAGATCTACTGTTACGGTAAGTTCTTAAGTAACTGTACTATCTTACTTCGAGAGGGCTCTTGCAGTAGGTAATTACACACAGGACTGAGTCCCAAGCAGTCTGGAACAAAGAGAAGCACATGGAAGGAGGAAACTACTCATAAGAGATCCTCTAGCTGAAGAGGACTTGAAGTCCTTGCAGAACAGCCAACACGAAGCCGGCTGTACGGCCAGAGGCAATGTCCAAACTGTAGTGTTTTGTAAAGGTATGGACAGAAGTCCGAGTTGCGGCGGGGCAAATATCAGCCGCTGACACATTCTTGAAGCAGGCAGAAGAGGCTGCGACACCCCTAGTGGAGTGACCCCTGACCTGGCAAGGTCTTGTGATACTTGTTGTAGCAGAAAGTGATACAGTGAGCCAACCAGTTGGGCAAACATTGTTTGGAAACAGCGTTGCCCTCTCTTTTGCTGGCAAAAGACAAATAGTTGGTCAGTCTTTCTGAGATCCTTCGTCCTGTTGGTATAGTATCTCAGAATCTGGTGAACGTCCGGGGTATGTAAAAGTTACTCCTCAAGACTGGAGTGCTGTGTGAAAAAGGCAGACAGTTCAATGGACTAGTTCAACGTAGATTCCGCTCCACCTTAGGGAGAAACTTAGGATTGGTGCGCAGAGCCACACGTTTCTTATGGAAAATCAGATATGGAATTTTGCACATCAAGGCCTGAAGCTCGGAAATTCTTTGAACAGAAGTAATGGCCACTAGGAAGAGAGCCTTCCACGAAAGGAACTTAAGTTCTGCTAAGGCTGCCGGCTCAAAGGGAGGCAGCGTAAGCTTCGAGAATGAAATTCAAATCCCAAGGAGGGGCAGGAACACGAATGGGGGGTCTCAGATGAAGAACCCCTCGTAGAAAGGACTTTGCGACCTCCAGCTGAGTGAAAGTTCTGTCCCCAAAGGGCACATGATAAGTGGCCAGAGCCGCCATGTGAACTTTCAAAGAGGAATGACTGAGACCCAGGTTGAAGAGATAATGTATGTAGTCCAGTAGCCACCCGACAGGACAGGAGAAAGGTTCCAGGTCTTTGGACGAAGCCCAAATGGAAAACAGTTTCCATTTCATGGCATAGGTGGAGCGAGTGGATGGCTTCCTGGCCTCCACCAAGATCTCTGTCACTTGAGGAGAAACCCCAAAATGGGCTTGTGCTACGTCTGTAGGAGCCAAGCATGCAGCTGAAGGGACTTGAGGCCCGGATGGACCAGGGATCCCCGATTCTGGGTCAACAGTAGTCACGAAAGAGGAAGAGGAATCTGAGGTTCCTCTGAGTACTGTTGCAAAAGAGAGAATCAAACTTGCCTGGGCCAGAAGGGAGCGATGAGAATCATAACGGGCCCCGTCTGAGCTGAGCTTGTGCAGGATCCTCGGAATCAATGGAATTTGGGGAAAAGCATAAACGAATCTGCCTTTCCAGTCGAGAGAGAGAGAGCGTCTCTCCAGAGTTGCCCGCACCCTGGAGCGAGCGAGCAAAAGGTGGGCCGTTTTGTATTTAGTGGGGACGCGAACAGGTCGACCTGAGGGGTTCCCCAACGTAGGAAGATGCCATCTGCTATTTCCGGGTCCAATTCCCACTCGTGAGGTTGTGCCGAGGATCGGCTCAAGTGATCTGCCAAAAAATTCTCTACCCCCGGGACGTGGACCACCATGAGATGAAGGTTGTGTAGGGTCACCTATTCCCAGACCTGCATCACTTCCCGACAAAGAGGGTAGGAACGAGTCCCCCCTGTTTGCTGAGGTACTAGACTACACATGTTGTCGGTCTGGACAGCCAGGTGACCGGGAAGCAGAAAGGGGTGTAGTGCTTGAAAAGCGTACAACACCGCTCTGAGCTCGAGCACGTTGATGTGAAGAGTCTGCTCGAGTATGGACCACGAGCCCTGAGTGTGCTGGGATCCCAAATGAGCTCCCACCTCGCCTCGAGGCGTCCGTTGCCAAGTGTTTGGGAGGGGGGAGGAAGGCAGAAGGGAACTCCCCGACAAAGGTTCTCCGGAACCAACCACCAGTGCAAATCCCCGAAGCATCAGGGTCGAGACTAGCACCTCTTGGTCCAAGTTGTCAACCAGCTGATCCCACTGAGAGATTCTCATATGGAGCCGAGTGCACGGAACTGTAGGAATTGCAGCTGCCATGAGCCCCAGGAGGCGAAGGACTGACCTGGCAGGAATCCACCTGAGAGAGGACAAGAAGCCTGCCCAAGCCTGGAGTGTGGCCACCCTGTCTGGGGGCAGAAAGGCCATACCGGTGGTCGTGTCCAGAACCGCCCCAATGAACTGGAGGCGTTGAGACGGGATCAAATAAAATTTGGCCTGGCTGATGGTAATACCCAGGCTGTTAAAAACCTGCCTGGTAAGGCAAAGGGAACGCAGGAGCTCCTCCCTGGACGGGGCCGCCAGGCGCCAACTATCCAGGTATGGGAAAACCTGCACTCCCTAAGTATGCAGGTGGGCCGCCACCACAGACAGGCATTTGGTGAATACTGGGGCAGAGGAAAGACCAAATGGGAGGGCCTTGAACTGGTAGTGGTCCCCTGGAAAGCAAACTGGAGGTATTTGCTGTTGGGAGGTGAATAAGAATATGCAGGTACGCGTCTTGCATGTCCAGAGCACACAGCCACAGTCCCGGCCAGAGGAGAGGCAGGAGACTCTATAGGGAGAGTATCCTGAACCTTTTGTACTCCACGAACAGATTTAGAGAGCTGAGGTCCAGAATGGGCCTCACTTCTCCTGTCTTCTTGGGGACCAGGAAGAAATGGGAGTAGAAGCCCGTCCCCAAGAGAGAGAGGAAGGGCGGGTTCTATTGCCTCCTTCAACAGAAGGAAGAGATTTCTTCCTGAACCCTGAGATGTTGGGAGTAATACGACCGGGGTGTTCTGGGAGGTTTCTGAAGAAACTCTATGGTGTGGCCTCTGCTATGAGCTGAAGGACCCAAGACTGAGTGATCCTCCCAACCCGGCAGATGAAGGAGAATCTCCTGCCTACGGTTTCTCTGGATCGACCAGAGGCTGTGGGAGGGAGGAATCAGGAGGTGTGGGCAGTGCCGCGGCTGGAGTTCCTGCAGCCCGCTTGGGTGGGTGGGTGGGGGGTCTCAGCCGGAGGGGCCTGGCGTTTGTTGGCCTGCTTTCCTTGTAGTTTCGCCTTAGGCCATGCAAACGATGTTGTGCTTGAGGGGCTCTGTACATGGAGTCAACCTCCTTGAGAGCACTGCCCTTCTCTCTCAGTCCAGTAATGATGTCCTTGACACCACCGAACCTCGGAAGGGGGCGTCCTGGATGGTGGATTGTACTTCCGAGGCCAAACCCGACACCTGAAGCTAGGCACGTCGCCGCAGACTCAGGGCGAACACCGAACTTCGTCCAGAAGTGTCCACCACATCGTAAGTAGCGCGCAGCATGTGCCTACTGAATGTGTGGCGCGGACTAGGTCTGCCACTTCCTGTTTAGTCTGGGACTGAGGAAGGGTGTCCAACTTGACTTCCACCTAGCTAAGAATAGCCTTCTGGTAATCCCCCATGTGAGCCACATAATTCAAGGCTCTGATACCCAGAGTGGAAGAAGAAAAGACCTTCTTACCATACTGGTCCAGAAGGCAGGATTCCTCATTGGGTGGGGGCGAGCTCAGGTGTTTCGGGTTAGCCGAATGCCCGTGGGCAGCGCTGATCATGACCGAATCGGCCTTGAGGTGTGAAAAAAGAAAGTCAATCCCTTCGGGAGCCTGATACAGCCTATCCGCCTTCCGAGGAAGGGGGGGCTAAAGCCGACTGTTGTTTCCAGATAGTGGAGACGAGATCGGCATGAGGCTCGATCCAGGGTGGAACTAACATGGGAGTGATCTCTGGCAAACCCAAATGGGCAGCTAGCTTCTGCCTCTGTGGATCCGGCTCCAGAGATTTCCATTGATGAACAGCCTGGATTTTTCTTAGCAACTCCGTAAATGAGGGATTCTCAGGAGGGGACTTCGGAGAAGTCTTGGGCAGTGCGAGGCTCATCCGGATCGGAGCTGTCATCGGAGTCCTCTGATGAGTCCAAAGAAGGAGACGAAGACCCCTCCCCACTCGGGGGAGGAACATGGCCCCTCAGGGGCAAGGTGCCACTCCCAGCCTTAGACCCTGTAGCAGTATCTCTGGGGTTGGGGGCTCTCGTCCCCGGCAACTGGGATCCAGGACCCAGGTCTGTCATCAGGAGGTGGCTCTCTACCTCCCTGGTGAGCTGAGCCTAGGCCTCAGCCCACCAAGAAGCCAGAGTCTCCCTCAGATCCACCGGCGGCTGAGGGGGCGGTGGAGGAGGGGGATACGGATACTGGGAGTATCCGTAGGGCGAGTATCCATAGCCCGATGGGAAGCCCGACGTCGGGTACTGAGGCACCGGGTACTGCAGTGCCGGATACTAAGGAGCCGGATAAGACGGCGTAAGATCCGGCATTAGGGGCTCTACCGTGGTAGAAGGTCCGGGAAAAGGCATTGCAGGCGGGCCAGGGACAGGTGGCATGGCAGGCGTTGGGTCCGACAAGGGGACGTTGGCAGGCGTCTGAGGGTCCAACGTCAGGCCATCCGGACCTACGAGAGGGAGGCCTGACGGCGGCGCTGAAGAGTCCCCAGTGGCATCTGGGAGAGGACCAGAGGGATCCTCCGGGTCCAGCTAGGGAGACGCAGGGGCCTCGGACTGTAGCGGCAAAGGCTGCGGGGAGCCAGCGGCTCCTGATAAGATCAAAGGATCCAGCATAGGCTCTGTCGCCGAGCGACCGCTGGATGGGCCGGCAGGCATCTGACCAGTGGGATCTTTTGGGGGTGTCGGAGGCCGGCGCCCTGACTGATCGGACCCAGCGCGAAGGCCACGAGGGGAGGCAACCCTGACGGGCGGCTTGACGACTGTGCGCCTGCCCCGGAGGGTCGAGCAACTTAGCGGTCAGCTCCGGCGGACATCTGAGGAGCAGACGCCCGACTTACCGGGAGAGGTCTCGAATATCAAGCAAGCAGGGGCGGATCACTGGGAGCGGATGCCTTTGTCCCAGAGGCTCTGACCGGGTCTTAGCCGAACCAGCCAAGGGGACCAATGCCGTCTCAGACACCACCAAGACGACCGTTGGGGAACGGTCCCCTGGAGGGGATGTTACCTGAAGGGCGGCGACCCCAGCCGAAGTCGCCGCAGCTGTGGATCAGAAGTCCCGGTCCCAGAGCTTCTTCTTAAGGCCCATGGGGGAGGTGGAAGCCTGTCAAAGCTTTTTTAGCTCCTTTTCCATGGAGGACATCTTTTTCTTTAGTATGTGAGCCTCCAAGGACTGCTGCCTTCTTCTGCGGGTAGCCGCATTGAACTTCAGGCAGTGCTGACAGGAATCCACGGGGTGGTCGGGGTCTAGGCAGAGGAGACACCGAGAATGGCCGTCCTTGTGTGAGAATTGGGCGCCGCACGAGCCGCACTTGTTTTTGTGCTCGGACGTGGTAGGGGATGACATAAAGGGCAGGTAAGAGAATCTGATGAATATTTTAGAAATATCAAAAAAAACGACGGTATAACTACTGGCGACGATTGACTGACGAGCAGTGGAACTTAACCACGAGGCGCTGTCGAAAGCAAACGGCAGGAAAGAACTGGAAGGCGGGCGTGAGGGACCGCTCCTTTATACTGATGTCACCAGACGCCGGTCACCTGACGTGGGGGCGGTCCATCGCCAGAGACTGCTAGCTAGTAATGTTTCTGTGGGGTCCTGACGCCTGCCGGCGTCAGTCTTATATGTAATTACCTACAGCAAGAGCCCTCTCGAAGTAAGATCTATTTCTACTGACCTGTTGTTCAGAAGGCCTTGCATCTCAGAAGCGAGAAGTTCTGACTGAAGTACTGACATCCTGGACTGTCGTTTGGGGGAAACAATCCGGAGGGGTCCCAAAGATTGAGGGAATACCCCTCGTAGATTATCCGGAGGACCCATTTGTCCGATGATGTAGACTTCCACTGGTTGAAGAAGAGTCCCCCTCGGGCAGCTGAGGTGGGACTTGGGCCAGAAACTCAGAAGGTGGCACTGGGCGCTTTGGGCCCTTGTGCTTTCTGTTGCGTTTTCTTTTGAGGCTGAGGGGCTTGGTTTTTATTAAAACCTTCCCTCCCTTTGCCTCGAAAGGACCGACGGTTGTGAAACTGGCGCTTATTAACACCCCTCCCTTGAGAAGGGGCAGAAGCAGGTCGAGCCAGTTTAATGGCCGATCTGGTCTTTTGTGTGGCCTCTAGAGCTTGTTCTACTTGAGGACCAAAGAAATACACACCGAAGGGCAACACCATGACCTGTTGCTGGGCATCATTCGTAAAGCCTGAGGTACGCAGCCAGGAATGACGGCAGGTACAAATGCCCGCCGCTCGGGAGGCAGTATCGGAAGTGTCCATACCTGCTTTAACTGGTTGGTTGTTGGGACTCGATACCCTGGCTATGGTTTGAAGAACCTCTGAATTAGTGTCCTACTCCAGTAGAGCTTCAACCATTTGTTTGAGCGAATGCCAAAGAATATACTCGTATTGAGAGAAATAGCCCTGGTAGCTGGCAATACACATACCCAGGGTGGACGAGTCTCTTACCTAAAGTATCTATCTTACGAGATTCTTTGTTTATAGGTCGAGCTGTAGTAGCCTGAGGGGAGGACGACCTTATCATTCTCTGCCAAGACTACAATAGGGTCCGCAAAGGCTTGAGAGGCCAAAATGGGTCAACCCTTGAAAGCAGCATACTTCCCATCTATGGACTTAGCCACAGAAGGAATGAGAGCAGGATTATTCCATACCATCTGAGAAAGCGTCTCAAAGGAAGGCTGTACCAGGGCAGTTAAATCCATAGGGATGTCCAGGACATGAAGGTATTGGAGTCTTAAAAGCTTCCCAGGATCGATATCCGTAGTCTAGAGAGAAAGAATGGAATTAAAATTTTTCAACAGAGACTTAAATGACAGGTCCTCGACCACAGGCTCTGCAACAGGATTAGAGCCCGTTTCTCCCACGTCATCACCCAGCCTAAGTTCTGGGTCAGGCTCAATATCCTCTCATGACAGCCCAGGAGGGACTGTATGGACAGGAAAGGAGTGAAAATCAGAAGGAAAATAGGAAGGAAAAGCTTTCGGAGTTGAGAAGCCCTGAAGACGTCACACCAAATCTTGGCACCGAAGAGCATGGAGCCGCCGGACCCAGTGCAGCAAACGGCGCCAACAAGCCCAATGGCACCAAGGACGGTGCCAAAAGGCCGCACGGCACCGAGGGCAGCGCAGACAATCCCAATGTCGCTGAGGACGGCGCCAAGCCACCTACTGATGCAGACGGCGCTGAAACCAATGCAGGGCCCCGAAAACTAAGATTTGAGGATAAAGAAGGAAAAATACCAGGAGATAGAGGCATCGGGGTGGCCCCCTGCGCTGCAACCATGTTGGGGGGGGGGAGACACCTGAGCGCGGAGTTGACGGCACCGAAGAAGGCGCCATGTGACTAGGGAGGCCCAACCGCCTTACCCGATCCCCAGAAGGGTCAGAGAGCCCCTGAGTGACCGGGCCAGGCAGCTGGACCAACCTCCGAGGCCATTGCTCCATCAGAGCGGCCCACTGATGAAACTGCTCATCTGAAGCCTTACCAGAAGGCGGGGAAGGGCTCCCATGTCGAAGAGGTCGGTGACCGGAAAGAGAAACAGGCGACTCCGGAGGAGGAGACTGGCGACTGACCCCAGTGACCAACCGTTGATGTGTAGACATACCAGAGGGCGACCTCGAGTGATGCCTTCTCTTTCTTGACCTGTGGGCCGAAGAAGAGATGAGGACCGAGCGGTGCAGTGAATCGACCTTTTCTTTATGCTTCGGGGACCACCCCTCCCTCGGGCATTGGACTATCCGTCGTCAGACCCCCCCCCGGACAGCCTGGCTGACTGAACAGCTTTCATACAAAGTCTCCCTACCGTCACCTGACCCGCTCATGAGTGCGACTCGGTCAATATAGGCTGAGACTTCTTTCTTGTAATAAGAATAAATTATAATAAACTGTACTTATTCAAGAAATACTACAAAATAAGAAACTGAAAACTATGCTGCTAGTTTGAAGTTTGACTCCCCAGCGGCGACGTGATCACTGTGGCATGAGCAGCGGGAAAAAAGGAACTGGGGGCGGTTGGAGGTCGAGGCAGAGAGTCATTGCCGCACGAGCCGAGGCTCGCAGCTCCATCTCTGGCGCCGACCCTCTTGCAAAAAAAGTTTGCTCCCGCTGGGTCCTACCGCCTCCAGCATAGATCCCATCAGTGTGAATGAGTGGTGGAGACTATGTCCAAGAAGATCCCTTTTCTCCATCACAACCAGTACGGCAAACAATGAAGTTTAAACTCACACATTTTTTCTACCTTCTGAAATCTCAATTCTAGTGTTTCTAATTTACCAGTTTAGCCATTAACATTGCAGCAAAAGCATTATACTGTTACCCGTTTATCTCTTTTCTTTATGTCTCTCCCAACCCTGGAGGTAGCATGCCTATTCTCCCTGAATGCCACCTCTTTCCCCAGGTGGTCTTCCTTTGTGGGCCTTCTGTGTCTCCTGGTCTCTGGGAAGTAAATTTTTTTTTTTTTTTCAGCAGGGTAATCACACCCTTCTCTTTGGGGGCTACAGCCAAAATTAACTAGCAGGCACCGCAGGATCTACAGTAAGTCACTACCTGCCTGTAGACTACTGGCCAGTAAGAATGTGACAGGTTTGCGAAGGTTTCCCTCTTACTTAGATACCTCCCACTGTGATCAGTGTGTGCCCACATCATCACCTGCATCCCACATTTGGTGGAAACCACCACCTGCTCTTACATCTCGTTTAACCTGGGGTTAGGACATAACCTGTATAAATACCCTTGCTTCATAACGTAACTGGGATGGGCTCTTTTAACTACCCCAGGACCAACACGTACACCATCAACACTTTTCATATATTGGTATAACATGCAAACGTGTGCATCCCCATTTTGTAGCATACCCCCGTCTCAATCTCCAGGGAATGCTTGGTTTAACAAAAAGATGCAGTCCCTTCAGCCATCTCATAAGCTTCTTCCTCACCTTTCAACTGATGTTCTAAAGGGGCCATTTCTCCCTCTTGGATCATATAATTTAAATCTCGGGCTGTCCTTTCTTCTCCATCACAATCAAGCATCTTATCACCAGCAGTCTCTGCATCATTCACATGTGATCCTCCAGGACCCTGCACTAAGCGTTCCTCCAGCTCCAATTCTGGGTCAACAAGACAGCACCCAAGAAACACAGGAAACTCCAAATGTTCCATCTCCATCTCAAGTAGCATGGCTCTCAACTGGTTCTCTGTACTGCGACTGGACTCCATCTGGCCTTCGTATGCAACAGATGGGGTCTCTCCTTGCCTCTCGACTTTGTCCAACTTGTTCAGGGACTTACCTTCCCATGCGGACTCACTGTGCTGCCCCTGGCGGATTACTTGGACCCCTGGGTATCTCTGCTTAGCCTCCATCCATCGTTCTGTTAGCCAGTTTACCACTTCTGTTAAGGTTTTCACCGTCTGCATAATTTCCTTCACTGCCCAAAAGTCATATTTCGACCACTCCATAGTGTCTCTGTTAGGTGCACTACTGCCAGTCAGACCTGCTCTTTGTTGTATAGCCCACCATTTGAAGAAGGCAGGCAGGCTTTCAGGTTCTGTCCCTGCCTCCTCTTCTTCCAATACTGGTTCTTCTGGCTGTACGGTCCCAGTTTGGACTTACGTTTCTGCTTTTAGTTTGGCTGCCAGAAAACAAGTCCTACGTCTGAAGATATCTTTGATTTCAAGTTTCAGTCTTACTCTCTCTCTCTAGCAGAAGTATTGCTGCTCTTTCTATAAGTCTTTGCCTGGGAACTCATTAAGGAGACACCCTGTTTTTCAGAAAATGTTGTTCATTTCCTTCCCTGCAGGTGCAACAAAACAGTACATGGTGTCCCAGAACTGACCTCCTGTTGAAAGCCCTGTGAAAGAGCTAGTGTTCCATTTCAAGTTAACACCCAAGTTCCAAATAGCTTTTTTTGCAATCATTTCAACAATACAACTACATAAATTTTCAAACCAAGGGATTCCAGTTTCACATAAAGATCCACATATATTTTACAACTTCAGATATGCAAAGGGGAAGAAAAGATAGAAACAGCAAGTGAAGGCAGAGAAAAATTTGACTGTGCAGTCAGACAAGAGCAGAAAAGATGATAGAACAGATCCTTTCTACATAACAACTGGGACAGGGTCTTATTCAACCCTGTCATACCTAGTACTAGAAGTTGGGGGTTCCAAGACAGCCCTGACACCAGATATGGTGCCAGAATCCACCTCAGAATCTGCCCAGGAGCCAGAGTCTGATCTGGTACCGGGATGTTAAGAAAATGCCGCCTGCTACGAGAGCCTTCTTAGATTTTATGAGGATTCAAGTAATAAAACATTTCAATGAAGATTGTGCCTGCATGGGGATTAGGGTGCCGAAGCCCCGATCTGTGCAGCGGTCGCTGCTTTATCTGTGGCGGGAGTTTAGTTCTATAAACTATGTCTAATGTCCGTACGGCCCCAATGGGAAAGGCCAAGGTGAAAGGCAGACCGTGCTGAAGAGGCGCATGTAATCCAGACAGATAACCCAACAGGCACACTTACCTTCATCTCTCGTATAATCTTCACCTGAATGGGGCTCAAAGAGGTAGTCTCCTGTGGCAAGTTCAAACGCCTGCAACCAACACAAAACTGGTCACAATCCCGCAAGTTGTACACTTGAAAAATTAGCAGTGTGCAAGCGCTGGCACCTGGGGATGAATGCATTAGTCACAAGGCCCCTAGTGCTCTGCAGAATGGCTCCTGGCCTTCTGAAGCAACATTTGTTTGCACCTCTGGTGGGGGCTGTTTGCTACTGTGGCATAATACTGTTGGCCATCGTGATGCCATCTTTGACCTCAGATGCTAGGCTTGGAGAAAGGGCTTTGGGATAAGCAAAGAGCAGAAGGGATTCAGGAACTATGGGAAATGCAACTAGTTTTTGCTCCTCCCATACTCGTTCTCCTTCTGACCCCCTAAGCCTTGTCACCAGCTGGACTCCCCTCCCGCTGCTGCTGCTCATGATCTCTACCCTCCCCAGGTCCTTCAATGCCCCAGTGTCTGGAGTATCCCTTCTGGTCAAGAAGTTATGTGCAAGCACCTTGTAATAGTAAATGTTAGTGGGAATATTATGCCTGTGTGCTGAGGGCAGACCACAAGAAAAAATTACTCACCGTAGTAATTCTGTTTCTTCCAAGGGGTCCTTTAGCATCAGCAACAATAGCAGTAAGCTGACCAGGTTAAGCTGCCTGGGAGGCGGAGCCATGAATAATGCATATAATGAAGTGGCCAATCAGAATCAAGCAGGAGGATGTGCTGAGTGGAGCTTGCCCAGAGGGCATCAACATTTTTTTGAAGACGAACAGAGAACAATGACTAAATGGGCTGTGCCAACAGGCTTTAAAAACTATGCTATAGCATGAACCATTAAAAGATTAAAGTCTAACATTCCAAAAACTTAAAACAATTTTAACCAAGAGGATTAGCAGCAGAGTCTTCTGAAAGTAGGTGTCTGGGGAGGCAGGGTGGGAGGTTACCGATGCTGACAGATCCCTTGGAAGAAACAGAATTTTTTCTTCTCACCCCAGGAGTCCTTTAGCATCAGTAACAATAGCAGATTACCAAGCAGTACAGTTGGGAGGCAGGTACAGAACCCACGTAGGAAAGAGGCTCTGCAGAACCGCCCTGCCAAAGCTGGCATCAGACCTCGAGACTGTACATCCAGGCAGTAATGCTTTGTGAATGTGTGTACAATCTTCCAGGTAGCTGCTTTGCAGACATCTATTAAGGGGATGTCCGCTCAATGGGTGGCTCCATGAGTTTGGCAATGCAGAGTTAAGGTCCCAAGAAGGAACAGGTTCCCTAACTGGGGGCTGTAGGTGAAGGAGGCCCTTGAAAAACTTTTTGAAACTGGGCATGGAAATTACAGACTTCTCTTTCCCAGTGGAAAGGCAGGCTGAAACTGCAGCTAAGTGGAGTTTCAAGGATGAGGCCTTAAGGCCCGATGACTGCAAATGAACTAGGTAGTCCAACAGTAAAGGAGTAGAGACCTTGAGAAGATCCATCCTCGTCCCTTTACACCAAATTGCAAATCTTTTCCACTTTGCTGCATAGGTTTTCTTTGTGCTTGGCTTTTTAGCTATGCAAAGTATTTTCCCGAACTTGTTCTGAATACTGAGAATCTGGAAATTCTAACTCAAGAACCAGGCTCTGAGGTGAAGAGACTCTAGATCTGGATAGGTCATCCCTACTTGTGGTAGGATGAGGAGATAATGATTCAGAGGAAGCCAAACCGGATTCCTGTGGGACATGGCCAATAGGAGAGGATACCAAATTTGCCTCGGCCAATTTGGGGCTATGAGGATCAAGGTAGCAGATTGATCCCTGAGCTTCAGCAGCACTCTGTGTAACAGGGGAAATTGAAGGAATGCGCCAGCTCAGAGTTAAGGCATCTGCAGGCAGGGTGCCCACTGCCAGGGGCCTGCAGCAGAACAGTGGAAGCTGATAGTTCAGGTGGGATGCAAACAGGTCCACTTCTGGTGTGCCCCACCTTCTGAAGACTGTGACAAGGACTTGTCCATTCGTTGTAACCTCGGCTGATGCAGCTCAATGCATCTGTCAAAGTGTTGCCATTGCCCGTAAGGTGTATGGCGAAGAGACTCACCTCCAGGGAATGTCAGATACCAGATTCTCATGGCCTCTGTGCACAGCACAGTCTACCTTTTGTTACCCAGTTTGTTTATCTGAAACATGGCAGTGTTGTCTGTTTTGATCTGAACGGTGTGTCCCTTGACCTGTGGAGCGAAAGCTTTCAGTGCCAGGTACTCAGCCCTGAGCTCCAGGTGGTTTATGAGGCATGTGGATTCCCTTGGAGCCCAAGTGCAACTGACTGAGGAGCTGTCCAGATGAGCTTCCCCAACCCAGTAGAGAAGCAACTGTAGTAATGATTTTTGAGGGACAGGGTAACTGGAAGGGGATACCCAGTGAGACGTTTTCCGCCTCCTTCCACCAGTCTAGGGCCTGAAGCAGTGTGTCTGTGAATGGGACAAGCTCAGACGGTGTTTCTTTTGTGACCAGTGAATCCGCACATGATACTGAATGTCCCTCATCTGAAATCTTACTCCTGAAACCGCAGCAGTCATGGAGGCCATGTGGCCCAGGAACATTAGAAAATGTCTTGCAAGCCTTGACTGCCTAGGAGGAATGAATTTGCCAAGGATAGAAAATTCTGGATTCTGTCCAGAGGAAGGAAGGCTCTTGCCTGTTAAGTGTCCAAGTCTGCTCCTATAAAGCTGAGGAGCTAAGAGGACTCTAGATGGGATTTCTTTTCGTTGATCAGAAACCCCCAAGGCAGACAGTGTCTGTTTTGTGCAGTTTAGAGCCTCTCTGACTTGCTATGGGGTCTTGCCCATATATGAGCTAGTCGTCCAAATATGGAAAGACTGAAATGCCCCGTTTTCTTAAGTGGGCTGGCACTGCAGAAAGGCACTTCGTGAACACCCTGGGAGCAGAAGTCAGGCCAAAGGGCATGGCTGCAAACCGGTAGTGACCTAAATGCAGTCTGAACCTCAAGCTTTCTGTGGGACTGCCTTACTGGTGTATGAAAATAGGAGTCCGAGATCCAGGGAGGCTAGCCAGTCTCCCCTGCTGCAAAGAATGTATCACCGTCTGAAGTGTTACCATCTTGAATTTTTGGTTCGAGTAAGTGCCTGTTTAAGTACCTGAGGTCTAAAATAGGTCCTCATTCCCCAATTTTCTTTAATGTCAGAAAGAATCTGGAGTAGATACCTTTTCCATGCTGCAAAAGAGGAACTCTGTTCACTTTTGTTGACAGCAGGGTGTTTACCTCCATCTCCAACAGATACTTTTCTGTTTGGGACAGGGGTTTTGACAATAATGGACCCCGAAGGGAATGGAAAGTACAGTTACGTAAGAACTTACCATAACAGCAGATCTTTGAGAAAAGCTCTTGCAGCAGGTTACACCATTAGGACTGAAGTCGGCATGCGCCAAGACCCCACAGAAATGTTCTAGCTAGCAGTATACAGCGGGGACCGCCTCAGACATCGGTCCCGCCCTCGACGTCAGGTGTAGTACAAAAGGAGGCAGTCCCCCAGAATCCCCAGTTCTCCCGCCGGAGACTCCCGGCCGCTGGATGACATCAGAAGATAAGACTGAGGATCCGCCATCAAATGGCAAACAGAAAAAAAGGCTGTGAACGCCTTATCCTAGAAGGATGTTGGAACCAGAATCTACCTCCAGTGGGGATGGTGGGAGGGAAAGTACCTGCTGCAAGAGCTGTTCTCGAAGATCTACTGTTACGGTAAGTTCTTACGTAACTGTACTATCTTACTTCGAGAAACAGCTCTTGCAGCAGGTAACACCACTAGGACTGATTCCCAAGCAATACTGGAAATCACACACCATCAGGAGGAGGAAAGGTAGAAATCCTCGAATGACATCGAGCCTAGGACAGAAGTCCCTGAAGGACTGCTAGACCAAAACCTGCTCTTTGCCTTGATGCAATATCTAGGCTGTAATGCCTGATGAAAGTGTGACTGGAGCTCCAAGTAGCTGCAGCACAAACAGCTGAGGTGGATACGTTCTTTAAAGAAGCAAAAGAGGTAGCCACACCGCTGGTGGAATGACCCTTAACCGTGCCCGGTAGAGGTTTGTTGCACTTCTGGTAACAGAACGTAATACACTGAATGAGCCACCTGGACAGCGACTGTTTTGAAACAGGAGCTCCCATCATCCTGTGGGCAAAGGAGACAAAAAGCTGGTCCGATTTTCGGTGGCGTTTGGTTCTGGTCTGGTAGTATCCGAGACACCTATACACATCTAATGTGTGCAGAAGGGCTTCTCCTCGATTAGAGTACTTAGGGAAATACACTGGTAAATCGATATCCTGATTAAGGGTGAGTGCTGAGACCACCTTAGGCAGAAATTTAGGATTAGTCCGTAGGGATACCCTGTCTTGGTGAAAAACCAAATAAGGTTCTTTGCACATAAGTGCATGGAGTTCGGAAATTCTTCTGGCCAAGGTAATGGCAACTAAAAACAGCGTTTTCCAAAAAAGAAGACGTAGCTTGCAATCTGCGGCTGGTTCAAAGGATGGCAGCGTAAGCTGTTCCAGGACAAAGGGTAGATCCCATGGTGGAATCGGATCCTTAATCGGGGGGCCTAAGGTGGAGGACACCCCTCAGGAAGGCACGTGTCGTGTCTAATTAAGCTATAGTGCGTTGGCCTATAGGGATGCGATAGCCTGAGATGGCACAGAGATGTACCTTGATCGAGGAGTAAGCCAATCCTGACTGGAAAAGGGACAGCAGGTAGTCCAATACAAACTTCTCTGGACAGTCCAAAGGCGAAAAGCCACAGGCTTGAATCCATAAACAAAACCTGTGCCACTTCATGGCGTAGGTCGCATGTGTAGCCGGCTTCCTGGCGGCAGTGAGAATGTCTGCTACCTCTTGCGAGACCCCGTGTCGCATCATGGCTATGTCTCTAGGAGCCAAGCGTGTAGGTTCAGGGAACGTAGATCCGGGTGGACCAAGGAACCTGCCTCCTGAGACAGCAAGTGGGAGCTGATTGGCAACGGCACTGGAGGTTCCTGGGACAGCTGATGCAAAAGGAACCAGATCTGCCTGGGCAAAAGGGCGCGATCAGTATCAGTGTCGCTTGCTCTCTGCGAAGTTTCAGAAGAACCCTCTGGATCAACAGGAAAGGCATAAAGGAATCTGCCCGCCCAGGAGAGGGACAACTCGTCTCGCCAGAAAACACCAGGCTCTAGATCTAGCAAGCAAAAATTGGGTAGTTTTGCGTTGGATGGGAATGTGAAAAGGTTTAATTCTGGAGTACCCCATCTGCGAAACAGATCCTCTGCTGCCTCCTGAAACAGTTCCCATTCGTGGACTCTGGCCTGACAGAGGCTCAGGCCATCTGTGATGACAATGTCCACACCCGGAACATGAACGGCAATGAGGTTTGCGCCGTGTTGCAAGAACCACTCCCACACTCTCATGGCCTCCCTGCAAAGCGGGTAGGAATGGGTGCCTCCTTGTTTGTTGAGGTAGTACATCACCGCGGAATTGTCTGTTTCTAACAGAAGTGTACCCGGTGGGGTCTCCGACTGGAAGGACTGCAGGGCGTAAAGAACTGCCCTCATTTGCAGTGTCAGTGGCTCAGTACGTAGCACACTCGCCTCTGAGGCCAGGAGATCAGAGGGCTGTGGGTTCAGTTCCAACATCTGGCACTTGGGTTAATATCCCAGTACTGACACTGTAGTGCAGCATGAGAGGGGTGCTGAACTTCTGAGGTGCCGTCTTTCGGATGAGACGTTAAACCGAGGTCCCATCTGCCTGGATTGGTGGTAGTTCAGGTGGATGTTAAAGATCTCATGGTGCTTATCGAAAAGAGTAGGGGAATTTCCCCGGTGTCCTGGCCAAATTTCCCTCATTCACTAAAAAAATATCACCAACAGCTTAATCTGGTTCAAGGTCAGTTGACATTCATCTGTATCCCCCTTCCCGGGTTGTGCCTGAAAATAGGCAGGCTTTGTCTAGTGCACTTACCCAGTCAACAAAAACTAAATTAAAACAAACAAAAAAAAATTTTCCAGGATATTTATGTGGAGATGAGTCTCTTGGTCTGTCCACAGACCCTGAGACCGGACACAATCGAGGTGTGCTCCCCAGCAGAGCCCTGAGGCGTCCGTGGAGAGTGTCACAGTCGGGGACGGTGCAATGAAGGGGACTCCCGACGAAAAATTCCTTGAATCTAGCCACCATTGCCAACCTCGGATTACGGCCTTCGTGATCCAGATTGGATGCTGCAGATGGTCTTGCTTTTGGTCCCACTGGACCCCTAACATCCACTGGGTTACCCGCATGTGGAGACGGGTTAGAAGGACTGTTGCAATGGCCACAGCCATGTGTCCGAGCAGGCAAAGGACCAGTCTGGCAGGAACGGTCTTCTTCGCCGAGACGTTCCTGATGAGGGATCTGATGTGCTCCGCTCTGTCTGGGGGGAGGAAAGCTTTCCCTTGGACGGTGTCCAGAACTGCACCTATGAATTGCAGAGTCTGGGACGGAACCAGGCGTGACTTCTCGCGATTAATGATGATGCCCAACGTCTCGAACAGAGACAGTGTGCAGTGAATAACAAACATCAGGGCCTCCAGGGAGGGCGCCATGAGAAGCCAATCGTCCAGGTAGGGGAACACATAGTGGCGTTGTCTCCTCAGAGATGTGGCTACGACCGCCTTGCACTTCGTAAACACCCGAGGTGCCGATGACAGTCCGAAAGGGAGGGCTCGGAAAGTACAGTTACATAAGAACTTACCGTAACAGTAGATCTTTGAGAACAGCTCTTGCAGCAGGTTACACCATTAGGACTGAAGCCGGCAGGTGCCAGGACCCCACGGAATTTTTCTAGCTAGCAGTTTTCAGCGGGGACCGCCTCCGACGTCGGTCCCGCCCCCGACGTCGGGCACAGTACATAAGGAGGCGGCCCCCATAATCCTCAGTTCTCCGCCGGAGACTCCGGCCGCTGGATGACATCAGAAGGGAGACCGAGGATCCGCCATCAGATGGCAAAACAAGGAAATAGGAATGTCCCATCTAATGAGATGGGTGCGTGACTATGACCTACCTCCAGTGGGGATGGTGGGAAGGAAAGTACCTGCTGCAAGAGCCGTTCTCGAAGATCTACTGTTACGGTGAGTTCTTACGTAACTGTACTATCTTACTTAGAGATACAGCTCGTGCAGCAGGTTACACCATTAGGACTGATTTCCAAGCAGTACTGGCAATCATGCACTATTGGGAGGAGGAAAGGTAGAGACCTCAAGATAACTCGAGCCTAGGACAGAAGTCCCTGAAGGACAGCTAGACCGAACCCCGCTCTTCGCCTCGATGCAATGTCCAGACTGTAATGCCTGATAAAGGTATGCACAGAGCTCCAAGTAGCTGCAGCGCAAATAGCTGAGGTGGAGACGTTCTTCAACGCCGCAAAGGAAGTAGCCACCCCTCTAGTGGAATGACCCTTGACCATGCCCGGTAAGGGGTTTATTGCGCTTCTCATAACAGAAAGTAATGCACTGGATGAGTCACCTGGATAGTGACTGCTCAGAGACAGGAGCTCCCTTCATCCTGTGGGCAAAGGAGACGAAAAGTTGGTCCGACGTTCGGTGCTGTTTGGCTCTGGTCAGGTAGTATCTAAGGAACCTGTGCACATCCAAGGTGTGCAGAAGGGCTTCTCCTCGATTAGAGTATTTTGGAAAATACACTGGTAGATCGATGTCCTGATTAAGGGTGAGAGCTGAGACCACCTTAGGCAAAAATTTTGGGTTTGTCCTTAGGGATACCCTGTCCTGGTGGAAAACCAAATAAGGCTCATTGCACATAAGGGCGTGCATTTCCGAAATTCTTCTGACAGAAATAACTGCAACTAAAAATAAGGTTTTCCAAGAGAAAACGTAGCTTGTGGGCTAGCGGGACTGTAGCAATGGCCGCAGCCATGTGTCCGAGCAGGCAAAGGACAAAGTCTGGCTGGGACCGTCTTCTTCGCCGACAACTCCCTGATGAGGGATCTGATGTGTTCCGCTCTGTCTGTGGGAAGGAAAGCTTTCCCTCTGACGGTGTCCAGAACTGCTCCAATAAACTGCAGCTTCTGGGACGGAACCAGGCGTGACTTCTCGTAACTGATGAGAATGCCCAGAGTCTCGAACATAGACTGGGTACAGTGGATGGCAGCCATCAAGGCTTCCCATGAGGGTGCCATGAGAAGCCAGTCATCCAAGTAGGGGAACATGTAGTAGACCTGTCTCATCAGAGATGCGGCTACGACCGCCATGCACTTCGTGAACACCCGAGGTGCCGATGACAGCCCGAAAGGAAGAGCTCGAAACTGATAATGGCAGCCCTGAAACTTGGAAGCGCAGGAACCTCCGGTGCGCCTGAGCAATGGGAATGTGCAGGTAGGCATCCTGCATGTCCAGCGACGCCAGAAAGGCACCTTGCTTCAGTATGGGAATTAGGCCCGGGAGGGTCACCATGCGGAAACACTTGTAGGCGACCGAAAGGTTAAGGTCCCTGAGGTCCAGGATTGGACAGAGGTCCCGTTTTCTTTGGAACCAGGAAGAAGTGAGAATAGTACCCTAGTCCTCTCTGGTTCCCTGGTACGCGTGCTAAGGCTTCCTTTTTCAGAAGCACGAGCACTTCCTGCTTTATGAGCAGGGCATGCTGACCCGAATAACAGGAAAGCAGGGGAGGTCTTGTAGGTGGGCTGCCTACAAACTCCATGTAATGGCCATTTTTGACCAGCTGTAGAACCCACCTGTCGGTGGTGATAGATTGCCACCCTGGAAAGTGGCGTGCGATGCGACCCCCCCAACTTTTTTTGCCCGTTGATCCTGAGGAGGGTCGGGAAGGAGTCATGCTGTGGCAGCATTTGTCCCTGCGGGCTGGGCCAACTCTGAGAATCGTTGGCCTCTGCCTGGGGACGACTTGGCCTGGGCCTTGCAAGAGAAAGTGCCCCTCTGCTGCTGGCCAGAACGTTGCAGTTGTCTTTGTAGCCGGCCGTGAAAACGGCTTTGGTTCCTACGAAAGGAACTAGGCCTAGACCAGTACATAGCTTGTACAGATCGGACTGCCTTCCCTGCGTCCTGGAGTTTGGTGATCACTCTCTCAGAGGCTTCACTAAACAGGACCTCGCCGTTATACGGGACGTCTAGAATGTTTTTCTGGACGTTCGAGGTAAATCCGGAGACACGGAGCCAAGAGTGCCTCCAGAGACAAACGCCTGAGGCTGCAGCTCTGGCTGAAGAGTCCGCAATCATATGCGGCTCTGAGCACTTAGGTCCCTATATCTGAACCCGTGTGGAGGAGGTTTAAGAGCTCCGCTTTCTGGTCGCCATCGGGCAGCTTCTCAATCAGGTCCTGACCCTGTTCCCACAGGGCGTTCTGTAACTGAACCATATGGGTAGATAGTTCAGTGACCTGATGGCGCAAGTAGCAGCCGTGTACGTGCGCCTTCCCAGGGCATCCAATTGCTTGGATTCCTGGTCCAGTGGCTGGGGTGCTCATATGCTGAGGTCTCTGAGACCGGTCATGTGAAGCAGTGATGACCAGGGAGTCAGCCACAGGGTGGTTTGCCAAATACTGGTCCTCCCTATGGGTCATGTATGGGCGGTCAGCCTTCTTCGGCACCGCGGGAGTGGAATGCGGACGTTTCCACGCAGCCTTGGTGACGTCCGCGAAGGTATCTACCAAGGGTGGCACTACCACAGGCTTCGGGTCTTTTTGCCGAAGGTTGCGGGCAAGGCGTTGTCGCTCAGGATCAAGCTCCTCAGCATCCCACCCCATGTTCTCCTGGATGTGCCTCATGATCTCAGCGAAAGAGGGATCATCTGGAGGGGACCTGGGTACGTCGTGTGGGTCAGGAGAAGGAATGCTGAGAGGAGAAGGTTATCTGGAATACTCTGACGTATCCGACCTGGAATCCTCCCCTGACGGAGTGTACCGGCGTCGTCTGGGTCTTTTGGGGGTTGGGTGACCCTGAGGGGGATCTGGAGGGAGGCCTTCTCCTGTCGGAAGATCTACCCCTAGGAGGTGGCGTTTGCTCCTTGGGGGATGAAGGTCGTCCTACGGGCCCCTTAGGTGGAGGAGGGGGCGTAGGCGGTGAAGGAGTAGGAGTAGCAGGTGTAGTAGGACGACGACGTGCGGGGACCACATCCTTCTTGATGGTGTCCCACCAAAAGGTAAAGAGCTCATTTACCTCCGCAAGGTTCATACCCAATGATGGGCCTGGCGCCGGTGGCCTGTCTCTAGGGTTGGGCGTCAGGTCCCCAGGGCCTCCTGCTCCGGGGAGGGTTCCCTTGGGAACCCGGCATCCTCGATGTCACCCGCCTGGTCTTCGGGCTGTGTGGCATCTTCCTCTGTAGAGCCTCTCTGACCAGCGTCCGCCGGCGACGGGGGTGTGGTCTTCCGCTCCGGGGTAGCAGACGGTCCCCTGGCCGACGTCTTCAGAGGCGAACACCTGGCCGGCGACGGGTGTCTGGGTGTCATCGGCTCCTGTGAGCGCCGAGGATGCTTGGCCGACGTCGGGTCCGACGTCCGTCTGAGGGATGTCAGGTCCTTAGTTTTGCAGGGCGCTGGATCTGGGCCTCGGGGCAGCTGGGAGACTGACCTGGAGTCGGAATCCCGGCGATTGGGGGGGGGGGGTTTGTGGCACTCACCCGACTTCGAAGAGGCCTTGGAAGGTGCTGAGGAAGCCGAGGGCCTCGAAGTCTTCAGAGGCTGGAACGAAGAACAACTGCTAGAGGACCTGACCTGGACCAGGGGAGGTTGCGACCGAGCCCTGGAGGGAGAGCGGTCCGATTTAGAGCCAGAGCTTCAGGAGTCCGAGGCCCGTGCAGGAGACCTGGACCTCGCCTTTTCCTGGTGCTTGTCCTGGTGTTTATGGATTTGCTTGAAGGTTCTCCCCAGGAGGAAGGTTCCTGGTCCATGCTTTTTAGCTTCTCTTCTAGGAGAAATGTTTGAAGTGCCTTCTGACGGCAGATCCTGGTGCGGCTGTTAAAACTCTGGCAAAAGGAGCAGGCCTTGGTGTCGTGGCCCAGGCCTAGGCAGCGCACGCAGGACGAATGGGGATCCTTGAAGGGGATCTGTTTGCCGCAGGCGCACTTCAAGTGGTGACCCTCTAAAGATGGAGTTGGAGAGGACATCAGTTGATCAGAGCCAAAAGAGAGACGAAATTCGTCGTAGTTCTGTAGTCGCCGCACACTAGAAAGGAGACCGAGAGGCCGATACTGGCAAGCAGACGGCGGGAAAAGAACTGGGGATTATGGGGGGACCGCCTCCTTATGTAGTACGCCCAACGTTGGGGGCGGGACCGATGTCAGAGGCGGTCCCCGCTGAAGACTGCTAGCTAGAAAATTTCCTTGGGGTCCTGGTGCCTGCTGGCTTCAGTCCTAATGGTGTAACCTGCTGCAAGAGCTGTATCTCAAAGTAAGATCTGATAGTGGTGACCCTGAAACTCGAAGCGCAGAAACTTCCTGTGCGCCTGAGCAATAGGTATATGCAGGTAGGCATCCTGCATGTCTAGGGACACTAGAAAGGCGTCCTGCTTGAGCATGGGAATCAGACCTGGGAGGGTCATCATGCAGAAGCGTTTGTGCAGGACCGAGTCGTTGAGGTCGCTGAGGTCCAGTATCGGATGGAGGTCCCCTGTCTTCTTTGGAACCAGAAAGAAGTGAGAATAGTATCCTAGACCCCGCTGGTTCTGTGGTACGTGCTCTATGGCTTCTTCCAGAAGCGTGAGCACCTCCTGCTGTGTGAGCAGGGCATGCTGACCCGAGTAACACGAGAGCCGGGGTGGTCTTGCCGGTGGGTGGTCGAGAAATTTTATGAAATGACCTTTCTTGATCAACTGAAGAACCCACCTGTCGGTGGTGATCGACTGCCACCCTAAAAAGTGGCGAGCGATGCGACACTCGACCTTGTGTGTCCGTTGATCCAGAGGAGGGGCGAGGGCCGAGAAGGAGTCATGCTGTGGCAGCACTGGTCCCTGCAGGCTGGGCCGGTTTTGTGTAACACTGGTCTCTGCCTGGGGATGACATGGCCTGGGCTTTACGCTGAAAAGTGCCCCTTTGCTGCTGGCCGGAACATGGCTGCTGCCTTTGTTGCCGGCTGCAAAAGCGGCTCTGGTTCCTACGAAAGGAACTAGGCCTGGATCTGTACATGGCCTATACAGATTGGACTGCCTTTCCTGTGTCCTGGAGTTTGGTGACCTTCTCCGAGGATTCACCAAAAAGTACCTCGCGGTTATACGGGACGTCGATAATGTTCTTCTGTACGTCCAGAATGAAGCCAGAGACACGGAGCCAAGAGTGTCGCCAGAGACAAACACCTGAAGCTGCAGCTCTGGCAGATGAGTCCGCAGAATCGTATGCGGCTCTAAGCACTTGGGTACCCACATCTGACCCTGTGTGGAGAAGATTGAGGAGCTCCGCCTTTTGATCGCCATCGGGAAGCTTATCGACCAGGTCCTGGCCCTGTTCTCAGAGGGCGTTTTGAAACTGAACCATGTGGGTAAGGTAGTTCAGGCACCTGATGGCGCATGTAGCAGCCGCGTACATGCACCTCCCCAGGGCATCCAATTGCTTGGATTCCTGGTCTGGTGGCTATGTGCTCATGTGTTGAGGTCTTTGAGACTGGTCATGCGAGGCCATGATGACCAGGGAGTCTGCCAGAGGTTGTTTAGCCAAGTACTGGTCGTCTCTCGGAGCCTTGTACAGGCGGTCAGTCTTCTTCGGCATTACGGGAGTGGAGTGCGGACGCTTCCATGCAGCCTTGGTGATGTCCACAAAAGTGTCCACCAAGGGTGGAACTATCATAGGCTTCGGGTCTTTCAGCTGATGTTAGCGGGCAAAGCGTTGTCATTCGGGGTCAAGGTCTTCAGCATCCCACCCCATGTTGTCCTGGATGTGCCTCATGATCTCAGCTTAAGAGGGATCATCCGGAGACGACCTGGGGAAGTCATGTGGGTCAGGAGAGGAGACGCTGAGTGGAGAAGGAGATCTGGAGTAGTCTGAGGTGTCCGATCTGGAGTCCTCCCCCAACGGAGTATACCAACACCGTCTGAGTCGCTTGGGGCTGGGAGACCCTGATGGAGATCTGGAGGGAGGCCTTCTCCTGTCTTTAGATCTGCCCCTAGGAGGTAAGTCTGTTCCTTGGGGGTTGGTGGTCATCCTGCTGGACCCTTAGGTGGAGGAGGAGGAGGAGTAGGAGGCGAAGGAGTAGGAGGATGAGGAGGAGGAGGAGGAGGAGGTTTAACAGGGACCACATCCTTTCGGATGGCGTCCCACCAAAAAGTAAAGAGCTCCTCTACTTCTTCAATATTCATACCCGATGACAGGTCTGGCGCTGGTGGTCTGTCGCCGGGTCACCGAGTGTCTCCGGGTTCGGGGAAGGTTCCCACGGGAGTTCGGCATCCTCGGTGTCGCCTGCCTGGTCTTCGGGCAGTGTAGCGTCCTCTTCAGTCGAATCCCTGTGACCAGCGTTCACCGATGACCGCGTGTGTGTGTGTGTCTTCTGCTCCGGAGAATGCGATGCCAACGCCCTCGGATCCGGTGAACGCCCGACCGACGATGGGTGTCTGGCCGGTGTCGTCTGTTCCTCCGAGCACCTGGCCGACTTCTGAAGCTTGGCCGATGGGTGTTTAGCCGACGTCTGATCCGACGCCCGCTTCAGGGACGTCAGGTCCTTAGTCTGTCTCGGAGGTGGAACAGGACCTCTGGAAGGTTGGGAGACCGACCTGGAGTCGGTGTCCCGACGTCGGGTGGCAGATGAAGATTTATGGCGCTCGGAAGACTTGGAACAGGCCTTGGATGGAGTGGAGAAAGCAGAGTGCCTCAAAGTATTTGATCGGCTGGAGCGAAGAGTCGCCGCCTGAAGCCCGGACCTTAATCCGGAGGGGGGGGGGGGCGGCGTGACCGAGCACTGGGGGGAAAGTGGTCCGATCTGGTGGAGCGTGAGCTGTGGAAGTCCGAGGCCCGGGTTGGGGATCTAGACCAACCTTCTCCCGGTGCTTGTCCCAGTCCTTATGGGCCTTCGAGGACGACTCTCCCTGGAGGAAGGTTCTTGGTCCATTCTTTTGAGCTTTTCTTCAAGAAGATACGCCTGTAGTGCCTTCTGACAGCTACTGAACCCTATGCAAAAGGTGCAGGCCTTGGTATCATGGTCCGGGCCTAGGCAACGCATGCAGGAGGAGTGAGGATCCTTGAAAGGGATCCATTTTCCGCAGGCACATTTAGAAAGGTGACCCTCAAGCGAAGGAGTTGGAGAGAACATCACTTAGCGAAAAAACAGAGAAAGTTCTGTAGTCGTCGTACGCTAGGTAGAGACTGATAGGCCGATGCTGGTGAGTCGACGGCAGGAAAAAAACTGGGGATTCTGGGGGAACGCCTCCTTTTGTACTACGCCTGACGTCAGGGGCGGGACCAACGTTGGAGGCGGTCCCCGCTGTGTACTGCTAGCTAGAAAATTTCCGTGGGGTCCTGGCGCCTGCCGGCTTCAGTCCTAATGGTGTAACCTGCTGCAAGAGCTGTTTCTCGAAGTAAGATCGCGTCCTGCAGATCCAGTGAACAGAACCACATGTTTTGCTCCAAGAATTGTATGATCTGGGACAAACTGACCATCCGAAAGGCACGTGACCCGAGATATTGATTCAGGTCGTGCAGATCTAGAATGGGGTGCCAGCCCTCCCATCCGCTTGCGCACCAGGAAGTACCTGGAGACAAAGCCTGGGTCTGCTGGAGGATCCGCCACTACAAGGACTGCCTCGAGGAGTAGCTGAGCGATGTCATCTCAGAGAGCCGACTGGGTCTGAGCGGATACTCTCTTCTCCCGAGGGGCACAGGCTTGGCTTTGGGGGGGGGGGTACTGCTCGAATTCCAGAGGCAGTCTCTGACCGACCACTTCGAGAACCCACCTGTCCGGAGAGACAACGGACCAGACAGAAAGGAAGTGGCAGAGCCGACCCCCCAGGGGAGGACCCAGAGCCGAGGTGACAGGTTGACAGACCCCGGCCCGTCACTGAGCAGGCTTGGAGGAGGAGGAGGTTGTTCCAGGACCTGAACCTTAGCCTCCTTTACGGGCCTGTTGGGGTCCGGGCTTGGCCCGGGGGCGCCAAGCTTGAGCCTGCTGCTGTTGCTGCTGTCCACCTTGAAAGGAGAACTGCTGAGCCGCAGGGAAAGAATGCCGAAAAGGCTTCATTTTCTTCTGCTGGTTCTTGCCCGAAGAACCCTTGGCTGAAGCGGCATCCAAGGTGACACTGGACTGCTCAATGCGCTGAAGATGATCGGCCACTCCTGGGCCGAACAGGCTGGTCCCAAGCAAGGGCACATCAGCTCGTTTATGCTGGGTATCTGCAGGAAAGAAAGAGCCTCAGACAAGCCCTGCGACGATAGGCAACAGCAGCTTCCATCGAACGGGCACAAGAATCCCCAATGTCCAGGGCCGTCTGACACTGCAGTTTGGCGTCAGTTCTGCCATGATCCTGGACCTGCCTGACCGTGGTCCGATGTCCGCAGGGAGATGTGGGAAGACTTCATCTAAAGACCCCAAGAGGGTGTGGGAGAAGTGTGCCATGACGATGGCCGAACTTGCCTGACGAAGGCCCAAGGAGGAAGCTGCATAGTCCTTCCTGGCTGAATGGTCCAAGAGCTTGGACTGTATCAGGAGGTCTGTCAGTGTCGGCAGAACTACCAGTACTCCTGAACACAGAGGTGGTTACCAGGCTCTCTGCCAAAGGGTGCTCTGTGAACCCTGGAAGGGACCCCACGGGCACCGCATACTTGCGAGCCATGCGGTCAGATGGAGCTGGACAAGAGGCAGGGCCCTGCCAAAGTTCTAGGGTCGGGCCAACAATGGCCTCAGCCACAGGAAAGGACTCTGTCGGGGTATCCCCTCTCTTAAGGATGTCCATAAGAGGGTACACTGCTTTTTTCTGGATTGGCTCCAGGAGCATCCCTGTAGACTCGAGGCGGAGAATGTCCTGAAAAGACTAGGAACCTTACTCCGTCTCTAAGCCAATGGTTGATTCATCATCACCTGGATGAGAATGCAAGCCGGTGACGTCCAAATCAGGAATCCGGGTATAACGGCTGGCCACCCAGGTCACCTTTGACTCACCGAGGGCAGTCTGCGGTGATCGTGGCTGAAAAACGCTGGGGAAGCCCAGTGTCCAGTCTGTCTTCCTTGGAAGGAGCCCCTCCCACAGGCTGTTTGGGCGGTGGTTGCACCACAATCGGTGGAGAGACCGTTTTTGGGCCGAACTGGTGGTTTTACTGGCTCTGTGGGCTGAGGAACAGACTTAATTGGCTCTGAAGGAGTCTGCTTCTTCCTAGAAGGTGAAAGCCAGGTAATGGCCAGTGTGGAAGCCAGAGTAGGCTTGTGCCTGGTCAAGCTCAGCTGTTGCCACATGAGGTCCTCGCAGCACCAGAGTTTCCGACGAAGCCTCTCCTCATCCTAGGAGGACGAGGACGACCGATGGCGTTGCCTCTTTTTCGAGCGTTTATGGCTCTTTCCAGGCCTGTTGGTCGAGGGGGTCCGAGACCTCGATCGAGATCGGATGGTCAGACACGATCGCTCGAGAGACACCGGTGGGACCAGTGATTTCCCAGGATCAGGGACCACGTCTAGGATGGGAGTCCCAGCAGGCTGGGTCTTGTCATCTGGGAAGTCCAAGTTAGGGGTTCAACTGAGGGAATCGTCGACCGGAGTCTGCGATATCGGGTTGACCACGATTTCAACATCGAACCACAATTCGGTCGACTGGCCAGGCGGCAAGGCCGAAAAGCCAGCAGCCAAAGAAGCGATCTCGACTAAGGTCGAGACCACATGTTCCTGGGATCAAGATCTCTCCCGCTCCCAAGAATGTCCCTGTCGAGACGAAGATGATTCCGGATCCTTCTCCCACTTATGGGATCGAGAAGAGTGCGAGCCCGCAGGCGCCTCTCCCTTGGTCGGGAGAGACTGACAACTCTCGGAAGGAACCCGAGAAGGTGGAGCCCAGGTTGAGCAGAACAAAGAAGCTCCGAGAAGTCTCTGCAGCACGAGCCGCTTCCTCCTCGAACGCTTGCATGCGTTCCAATTGCTCGGCGGATCCCGCAGCCAAGGACACCGTCCTCTGAGCCTCCTTGGATTTCACCGGAGGGTTCCGTTTCTCCAGCCTCCCCAGCTTCAGGCATGTGAGACTGTCGTCTAGGACGTTGGGATGAAAGGCAAGACATATTGCATTTTGAGGTGTCATGATCGACACCGAGGCAATAGATGCACGTGGTATGGGGATCGGTGTGCGACATTTTCTGGCCACAAGGGCACCGACGAAATCCAGGGGAAGACCTCTCTTCCATAACTGAAGTGGTAAACTTACAATCGCTAACGCGAACAATGCACATTTTTGGAATAACCGAAGGATTGAAGGCCAGGACCTACAACATGCGTGAGCATGAGGGAGGCAACCCGAGTCTTCCAGCGGAAAGGAAGATCTAGCGTCATGGGAGGTGGAGCCAAAAAATATACCACCCGGGTGGGTGGGAGGAGCCAGCTTGAAGACTTCCAGTCCATCTTAAAGTGGAAGGGGACATGCCAAAGTGTGGATGAATAACATATTCATGCTCCTAGAAAAACAGGTTACTCACCTGTAACAGCAGTTCTAGGAATGGTATATGTTGTTCATCCACTGTTATGTCCTCTACTAAATCTTGCGGAAGTCTTCAAGCTGGCTCCTCCCACCCAACCGGGTGGTAAATACCTCGGCTCCACCCCATGACGCCAGGCCTAGCCCGCTGGAAGCAAGGTTGTGCACCTTAAGCCTGGGAGGTCGGGTGGGTGTGTGTGGATGAACAACATATACCACTCCTACAACTACTGTTAGAGGTGAGTAACCTGTTTTTCTAGGAGCGTGGATATGTTGTTCATCCACACTGTCTGTCAGACTCCTAGCAGTTCTCCGGGAAAAGGGAGGCAAGGCGCACACCCCCTACTTAGGAAAAAGATTGGAGAACCAAGGCCCCAAAACCACCATCACGTCGTGACTCAAGGTCGATATGGTAATGGGTAATAAAGGTGTTCGCTGACTTCCAGGTAGCAGCCCGACAGATTTCCTGGATAGGGATGTCCCTGGAAGCAGCCACCGAAGCAGCAGTATAGCGGGTAGAATGAGCTCTTATCCCACTGGGAGGCTCCTTGCCCACCAATTCATAACACAGACTTATGCATGATGTGATCCATCTTGCAATAGTCTGCTTGGCTGCAGGTCTGCCAGAAGTGGCTTCAGCGTAGGTGACAAACAGCTGGCGAACTTCTCCCCGAATTTCCGCCGTCCTCTCCTTATAGTAGGAGACAGCACATCTGAGGTCCAGAGTATGGAGCCTGTACTCTGCATCCGAGGTGCAGTTAGGGTAATATACCGTCAGAGTCAACACCTGGTTAAGGTGAAACTCTGAGACCACCTTCAGAAGGAATTTCGGGTGGGGGCGCAGGACAACTTTGTCCCAGTGAAAGACCAGATAAGGGGAGTCCACCGAAAGCGCCTGGAGCTCCCCTGTCCTTCTGGCTGATGTGATAGCCACCAAGAAGGCAGTCTTCCACGACAAATGCGAAAGCTCACACTTGTGCATGGGTTTGAAAGGCTTGCCCATGAGCTCTGCCAAGACCAGCAACAGATCCCATGGAGGTGGAGGTTCACGCATCGGAGGGGATATGTGATCCAGGCCTTTGAAAAAGCACCCGACCACTGTCTCCTGTGCCAATGTCAGCTGACCGGCCCGCGCCCGGTAAGCAGAGATGGCTGCCAGGTGCACCCCAAGGGTCGATGACTGAAGACTCCCTTTGGAGAGGGACCAAAGGTAGTCTAGAATGTTAGCCACAGAGCAGGATAAGGGGTCCAGGCTCTTTCCCTGACATCAAACGGAAAACCTTTTCCATTTGAAGGCATAACATTTCCTGGTCGATTCCTTTCGAGATGCTTCCACCACGGTGTAGACATCCTCGGAAAGACCCAGAGCCTGGAACTCTAGCCGCTCAAGAACCAGGCTGTGAGGTGCAGGGATTGAAGGTCCGAGTGGAAGACCTTCCCCTGGTTCAACTATATCAGGTCCGGGCGTGTACAAAGTCACTCCAGGGTCCTGCAGCTGAGGCTGAGGGGATCTGGATACCAGAACTGGCGCGGCCAATCTGGGGCTACCAGGATCACCTTCGCCTTGTCCCTCCTCACCTTGAGCAACACCTTGTGGATCAAGGGAAATGGAGGGAAGGCGTAGAGGAGGCCTGAGGTCCACGGCCTCGAGAAGGCATCCTCCTGCAGCGAGCCCTGCTGAGGGGGGCGGGCATGGTACAGCCTCAGCTTGGTGTTCTCCCAGGAGGCTGACAGGTCCTAGCAGTTTGCCCTAACGGGAGAACAGATCGTAAGCTACCTCTGGATGGAGAGACCACTCGTGGGATGTCTGGCCTATGCGGCTGAGAGCATCTGCCAGTTGGTTCGAGACTCCTGCCACATGAATGGCTAGGAGATCTGCCTCCAGCCGGCTGACGAAGGTCCAGATCCGGAGTGCCTCCTTGCATAGCAGACAGGGGTGCGTTCTGCCCTGTTTGTTGAGGTAGTACACTGTCGTGGTATTGTCCGTCTGGACTTGAACCACTTGACCCCGGAGCTGAGGAGCGAAAGCTGACAGTGCCAGTCTGACTGCTCTGAGCTCCAACAGGTTGATGTGGCATGGGGATTCCTCGGGGGTCCAGAACCCGTGAGCTCTGTTGTCCCCCATGTGGGCTCCCCAGCTCATGAGAGAGGCATCGGTCATAAGGACAACCATCGGCTCGGGGCGGACAAACGGGATTCCTTCCCGCAAATGACTCGGGACAGTCCACCATTGGAGAGCGTCCCACATCCTCTGGGTGACAGTCACCAGCTAGTTAAAAAGACCCTGGCACTGAGACCACTGGGCGGCTAGCTCCCATTGAAGGGGGCGCATGTGCAATCTGGCCCAACTGACCACTGAGGTGCATGCCGCCATGTAACCCAGGAGGCACAGGAACTCCCAGGCAGGGCACAAGTGCCCAACCAGAAATGACTGGGCAAAGGAGGAAAGAACCTCTGCCCTGCCCTGTCCGCCGGGAGCCAAGCTCGGGCTTGATGAGAGTCGAGCTCTGCCCCGATGAAACCAATCACCTGAGAAAGCACGAGTTCTGATTTGGCCTCGTTGATTAGGAAGCCCAGGTGGGAGCAGGCTCAGAGGGTCAGGTCCCTGGACCTCTCCACTTCCTGTAGGGAGGAACCCGCCAGGAGCCAATCATATAGATAGGTAAATGCGAACCCCTTGATGCCGTAGATGGGCTGCCACCACTGCGATGCACTTGGTGAAGACCCGTGGGGCCAATGACAGGCCGAACGGCATGGCTCTGAACTCGTACAGGGTCCCTTCGACCCTGAAGCGGAGGAACCGCTAATGGGATGGACAGATTGGGACGTGGTAGAACGCATCCTGAAGATCCAGTGTACAGAACCACGTTTCGCTCCAGAGATGGTATGATCTGGTTCAGAGTTACCATCCGGAAGGTGCGAGACCCTGAGATATCAATTCAGGTCGTGGAGATCTAGGATGGGGCGCCAAACCCCCATCCGCTTGGGCACCAGGAAATACCTGGAGACGAAGCCTGGGTCTGAAGGAGGATCCGGCACTGGAGCTACCGCCTCCTTGAGGAGGAGCTGAGCAATGTCGTCCCGAAGGGCCGACTGAGCGCCAACTGAGATCCTTTCCTCCTGTGGGGCACGGGCCCAGCTTGGGGTGGGGTGCTGCTCGAACCCTTAGAGGCAGTCCCTGCCCGACCACTTCCAGAACCCACCTGTCCGAAGTGATACCGGACCAGGCGGAAAGAAAGTGCGGAGCCTGCCCCCCACGGGAGGACCCAGAAATGGCGTGATGGGTGTAGGGGAGGCCACCCCCGACCCGTCACTGTGCAGGCTTGGAGGAGGAGGAGGAGGAGGAGGAGGCACCCGGACCAGCACCTCAGCCTCCTTTGCGGGGCTGTTGGTGACCTTGCTTGGGCCTAGGGCGTCAAGCTGGAGCCTGCTGCTGCTGTTGACCTCCCTGGAAGGAGGGCTGTCTAGCCGCAGGGGAAGAATGCCGAAAGGACTTCTTCTTGTGCTTCTGCTGGTTCTTGCCCGAAGAACCTTTAGCAGAGGTGGCATTAGACTGCTCAATGCGCTGTAGATGACCTGCCACTCCCAGACTGAAGAGGTCGGTGCCAAAGAAGGGCATGTCAGCTAGCTTGTGCTGAGTATCCGCTGGAAAGGAGGATAACCTCAGCCAAGCCCTGCGGCGAGTGGCTACCGCGGCAGCTAGTGAATGGGCACAGGAATCACTAATGTCCAGAGCCGTCTGGAGCTGTTTAGCAACAGCATGACCCTGGTCCCGGACCTGCTTGACCGTGATCTGCATGTCTGCTGGGAGATGAGGGAGGACTTCATCAAGAAGGGCGTGAGAGAAGTGTGCCATGATCACTGCTGAGCTAGCCTGACGAAGGCCTAGGGATGATGCCGCATAAACCTTCCGGGCCGAGTGGTCCATATTTTTGGACTCCTTGTCCGGAGGGCGGTCAGTATCCGCAGAGCTGCCCGTGCGCCTAAACACTGAGGCAGTCACAAGACTCTCAGCCGAGGGATGCTCAGTGAAGCCCAAGGACCCCATGGGCACCGCGTACTTGTGGGCCATGTGGGCAGATGGAGCCGGGCAAGAGGCAGGACGCTGCCAAAGTTCCAGTGCCGGGCCAACTATGGCTTCGGCCACTGGGAAGGCCTCCATCGGGGTACCCCCCCTCTTGAGAATATCCGTTAGAGAATATTCCGCCTTCTTTTGTATGGGCTGCAAAGGCATATCTGTGGACTCCGAAATGAGTCGAAGAATGCCCTGGAAGGAAGAAGGGCCTTCCTCCAGGCCTGTCACTGACAGCTCGTCATGTGAGTGAAGGCCGGTAGTATCCGAATCTGAGGAATCTGGATACAAGGGTCTCCCACCTAGGGCGATCAGGAGTGACCGTAATGGACAACCTATGGGGCAAGCCCGTAGTTGGTCGGTCCTCCTTAGAGGGAGCCCCTTCCTGAGGCTGTTTGGGTGGTGGTTCCACCAAAATTGTTGGGGAGCGCATAACAGGCCGAGCCGAAATACACACCGGTCCCACCGGAGGGAGAACTGGAGTCCTCGGAACCAAGGGAGTCTGTGTCGGCCGAAGAGGCTGGGGCCAAGTAATGGCTGGTACAGCCGGAGCAGACGGCTTTTGACCCGTCAAAAGAAGTTGCTGCCACATGAGGTCCTCATAACGTAGACGGAGCTTCTGTCTAAGTCTCTCCTCGTCCGAGGATGATGAGGAATGGTGGCACGCCTGTTCCGCGAGTGTTTGTGACCCTTTCTCAGTTTACCGACCGACAGGGTCCTACTCCTCAATCGAGACCGACGGCGTCGGCTCAGTCGGTCGGAAGAAGCTGGATTCGGAGAGAACAGAGGTTCCGGCTCTTGTCTCGCGAACGGGATGCCCGAAGGACGGGTCTCCTCGTCGGGGAAGGAGAAAATGGGAGTCCTCTCCAAGGAGTCGTCGACAGGCGTCAGCGACAACGGCTCGATCGGGTTGAGAGAAATCTCGGCCGGTTCTACCGTATCCTCGGCTTCGGTGCCCTGTCCTGACAGAAGGTCCGAAAAGCCGGCAGCCGAGGAAGCAATCTCGACCGTGGCCGAGACCGCCTGCTTCTGAGTGTCGGACTGCTCTCGGTCCCAGGAACGTCTTCTTCGGGTGGAAAAAGATGATTTTGGATCCTTATCCTTCTTGGATCGGGAGGAGTGCGAGCCTGAAGGTGCCTCACCCTTAGTAGGGAGAGACTGGCACAACTCCTGGAAGGATCCCGTGAAGGTGGAGCCCAGGTTGGGCGGCACGAAGAAGCTTCGGTTGGCTGAAGCTTGGGCAGCTTCCTCTTCGAAGGCCGCCATCTGCTCGAGCTGCTCGGTGGATCACGCAGCCGTGGAAACTGCCCACCTGGCCTCCTCGATTTCACGGTGAATTGCAAGCTCCGGTCTCCCCAACAAGAGCGCCTTGCTGTCCTCAAACGGTGGGATGGAAGGCGAACAGATGGTGCAAGCAGTATCATGCACAGCGCCTAGGTAGTAGACGCACGAGAGGTGGGCATCGGTGCGAGACAGTTTTTGTCCACAAGGACACGGCGAAACCGGGGGCGACTTGTCCTCCATATCCGAGAGTGTTGGGATCGAATCGTAAACTCTGGCGAGTTTTAAGGCGAGTAAGTGCGGCGAAAACCGTCGATTTGACTCCAGGGCCTATGGTACTGCAAAGTAGCATGAGGGAACCTGCATCTTCCAGCGGAAAGGAAGATCTGGTGTCATGGGGCGGAGCCGAAGTATTTACCACCCGGGTGGGTGGGAGGAGCCAGCTTGAAGACTTCCGGCGAGATTTAAAGGGGAAAGGGACAATGCCAGACAGTGCGGATGAACAACATATCCACGCTCCTAGAACAAGTATTTCAGCCACCCTACTTGACACTCCTAGTCGCTCTTCTGCTAGGACTGCAGGAGCCACGCGTGCAGGTGAAGAGACTGAACAGCAGGGTGGACGACAGTCCCTTGCTCTTGTGAGAGCAAGTGGGTGGAGTGATAACTGAACTGGAGACTCCAGAGACAGTTGCTGGAGCAGCGGATACCAGATCAGACGAGGCCACAGAGGAGCCACCAGAATCATTCTGGCTTCCTCTGACTGCAATTTGAGCAGTACTCTCTGAATGAGAGAAAAGGGAGACAAGGAGTATAGGAACTTCCCTGTGTAAGAGAGGGACAATGCGTCTCGCCAGAAAACACCAGGCCCTGGAATGAGCGAGCAAAAATGTTGCAGTTTGGCGTTGCACAGGGACGCAAAGAGGTCCAACTGTGGACAGCCCCAGTGACTGAACAGGTCATCTGCGACATCTTGGGGAAGTTCCCACTCGTGGTTCAGAGAGGTAGTACGACTGAGACCGTCGGCGAAAACGTTCTGAACCCCAGGCAGATGAACTGCGATGAGCTCCAGTCGGTGTTCCACTGCCCAGTCCCACACTCTCATGGACTCCCTTCAAAGGGGGCACGAATGAGTTCCCCTTGTTTGTTGATGTAGAAGACCACTGGTGTGTTGTCTGTCTGCACCAGGGGAGGACCTGTCGAGAGTTGGTCTCTGAATGCGCTTAGTTCATTCAACACTGCTCTCATTTCCAGAACATCGATATGTAGAGAGCTCTCTGTGGCAGACCAAGATCCCCAGGTCCTGTGATCCCATAAATGAGCCCCCCAAACCGGACAGAGAGGCATCTGTGGTTAAAGTCTGATGAAGAGAAAGTCTCCGGAAAGGAACTCCTCCCACTAGACTGTCGTGACGGAGCCACCATTCAAGAGAACGGTGTACCACCCGAGAGATCCAGATCGTCCACTGACTGGTCCCACTGAACTCTGAGGTGCCACTGTAGAGTCCTCATATGGAGTCTGGCTAAGGGTACTGTGGCTATGGCCACCGCCATATGGCCTAGAAGCTGTAGAACCACCCAGGCTGGGGAAGAGGGGGTCTTTTGGAGCCCCCTGGCCAAAGACCGAAGGCGGTCTTGCCCTGTCTGGAGGCAGAAAAGCTCTTCCCTGTCCGGTATCTAGAACAGCCCCTATGAACTGCAACCTTTGTGTTGTCCAAGGGTGTGACTTCGGCCAATTTACTGTAATCCCCAGGGAAGAAAATAGAGCCTGTGTCTCTCGCAGGGCAATTAGAAACTCCTCCTCCGACTGAGCAGAGAGGAGCTGTCGTCCAAATGGGAGGTAGACAAAGAGGCCCCTCCTGCGGAGGGCCACCGCTACCACTGCCAGGCACTTGGCCCAGTGTCTGCTACTGGGACAACCACAGGGACTGGCACCGGGTCTGAGGGATCGGGTGTCTGGTCTTTAGGTGCGGGCGTATGGGGCTCTGGCTTGGCGGGCATCAGGTCAGGGACGCCGGTGTCCATAGGCTGGCGACCGGTATCACCTTCGTCTGAAGGTCTGGCGTCCAGTGTGGCCTTGTCAGGAGCCTAGTCTCTCAGAGGAGGGAAGGACAGCTGGTCCTCATCCGGTGACCGCACCGTTGGGAAGAGGGTCGACGGGGCAGGCGAGCGGCTAAGCTGGCACTGGTCTGGAGGGGAGTGCACCTTAGCCTGAGGAGGAGGCGTCCACGACCAGGGGGCCTCCTGCCTACTTTAGGGTGGTTCTGCTTGTTTCCTTTTCTCAGAAGAACTGGGCCTGTCCTGAGCCCTGGAAAGGCTTTCCTGTGTTGACACTGAGGTTTTTAAAAGGTCGATGAGCCAGGGAAGAGTGATGGTGTCCCAACGAGGCAAACTCCCGGTGTTTGCCCTGTGAAGAGGCGGGAGTGAACTCAGACGAATGGGAGGGTTCGGACGGCTGGGCCAGAAATGAACTGTACCTCTTACTGGAGGACGATGAAGACAAGGCTTGCTTGGCTGGCGACCTAGGGCAGAATTCAGACCTGGCCTGATCCTTATCCTTGTGGTGACGCTTCTCCCCAGATGACTCGTCTTTGGGTGGGGGAATCCCTGGCGAGAGAGGATAAGCTGGCTCCTGATCCTCGCTGCATGGCTGCAAGCTTCTTCTGTAGAAGGAAGGTCTTGAGTGTGTGGGCCCTCCTGGCACACGTCTTCTGGTTGAATTGTTGACAATGTGTGCAGGCATCAGGCTTGTTTCGGGCCGAGGCAGACCACGTGGCCGTCTTTGGCCGGGATCTGCTTCCCGCACGCACACTTTGACTTTCGCCGCAGTGGACAGGGTGACAACATAAATGAGGCGATGAGAAAAAGGATTTGAAAGAATTAGATAACTAAACAGACGTTCGATGGCTGTCTACTGCTAAGAGAGGCGTCCGAGGAGCTGAACTACGTGGATCGACAACGGGAAAAGAAATGAGGTAGCGCCAGGGGACCGCCCCCTTTATACCACGTCTGATGTTGGGCTGAGCCAACGTCTGGGGCGGTCCTCTGCCTCAGACTGCTAGCTACAGGTTTTCCATGGGGTCCTGACGCCTTCAGTCTTAATGGTATTACCTGCTGCAAGAGCTCCACCCTCGAAGACCGATCTGGAGGCTTCATCAGCCCCCTGCTTACATATTTATTGTGATTACTCAAATGCCCCCCTATAGGTAGCCTCTGATATATCCTCAGCCATAATACTTATTAGGTTTCTTTGCTATTGTGCCAATCTAACAAAGAGAACCCAAGTCCTGGACCACAACAACTGAGTGCAGGTTTATGTGAATTACCACGAGCCAGTCCTGCCCCAGTTTAATAACTCTGTATACTTTTAAATCTTTTTTTTTTTTTTTTCTTTTTGTAGTACTGGGATCTATACCACAGATACGTAGATGTCGGCAGATAAGGGCCTTGTGGCCCATCCAGTCTGCCCTACCCCTCTTTCTAATGCTTAAGGTACCCTAGATGCTACAAGCCCCCCCACGCCACCCTTAGCTTGATAATTCCCATATGCCCATCCCACATAGTCTTGAATCCCTGATCCGTGGCCACCCCCACCACTTCCTGAGGGAGACGGTGACGTCTCTCCACCACCCTTTCAGTGAAGCAGAATTTCCTAAAGTTTCCTCCAAGTTTTCCACCTTTTAGTCTCATGCTGTGTCCCCTTGTTCTGCCATTTCCCTTCATGTGAAAGATGCTACCCTCTGGTACCCTGTTGATCCCCTTTAAATATTTGAAGGTCTCTACCATGTCCCCCCCCCCTTTCCTCCAGGGAGTACATGTTTAGAGTCTGAGACTCTCCTCATACGACTTATGCTGCATCCCCGACACCATTTATGTTGCCCTCCTCTGTATCGTCTCCGTCCTGTCTATGTCTTTTTGGAGATGGGAGCTCCAGAATTGAACACAGTACTCCAGATGAGGCCTTACTAGGGAGTTGTACAATGGTACCACCACTTCACTCCTTCTACTTGTTATACCCCTCCCTATGCACCCTAACATTCAGTTAACCTTTCCAACTGCTTTGTCGCACTGTTTAGCCACTCTGATGTTACAAACATACAAAATTTCCAGCAGAAAAAGGCCCACAGGTCTATCAAGTCTGCCCTATTGTGCAGCTTAGTTTCAAATCACCACCGCTGCACCACCACCCAAACCACTCTCTTCCTCCTCTTTTGAGGTCCTTCCCCCCTTTGTGTTTTTGTCTGTACTAACCCTACCCTTGACTCTATCCTATCCCTGCTTAAAGATATCTACTTTCCTATGAGCAATTAACTCCTCCAGCAGTGCGGTCCAACAGGAAACCACTCTCTCTGTGAAGTAGTGCCTCCTCATCTCCCTCCTAAACTTGGCAGTGTCAGTGGCTCAGCAGGTAGCACACTCGCTTCTGAGGGCGGGAGATCAGAAGGCTGTGGGGGTTCTATCCCCACACCAGGCACATGGGTTAATATCCCAATACTGACACTACAGCGCACCATGAGGGGGGTGCTGCATTCCTGAGGTGCTGTCTTTCGGATTGGACGTTAAACCGAGGTCCCATCTGCCTGTTCTGGTGGTAGTTCAGGTGGATATTAAAGATCCCATGGCACTTCTCAAAAAGAGTAGGGGAATTTCCCTGGTACCCTTGCCAAATTTCCCCCATTCACTAAAATACCACCAACAGCGTAATCTGGTTCAAGGTCAGTTGGTATTCATCTGTATCCCCCTCCCCTGGGTCGTGCCTGAAAACAGGCAGAATCTGTCTAGTGCACTTACCCGGTCAACAAAAACTAAATAAATACATAAACCTTCCCCCTTCCAACTTCAGACTGTGCCCCCTAGTGACCCTATCCCTAGATCCCTTTCCTCTGTGGTGGCCTCCAAGTGTTACCCTGTTTAGTTCATACTCAGCCCTAGGAGTCCCTCTCCCTAGGTGCAGAATCTTGCACTTTTTTGCACTGAAACCCAACTGCCATTCCTTGGACCAGTTTTCTAGCCTCTTCAGATCCTTCATTTTTTTCTATACCTTCTATACCTTTTTATACCAGTGCCAATCTAATAGAAAACCCAGTAATATCAGTCAACTGCACACGGGTTTCAGTTGTAATGCCACCGGCCAGTCTCATGACAGATGAATTTGGGATCCAGTTTTATGTAGTTAAGTGATTTTGTGATACTGCCAAGCAACAAATTTTGAACCCAACTGGTTGCCTCAGTAAAACCCGTGAGGCCTGAGGAAAAAACTAAGGCATAAGACATGAATTCGACAGTTCCTTCATGAATTACATTAAAAAAGTGAAGAACCATCGAAATAAAGTATCTGTGGTAAAAACAAGATATAATTTAAGCAGATGTAAAAAAGTAGTTAAAATAGCGTGGTTGTGCTAAAATTAGTGCAATAGCGTGGCGCAAACAAAAACGTAAAACTTTCACTCAGCACACTAAATAAAAGAATTTATGAGGAAAACTTTACCAAGATAAGCGATTAGGAGGCTGTCAACAAGGCAAGTTGAGAGGCACCTCAGGGGCAATGTTGCTCAGTCAGCGGAGAAAAAATTCTGAAGCCTTCAGGCTGCTCTCAGTCAGCTCCTATTTTCTGATTTGCCAATGCCCAATGCTCATTTAAATAAAATTCTCTTAAAGGCATACCTCCGGGGCAGCTGCAGCTTACTGCTATTGTTACTGATGCTAAAGTTTCGGGAGTAGGCAATTCATTCCCCACAGTGAGAACCACAATACGCTAAACAAAAATAATGAAGAAAAACCAAAGAAAACAGCGGTTCCCAGTAAAATAAAGGAACCGCTATTAAAAGAAAGGGATAAAAATGTTGAAATACACCAAACACGGTTAAATTTTACCTCAGAAAAGAGGAAAGGAACCACGGAGTAAGGGGAACAAGCAGGTCCCAGTAACAGATTAGGAACCGCTAAAAACACCCTTAAAAATGTAAAAAGATCAGAAATACAAACTCAGCAGAAAAGTAAAGATTTAGGCACAAAAAAGGAGTTTTCTCAAGTTGAGGGAGAGCATCTCAGAGGCAGTGTTTCTTAGTCGGAGAAAAAAATTCTGGTGCTCTCTGGGCAAGCTCCACTCAGCACGCCCCCTCCTGGCTTGGTTCTGACTGGGCACTTCATTATATGCATTATTCATAGCTCCACTCGGCACACCCCCCCTCCTGGCTTGGTTCTGACTGGGCACTTCATTGTATGCATTATTCATGGCTCCACCTCGCACCCCTTCCTGGCTTGGTTCTGACTGGGCACTTCATTGTATGCATTATTCATGGCTCCACTCGGCACCCCCCCTCCTGGCTTGGTTCTGACTGGGCACTTCATTGTATGCATTATTCATAGCTCCACTCAGCACCCCCCCTCCTGGCTTGGTTCTGACTGGGCACTTCATTGTATGCATTATCCATGGCTCCACTCGGCACCCCCCCTCCTGGCTTGGTTCTGACTGGGCACTTCATTGTATGCATTATTCATAGCTCCACTCAGCACACCCCCTCCTGGCTTGGTTCTGACTGGGCACTTCATTATATGCATTATTCATAGCTCCACTCAGCACCCTCCCTCCTGGCTTGGTTCTGACTGGGCACTTCATTATATGCATTATTCATGGCTCCACTCAGCACCCCCCAGGCTTGGTTCTGACTGGGCACTTCATTATATGCATTATTCATGGCTCCCTCAGCACACCTCCTGGCTTGGTTCTGACTGGGCACTTCATGTATGCATTATTCATGGCTCCACTCAGCACCCCTCCCCGGCTTGGTTCTGACTGGGCACTTCATTGTATGCATTATTCATGGCTCCCTCAGCCCCGGCTTGGTTCTGACTGGGCACTTCATTATATGCATTATTCATGGCTCCACCCAGCACACCCTCCTGGCTTGGTTCTGACTGGGCACTTCATTGTATGCATTATTCATGGCTCCACTCAGCACCCCTCCTGGCTTGGTTCTGACTGGGCACTTCATTGTATGCATTATTCATGGCTCCACTCAGCACCCCCCCTCCTGGCTTGGTTCTGACTGGGCACTTCATTATATGCATTATTCATGGCTCCACTCAGCAGCTCAACCTAGTCAGCTTACTGCCATTGTTACTGCTGCTAAAGGACTCCTGGGGTGAGAAAGAACCCTCCATGCAATGCTCATCTGTGGTGCAAACTTTAAAATCAAAACAAACGCAACAAAAAAAAAAAGTCTGCACTCAAGAGTCCCATTAAAGACACACAAACTTACAGTGCATGAAAACGTGTAGTCAGTGACCTCGAAGACCAACTCCCCATGCGGGGCCTGCTGATGTGGCGGACAGAGGACTGTCATCCAGTGTGCCAATTTTCCATCTTCTGGTCCCTCCATTACCCAGGAGTGTGTGCGTGCATCCATCAGCATCCTGGGGGGGCTGTGTCGATTCGTGTGCGTGGCCACTCGTGCCGTCCTCTGGACCACTGAGTGATGCACTCGAGGCTCCCAGCAGGAAAAGCATCCTCGAATACAACGCCACCCTCTCTCCATGCCATGCAGACACAAATGATGTCACTAATAAAATGGTACCATCTGACAACCCAGCAAGGTGGGGATTACCTGAAAGCTTATATATACAAAACTCTCTTCTCACCAGGTCAGGAACGTTTTATACAGAGGGTCCTGGCCTGACTCCGCCCCCAGAAGAGGCACTGGACCACTACCTGGAGGAAGTTGTGCCAGTCTGAGTTCCACACTGCCCTTTCTTTTTTTTTTTTTAATTTATTATTACAGTCCTCACTTTTACACATCAATACACTACACGACTTAAACGAAGTCTTTTTTGTAGTTCTTGGTTACAGACAGCAGAAATCTCGGGTGCTCGTCCTTCCCCACCACTTGAGGCCACCCCCGAAGGGAAGCATCCTTGCAGATGCTCCATTGCCCTCTCTCCGTGCCAGGCCAGACACAAAAGGCGTCATTAATAAAACTGTACCATCTAACAACCCAGCAAGGTGTGCATTACTTGAAGGCTTCTATACAAAATTCTCTTTCCATCAGGTCAGGAATGTTTAATACTGAGGGCCCTGGCCAGAATCCGCCTCCTGAAGAAGAGACACAGGACCATGCTACCTGGGGGACGTTTTTGCCAGTTTAAGTTCCACGCAGCACTTTTTTTTAATTGCAGTCCTCACTTTTGCACATCAATAAACAGATTTAAATGCTGTCCTTTGTATTTCTTGGTTACAGACAGCAAAGATCGAGAGAGCCGCCCCCCGACTGAGGGATGACATCCTTGTGTTACTTCCCCCACCATGCTGAAGACTCAGCTCAGTGTGCTACTTCCTGCACAGCAACAGCACCTCCTCCCCCAACCCCTGGAAGAGCAGCTGAGAGGAAGCTCAATCCCCTCTGGCCTCCACAACCTCCATCCGTGATCAGGTAATGAACCCAGCTCCAAGGCTGTCTCAAATGAAATGAGAATGGCACCTTCTCCAAACCACGCTCCTGCGAGGGGATTAAAAGGAGTTGCAGATACCTGATGCTGCTGATGGGGTTAAACATACAGTAAGCATATACTCTCCCCCCAGAGACCCAGGGCATTAGCTCGAAAGGACAGCCTCCGGAGGTCCAGGAGGTTGGACCTCCACCCTGCAAACACAAAGATGCACTCGGGTCTAGCAAAAGTAAAATTCCAAAGGCATTTAATAATGCATAACTCACAGCTGATTTCCAACAAAGTTTAAAGAGTGTAGCACAGAACAGCCACGACACTTGAGGACAATGATGTGTTCCTCCATCAAGGAGCGTGAAATCCCCCCCAACCCCCTTCCCGCTACAAGAAAAGGTTCAGTCACTGCACTGAAAGGCCAGCAGGCTCCAGTAATGCCACGGAGCACTAACAGACAGACAGACAGACATCCTCCTTACCACACAGGCTGTGCTCCAGTAATGCCACGGAGCATTAACAGACAGACAGACATCCTCCTTACCACACAGGCTGTGCTCCAGTAATGCCACAGAGCATTAACAGACAGACAGACATCCTCCTTACCACACAGGCTGTGCTCCAGTAATGCCACGGAGCATTGACAGACATCCTCCTTACCACACAGGCTGTGCTCCAGTAATACCACGGAGCATTAACAGACAGACATCCTCCTTACCACACAGGCTGTGCTCCAGTAATGCCACGGAGCACTGACAGACATCCTCCTTACCACACAGGCTGTGCTCCAGTAATGCCACGTGAGCATACAGACATCACACAGGTGCTCATTAACAGACGACATCCTCCTTACCACACAGGCTGTGCTCCAGTAATGCCATGGAGCATTAACAGACAGACATCCTCCTTACCCCACAGGCTGTGCTCCAGTAATGCCACGGAGCATTAACAGACAGACAGACAGAGACATCCTCCTTACCACACAGGCTGTGCTCCAGTAATGCCACGGAGCATTAACAGACAGACAGACATCCTCCTTACCACACAGGCTGTGCTCCAGTAATGCCACGGAGCATTAACAGACAGACAGCCTCCTTACCACACAGGCTGTGCTCCAGTAATGCCACGGAGCACTGACAGACATCCTCCTTACCACACAGGCTGTGCTCCAGTAATGCCACGGAGCATTAACAGACAGACATCCTCCTTACCAGACAGGCTGTGCTCCAGTAATGCCACGGAGCATTAACAGACAGACAGACATCCTCCTTACCATACAGGCTGTGCTCCAGTAATGCCACGGAGCATTAACCGACAGACAGACAGACATCCTCCTTACCACACAGGCTGTGCTCCAGTAATGACACGGAGCATTAACAGACAGACATCCTCCTTACCACACAGGCTGTGCTCCAGTAATGCCACGGAGCACTGACAGACAGACATCCTCCTTACCACACGGGCTGTGCTCCAGTAATGCCACGGAGCATTAACAGACAGACAGACATCCTCCTTACCAGACAGGCTGTGCTCCAGTAATGCCACGGAGCATTAACAGACAGACAGACATCCTCCTTACCACACAGGCTGTGCTCCAGTAATGCCACGGAGCATTAACAGACAGACATCCTCCTTACCACACAGGCTGTGCTCCAGTAATGCCACGGAGCAATAACAGACAGACAGACATCCTCCTTACCAGACAGGCTGTGCTCCAGTAATGCCATGGAGCATTTACAGACAGACATCCTCCTTACCACACAGGCTGTGCTCCAGTAATGCCACGGAGCATTAACAAACAGACAGACATCCTCCTTACCAGACAGGCTGTGCTCCAGTAATGCCATGGAGCATTAACAGACAGACATTCTCCTTACCATACATGCTGTGCTCCAGATGTCTGCGGGAGTGCTGTAACCAGCACCAAGAAGAACTTCCAACGATCGGTACTGCCTTGTCTGGATGTCTTCGGTGAAGTGTTTATGCTACAACACATAATTGACATGCTGTTACACAGTATTTATGCACATACGTCCACATGCACACACATCCACCACCCACTATCCAACAAAGCACCATTTCCCAACATCAGCACCCACCATCCAAAAACCCAGCACAACCTCCCAACATCAGCACCCAGCATCCAACCCAGCACAACCTCCCAACATCAGCACCCAGTATCCAACCCAGCACAACCTCCCAACATCAGCACCCAGCATCCAACCCAGCACAACCTCCCAACATCAGCACCCAGCATCCAACCCAGCACAACCTCCCAACATCAGCACCCAGCATCCAAAATCCCAGCACAACCTCCCAACATCAGCACCCAGCATCCAAAATCCCAGCATAACCTCCCAACATCAGCACCCACCATCCAAATCCCAGCACAACCTCCCAACATCAGCACACATCCAAAATCCCAGCACAACCTCCCAACATCAGCACCCAGCATCCAACCCAGCACAACCTCCCAACATCAGCACCCACCATCCAACCCAGCACAACCTCCCAACATCAGCACCCACCATCCAACCCAGCACAACCTCCCAACATCAGCACCCACCATCCAACCCAGCACAACCTCCCAACATCAGCACCCACCATCCAACCCAGCACAACCTCCCAACATCAGCACCCACCATCCAACCCAGCACAACCTCCCAACATCAGCACCCACCATCCAACCCAGCACAAACCTCCCAACATCAGCACCCACCATCCAACCCAGCACAACCTCCCAACATCAGCACCCACCATCCAACCCAGCACAACCTCCCACCATCACACCCAGCACAACCTGCCCAACCTCCCAACATCAGCACCCAGCATCCAACCCAGCACAACCTCCCCATCAGCACCCAGCATCCAACCAAGCACAACCTCCCAACATCAGCACCCACCATCCAAAATCCCAGCACAACCTCCCAACATCAGCACCCAGCATCCAAAATCCCAGCACAACCTCCCAACATCAGCACCCAGCATCCAAAATCCCAGCATAACCTCCCAACATCAGCACCCACCATCCAAAATCCCAGCACAACCTCCCAACATCAGCACCCAGCATCCAAAATCCCAGCACAACCTCCCAACATCAGCACCCAGCATCCAACCCAGCACAACCTCCCAACATCAGCACCCACCATCCAACCCAGCACAACCTCCCAACATCAGCACCCACCATCCAACCCAGCACAACCTCCCAACATCAGCACCCACCATCCAACCCAGCACAACCTCCCAACATCAGCACTCCACCATCCAACCCAGCACAACCTCCCAACATCAGCACCCACCATCCAACCCAGCACAACCTCCCAACATCAGCACCCACCATCCAACCCAGCACAACCTCCCAACATCAGCACCCACCATCCAACCCAGCACAACCTCCCAACATCAGCACCCACCATCCAACCCAGCACAACCTCCCACCATCCAACCCAGCACAACCTCCCAACATCAGCACCCACCATCCAACCCAGCACAACCTCCCAACATCAGCACCCACCATCCAACCCAGCACAACTTCACATCAGCACCCACCATCCAACCCAGTACAATCTCCCAACATCAGCATCCACCATCCAACCCAGCACAATCTCCCAACATCAGCATCCACCATTCAACCCAGCACCAGTTACTAACTTCAGCATCCAATAGTCAATGAAATGTGTCCTTTCTTCGTTACTTATCTTGCTGACACTAACAAATGAGTTCTTGGGTCACATGGGGTTGAATCTGCACAGAAGAGTGCTCACTTGGTTTCTAACTAAACGACATACTCCTGCGGTGGGAAGTTGCATGCCCACAACATAGAATACAGCACAAAAGACAAACCGGTTACAATTGTTTTTCTACTGGTATTCTTTCCTTAGTCAAAACCTGTCCATTATCTTATGCACAAAGTTTATGGAAAGCCAACAGCTAGAGGTTTGGCTCCATCCCTACATCTTGCACACTTGCTCCTCCATACCTCAGATCTCAATTCAGAACCACAGAAAAGAAATGGAAATCACATACCTACCGTAATTCTTTATCTTCTTGGACGAAGTCTCCACCACTCATTCACACCGATGGGAACTACGCCGGAGGCGCTAGGACCCAGCGGGAGCAAACTCTTTACAAGAGAGCCGGCACCAGAGATGGAGCTGCGAGGAGCGGCACCACGAGCATCAGCTCGTCGCGGCAATGACCATCTCGGCGTCGACCCTCCAACTGCCAGATCCCCGGAGGCAGCGAATCTAACCAAGAAGGACAGCCTAACAAAAAACGGAAATAAGAGTCTGGACGACCCGTATAAGAAGGGTCAACAAAGAAGTCTTCACAGCCTAAGACTGATGGAGTGAAGACCAACAACAGAGGTGAGCTCAGGGGATGGTGGGTGGGCATGGGAAAGAGTGGTGGAGACTTCGTCCAAGAAGATCAAGAATTAAGGTAGGTACGTAATTTCCATATCTTGCTGGACATAAAGTCTCCACCACTCATTCACACTGATGGGAGAGTACCGAGCTAATAATCCCCCGAAAGGGCGGCAGGAAACACCAAGGGCTCACAAATTTAGGACAGAAGTCCATTAACGATAGTCCTGCCAAACGAAAGATGTCGCCTGGCATGGACATCCAGGGCATAGTGCTTGACGAAAGTATGCACTGAGCTTCAGGCACCCGCACTGCAAATGTCTGCAATGGGCACGCTGCGGATCTCCGCCAGGGATGCCGCGACTGCTCTAGTAGAGTGAGCGTACACTCTGCCTTCTAGCTTAACCTGCGCCATGGAATAACAGTGGTGAAGGCATGCCACCAGCCATGCTGAAATGCATCTGATAGCGACAGGTTGACCCAGCTGGGTCTCACTGAAGGAAACAGCTGTTGAGCTTTGTGAATTTCTTTTGTTCTATCCAAATAGAAACACAGAGCTCTTTTGACATCTAAAGAATGAAAGGTACACTCCTCTTCATTCTGGAAGTCCGTAAAGTAAGTAGGTAGGACCAAAGGTTGGTTTAGATGGATTTCTGAAACAACCTTAGGGAGAAACTTAAGATGGGTCCTAAGAACTACTTTGTCCTTATGAAACACAGTATATAGAGGGTCTTTGACCAAGGCATGTATTTCAGAGACTGTGCGGGTCGAGGTAATGGCCACCAGGAAGGCAGTTTTCCAAGTGAGAAATTTCAGCTCACAGGAAGCTAGAGGCTCGAAAAGTTTTCGAGTGAGCATGTCTAGCACAAGGTTATTTTTTTATTTTAGTCTTTGGTAACTGGGTAAGGCCCACTAGGCACAAGTGCCTGTTTTCAGGGGCGACCTGGGAGCAATGTCCCAGGCTGTTACTGGACATCTGACAGGAGATCTGGTATGCAGAATACCCTTAAGAAACCTCTTAACTACCGGTAACTGAGTCAGTGATAAGGAAAGTACTGGCTCATGATAAGCTGAAATGGCACAAAGGTGAACTTTGACTGTAGAGTATTGTAGACCTGAATTTGAGAGGTCTAAAAGGTACTCTAGAACTTTATTTGGTGAGCAGGAAAAAGCATTCAAAGCAGATTTTGCACACCAGAGAGAAAAACGCTCCCATTTGGCTGTGTACGTTTTTCTAGTGGCTGGCTTGCGCGCAGCCAAAAGAATATCTGAAACTCTCAGAGAGACATTAAACCAGTTGTAATGGGGGACAGAGGAGTCTGTCCCCATATTGCCCTATCCCTATATAACCTTTGTTGGCACCCTTGTAATATTATAACGTAAGACTAGATGTAGCCTTGAGCTGCGGTTTGGGTGAGTCATAAGAAGAAGGAACAGAGCAAGCACCTAAGCAAACATAAAGCCATGTCCCTTATCTGGGCAAGCAGAGATAGCACGAATGAAGGACGGACTAAAAACATTGATGACTCCAGTCAGACCATAATTGGGCTTGGTCTTCCTAGTTACTTCCCAAAGAATGCTGGCCACACCTATGGCCATTTGTGCCAGTAATAATTACCTGTTCCAGGGAAATGACCATGCCTAAATAATCAGTATATAAGCTTGTGCATTCCATTGTCACACTGAAGAAATGATCTGTGTCTAGCATTACCATTGTACGCAGGTAAAAATAAAATTTCTTCCGACACCGGACCCGGTCTCGTTCGTATCTTTAAACAACGCAGCTTACACCAGTTCACTTCCATCTCTTCAGGAGCCAAGAGTGTAGGTGAAGTGACCTCAGATTGGGATGGACCACAGGCCTCTGGGTCAGAAGGTTCGTCTGAAGGGGAAGTACTTTCCAAGGGGTTTCCAACATACTGTTGAGTAACGGAAACCATATCTGTTGAGGCCAGAAGGGAGCAATGAGGACCATTTTGTCCCCCTGGGACTCGAACTTGAGAAGTACCCTCTGAATTAGAGGAAGACGCGGAAAGGCATATAGAAAGCATTTTGTCCACTGCAGCCTGAGCGCATCCTGACAGAAAATGCCAGGCCCTGGATTTCTGAAGCAGAAGACAGGCAGTTTTGTGTTGAGTGGGGATGCAAAAAGGTCCAGGTCTGGAGTGCCCCACTCTGCGAACAGAGACTGAACTATTGCTGAGTCTAGAGACCATTCCTGAGGATCTGTCTCTGTTCTGCTGAGACGGTCTGCCAGTTCGTTCTGCACTCCTGGCAGGTAGACCACATGAATTAGAGCTTTGTGCTCCAAACACCATTCCCACACCCTCATCGCTTCCCTGCATAAGGGGTAAGAGTGAGCACCACCTTGCTTGTTGATGTAATACATCATTGCTTTGTTGTCCGTTTGAAGGAGAATGTTCTTGTGACAGAGAATGTCCTTCAAAGCCTGGACTGCATAAAGGATGGCTCTCATTTCTAAGACATTTATGTGAAGCTGGGACTCTGCGCTGAGTCCACGTACCTTGAGTGTGGAGAGTCTGACAGTGAACTCCCTACCCCATCAAGGACGCATCCGTGGTAATGGAAATCTGATGATCCAGAGGAGCAGAGGGATATCCCTCCAGAAGATTGTCCTCTTGCGACCACCAGGTGAGCGATCTCTTCAGAGGTTCTGTCACCTAGATGAGAAAGGACTGAGGGTGAGTGGTCGGGGACCACTAAATATTGAGCATCCATTGAGAGGTTCTCATGTGAAGGCGTGCTAGGGGTACAGTGAACACAGAGGATGCCATGAGACCCAGCATCCGTTTCATCGAGATAGCTCGAACCGAGCTGTTCTCTCCGAGGTATCGGGCCATCTGAAGGATATCGCTCCTCCTGTCCTCTGGAAGAAATGCTTTCGCACAGAAGGTATCCAGAAGAGTTCCTATAAAAAGGAGCCTCTGGGAGGGCTGCAGCTGCGATTTTTTGAGGTTTAGCAGGACTCCCATGGACGTGAAAAAGTGCGAGGCTGTGGCTATGACGTCTAGAGTTCCCTGCCTGGAAGGACTTGCTAGAAGCCAGTCGTCCAGAAATGGGAACACTTGTATTCCGATTTTTCTGAGATGCGCTGCGAGAACTGCACAACACTTTGTAAAAACTCGCAGCGCCGAGGATAGCCCAAAGGGCAGGACTCTGAACTGATAATGCTAGCCCAAAGACACGAACCTTAGGTATTTGTGATGCTTCGGGTGAATAGGAATATGCTGGTAAGCATCCTGCATGTCCAGGGAGGCTAACCAGTCGTGTTGATGAAGCAAAGGCAATAGGGTTCCTAGCGATATCATTTTGAATTTCTCTTTGGGAAGGAATTTGTTTAGTTTTCTGAGATCCAAAATGGGGCGCATGCCCCCCGTTTTTTTTGGAACCAGAAAGTAATGGGAGTAGAACCCTGTGTTCCGTTGATCCAGCAGAAAGTACAGTTACGTAAGAACTTACCGTAACAGTAGATCTTTGAGAACAGCTCTTGTAGCAGGTTACACCATTAGGACTGATTTCCAAGCAGTAATGGCAATCATGCACCATCGGGAGGACAAAAAGTAGAATCCTCGAGATACCTTGAGCCTAGGACAGAAGTCCTTGAAGGACTGCTAGACCGAACCCTGCTCTTCGCCTCGATGCAATGTCCAGGCTGTAATGCCTGATAAAGGTATGCACGGAGCTCCAAGTAGCTGCAGCGCAAATAGTTGAGGTGGAAATGTTCTTTAGAGCCGCAAAAGAGGTAGCCACCCCTCTGGTGGAATGACCCTTAACTACGCCCGGCAAGGGTTTATTGCGCTTCTGGTAACAGAACGTAATGCACTGGATAAGCCACCTAGACAGCGACTGCTTCGAGACAGGAGCTCCCTTCATCCTATGGGCAAAGGAGATGAAAAGTTGGTCTGACTTTCGGTGTTTGGTTCTGGTCAGGTAGTATCTGAGGCACCTATGCACATCAAGGGTGTGCAGAAGGGCTTCTCCTCGATTAGAGTATTTCAGAAAATACACTGGTAGATCGATGTCCTGATTAAGGGTGAGAGCTGAGACCACTTTTGGCAGAAATTTAGGATTAGTCCTTGGGGATACCCTGTCCTGGTGGAAAACCAAGTAAGGTTCTTTGCACAGAAGTGCGTGCATTTCAGAAATCCTTCTGGCAGAAGCAACTGCAACTAAAAACAACGTTTTCCAAGAGAGAAAACGTAGCTCGCAATCCGCAGCTGGTTCAAAAGGTGGCAGTGTGAGCTGCTCCAGGACAAAGGGTAAGTCCCATGGAGGGATTGGATCCTTAATCGGGGGCCTAAGGTGGAGGACGCCCCTCAAAAAGGCACGTGTCGTGTCCACCTGGGCTACAGTGCATTGGCCCACGGAGGTATGGTAGGCTGAAATGGCACAAAGGTGCACTTTAATAGAGGAGTAAGCCAGACTGGAGTGGAAAAGAGATAGCAGGTAGTCCAGTACCAGCTTCTCTGGACAGTCCAAAGGCGAAAACCCGCGCGCTTGAGCCCATAAGCAGAACCTGCGCCACTTCGTGGCGAGGTCGCGGTAGCCGGTTTTCAGCGCAGAAAGCACATCTGCCACTTCGTGAGACCCTCGTGATCGCTATCATGGCTATGTCTCTAGGAGCCAAACATGCAGGTTCAGAGAATATAGATCCAGATGGACTAAGGAACCCGCCTCCTGAGACAGTAAATGGGAGCTGATTGGCAAAGGCACTGGAGGTTCCCGGGATAGCTGATGCAAGAGAGGGAACCATATCTGTCTGGGCCAGAAGGGTGCGATCAGAATGAGCGTCGCTTGCTCCCTGCGGAGTTTTAAAAGAATTCTCTGGATCAATGGGAAAGGAGGAAAGGCATAGAGGAATCTGCCCACCCAGGAGAGGGACAACGTGTCTCGCCAGAAAACACCAGGCCCTGGATCTAGCGAGCAAAACTTGGGCAGTTTTGCGTTGTATGGGGACGTGAAGAAGTCTATCTCTGGAGTACCCCATCTGCGAAACAGATCTTCTGCCACCTCCTGGAGTAGTTCCCATTCGTGGACTCTGGCCTGAGTGCGGCTCAGGCTGTCCATGGCGATCTTGTCCACTCCCGAACATGAACTGCAATAAGGTTTGCCTGCGTGGTTGCAAGAACCACCCCCTACACTCTCATGGCCTCCCTGCAAAGCGGTAGGAATGGGTGCCTCCTTGTTTGTTGAGGTAATACATCACCGCGGAATTGTCTGTTTCTAACAGAAGTGTACCCGGTGGAATCTCCGACTGGAAGGCCTGCAGGGTGTAAAGAACTGCCCTCATTTCCAGGATATTTATGTGGAGATGAGACTCCTGGGCTGTCCACAGGCCCTGAGACCAAACACCATCGAGGTGTGCTCTCCACCCGAGCCCTGAGGCGTCTGTGGAGAGTGTCATAGTTGGGGACGGCACTGTGAAGGGGACTCCCGCCAAGAGGTTCCCTGAATGTAGCCACCACTGCCAATCTCAAATTACGGTCTTCGTGATTCAGATTGGATGCTGCAGATGGTCTTGCCTTTGGTCCCATTGTACCAGCAACATCCACTGGGTTACCCGCATGTGGAGACGGGCTAGCGGGACTGTTACAATGGCCGCAGCCATGTGTCCGAGCAGGCAAAGGACCAGTCTGGCTGGGACGGTCTTCTTCGCCGACAATTCCTGATGAGGGATCTGATATGTCTCATCGGTCCGTGTGGGAAGGAAAGCTTTTCCTTGGACGGTATCAAGAACTGCTCCGATGAGTTGCAGCATCTGGGACGGAACCAGGCGTGACTTCTCATAACTGATGAGAATGCCCAAAGTCTCGAACAGAGACTGGGTGCAGTGAATGGCCGACATCAAGGCCTCCTGTGAGGGTGCCATGAGAAGCCAGTCGTCCAGGTAGGGGAACAAGTAGTGGCCATGTCTCCTCAGAGACACGGCTACGACCGCCATGCACTTCGTGAATACCCGAGGTGCCGATGACAGCCCGAAGGGAAGAGCTCAGAACTGATAATGGCAGCCCTGAAACTCTAAGCGCAGGAACCTCCTGTGCGTCTGAGCGATAGGAATATGCAGACAGGCGTCCTGCATGTCCAGGGGCGCAAGAATGCGCCCTGCTTCAGCATGGGAATCAGGCCCGGAGGGTCACCACGCGGAAGCGCTTTGTGGGTGATCGAAAGATTGAGATCGCTGAGATCCAGTATTGGACGGAGGTCCCGCTTTCTTTGGAACCAGGAAGAAGTGAGAATAGTACCCTAGTCCTCTCTGGTTCCTTGGTACGTGCTCTAAGGCTTCTTTTTCCAGAAGTGCAAGCACTTCCTGCTGTATGAGCAGGGCATGCTGACCTGAATAACGGGAAAGCGGGGGAGGTCTTGTAGGTGGGCTGTCTACAAACTCTATGTAGTGGCCATTTTTGACCAACTGTAGAACCCACCTGTCGGTGGTGATCGACTGCCACCCTGAAAGGTGGCATGTGATGCAACCCCCAACTTTCTTTGCCCGTTGATCCAGAGAGGGGGGGGGGGCCGGAAGGAGTCAAGCTGTGGCAGCGTTTGTCCCTGCGGGCTGGGCCGACTGAGTAGTGTTAGCCTCTGCCTGGGGACGACTTGGCCTGGCCCTTGCGCGAGAAAGTGCCCCTCTGCTGCTGGCCGGAACGTTGCTGCTGCCTTTGTAGCCGGCCGCAAAAACGGCTCTGGTTCCTGCGAAAGGAACTAGGCGTAGATCTGTACATGGCCTATACAGATCGGACTGCCCTCCCTGCGTCTTGGAGCTTGGTGATAACCTTCTCAGAGGCTTCACCAAACAGCACCTCGCCGTTATATGGGACGTCTAGAATGTTTTTCTGTACGTCCGGGGTAAATCCGGAGACACGGAGCCAAGAGTGTCTCCGGAGACAAACGCCTGAGGCTGCAGCTCTGGCCGAAGAGTTCGCAGAATCATATGCGGCTCTGAGCACTTAGGTCCCCACATCTGACCCGGTGCAAAGGAGGTTTAGGAGCTCTGCTTTCTGGTCGCCATCAGGAAGCTTTTCAACCAGGTTCTGGCCCTGTTCCCACAGGGCGTTCTGGAACTGAACCATATGGGTAAGACAGTTCAGTGACCTGATGGCACAAGTAGCAGCCGCGTACGTGCGCCTCCCCAGGGCATCCAATTGCTTGGATTCCTGGTCCGGTGGCTGAGTGCTCATATGCTGTGGTCTCTGAGACCGGTCATGTGAAGCAGTGATGACCAGGGAATCTGCCAGAGGTTGGTTCGCCAAATACTGGTCCTCCCTAGGGGCCTTGTACAAGCGGTCAGCCTTCTTCGGCACCACGGGAGTGGAATGCGGACATTTCCACGCAGCCTTGGTGACGTCTGCGAAGGTGTCCAGCAAGGGTGGCACTACCACAAGCTTCAGGTCTTTTTGCCGAAGGTAGCGGGCAAGGCGTTGTCGTTCGGGGTCAAGCTCCTCGGAATCCCACCCCATGTTGTCCTGGATGTGCCTCATGATCTCGGCGAAAGAGGGATCATCCGGAGAAGACCTGGGGAGGTCGTGTGGGTCAGGAGAGGGAATGCTGAGTGAAGAAGGTGACCTGGAGTACTTGAAGTATCCTGACCTGAATCCTCCCCAACGGAGTGTACCGCGCCGTCTCGTCTCGGTCGTTTGGGGCTGGGTGACCCTGAGGGGGATCTGGAGGGAGGCCTTCTCCTGTCGGTAGATCTACCACTAGGAGGTGGAGTCTGTTCCTTGGATGGAGATCATCCTACTGGCCCCTTAGGTGGAGGAGGGGGCGTAGGCGGGAAGGCGAGGAGAGAAGGGTGAGGTGGAGTGCGGACGCGGCGGAACTACATATCTTTCTTGATGGTGTCCCACCAAAAGGTAAAGAGCCCTTTACCTCCGCAAGGTTCATACTCCGATAACAGGCCTGGCGCCAGTGGCCTGTCGCCGGGTCGGAGCGCCAGGTCTCCGGGGTCTCTCCGCCCGGGAGGGTTTCTGTGGAGCCCGCATCCTCGGTGTCGCTCCACCTGGTCTTCGGGCTGTGTGGCGCCCTCCTCTGTAGAATCCCTACGACCGTGTCCGCCGCGATGGGGGTGCCATCTTCCGCCTCGGATAGCCGACGCCTTCGGACTCTGGCAAACGCCTGGCCGGCGATGGGTGTCTAGTCGGTGTCGTCGGCTCCTGTGAGCACCGAGCTGATTTAGAGTGCTTGGGCGACGTCGGGTCCGGTGTCCGTTTGAGGGACGTCAGGTCCTTAGTTTTCCTGGGCGCCGGATCAGGACCTCTGGGTGGTTGGGAGACTGACCTGGAGTCGGTGTCCCGACGACGGAAGGATGAAGATTTGTGGCGCTCACCCGACTTTGAAGAGGCCTTGGAGGGTGTTGATGAAGCCGAGGGCCTCGAAGTCTTCAGAGGCTGGAGCGATGAAGAACTGCTGGAGGACCTGACCTTGACCGGGGGAGGTTGCGACCGAGCCCTAGAGGGAGAGCAGTCCGATCTTAAGCTGGAGCTGTGGGAGTCCGAGGCGCGAGTAGGAGACCTAGACCTCGCCTTCTCCCGGTGTTTGTGGGATTTAGTTGAAGATTCTCCCCGGGAGGAAGGTTCCTGGTCCATACTTTTAAGCTTTTCTTCCAAAAGAAATGCCTGAAGTGCCTTCTGATGGCGGATCCTGGTGCGGCTGTTAAAACCCTGGCAAAAGGAGCAGGCCTTGGTGTCGTGGTCCAGGCCTAGGCAACGCACGCAGGATGAATGGGGATCCTTGAAGGGGATCTGTTTGCGCAGGCAGACTTCAAAAGGTGACCCTCTAGAGATGGAGTTGGAGAGAACATCAGTTGAGCAGAGCCAAAAAAGTTCGAAATTATTCGTAGTTCAGTAGTCGTTGTACACTAGAATGGAGACCGTGAGGCTGATGCTGGCGAGTCGACAGCGGGAAAAGAACTGAGGATTATGGGGGGACCGCCTCCTTCAGGGCTTGACAAATCCTATAGCCCGACGTCCCGGACTACCATTTTTTATGTAGGGACAAGCAGATGCCAGAGTTCTGCTTGTCCCACGGACTACCATGCTGCAGTTTAAAATCTGCAGGTTTTTACCTGCTTTTCTCTCGCTGGCCACTAGATGGAGTCTTTGTGCGATTGCTGAATGCGCACCTCAGCCGCACCACAGCCGCTGGCCACTCGCGCTCCCATGTCCCGACTCCCGAATTACCATGTGCAATCGGGCACCAGCAGACACTTGGGAGGCGCGAGATGGGCGCCAAGAAGAAACGCTCAGCACTGGTTTAAAATAGCCAGACTGACAGGCTAGGCAGCCTACAGCTGATGGGTACATTCCTGTCAGTCCTGGCTATTGGTGATCGCTTAGGGGTTGGACTGGAGCTCTCAGAGTGGCAGTAGCACTAGCTCCGCACGCTGGCAAACGCCATTTCGCTGCTCGAGAGGCAGAGAGCACATCGTTCTGTTTGGAGCACAGTCAAACTGTGTATTTGGGGCTGATTGTCATGAGTCACTAGAAGCAAATCAGGCAAGGAGAGAGAAGTTAGAATATAATACAAATATATATTGGGAATTTGGAGCAGGAGAGTAGGAGGATCTGTAGTTTGGGGAGGGGATGAGAGGAGAGAGAGTTTGGAAAGTCTGATTAAACAATCTGCTGATTTTATATATATATATATATATATATATATATATATATATAAAAAGAAGGGAGAACTAAGCAAAACACTGCACACTGAATCTAGGAGCTGTGTGTGGTTTTGACACGTGAAGTGAAGAAAAATAAAGGATACACAGCTCTTAAATAAATAAAGGCAAAACATGAGACTCTATGGGGGAAGTGATTGTGTGTTGAATTTAAGTTGTGGAATTACTAAACATTTCAATAATAATCGTGGGATAAGGGTTGGTGTGTGTGTGGGTGTGTTTGAGACAAGCCTGCCCTCCCTGAGAGAGAGCAGAGATCAGGGACTTGGACCTGACTGATAATGTGTGCCTCCTGCAAGACCACCTAACCTGCCCTGAGAGCCTAAGGGTAGAGTAGAGGAAATTGTGGAAGGGAAAGAACTGAATACTTAATAAAGTCAACAGTCAGAGTATAAAAGAGATTGATACCAAAAAAAAAGATAGCTACCTTAAATAAACTTATTAGCTAGTGCTTTGTCCTACCAAGTACTTGGTGGAGGTGTGTGTGGCAGTGGGCTGTGAGTGAGACCTAACCTGCCCTGAGAGGAGAGGGTACAGGAATTTGGGAACAACTATGACTTCTTTCTTAGAAATATACTATAGGAAGGGGAAAGGGAAAACATTTTTGTGTGAAACCTCCTGCCTCACAAATCAGGGACAAGGCTTAAAAATCAGGGACAAAGGACCAAAAATCAGGACACTTCTTTCAAAATTGGAGTTATCCACCAGGAAGCTGGTAGAATAAAGGGCTTAGTGTAAAATGCATTATCTAAAGAAGAACAAGTCTGTAACTTAAATGTTTGACATTAGTTTATGCTTATAACCACCACTGTTTGGTCACGGAAACACAATTTTTAGGAGGGACAGAGTAAAAAATCTTGAGGCAAAAATTAGGACGTCCCCTGAAAAAATCAGGGACAGTTGAGAGGGGCATGATGACAGTGCCACTACACAGAAGAAAAAGAATAAACCCTAGCTAGTACTTTTGGTGGAGGTGTGTAAAGGGCTGTGAGGCCAAACCTGACCTGAGAAGGAAAAGGCATTTTGGGGACACTCAAAAATAAAATAAACCTACCAGTACTAGCTACACTGGTGGAAGTGTTTGTTTGTGTGTGCTGTGAGACCAAACCTGCCCTGAGAAGGGAAAAAGCACTTCCTGCTAGTACTCCGTCCGGCTCTGACCCAGCCCCCTCCCACCTACCCACCTTACAGGAAGGGAAAAGAAAACATTTTGTGTGAAAAGTGACAGTGACACTACACAGAAGAAATAATAAACCCTAGCTAGTACTTTTGGTGGAGGTGTATGTGTGTGGCTGTGAGGCCAAACCTGACCTGAGAAGGAAAAGGCATTTTGGGGACACCGAAAAATAAAATAAACCTACCAGTACTAGCTACACTGGTGGAAGTGTTTGTTTGTGTGTGGCTGTGAGACCGAACCTGACCTAAGAAGGGAAAAAGCAATTTCCTGCTAGTACTCCGTCCGGCTCTGGACTCAGCCCCCTCCCACCTACCCACCTCTGTCCTGCCCTCTTGTAGTGCTGCATAAGCACAACAGCTTAAGGTAAAAAAATTACAGTAACACAACACACACAAAGATAACACAAAATAGAATTTTATTGTGTACAATAATACAACAATCTTTATTAGTTTATTTCACAATTGCAGCATAGAAGACAGTTAAAATAATGCAACAAAATAAGCCAAAGCAACCTACTCTATTTTCCCTTTGACAGGGAAAAATCTTCTTATCGAGAACAAAAAGTAAAGAGCCTGACCCTGAGCCTTCTTCAGTCTGAAAGCCAGCCCCAACCAGCCCCCTGGCCCTACTAGTGGTCAGGAAAAAATGACCAAGGTTCTCAGGTCTGGGTCTGTGTTTGTAGACAACAGGCGATCAGTCTAACTTGACCGTACCAGTTTCTGAAACGAGTGAGCATAATAGTAGCAGCAGTTCAGTGCCATCACATTCTGGTTCAGTGCAAGTAAAGCGACCTTTCATTTTAGATGATGAGGAAATAAACACTGAGAAAAGAAGCAAAGACAAAAATATGATGTTGAAAAAGGGCTCGAACATTTCAGCATCACTGGCTAAATCAGTTTACCTGGTTAAGGTATGATGACCAAAATACATCATGTACTGCTCTGCCTGTGAGAAATATCCCACTCTGCGACTCCTGCTTATTCAAAACCTAACGGTTTGCCACTGGTTCAAATAATTTCAGAATTGAGTCCGTGAGAGCCCATGAGAAATCGAATCCACATATAATTTGTGCAAACCACCATAGTCACTGAAACTGGTCAACATGCAGTCAATTTTAACATATCTGAAACTGCAATATATCATGCATTTTCTCAGATGGAGGAAGTCACCAAAATAAAATGAGGTATTTATTTAACAACGCATATTCCTTGGCTAAAAATTACGTCCTTTCTCAGATATGGAGTGGCTTTGCACACTGCAAGAAAAAAAAAAATGGGGTTAAACTCGGCAGCAATTACGCAAATGGTAAACGGGCCAAAGATTTCTGTAACCTGAATATCAGCTGTCATGTCTACAACACAGATCCAGACTATCAAAATACAAAATTGCTACCGTTTTGCAGATGGCAGTACAGATGCAAGCATTGTAGAGTGGAAAATGTCCTCCTTCGTTTTGTTGATGGCGAGAAAAAAGTTACAACTGTGTTAATTAAAGCTTGTACCTCTTGAACATTCTCATGCAGATGGAGTTTTTAAGCAATAACCTCTGCACTTGAGTCTGTTGATCTTTTCTTTGCGGACCTTAACGATGTGAGCAGACCTGGACCAGTTCTCATATGTGCCAACTTTGATGGTGCCAGTGTGATGATGGGCCATACAGGTGGCACCATAGCAAAAATCCGAACATGTCCCCACTGTAATACCCATGCATTATGTAGCCCACAAACTGAGTTAGCAGTTCTCGACGTCATGAAAAAATCCCTTTGTTCAAAAGTAGAAAACACCTTGAAAGGAATTTTAAATTTTACCACTACAGCCCCAAGAAACTTCGGGAACTGCAGGAAATAGCAGATGTCATACACACCGAAGCTGGCTCATTTCAGTGCAATAAAGCAAGTCGTTGGCTTGCAAGTAAGACACGTTCAGTTCATGCTGTTCAAGTCAACCTGCCTACAGTAATTCAGCATCTTGAACATGTGTCAAACTCTGCTGGTGATGATGGGGCCAAAGCAAAGGCACTTCTAAGAGATGCGACGCAGTACAGTTTGTAAAATCACTGTTTATTCTTCAAGATTTTCTGCCAATATTGAAAAATTTATCATTTGAATTTCAGAAAGATGACCTACTAATATTAGAAGTCCCCAACTCGTTGAGACATGCTTACTTCAGTTGACTGAGCTAAAAACAAGACCTGGAAAGTTTATGACATCATTTCTGAACCAATATAATCCTGCAGAGAAATGCATGAACTACCTCATTTCAAACGTGCAGTGAGGGACAAGATTGTTCCTTTCACTTTCAAAAGGAACTGCCCAGAAGTAAATTTTCGACTGATACACAGCTGCACAGTTTAATAGATGCAGCAGTATCTTACATTGATCAAGCGTTTGGAATTTCTCGGAAGAACCTCTGAAATGGTTCAGTTGCTTGGATTTCAAAAATTTTGATCTGTCACGAGAAGAACTTGCACAATTTGGCACAACTGATTTAAGTAATTTATTAGACTACTTTCACAACTTTTTTCTGAAGATCATGTAACCAGTATAAAAGGGAGTATTGTGCATTAAAAGCAATGCTTAAGTCTGCAGTTGACAAGCCATATCTGCAAGTGTATTCACGATTACTACGAGAAACCTGCCCAGCTTGCTCACATCCTTAACCTAATAGAAATGTTACTGGCTATGAGTGTGTCTACTGCTAAATGTGAGAGAGTATTCTCCATTCAGAATCTTATAAAACAAAAATAAGAACAAGTTTGGCTGATGACACGCTCCAGTCACTTCTGCATATAGCAGTTGAAGGCCCTGCATTAGACAGCTTTGATCCGATCAAGCTTATCAACCACTGGCTACTATCTGGTCCTGGCACACGCTACATTCATGGTCATCATGGTCATGCTAGTTCAACTACTAGTTCTGCTGATTCCGCGAAAATGTCCCTGAGGCGGTCACTAGTCTTGATGACGACATGACTGAATATGATGCTCTGGCTGGAGCAAGCTCAGGCTTCCTGTAACTTTTCCCAATGCTGATGCTGTACTGTCTGCTACTCTGCTGTAATGATGTTCTCACTGTGCTGCAGGCTGGCACTCTGTGCTGCTGCTGCAACCACACTTGCTGTCAGTTCCTGCGCTAATCGCTAATTCTGTCTATGCTGCAGCCTGCCATGCTGCTGACAAAAATAAAATCATATTATTTATTCTCCTTATTGTCTATTTCAACACTAAATAACTACTACAATAAATCCATTGAGTTTTCTGTAGTTTGATACTTTCCATTAAAAATATGCCATCTTATACCGGGACTACCAACTCAAGCACTGGGACAACTACTTTTGGACAAGTACCTAATTTTAAAATTTGTCAAGCCCTGGCCTCCTTATGTACTACGCCCAACGTCGGCTGTCGGTCCCATGAATACTGCTAGCTAGAAAATTTCCGTAGGTCCTGGCGCCTGCCGAGCCCAGTCCCACGGTGTAACCTGCCGCAAGAGCTGTTTCTAAGTAAGATCTACTTCCACTGCCCTGTTGTTCAGAAGGCCTTGTATCTTGAAGGCGAGAAGTTCTGACTGAAGTACTGACAGCCTGGGCTGTCGCTTGGGGGGACAATCCGGAAGGGTCTCTGAAAGACTGAGGGAATACCCCTTGCGGATTATCCGGAGGACACATTTGTCTGATGTTATGGACTTCCACCGACTGTAGAATTGGGTCAGACGACCTCCCACCGCTGAGGAAAGAGTCCCCTTGGGCAGCTGAGGTGGGACCTGGGCCAATAACTCAGAAGGCGGCACTGGGCGCTTTGGGTCCTTGTGCCTTTTGCTGCTTCTTTTAGGGCTGAGGGGCTTGGTTTTATTAAAACCTCCCCTGCCTTTGCCCCGAAAGGACTGATGGTTATGAAACTGGTGTTTGTTGACGCCTCGAGAAGGAGCGGGAGGAGGTCGAGCCAATTTAATGGCTGACCTAGTCTTTTGTGTGGCCTCTAGAGCCTGTTCTACTTGAGGTCAAGAGACACACCATCATGGGCAGCAATGCCATGACCTGTTGCTGGGCATCATTCGAGACAGCTGAAGCGCGAGCCAGGAATGACGGCGTTGCCGCCTCGGCGAGGTAGTATCGGCGCGCCCACAGCTGCTTTAACCTGCTGGTTGTTGGACCTCTATACCCCTGGTTATGGTTTGAAGAAGCTCTGAATTAGTGTCAGACTCCGGAAGAGCTTCAACCATTTGTTTGAGCGAATGCCAAATATACTCATATTGAGAAAAAGCCCTGGTAGTTGGCAATACGCATACCTAGGGGTGGAAGCAGCAAAGACTCTCTACCTAAAGTATCTATCTTACGTAGATTCTTTGTTTATAGGTAGAGCTGTAGTAGCCTGAAGAAGGACGACCTTATTCTCTGCCAGAACTACAATAGGATCCGCAAAGGCTTGGGATGCCAAAATGGGTCGATCTTTGGGAGCAGCATATTTCCTATCTATGGACTTAGCCACAGAAGGAATGAGAGCAGGATTACTCCACACCATTTGAGAAAGCGTCTCAAAGAAGGGTTGTACCGGGGGAGTTAAATCCATAGGGATGTCCAGACCATGAAGGTACTGGAGTCTCAAAAGCTTCCCAGGATCGATGTCCATAGTCTGGAGAGAAAGAGTGGAATTCAAATTTTTCAGCAGAGACTTAAATGACAGGTCTTCGACCACAGGCTCTGCTGCAGGATCAGAACCTGCTCCTTCCACATCATCACCCAGTCTAAGATCTGAGTCAGGCTCATCTCCTGACAGTCCAGGAGGGACTATATGGACAGGAAAGGAATGAAAATCAGTAGGAAGAGAGAAAGGAAAAGAATTAGGAGAGGAGAGGCCCCGAGGATTGGCAGGTAAAGAAATACAGGTTACTCACCTGTAACAGGAGTTCTAGGAATGGTATATGTTGTTCATCCACACTTATTGGCAGACTCCTAGCAGTTCTCCGGGAGGAGGGAGGCAAGACGCACACCCCCAATACTTACTTGGGAAAGAGAGACTGGAGAACCGAGGCCCCAAAACCAGCATCCCGGCGTGACTCAAGGTCGATGTGGTAATGGGTAATGAAGGTGTTTGCTGACTTCCAGGTAGCAGCCCTGCAGATTTCTGGATAGGGACGCCCTGGAAGCAGCCACCGATGCAGCAGTATGGCGGTAGAATGAGCTCTTATCCTCTGGGAGGCTCCATGCCCGCCAACTTATAGCAGAGACCTATGCAGGAGGTGACCCACCTGCTTATCGTCCGCTTGGCTGCAGGTCTGCCAGATACGGCTTCAAGCGTAGGTGACAAACAGCTGGCGAACTTCTCCCAATTTCAGCCGTGCGCTTTCTTTGTAATAGGCGAGCGCCTCTTCTAGGGTCCAAAGTATGGAACCTATATTCGGCCTCCCGAGGTGTGATTGTGGCAGAACACCGGGCAGAGTCAACACCTGGTTAAGGTGAAACTCCGACACCACCTTCGAAGGAATTTCGGTGGGGCGAGGACAACCTTGTCCCTGTGGAGACCAGGTAAGGAGACTCGATGGAAGCGCCTGGAGCCTCCCACCTTCTGGCTGACGTGATAGCCACCAAGAAGGCGGTCTTCCACGACAGGTGAGAGAGCACACCTGTATAGGTTCCAATGGCTTGCCCATGAGCTTTGCCAGTACCAGCAGTAGATCCCACGGAGGTGGAGAGGTTCTCGCACTGGAGGGGAAATGTGATCAAGGCCTTTGAAAAAGCGCCCGACCACCTTCTCCTGCGCCACCGACTGCTTCCGGCCCGCCGCCGTAAGCAGAGATGGCTGCCAGGTGCACCTTAGGGTCGCTGACCTAAGCCCTTGATTAGAAAGGGACCATAAATAGTCCAAGATGCTTGCCAAGGAACAGGAGGAAGGGTCCAAGCCCTTGTTCTGACACCAAATGGAAAACCTTTTCCATTTGAAGGCATAGCATTTTCTGGTCGACTCACGGACGCCTCAACTACATTGAGGACCTCACGGAAGACCCAAAGCCTGGAACTCTAGCCGCCAGGAACCAGGCCGCCAGGTGCAGGGATTGAAGGTCCGGATGGAACACCTTCCCTGATTGACTGAGAGCAGGTCCGGCGAGCTGGAAGCTGCCATGAGTCCTGGAGCTGAGACTGAGGAGATCTGGGTACCAGAACTGGCGAGGCCAGTCTGGGGCTATCAGAATCACCTGCGCCTTGTCCCTCCTCGCCTTGAGAAGCACCTTGTGGACCAAGGGAAATGGGGGAAAGGCGTAGAAGAGGCCCGGGGTCCACTGCCTCGAGAAGGCATCCCCCTGCAGCGAGCCCTGCTGAGGGGGGCGGCATGGAACAGTCTCAGCTTCGCTCTCCTGGAGGCAAACAGGTCCACCTGAGGTGTGCCCCAAAGGGAGAACAGATGCTGTACTACCTCCGCAGGAGAGACCACTGGTGATGCAGCCCCTATCCGGCTCAGGGCATCGGCCAGGGTGTTGGAGGCCCTGCCACATGAATGGCTAGGAGATCCGCCTCCAGGCTGCGCACGAGTGACCAAATGCGAGAGCTTCCTTGCATAGAAGCATGGAGCGCCCCCGCCCTGGCGGTTTAGATAGTACATGGTCTGGTGTTGTCCGCCTGACTCGGACCACTTGACCCCGGAGGAACGGAGCAAAGGCGGTGAGAGCTAGGCGGACCGCTCGGAGCTCCAGCAGGTTGATGTGGCATCGGGACTCCCGCGGGGACCAGAGGCCGTGGGCCCGGTGTTCCCCCAGATGGGCACCCCAACCCATCAGAGAGGCATCGGTCGATAGAGAGACCGTCGTCTCGGGCGGACGAACGGATGCCTCCTGCAAATGACCTGAACGATCCACCACTGGAGAGCTGCTCACATCCCCTGTGTCACCGACACAAGCTGGTCCAAAGGATCGCAGCGTAGACCACTGGCTGGCCAGTCCCCATTGAAGGACGTGATGTTCCAGCGGGCCCAACGGACCACGCTGGTGCAGGCCGCCATGAGACCCAGGAGGCGAGGGAAGTCCCGGGCAGGGAGCACTGCCCAACCAGAAATGATTGGGCAAAGGAGGAGAGAACCCTCGCCCTGTCCGGCGGGAGCCGCGCCTGGCTCAAGAGAGTCGAGCTGCGCCCGATGAACAGAATCACCTGCTTCGCTCGAGTTCGACTTGGCCTCGTGGATAAGGAGGCCTAGTTGAGAGCAGACCTGGAGGGCCAGATCTCTGACCACCCACCTCCTGCCTGGAGGGAGCTGCTATCAGCCAGTCATCCAGGTAAGGGTACACCCGACCCCGGCAGAGAATGCTGTCACCACTACCATGCATTTGGTGAAGACCCTGGAGCTGGAGACAAGCCAAGGGGCATGGCTTGAACTCGAAGGGATCCCTCCGCTGAAGCGAAGGAATCTCTGGTGAGACGGACGGATAGGGACATGAAAACGCGCCCTGCAAATCCAGAGAGCAGAACCACACGCCGTGCTCCAAGGATGGTATTATCTGAGCCAGAGTGACCATCCTGAAGGTTCGAGACCTTAGGAACTTGTTTAGGCCGTAGGTCGAGAATGGGGCGCCAGCCCCCGTCTGCTTCGGAACCAGGAAGTACCTGGACACAAACTCTGGTCTGAAGGAGGGTCCACCTCTTATCACCCCTTCTGGAGGAGGAGAGCCGATGTCGGCCGACGAGCCGCCAGCGAGGCTGGGACCCGGCCCCGAGGGGCGACGGCTCTGAAGGGCGGTGCCTGCTTGAATTCTAGAGGCAGGCCTCTTCCCATCACTCTCCAAAACCCACCTGTCCGTGGTAACAGCGACCAGGCGGAACGGAAGTGAGGCGCCTTCCACGGGGGACCCAGGGGCAGGGACGGGATGGGGCGACACCCTCAGCCCATCACTGGGCAGGCTTGGAGGATGGACCGGCCGAGGGACCTCCTGGCCTTTTCCTCCTGCCTCCTGTTAGAGGAAGCCGGGCTTGGGTTTGGGATGCCAAGGCCGAGCCTGCTGGCCCTGACGTTATTGGGCGCGCTGGGGCGAGAAGGACAAAAGGGCTTAGGGCTGCGGTTTGCGGCCTTGTCCTTCTGGGCGAAGAGACCGAGTCCAAGGTAGCACTGGACTCTCGATCCTCTGCAGGTGACCTTCCACCCCAGGGTCGAAGAGGTCACTCCCAAAGGGAACATCCGCCAACTTGTGCTGGGTATCCAGGTAAAGGTGATATCCTCAGCCAAGCCCGGCCGACGATAGCCACTCGCGGCCGCCACCGACCTGGCACATGAGTCCCCAACATCCAAAACAGTCTGGAGCTGCTGTTTGGCCACTGCTCTGCCCTGGTCCCACTCTGCTTGACCGTAGTCTGCTGATCGCGGGGAGATGAGGAATAACCTCATCCAGGAGCCCAACAGGGCATGAGAAAATGCATGAGGACGGCCGAACTGGCCTGACTAAGACCGAGAGAGGACGCAGCATAGACTTTTTCGCCGGATATAATCCAATTTCTTGGATTCCTTGTCGGAAGGTTTGTCCACATCCCTGCGCGAGCGGCACGCCGAAAACGCTGTCGGTAACCAACCCTCAGCAGAGGGGTGCTCCAAAACCGGACAGGGAACCGTAGGGACCGTGATATTCCTGGCCATCCTGGCCGAGGCGCAGGACAGGAAGCAGGGCGCTGCCAAAGCTCCAGGGCCGGACCCACTATGGCCTCGGCCACCGGAAAAGCCTCCGTCGGAGAATCCCCTCGGTCCAGAATCTCCGTGAGGGGATACCTGGCCCGTTTGGAAACGGGTTCGAGCTTCATCCCGGTGGATTCCGAGATGAGCCGAAGCAGTCCTAGGAAGGACGACGGGCTATCGTCCATAGACTGTCCTCCTGAGGACTCCAAGTCCAGTCGCTTGGAGAAAAAGGAGGAATTATCCTCGGACTCGGAGGAGTCCTCGAAGAGCTGCCTCTGGCCTGAGCCACCCTCAACCTGCCGAGGTCGGTCGGGAGTGAGGGTAACCAGACAGCCGATGGGTAGACCCCTAGCCGACCGAGAATCCCTGGTCGGAGCCCCAAACAGTGGCTGTGGAGGCGAGGTTCCACTGGAATCGGGTGGAGCAGCTGGTTTAGCCGAACAACCGCCTGGGTGGCAGGCCTCGGGTAACCGAGGGGTTGAGTCGCCGCCCGTGACACGCCACTTAATGGTCAAAGGCGCATCGCGCCGCTTACTTCCCCGTCAGAAGCTGTTGCCACATGAGGTCCTCGTGACCGCCGACGTAACTTACGCCGAAGCTTCCTCGGCCCGAGGAGGAGGACGAGGACGAGCGGCGACGCCGCCATCATGGTGTTGAGACCGAGACCGCGATGACGGCGGGATCGGCTGGACCGCGAAGAGGTCCGAGACCGAGAGCCTCGGCTCTTCCGAGGTCGGTGCAGGGAAGTGTCGGCAGGAACCGGCACTCCCTTCGGCTCGGAGGGTTCATCCGAGGGCTCCGGAACCGGGGAGAGAGGAATCTCGGCTTCTATGGGCGACAGCCCATCTAACGGGTCGAGAAAAATCTCGACTTCGTCGACAGGAGTCTCAGTCAACTGACCTGACGGGGGCACCGTGAGACCAGTGGCCGAAGCCGAGTGGTCGACCGAAGTCGACGGTCGACGACTCGGGAGAGGGACCTTTCCCGCTCCCAAGAGCGTCGACGGAGGGATTTACCTTGTCCCTCTTTTTGGACCGAGAAAAAGGTCCAGCAGACGTTGGCCCTTCTCCCCTAGTGGAGAGGGACAGACAAAGCTCCTTAAATGAAGCTGTGTAGGAAGAACCCAGAGAGAGCGGGATAAATGCCGCGGCCGAGGAAGATACGGCCCGCGCCGCCTCCTCTTCGAGGGCGATCATCTGCTCGAGCTGATCCGCCGAGCCCGCCGCCGCGGACACCGCCGACCGGGCCTCCTTAGACTTCACCGGAGGGAAACGCTTCTCGGGACGGCCCAGTTGCAATCGGGCAGCACGGTCTTCGAGGACGTAGGCCGAGAAGGAAGAGCACAGGTCGCAGTCCTGCGGGTCGTGCTCAAGGCCTAAACAGTAGACACACGTGGAGTGTGGATCCGTCCGAGACATCTTCTGCCCGCAGGGGCATCTCCGAAAACCGGGAGTCGATTTGTCCATCGCAGCCGCGAGGGATCGAAGACCAAGTCTTTTAGCAAAAACTTTCAAATTCGCAACGGAAGAAATAGGAACCAGTCGCAAACGCAGAGCGTTAAGGAGGGAACCTGAGCTTCCAAGCGGTAAGGAAGATCTGGAGTCATGGGGCGGAGCCGAGAGTTATACCACCCAGGTGGGTGGGAGGAGCCAGCTTGAAGACCTTCCGGCAAGATTTAAAGCGGCAAGGATACCTGCCGATAAGTGTGGATGAACAACATATCCATGTCCCTAGAACCAGGCTCTGTCGCCGAGAAACACGGTGCCGAAAGGCTACATAGCCGCTGAGAAAGCCAACGCGCCTAAACCCCACACGCCACTTGGACGCGCTATGACCCACCATCAACAAGCATACCAAAACCAACCCAGGACCCCGAAAACCAGAATTTGAGAGAAAAAGAGGAAGAATACCAGGAGATCGAGGCATCGGTGTGGCCCCTGCACTGCAGCCATGTGAAGGGGAAAACACAAGCGGAGTCAACGGCACGAAGAAGGCGCCCGGACTAGAGAGGCCCAATCGCCCTGCTCGATCACCTGGAGAGCCTCATGCTACTCAGGCCAGGCAACTGGACCAACCTCAAAGCCCACTGCTGAAACTGCTCATCGGAAGCCCTACCAGAAGGCAGGGGAGGACTCCGATGTCGAAGAGGTCGACGACCAGAACCAGAAATCAGCGACTCTGAAAGAGGAGACCAGCAACTGGCCCCAATGACCAACCGTCGACATGCAGACATATCAGAGGGCGGCCTCGAGTGATGCCTTCTCTTCCTTGACCTACGGACCGAAGAAGAGCTCGAGGCCGAACGGTGCCGAGAATGCAACAGTTTTCGTTTATGCTTCCGGGGGGACCGCCCCTCCCCTCAGGTATTGGACCGTCCGTTGTCAGACCCCCCTTCCGGAGAAGGCGGCGGACCCAGCCTGGCTGACTGAACAGCTTTCATATGAAGTCTCCCTACCATCGCCTGACCCATCTACGGTCGACTACGTCAATGTAAGCGCAGACTTCTTTGTTAAGAATAAATTACTGTAGCGGTGTTTTATTCGAGAAAATGTTATAAAATAAACTGAAAACTATGCTGCTAGTTTTAAGTTTGACTCCCGGAGGGCAAGCGTCGTCGTCACTGAGCGCTTTTCGACAGCAAGGAAAAAAAAAGGAACTGAGGCTGGTTGGAGGGTCGACGCCGGGATAGTCATTACCGCACGAGCAGAGGCTCGCGGTGTCACTCCTCGTGGCGCCATCTCCGGTGCCGACCCTCTGGCAAAAAAGTTTGCTCCCGCTGGGTCCTAGTGCCTCCAGTGCAGATCCCATTAGTGTGAATGAGTGGTGGAGACTTTATGTCCAGGAAGATCCATCTGTTACAGCTCATCCGTCAATTGATCCCACTGGACCCTCAAGTGTCCACTGAGGTACCCTCATATGCAGACGTGCCAGTGATACTGTCGTTATGGCTAAAGCCATGAAACCCAGGACATGTAACACTGTTCTCGCAGAACAGTGGATCCTGCATACCAAGCGTGCCTCAGCAATCAGAGTGCTGCCCTGTCCTGTGGCAGGGGAGCATGTCCCTTCCTTGTGTCCAAGAACACCCCTATAACTCCAGTCTTTGGCATGGAGTAAACAGATTTTAGCAAATTCACTGAGACCTCCAAGTTGTTGAACAACTGGCGTGTGCGAGACAGGGTACTGCAGCAGAGCTTCCATGGAGCTGCCCTTCAGGGGCTAGCCATCAAGTTGTCGAACAGCTGACGTGTGCGAGACAGGGCACTGCAGCAGAGCTTCCATGGGGCTGCCCTTCAGGGGCTAGCCATCAAGCTGTGGAACAAGTGACGTGTGAGAGACAGGGTACTGCAGCACAGCTTCCATGGAGCTGCCCTTCAGGGGCTAGCTATCCAGATAGGGGAAACACAGGCCTTGCCTGTGAAAGGACAGCTGCAACTGTTGCCAAGCACTTGGTAAAGACTCATGATGCAGAAAACAAGCCAAAGGGCAATACTTTGAACTAACAATGTTTGCTGTCCAGCGTAAACCGGAGGTCTTATCTGTCGTATTTCCTGATCTTTATATGAAGATATGCAACCACAATGTCCACAGAACAGAGCCAGTCCCCCATCTGCGGATGGGGAAACCGGCGCTTGCAGGGACACCATTCAAAATGTTTTGTATTCGATGCACAGGTTGAGATCTCAGAGACTGACGGCAGAAAAAGATGGCTTGGCGCCCCCAACAGTCTGTCCATTTTTTCCTACCTAATTAACACAGACCACATACCCGAATTACAGCACTTTCTCCATCCCCCCTTACTTTTCATTATGATTCCCTTGTGCCTATCTTGTGCATTCTTGAACCCTGCCACTGTTTTCACCCCCACCACCTCCGCTGGAAGACTCTTCCAGGAGTCCTAACAATCACAAATGGCAGCTCCACCATCAACGTGACAGGTCAAAAAATGACGAACTAAAAAAACAGCACCAGTCACAGAAGGATAATCTAGCTGTTACTTAGAAGTACTTCCTCACATCTCTCCTGAATCTACCCAGCCCCGTTTCACAGCATGTCCCCTTGCTTTTGAGCAATTTTTCTGAAAATACTTCCTCCTGTACCTTATTTACCCCTTTAGGTATTTAAAGATATCACATCCTCCCTTTACCTCCTCTCTTCCAGGGTGTACATATTGAGGCCCTTTAATCTGTCCTCGTAGGGCTTTTGATGCAGACCCTGAACCATTTTAGTTGCCCTCCTCCAGACAGTCTGCACTATGTTTATGTGCTTCTGGAACTATGGTCTCCAAAACTGGACACTGTACTCTACGTGGGGTCTTACCAGCGATCTATACAGAGGCAACATCACCACCGTCTTCCTGCTGGTGATCCCCCTTCCTATGCACTCCAGCATCCCACTAGCCCTCCCGACTGCCTTGTTGCACTGCCTGGCCACCCTTAGGTCATCTGATCACCCCCAAGCGCCTCTCCTGCTTGGTGGTCATCAATATCACTCCACCCATTTTGTACGCCGCCACTAAATGTCTGTGCCCGAAGGGCATTATTTTGCACTTTTCCACATTAAAACTCAGCTGCCATACCCTTGACCACCACTCTAGTTCTCTCAAGTCTCTGCTCATCCTTTCCACCCCCCCGCCCTGAGTGTCTGCCCTACTGCAGATTCTGCTGTCATCTGCAAAGAGGCAAACCTTCCCTACCAGCTCCTCTTCCATGTCACTTCTAAAGACATTAAACAGCACCGGTCTCAGCACTGAGATTCAACACAAGACGCAGAACCCCTGACCATTTCAGGACTACAAAGTATCTTGACTGGAACCGAATCCTTTGTTTCTCTCCAGAGGAGAAACTGGTTCTATGGCACGTTTACGGAAAAAAGACTGACCTTCTTCCTTTAGAAGGGACAAATTGCCCAGAGAGATAAAAGGAAGGAGGTGAAGGATGATCAGGAGGGCGCTGTAACAGCTAAAAGCATGATCCTTTGTAATTATCTCCAGAACCCAATCGTCCGCAGTGATCTCCCGCCACTGCTTCAGATGCAAGCAGATTCTGCCTCCAACACCCACCCCTGGAGGTAATAGCTGAGGAGAGGGAGAGACGGATGATAGTTAGCTGGAACCGGTGGCAGAAGGGCCACCGGAAGAGAGTACTTTGGATGCTTTTGCACTGACATGGTGGGGGTGGGCACGCTGGAAGGGAGTCACCTCCTCTACTACGGCCCTGATGACGGTAGGTATGACTACCTCTGGCAGCAGGCAGATGAAAGGAGCCCCAACCACAACCTCTACCAGCAGTGGGATACAGGGACTTAGACTTTAAAGTCATTTTGAAATCTGAAGGTCATTCTCTTCAGGATAGCAAAACATGTCTGACCCTTTAAAGGAGCATTAAAAACTGCCTGTGTGCATCACTAGCAAAGTCAGCAACTCAGCCGCAGACTATCTCCTCATGCAGATGCTGGATGATGCAGCCCTGGCAGAATCATCAGAGACAGCATCAGCTGAGCAGAGCGAATGTTTGCCATCCTCAGCACCAGGAGACAAAAGTTTTAGCAGATCAGTCCGCACTTACCAAAACAAAGTGCTTGGTCTTCGGAGGCATACACAGACAATAATAAAACACTACTAAAGTAAAAAGAATGAATGGCAATAGTTAAGTTGATGACTGTTTCTTCAGCAGGTTCGATGGGGAAGATAGAGGGCTGGAAAAGAACTGAGGAGTTATGGGGCCACTCATGTTTGTATACAAGGAGACACTGTAGATCACTGTGGGCAGCCCCTGTCTAGCAAAGGTTTCTGTGTGGTCCTAACGCTGATGGTTTATAGTTCCAAAGGGGTGGCCTTGTGGAAGAGATGCCCTCAAAGATGATCAGATGTTACTCACCTGCAACCACAATTTCCAGTTTCCAGGTTCCCCTGACAGCACCTCGAATACTTTCACAGTCCCCATGTCTGGGATTTTGTCCAGCAGTATTTTTGCTTGGGCTCCAGCACTGATAAGCTTATATCATCCCAACAGCCCTTTAGGGACCTCAGCGACTGCTACACACACTAACAAGTCAGACAAGGAGTCACCGCTGTACTCAGTGCTTTACTTCTCTTGCAGACCAGTAACAACATAAAATAGACAAACATCTACTTACTACCCAGCAGGCATTTCCAAGGTCCGCAATCTTCACCCTGATTTTATCCGCGTTTTGGGGATCCAGAGGGTTTATAAGGAAACTGCTGGCAGAAGACTTATCTGGAAAACAAAAGACAGGTCCACTCATGTTTCTCAAACTGGTGCAACAAAGACCGCACTATCAACTTCTGCTACTAAACTGGGAGGGTAATGGTACCGACTGATTCAGTCATACTTGTCAGCATCTGTTACTAACCTGAGAGTGTAGTGGTATCCACTGATTCAGTTATACTTCTGCTACTAACCTGAGAGGGTAATGGTGTCCACCGATTGTCATACCTGTCAGCATCTGTTACTAACCTGGGAGGGTAGTGGTATCTATTGATTCGAACACGAAGGGAGCCCAGGTTCAAATCCCACCACACACAGTCACTCACTGCAATCTCAGATAATGCTGTTGCCCCTCACAGGTTAATGCTGAGAGAAGCAGGTTCCCCTCCCTCCCCACCAAAGAAAATGGGATGCAGAGCTCGGCTATCCTGGGGAAGTAAAAACAGGTTACACAACCTGTAACTGTAGTTATAAGAGTGGTATATGGTTCAATCCACACTCTGGCAGTTTCACTGGTACAGTCTGATTAGCTGGTCATTTTTGCGCTAAGCTCCTCCCATCAACCGGGTGGTATATCCCCCAACTCCGTACTGCAATGTCAGATCTTTCATGTAGGAAGCAGGTATCCATGTGCCACTTGCCAGGGGAGGCCGGGCGGGTTGTATGGATGTGAACCCTACACCACTCCTAGAAGTAACAATACAGGTGAGTAATCTCCTTTTCTAGGGGTGTGGATATGGTTCACTATCCACACTCTGGCAGACTCCTAGCAGTTCTCCGGGAGGAGAGGCAAAGTTGCGCACCCTATTTGGTGAACGAAAATTGGAGAACCAAAGTCCCAAAACTGGCATCCCGGCATGACTCAAGGTTGATGGTGTAGTGGGTAATGAAGGTGTGCGATGAATTCAGGTAGCAGCACTGCTGATCTCCTGGACAGGGAAGTCCCTGGAAGCAGCCACCAAGGCAGCGGTATGTCTGATGGAACAAGCCCCAAGCCCTACAGGAGGCTCCCTACCAGACAACCTATAAGAGAGGTCAATGCAAGATGTGATCCACCTGTCAATCGTTCACTTCGCTGCCAGTTTGCCAGGTATGTCTTCAGTGTAAGTGATGAACAACAGGTAAGCTTCTCCCCAAACTCCAGCTGTGTGCTCTACATAATAAGTGTGCCCTCTGTAGGTCCAGGGTATGAAGCCTGAAGACTAGTTAGTAAAGCATACAGGTAAGTTATTCACCTAGTTAAAGTGAAACTCCAAGACTACCATCAGGAGAAACTTTGGGTTGGGGCGAAGAACAATTTTATCCTTGTGGAAGACCAAATATAAAGACTCCATCAAGCATGCTGGTAGCTCACTGGTCCTGCTAGCTGACGTGACGGGCACCAGGAAGGCAGTCTTCCATGACAGGTGTCACATCTCATACCTGTACATAGGCTCAAAAGGCTTGCCCATAAGCACTGCCAACAACAATCCCACAAAGTGGTGGAGGCACACGCACCATAGGGGACAGTGGTCCAGGCCACTGAAAACTGTCTGATCACTTTCTCCTAGGTACCACTGCTCACTAGATCACACCCAGTAAGCAGAGGTGGATTCCAGGTGAACTGTAATGGTCGTCACCGCAGTTCCAACACAGAGAGGGACCACAGGTAATCCAGGACACTAGCCACAGGGCAAGCAAGAGGATCAAGCTCCCTGCCCCAACACCAAATGAAAAATCTCTTCCACGGAAAGGCACAGCATCTGCAAGCCGACTCTGAGGAAAACTCCACAATGTGGACCACATCATCAAAAAGACCAAAGCCTGGAAATCTAGCCGCTCAAGAACCAGGCTGAGAGTTGCAGGGACTGCTGGTCCGGGTGCAGGAAAGTCCCCTGAAGTTTGGTCAGCAGATTTGGGCAGAGAGGCAGTCGCCACAAAGGTCTGCTGCTGAGGCTGAGGAGATCCGTTCCCAGCACTGCATTGGCTAGTTTGAAGCTATCAGATCATCCACGCTTTGTCCTTCGCGGCCTTGACCACCAGCTTGTGGATCAAGGAGAAGGGAGGGATGGTATACATCAGGCCTAGAGTCCATGGCCTTGCAAAGGCATCCCCAACAGTGTCCCAGACTGGGTGGGGGCACACAAAACAGCCTCAGTCTGGAGTGCAAGCGTAGCCAACAAGAGTAGATTCCTCCGTATCAGTTCCTGACACTCATTTGGTGGGGGACAGATTACTCACCTGTAACAGCAGTTCTAGGAATGGTATATGTTGTTCTTCCACACTTATTGGCATGTCCTCTTTCGCTTTAAATCTCACTGGAAGTCAGGTTGTGTGCGTCCGCAGCCGGGGAGGTTGGGTGGGTCCGTGTGGATGAACATATACCACTCCAAGAACTACTGTTACAGGTGAGTAACCTGTTTTCCTTGGATCGTGACTATGTTGTTCATCCACACTTATTGGCAGACTTCTAGCAGTTCTCCAGGAGGAGGGAGGCAAGGCGCAAACCCCCTACTTAGGGAACAGAGACTGGAGAACTGAGGCCACAAAACCAGCATCCCGGCGTGACTCAAGGTCGATGTGGTAGTGGGTGATGAAGATGTTTACCGACTTCCAGGTAGCAGCCCCATAGATTTCCTGGATAGGGATGTCCCAGGAAGCAGCCATCGATGCAGCAGTATGGCGGGTAGAATGAGCTCTTATCCCTCTGGGAGGCTCCTTGCCCAACTCACAGCACAGACCTATGTATGATGTAATCCACCTTGCAATGGTCCGCTTAGCTGCAGGTCTGCCAGAAGCGGTTTCAGCGTAGGTGACAAACAGCTGGCGAACCTCTCCCCAAATTTCCGCTGTCCTCTCCTTATAATAGGAGAGAGCACGTCTCAGGTTCAAAGTATAGAGCCTGTGCTCAGCATCCGAGGTGTAACTAGGGTAGTATACCGGCAGAGTCAACACCTGGTTAAGGTGAAACTCTAACATCACCTTCGGAAGGAATTTCGGGTGGGGGCGTAAGACAACCTTGTCCCTGTGGAAGACCAGATTAAGGGGAGTCCACCGAAAGCGCCTGGCACTCCCCTATCCTTCTGGCAGATGTAATAGCCACCAGGAAGGCCATCTTCCCCAAGTGTGACAAGGCACACTTGTGCACTGGTTTGAATGGCTTGCCCATGAGCTTTGTCAGTATCAGCAGTAGATCCCATGGAGGTGGAGGTTCATGCACCGGAGAGATATGTGATCCAGGCCTTTGGAAAAGCGCCCAACCACTGTCTCCTGCACCACCTGCCTGCCAACCAGCCTGCGCCTGTAAGCAGAGATAGCTGCCAGGTGCATCCTAAGGGTCGATGACCGAGACCCCCTTTGGACAGAGACTAAAGGTAGTCAAGAATGTTAGTCACTGGACAGGACAGAAGGTCCAGGCCCTTGTCCTGACACCAAATGGAAAAGCTTTTCTGTTTGAAGGCATAACATTTCCTGGTCGATTCCTTTCTGGATGCCTCAACCACAGTGTAGACATCTTCGGAAAGACCCAAAGCCTGGAACTCTAGCCACTCCGGTACCAGGCTGTGAGCTGCAGGAATTGAAGGTCCGGATGGAATACCTTCCCCCGAGTGATATCAGGTCCGGACGTGTGCAAAGCCCAGGGGCCTGCAGTTGAGGCTTAGGAGATCTGGATACCAGAACTGGCGCGCCAGTCTGGGGCTACTTTCCCTCCTCACCTTGAGGAGCATCTTGTGGATCAAGGAAATGAAGTGAAGGGAGAGGAGGCCTGGGGTCCACGGCCCGAGAGGCATCCCCTGCAGCGAGTCCTGCTGGGGGCGGGCATGAAACAGCCGCAGCTTGGTGTTTTCCCGGAGGCAAATAGGTCCACCATCGGTTTGCCCCAACAGGAGAACAGACTGTAAGCTACCTCTGGATGGAGAGACCACGTGGGATGTCTGGCCTATGCGGCTGAGAGCATCCACCAGATGGTTTGAGGATCATGCCACACGGATGGCGAGGAGATCTGCCCATTCGCTCACAAGGGTCCAGATGCGGAGTGCCTCCTTGCACAGCAGACGGGAGTGTGTGCCACCCTGTTTGTTGGGGTAGTACATGGTCATGGTATTGTCCATTTGGACTTGAACCACATGACCCTGGAGCTGAGGAGCGAAAGCTGACAGGGCCAATCTGACTGCTCTAAGCCCCAACAGGTTGATGTGGCATCGGGACTCCTCGGGGGGCCTGAGCCAGTGGGCCCCGTCGTTCCCCATGTGGGCTCCCCAGCCCATGAGAGACGCACCGGTCGTGAGGACGACAGTCGGCTCAGCATGGACAAACAAGATCCCTTCCTGCAACCGGTCTGGGGCGGTCCACCAGTGAAGAGCGTCCCACATCTTCTGTGGTACAGCGATTAGCTGGTCGAAGGCGGCCAGCTCCCATTTGAGGGGGTGCATGTGCCACCGGGCCCAACAGACCACTGAGGTGCATGCCGCCATGTAACCCAGAAGGTGCAGAAAGTCCTGTACAGGGTGCAGTTGCCCAACCAGAAATGATTGGGCAAAGGAGGAAAGAACCTCCGCCCTGTCCATCGTGAGCCGAGCTCTGGCTTGACAAGAGTCGAGCTCTGCCCCGATGAAGCCCATCATCTGAGAAGGCACGAGTTCCGACTTGGCCTTGTTGATCAGGAGGCCGAGTTGAGAGCAGGTCTGGAGGGCCAGGTCCCTGGACATCACCTCCTGTTGGGTGGAACCTGCTAGGAGCCCATCGTCGAGGTAGGGGTAAATTCTGACACCCAATAGATGGGCCACCACCACTGCAATGCATTTGGTGAAGACCCGTGGGTCGATGACAGGACGAATGGCATGGCTCAGAACTCATACAGGGTCCCTTCCGACCCCTGAAGCCGGGAACTGCTGATGGACGGACGGATTGGGACGGGAAAGAACGATCCTGCAGATCCAGTGAACAGAATCACGCTTTGCTCCAAGGATGGTATGATCTGGGATGAGAGGACCATTCGAAAGGTGCGCCACCCGAGATATTGATTCAGGTCATGCAGATCTAGAATGGGGCGCCAGCCCCCGCTCAGCTTGGACACCAGGCGTACCTGGAGACAAAGCCTGGGTCTGCTGGAGGATCCACCACTGAAGCTACTGCCTTCTTGAGGAGGAGGAGGAGCTGAGCGATGTCATCTCGAAGAGCCGACTGGGTCTGAGCAGATACTCTTTCCTCCCGAGGGGCATGGGCTCAACTTGGAGGGTACTGCTCGAATTCCAGAGGCAGTCCCTGACCGACCACTTCGAGAACCCTCCTGTCCAAAGTCACAATGGACCAGGCGGAAAGGAAGTGGAAGAGCCGGACCCCCAAGGGAAGACCCAGAGCTGGTGTGACGGGAGAGTGTGTGGCAACCCCCACCCCGTCACTCAGCAGACTTGGAGGAGGCTCCAGGACCTGAACCTTGGCCTCCTTTACGGGCTTGTTGGAGTCTGGGCTTGGGCCGAGGGCACCAAGTTTAAGCCTGCTGCTGATGCTTGTGTCCACCATGAAAGGAGGATTGCTGAGCCGCAGGGGGAGAGTGCAGAAAAGTCTTTTCTTCTTCTCTTGGTTCTTGCCCAAGAACCCTTGGCAGAAGTAGTGTCCAAGGTGGCACTGGACTGCTCAATGCGCTGAAGGTGACCGGCCACTCCTGGCCCGAACAAGTCGGTTCCAAGGAAAGGCACGTCAGCCAGTTTGTGCTGGGTATCTGCCGGGAAGGAGGGGAGCCTCAGCCAAGCCCTGCAACGAGAGGCAACTGCGGCAGCCATTGAGCGGGCACAAGAATCCCCAATGTTTAGGGCAGTCTGAAGCTGCTGTTTGGTGACAGCTCTGCCCTGATCCCGGACTTGCTTGACCGTGGTCTTCATGTCTGTGGGGAGATGTGGGAGGACTTCATCTAGCGACCCCAGAAGGGTGCGAGAGAAGTGTGCCATGCTGATGGCCGAACTTGCCTGATGAAGGCCCAAGGATGAAGCTGCACAGACCTTCCCGGCTGAATGGTCCTAAAGCTTGGACTCTTTATAAGGAGGTCAGTCAGTGACAGCAGAACTGCCAGTATGCCTGAACACAGAGGTGGTCACCAGGCTCTTGGCCAAAGGGTGCTCTGTGAACCCTGCAAGGGACCCCATGGGCACCGCGCACTTGATGAGCCATGCGGGCAGACGGTGCTGGACAAGAGGCAGGGCGCTGCCGAGTTCCAGGGCTGGGCCAACAATAGCCTCAGCCACAGGAAAGGACTCCGTCAGGTATCCCTCTCTAAGGATGTCCATAAGAGGGTACTCCGCCTTATTCTGGATTGGCTCCAGGGGCATCCCTTGTAGATTCAGAGATTAGGTGAAGGATCCCTGAAAAACGAGGGACCTTACTCCATCTCTAAGACAGCGTTGACTCATCGTCCCATGGATGTGTATTGTAAGCCGGTGACATCCGAATCTGAGGAATCCGGTTTAAGGGCTTACACCGAGGGCGGTCCGGGGTGACCATGGCCGATAATCGCCAGGAAGCCCGTGTCTGGTCTGTCTTCCTTGGAAGGAGCCCTCCACAGGCTGTTGGGTAGCAGTTCCACCACAATGGTGGAGAGGCCGCTTTGGGACTAACCGTAGTTTTGCCGGCTCAACGGGCTGAGGAACAGATTTGTTCAGATCCGAGGGAGTCTGTTTGGCCTAGGAGGCGAAGTGCCGAGTAATGGCCGTGTAGTAGCTGGGGTGGCTTGTGCCCGGACAAAATTAGTTGTTGCCACATGAGGTCCTCATAGGCCGGAGTTTCTGCCGGAGCTTCTCTCATCCGAGGAGGGACGACTTGATGGCTGCCGCCTCTTTAGAGCTGCTTAGGCTCTTCCTCGGCTCTTCGGACGAGGGGGGTCCAAGACCTCGATCGAGATCAGGCGGGCCAACTTGGTCGCCGGGAGACACCGGGGACCCGTGGATTTCCTGGATCAGGGACCACATCATGATTGAGTCCCAGCAGGCTGGGTCTCGTCATCTGGAAAAACAGACTGGGTGTTCAATTGAGGGAATCGTCGACCGGAGTTGGCGATATCGGATCAATCACGATCTCAACCTCATGGACAGATAATTCGGTCGACTGACCAAACGGTAAAGCCGAAAAGCCAGAGGCCGAAGCACTCTCAACCGAAGTCAAGACTGCATGCTCTCGGGACAGAGATCTCTCCCGGTCCCAAAAACATCTCCCGCAAGACGAAGACACACCCAGGTCCTTCTGCCGCTTACAGGATCAAGAGGAGGCGAGCTCACGAGGTGCCTCTCCTTGGTAGGGAGAGACTGGCACAACTCCGGAAGGAGCCCGAGAAGGTGGAGCCCAGGTTGAGTGGAACGAAAAGCTTAGAGGAATCAGCAGCGTGAGCCACTTCCTCCTCGAACGCTTGCATGCGCTCCAACTGCTCGGTGGATCCCGCAGCCACGGAAACCGCCCACCGGGCCTCTTTGGATTTCACCGGAGGGTTCCTCTTTCTCCAGCCTCTCCAGCTTCAGGCGTGCGAGACAGTCGCCAAGGACATTGGGATAAAAAGCCAAACACAGACTGCATGAAGAGGTGTCATGGTCGTCACCGGGGATCGGCGCGCGCCATCTTCTGGCCGCAAGGGCACCGACAAAATCCGTGGGAAGACTTGTTTTCCATAATCGAAGTGACAAACTTGCGAACGCTAACACGAGTACTGCAAAGTTTCGGTCAAACCGAAAGAGTGAAAGCCAGGGCCTACGAAATGCATGAGTACGAGAGAAGCAACCTGAATCTTTCAGCGGAAAGGAAGATATGGCGTCATGGGGCGAAGCTGAGGTATATATCACCCGGGTGGGCGGGAGGAGCCAGCTTGAAGACTTTCGGAGAGATTTAAAGCGGAAGAGGACATGCCAATAAGTGTGGATGAACAACATATCCACAATCCTAGAAAGTGCCCCCCATCTCGTCGCAGTTTTATGTGTCCGCCAGAGCATGGCGGTTCATTGAGTGGACAAATGGGATTCCTTCTTCCAGGTGTTCTGTGATCAGCCACCCCCGGATAGCATTCCACATCAGCTTGGGCACCGTGACAGACTGGTCTAAGTGGCCTATGCACTGGGACCACTGGTGGCTTAACTACCACTAAAGTTGGCGCATCCGCCACAGGCCCAACAGACCACGCTGGTGGCAGGATAGCATGTACTCCGGCAGCCTCAGGAAATCTCATGAAGGCCGTAAGAGCCCAACCTGAAATGATCAGGCACAGTAAGTAAGAACCAGTGCCCAGTCTGCAGGGAGTCTTCTGCACCGACTGACTTGATCCCCTCTGTGCGTACCAGTTTAGACTTGTCCAGGTTGACCAAGAGGTCAAAGACTCTGGAAGTCTGGACAGCCAGATCTCTGGACCTCTCCACAGCCTCTCTGGATGGACCAGCTAACAGCCAGTTGTCCATGCATGAGTACACCCTGAATCCGAGGCACCACAGGTGGGCTGCCACCACTGTCATGCACTTAGTGTAGACCCTGTGCGTTGAGGAGAGGCTGAAGTGCAGGACCCCTTCCACTCAGAAATGAAAATTACGTACCTACCGCAATTCTTGATTTTCTCTTGTATCTTCACCATTCATTACTGCTGGGTGTATGCCAGAAGCACACACCTGCTACTGGAGATTTTTAGGGTTTTTTTTGAGGGAGGAGTCAGCGCCGATGGTGCCGCCCACAAGAATTATGCACAGTGTGGTGCGCGAGGGGCAGCGGTTAGGCACCATAGACTCCTCCTCCTCCATCCCAGTTCTGTAAGCCGGAGAGGCAAAATAAAAAGAATTATAAGGATAAGAACGAGGCAAGAGAGCCGAGGGATAGATAAAGGAGAGGAAACAAACTGAAAAGGCAATAAGCCGAAAAGAGGACAGGAAAGAGAACCCTACCCTAAGGGACCGCAGGACCTCACTCCTTGGGCGGCTCTGAGGGAGGAACAGATAAAGGGAGAGGAAGAAAGGAAGAAGGAAAAAGGATATTGGGAGGAGCGAAAAAAATTCTGCCACGAATTTAAATTGGCTTGAAGCTTATCAGCTCAGAGCTAAAAAGCAAGGGAGCAAGGATCCCTTTAGACAAAACTGGTTTAGATGGTTCAACCGAACCATCTGCACAGCTTGGTACAAGACAGGCAGATTTCCCTACACATCCCGCTATCCTATTACCAGTCACTCAAGCTGAGAGCTCACAGATTGTCCAAGGGAAAATAACCTGTTCCGGAGAGGAAGAGCTCCTAACTAGGTAAGGGGAAAAGACCCCACAGCACACAGCCATGTGATGAGTATTGCGAGGGAGGGGAGGGAAGCCCTAAGACAGGCAACCTCTTCTGGAAAGATGGACAGAGAAGAAAACTCCTTAAGACTCCCTGGAGAAGGCAGGGGTCGAATGAACCAGACCACAGTTCAAGATGGCAATTTTCGAACTGGGCTAGAATAGACATCGACTAGCCCCGGCCTGGCACTCACAAGGTAATTCAGGGACACCAGCCAGGTCCAAGACCGAGGATTAGAGAACTGTCTCAGAGACTAACCTCTATAGGCCGGTGACTGAACTAATCTGGCCTGAAAGAAAAGTCCCGAAGGGAACACCCTCAGGAAAATCAAAGAGAGTTCCCTCAGATGGAAAGGACGAAGCTCCACTCGCTTTCCTCCTTCTCCAAAACCTTCGCTGTTTTTTTTTTTTTTTTTTTAAAGAACAGATGGTCCAGAGAAACCAGGGGATTTAGTCCCCAAATGGAATCGGGGGGGCACCCAAGAAATGAGGACTATGAGGGGAAGGTGGGTGGGATTCAGTAATGAATGGCGAAGATACAAGAGAAGATCAAGAATTACGGTAGGTACGTAATTTTCATATCTTTCCTTGTCAGTCTTCACCATTTATTACTGCTGGGTGAGTACCAAGCCCCCTGAAGGGGATCTAGCACAGCCCTGAGGGAACTGGACCCTCAGCCTCCTGCTGGAGGAAAACAGGGGGAAGAGACCCTGGCCATACTAGACTGGAAAGTCTAAGGCCAAGGAGAGCTAGGAGGTGTCCCCTGAAGAAGCCTCCTAGCCCTGCTGGAAAGAGGGAGAGGAATCATCTGCCGGGCCAGGGGAGTGACAACCTCAGGCAGGCAGAAACCACATAGTCGTCTAATGTCACTTTGTCCCCACAAGCCTGGAAGCCACCTCACTGAGTGTCATAAGAGGCCTTGCTTGGTGCCTTGCCAGTTCCAGGACTATGGCGCAGAGGGCAATGGCTTGTCGAGATTAGCAAATCAGGCGCAATGCAGGCGCTGGTCAGCATTGACCAGAAGTGCCTACTGTAGGCAGAATGGTGTGCCTGATGTGATGCAATGCAAAACATCACACGAGAAGAAAAAGTACAGTTACGTAAGAACTTACCGTAACAGTAGATCTTAGAGAACAGCTCTTGCAGCAGGTTACACCATTAGACTAGCGGCAGGCGCCAGGACCCCGGAGATCTTTTCTAGCTAGCTATCTTCAGCAGAGACCGCCCCGACGTCAGTCCAGCCTCAGGCGTCAGGCGTGGTACAAAAGGGCGGTCCCGCCAGAATCCCCAGTTCTCCGCTGGAGACTCCGGCCAGAGGTTGCACAGAGGGGAGACCGAGGATCCACGCAGAAGGCAAAAAGGCAATGAAACCCCAGGATGAAAAAAGCATTCACTTTACAGGTGAATATCAGACTCCTGCCGCCCAGCCATGCGGAAGGAAATAACTTTCTGCTCTCTGGACATTCAGACTGGCTGGCTGAATATTCACCTTCACTCTCTCTCATTCATTTTTTTTTTTTTTTTTTGTAAGAGGAGCAACAGCGAGCGAAAGACTTCCTCCAAGGGGACAGGTATGGAAGAATTTGCTGCAAGAGCTGTTCTCAAAGATCTACTGTTACGGTAAGTTCTTACGTAACTGTACTATCTTACTGAGATACAGCTCTTGCAGCAGGTTACACCATTAGGACGGATTCCCAAGCAATAAAGCTTGTCCCCTTCACACCGGGAGGAGGAAAAAGAAGAAACTGAGGAGGACCAACCCGGCCCCGATTCAGGACAGGAGTCCCTGCAGCACGGCCTGGCCGAAACCAACCCTTCGCCTAGAGGCGATATCCAGACTGTAATGCCTGATAAAGGTATGCACAGAGCTCCAAGTGGCCGCTGCGCAAATAGCCGAGGTTGAGACATTCTTGAGAGCTGCAAAAGAAGTGGCTACGCCCCTAGTGGAATGGCCCCGGATGGAACCCGGGAGGGGCTTTGTTTGGATTGGTAGCAATGAGATGCATTGCACAAGCCAGCGGATAAGGATTGCTTAGACACTGGCCGACCTCATTCTCTCTGTGCAAGGACACGAAAAGTTGCTCAGAAGCCCGAAAGGACTTAGTTCTATTGAGGTAATACTCAGGCTGTGAACATCTGAGCGTATGGAGCAAAGCCTCTCCCTATTGGAGTAGTTCGGAAGTAGACCGGAAGGTCGATATCCTGATTTAAGGTCAGAGCTGAGACCACCTTAGGCAAAAACTTAGGATTCGCTTCTCAGAGACACTCTGTCTCGGTGAAAACCAAATAAGGCTCCTTACACATCAGGGCATGAAGCTCAGAAATCCTTCTGGCTGAAGTAACTGCACCAAAAACAACGCCTTCCAAGACAGAAAACGAGCTCGCAATCCGCTGGCTGGTTCAAAGGGAGGGAGCGGAGTTGCTCCAAAACAAAAGAAGATCCCATGGAGGAACCGGATCTTTAATAGGAGGCCTATAGTAGCACCCCTCTCAGGAACTCCCGAGAGGTGTCCAGTTGAGCAATGGTGCACTAGCCCACCGCTGGTGATAGGCGAAATAGCACAAAGGTGTACCTTAATAGAGGAGTAGGCTAACCCTCAATGAAAAGTGAGAGGAGGTAGTCCAAGACTGCCCCACAGGGCAACCTAAAGGAGAAAGGTCATGAGCCCATGACCGTGAGACAGAATCAGCGCCATTTCATGCGTTAGTAGCGCGAGTAGCCGGCTTCTGGCCGCAGAGAGAGTACCTCTGATGACTCTTTGCGAGACCCCATGTCGCATGATGGCTACGTCTTCTAGAGCCAGGCGTGCAGGTTCAAAGACAGCAAATCCGGATGCACAACGAACCTTGCTCCTGAGACAGAAGGTGAGAACTGCGCGTAGTGGGAGCGGGGTTCCTGACAGCTGCGCCAGCAATGGAACCAGATTTGTCTGGGCCATAATGGGGCCACCAGAATCAAACACGCACGCCTCCTTCAGCATTTGAGCAGAACTCTCTGGATCAACGGGAAAGGAGGAAAGTGAGAGGAATCTGTTCTCCCAGGAGAGGGACAACGCGTCTCGCCAGAAAACTCCAGGCCCTGGATCTAGTGAGCAAAAATTGGGCAGTTTTGCGTTGGATGGGGATGCGAATAAATCTAACTCTGGAGTTCCCCATCGAAGGAAAAGATCCTCTGCTACCTCCTGAAGAAGTTCCCACTTGTGGACTCTGGCCTGGGAGCGACTCAGACCGTCCGCGATCGTGTTGTCTACGCCGGGAACATGTACCGCGACTAAGCTTGCGCCGTCCGACACCCAATCCCCCACTCTCATGGCCTCCCAAAAGGGGTATGGAGTGCCGCCTCCTGCTTGTTGAGGTAGTACATCACCCCGTGTTGTCAGTCTGAAGCAGGATGGTACACGGGATCATGGACTGGAAAGCCTGGAGAGCATAGAGCACCGCTTCATCTCCAGAACACTGATGTGAAGATGAGCTTCCAGTTGACTCCATACACCCTGAGACCTCACCCCATCCAGGTGAGCTCCCACCCGAGACCTGAAGCGCCTGTGGTGAGGGTTATCTCCAGGGACGGCGCTGCAAAAGGGACGCCCTTGGAGAGCGACCCGGGAGCTAACCACCATTGCCAGTCCTGAACCACTCGTTTCGTGATTCTGACTGGATGCTGCAGACGGTCTTGCCTCTGGTCCCACTGTGCCTTGAGCGTCCACTGCGTTATGCGCATGTGGAGCCGCGCGAGGGGGACCGTGGGAATGGCCGCAGCCATGTGACCGAGCAAGCGAAGGACCCACCTGGCTGGACCGGTCTGATTCGCTGATAGGTCCCGTATGAGGAACCTGATGCGTTCCGCCCTGTCGACTGGGAGGAAAGCCCTCCCCTGGACTGTGTCCAGCACTGCACCTATGAACTGCAGGTTCTGCGACGGTACCAAGACCGACTTCTCATGGTTTATCAGAATCCCAAGTGATCCGAACAGGACCTGAGTGTCGTGGATCGCTTGCAGAAGCGCCTCTCTGGAGACGGCCATGAGAAGCCAATTGTCGAGGTACGGGAACACATAGTGGCCCTTCCTCCTTAGAGCAGCTGCCACGACTGCCATGCACTTGGTGAAAACCCTTGGAGCGGATGACAGCCCGAAGGCAAGAGCTCGGAATTGGAAATGGTGGCTTAAGAACTCGAAGCGCAGGAACCTCTGATGCGCTTGAGCTATGGGAATGTGCAGGTAGGCATCCTGCATGTCTAAGGATATTAAATAGGCGCCTTGTTTTAGCATGGGAATTAGACCCGGAAGGGTCACCATGCGAACCTTTGTATGCGACTGACAAGTTGAGGTCGCTTTAGGTCCAAATAGGACGGAGGTCCCCTGTCTTTTGGGAACCAGGAAGAAGTGAGAATAGTACCCTAGTCCTCTCTGGTTTCCTGGGACAGGCTGAATCGCCCTTGTCCAGGAGTGCGATCACCTCTTGCCAAATTGTCAAGCGGTGCTGACCCGAGTACTGGAGAGCAGAGGAGGCCTCGGGTGTGGCTGTTCTTACAACTCTAAAAGTGGCCTCTGCTGACCAGCTGAAGTACCACCTGTCGGTGGTTATCGCCTGCCATCCCGACAGTAAGTTCGCAATGCGACCCCGACCGAAACATCCCGCTGATCCTGAGGGGCGGGGCCGGAAAGGAGTCATGCTGTGGCGGCTGAAGGACCCGCTGGCTGGGTGGCCTTGAAGGCGCTGACCCTGCTGGCGGGCTGCTTCCCTGGGTCCTTCAAAGCCAGAGCCCCTTTGTTGTGTGGCGCGGAACGGGCTGCTGCCTCTGAGTCCACGACGGAACGGCCTTGGCTCCTACGAAGGAGCCAAGCCCGCGCCGGTACATCACCTGACTGTCCGGACCGCCTTCCAGCCTCTTGGAGTTTGGTAATTATATGTTCCGACGGATTACCAAACAGTACCTCACCTTCAAAGGGAGCATCCATAATGTTTTTCTGGACGTCTGGGGTGAACCCGGAGACACAGAGCCAAGAGTGTCTTCGGAGGCAAACACCTGAAGCAACCGCCCTGGCTGACGAGTCCGCTGAATCATATGCGGTCTTAAGACTTGGGTCCCCACGCCTGAACCTGTCCGAGAAGCTGAAGCATCTCCTCTTTCTGCTCACCTTCCGCAGCCTCCGGCGCTCTAGGCCCTGCTCCCACAGGCGTTCTGGAACTGCACCATGTGGTAAGGTAATTCAGGGACCTGAGGGCGCAAGTCGGAAGCTGAAGTGCGCCTCCCAAAGAGTCCAGCTGTTTGGACTCGGGTCCGGTGGCAGGGTGCTCTAAATGTTGCGGTCTCTGGGACCGATCATGTGAGGCTGTGATCACCAGGAGTCAGCCAGAGGGTGCTGTGACAGGTATTGGTCTCCCTTAGGGGCCCTGTACAACCGGTCAGCCTTCTTCGGCACCGCTGGGAGCGAATGTGGACGCTCCCACGCAGCCTTGGTGACGTCCACGAAAGTGTCCACCAAGGGTGGCACCACCACAGGCTTAGGGTCTTTCTGCCGAAGGTATTTTGCCAGGCATAACCTTTCGGGGTCAAGTTCCTCTGCTTCCCAACCCATGTTCTCCTGGATATGTCTCATTATATCCATGAAGGATGGATCGTCCGGAGGAGACCTTGGAGTCTCACGCGGGTCCGGCGAGGGAAGCGAGACCGGAGATGGGGATCTGGATGATGAACAGGATGATCCCGTGCCCTCCGTTGACAGCGACCGACGTCGCCTCCTGGACCTCTTAGGGCTGGGTGATCCAGGAGACGGAGGTCTCCTTTTAGAATGTCGGCCCCTGGGAGGAGTCTCAGGCTCCCTGGGGACAGAACGGCCAGCTGAACCCACAGGTGAAGGTGGGGGAGGAGGTGGAGGAGGAAGGACTGGGGGTACCACGTCCTTCCTGATGGTATCCCACCAGTAGGTAAAAAGGTCCTTCACCTCAGCCAAGGACAGCCCCGACGTCGGCTCCGAGGTCGAGGGCCGGACGTCGGGTCCCGGTGACGGCTCCACGGGGGCCTCGGGCGGTGGCGAGGGACCCCGGGGAGCTCGCGTGGAACGCTCGCTGGTCATCGGGCTGGGCCGATCCTCCTCGTGAGGGGACTCCTGTCCGACCGGGCGGCCGGAGGCTCAGGAGCCTCGCCCAGGCGGCGCGGACGCCGCCCCCACGACGTCCATGCGCGTGAAGAGGCCGACGACGGCCGCCGCGCCGCTCGGAGGAACGGTGGCGAACGGCCGACGACGGTCTGGCCGACGCTGATCCACCGCTTCCTCAACGGAGTAAGCTCCAAGGTCTTCCAGGGGGGAGGAAGACGGCGCCGGGGCCGAGGAGCGGAGCCCGACTTGTGGTGGTGGTGGCGCTCCCCCGATCGCCCACGGCCTTCTGGGCAGAAGATGAAGATGACGGCCTGGCGGCAGAGGCCTGAGCGGGCTTGGGCGGCACCGCAGCAGGGGGCAGAGATGAGGCCCTGGAAGGAGAGCGGTCCGACCGAGACCCAGAGCTCCGGGACTCGGAGGCCCGAACCAGCGACCGGGCAGGATCCCACGATTTCTTCTTCTTCTCGCCGCGCGCACCAATCCCCTGGCGACATCGCCTGCAGTTGTTCTTCTAGGAGGTACGCTTGAAGGGCCTTCTGCCGCGGATCCTGGTGCGCTATTGAACCCCTGGCACAGGAGCAGGCCTTAGTATCGTGGTCTGGGCCCAGGCACCGGACGCACGCGGAGTGCGGGTCTTTAAACGGGATTTGTTTGCCGCACGCACACTTAGAGGAATGGCCGGCTATCGGAGAGGACATCAGACAGATCACTCGATTGTAGAAATCTTCCACAACAAAATTCTCAAAACCACGCGTCGCTAGACTAAACCATAGGGTCGAGGCATGCACTTTCGACGGCGGGAAAGAACTGGGGATTCTGGCGGGACCGCCCCCTTTTGTACCATGCCTGACATCGGAGGCAGGACCGACGTCGAGGGCGGTCCCCGCTGAAGATAGCTAGCTAGAAAAGATCTCCGGGGTCCTGGCGCCTGCCGGCTTCAGTCCTAATGGTGTAACCTGCTGCAAGAGCTGTATCTCGAAGTAAGATCTCTTCGCCCCCACCAGTCGAACTGTAGGGAATCTGAGTCTGGTGGTCAGTCATGTGCCAGGCACAGACACCTGGAAGGGGTCTCCAAGAACGCCAAGCCCGAAGAAGGGTGAGGGAGAGAACCTAGCGACTCCAATGGAGCACAGTACCTCCTCCTCCTGCAGTCTGCCAGGGCTTGGAAAGGGTCGGCTGGAGACTGCCAGGAACGGATAGATGCTTCCTGGAAGGGAACTGGCCAGGATGGCACCACCAGGTGTTGGGCACTGAATTCACCGAGGAATTTGTGCGTCTCCCACTCTGTATTGTCCCGTCTGACAAAAGAGATACGGAGATCCAGAACCAACCTCGATAGGAAGTGCTGATACTCAGTGAAATCAGCGTCGGAAGAGAGGTGAATGGTAGGTTCCTCTCCCTCAGAGGAGGGAGTCGAGGGGGTATGATGGGAAGGCTGCCGCTGTGCCTCTGAACGCCTCCCAGGATAAGGGCCCCGTAAGACCCACATGGCCCGAGAGAGAGGGGAGTGGCTGCAGAGGAGTGGGAGAAGGGCACCTGCAGGAGATACCTGTCCTCTGCCAGAGCACTGGAATCCAAGGAGCGATGCTCGAGCTAGAGATCCCGAGATCAAACCGGTCGCATGGCGGAACCCTGGGGATGCGAACTCTGGAAGAGCCCAGATGGGAATCTCTCTCTGTACACCCAGGGTTGCATGAGTCCAGAAGGGCAACCGCGCGGTGCCACCAGAGGAGACCTGGAGACTGAAAGGAGAGGTGGGGCTTGGCGCTCACGGCTCCTCCCTGCTCCCGTGGGGTGACAGAGAGTGCCACCACCCTCGCTGACCCTCAGACTCAGAGCAGCCCACCTCCTTGACCCCAGCGAAGGAGTCAATAATACAGAGGCCTCCCAAGGAGGCCGCTGAAGCTAGGTTCCAATCCTCCCTGGGAGGCGCAGCAGCACCAAGGCTGGCAGCTGCCACAGCCCTCCAGAGGAGACAACCCTCCCAACCCCAGAGCTGTCCTCCCGATGGACCCCAGGCTAGACTGCTCCGGAGACTCAGGAATGGGCGCTGGGCCTGACATCACTGCGTCCCCACAGAGATCTCAGATTCAGATGAATCAGGCAGCCAGTCTGGGTCCACATCTGAGTTGACACCCTCTGAAGAGTTGCTGACCAGCAGGACCTCGATACTAGCCACCCTGAGAACACCCTGCAAGACGGCACTCGAACAGCGCGGCGTCCCCGTCGTTCCACCACACCCCACGGCCCCGGAACCCAACGCAGATCCACCCACTGCCCCAGCTGGGTCCCTGGCACCAAACCCGAAACTGTTTGCTGACGGAGGCCGCATCCGGAACTGTGGTGTAAACAGTACCACTTCCCGATCACCAAGAGGCGAATGGTACCAGGATCCAATGGCATCGGGATGGAGAACTGGGATGAGGAGTCGTTGAAAAACAGCATCAACAAAATAGGCCTAATGGCGTGCTAGAAATACTGAACTAGCGCAGCACATGCAGCCTCGATGGCGGGAGAAACAGAACTGGGATGGAGGAGGAGTCTACTGCGCCTAACCGCCGCCCCTCGTGCAACACACACTGTGTCATTCTCATGGGCGGCACCGTCAAGGCGCGCCTCCTCCTCAAAACAAAAAATAGAAAAAAACTCCCGTAAGCGTAACAGGTGCAAGCTTCGACTTACACCCAGCAGTAATGAATGGTGAAGATTGACAAGGGAAGATCCATAGGTACCACCAGTAGAATTGATAGACTGGGATGTGGAAACACACATCTTGGAGGTCTAGGGAGCAGAACCACATGTTCTTACCCTACGAGTCCTTTAGCATCAGTAACTTTTGTACTTAGCTGGCTAGGTGCAACTGCCCCGGAGGTGTGACTTTAAGAGAATTTTAAATGAGCTTAGGGACAAGCCAATCAGGAGACATGAGAGGGTGTGAGCTGAGTGAGAGCGGTTGAAGGCTTCAGAATTTTTTCTCCGCTGGACTGAGCTATGCTGCCCAATGTTGCCCCTGAGGTGTCAACTTTCCTTTTTGACAGCCTCCTACTGCTTATCTGGGTAAAGTTTTCCTCATATTTCATTTCTAACAGTGTGCTGAAAGTTTTACATTTTCGTTAGCACCGCGCCAATTTTTTTTATTTTTGACTTTTTACCACGACTAATCATTTTAAATTTTCATTTTATCACGGGTTCTTATTTTCGACGGTTCCCTTCTTTGGGCAAATTCTTGTGGGAACCTTCGAATTAGGAACAGCTGCCTTGTTTATTACCTCGGACCTTGTGGGTTTTACCATGAGGCAGCCCAATGGAATTTAAATCCTAACAGTGCCTGGGGGATTCTCTCAGGATTGGCATATGAAGAGAAACCCATATGTATTATATTTGTACATAAAGGATAACTGAACCTAAGGCATCATCTGTTGCAGGACTGTCCGTACGGGTCCAGCAGCCACCTGAGGCAGCTGACAAGTATTGCTGGGTTTTCTATTAAGACTGGCACTGTTATAGATCCCAGTTCTACAACCACACACAAAAAAGGCACTGGCAACAGACAGAGCTAATTAACTGGGGCAGGACTGGCCAGTGGCGTTTTCACAGAAACCTGCACTCAGTTCATTAGGTCCAGGACTGGTTTGTTTTGCTTCAATTGGAAAACATAGCAGACAAGCCTTTGATTATTTTGGCTGAGGACATATCAAAGGCTTCTGACTAGGGACCATCCAAAAGTACAGTCAAACCCCGTTTATCCGACCCCCATACTACCCGAACCTCCCTATTTAACGAACCTGATATGTTCCCCACTGTTTTAAGTATGATGTTCACCATATGCTGTCAAAGCTGTCATTAGTATGCGTTACAATTAACTAATTCTTTGCAGCTGTGACCTGATGACTTAATGAACACTTAATGAGCTGGGTCATTCTGACAAGATTCATGCAGTGTAATAGCAGTGTACAGTACTGCGTGGCAATGGATTCTCCTCAGGCAAAAGCGAGTTGTCCTTTCCGTGGCCCATAAACTTAGAATCATTGCAGCAGGCTTGAAGGTGGCGGCGTGCTGTTGCTTTAGCACAGGAGTATGGAATCGGGAAGTCCACAATTAGCGATATAAAGTCTGCTAAAGAAAAATTAAGGGACTTTGCTGTCAGTATGGAGACGGCTGCTGGATCTGATGAAAGGAAAAACACCAGGATGTGTAAAGAGGAGCAGCGCGATGCTGCAGTTTACATATGGTTCAGGCAGGAGAGGGAGGAGGGCACCCCGATATCTGGCCCGTGCGATGCTGCAGTTTACACATGGTTCAGGGAGGAGGGCACCCAGATATCTGGCCCGCGCGATGCTGCAGTTTACACATGGTTCAGGCAGGAGAGGGGAGGGCACCCTCATATCTGGCCGCCATGCTGCAGTTTACACATGGTTCAGGCAGGAGAGGAGGAGGGCACCCGATATCTGGCCTATGCGATGCTGCAGTTTACACATGGTTCAGGGAGGGCACCCTATATCTGGCCAGCGCGATGCTGCAATTTACACATGGTTCAAGCAGGAGAGGGAGGAGGGCACCCCGATATCTGGCCCTCGCGATGCTGCAGTTTACACATGGTTCAGGCAGGAGAGGGAGGAGGGCACCCCGATATCTGGCCTGTGCGATGCTGCAGTTTACACATGGTTCAGGCAGGAGGGCACCCCGATATCTGGCCCGTGCGATGCTGCAGTTTACACATGGTTCAGGGAGGAGGGCACCCCGATATCTGGCCAGCGATGCTGCAATTTACACATGGTTCAGGCAGGAGAGGGAGGAGGGCACCCCGATATCTGGCCTGTGCGCGATGCTGCAGTTTACACATGGTTCAGGGAGGAGGGCACCCCGATATCTGGCCGCGATGCTGCAATTTACACATGGTTCAAGCAGGAGAGGGAGGAGGGCACCCCGATATCTGGCCCTCGCGATGCTGCAGTTTACACATGGTTCAGGCAGGAGAGGGAGGAGGGCACCCCGATATCTGGCCCGCGCGATGCTGCAGTTTACACATGGTTCAGGGAGGAGGGCACCCAATATCTGGCCGCATGCTGATGCTGCACAGTTTACACATGGTTCAGGCAGGAGAGGGAGGAGGCACCCGAGATCTAGCCGCGGATGCTGCGGTTACACATGGTTCAGGGAGGAGGGCACCCAGCCTCTATTGTGATGCTGCTTACACATGGTTCAGGGAGGAGAGCACCCGATATCTGGCCCACGCATGATGCAGTTTACACATGGTTCAGGAGGAGAGCACCCGATATCTGGCCACGCGATGCTGCAGTTTACATGGTTCGGAGGAGGGCACCCGATATCTGGCCCGAGCGATGCTGCAGTTTACACATGGTTCAGGCAGGAGAGGCACCCGATATCTGGCCCCGCGATGCTGCAATTTACATGGTTCAGGCAGGAGAGGAAGAGGGCACCCAGACATCTGGCCCGCTCCTTAAAGAAAAGGCATTACAATTTCACAATCGTCTTGCATTTTGGGACCATTCTCAGCAAGTGAGGGGTAGCTGGAGAGATTTAAGCGGCATGGGATTCGCCAACCGTCTTTGTAGTGAAGGCCAAGCGCACGGCAGATGAGGGCATTGAACCTTTTATTCAACAGCTGCTGGATATGATAGTGGCTGGTGGTTTACTGCCAAACAGAAGTGTTCAATGCCGATGAAACTGGGCTGTTTGGCGAGTTTGCCTGAGAGAACACTTGCTCATGGCTCGAAAAAGATGCCCGGTGGTAAAAAAGCAGAAAGACAGGCTGACAGTGCTTGGCTGTGTCAACGCTGCTAGTCACAAACTGAAGCTGGTTGTGACTGGCAAGTCAAGAGTGCCTAGATGTTTTAAACATTTAAACATGGCATCCCTCCCTGTGTAGTATGAGGCTAAGAGGACTGCGTGGATGAATGCTGACATTTTTTCGGTCTGGTTTTCAAATCAATTTGTCCCTCAGGTAAAGCACTACCTACGAGGGAAACGGTTACCACGGAAAGCCTTGCTTCTTGTGGACAATTCACCAGCCCACCCCAACATCGCTGATGTTTGCACACGAGATGGCACAATCCGTTGCATTTTCTTACCACCCAACACAACATCTAAGTTACAATCTTGTGATCAGGGAGTCCTTGAAATTTTTAAGAGGGCATATCGTAAAAAACTGCTCCAGACCGTGCTTGCTAGCGATAACCACGATACTCCTTTGACCCACATTATCAAAGCCATAAATCTTAAGGATGCTGTTTACATGGCTGCTGAGGCATGGGATAGCTTGCACCCTGAATCTATACAAAAAGCTTGGTGAAAATCAGGAATAAAAACTCGTCTGAAGCCACGGAAATGACCCTGACACTGAGCAAGCTCACCTCCCTATCCCACCAAACACTGATGTCACTGTAGAAGAACTAGAGATCCTTGCAACAGACCTCCATGATCCTCCATCTGCTGAAGAAGTGCAGGAGTGGATGCTGAGTGATGCCAATGAACAAGGTCAGGAGATTCTGTCTGATGAGGGCATTGTGGAGATGGTGACAAAAACGGAGCCGGAACAAGAGGAGGACCCTGATGAAAATGAGTCAGAGACAGAAGAGTGCGCTCCTATCGGGCCAAGTCACACAGAGGCAGTACAGTACCTTGAAAAAGTGATCCTTTACCAGGAATCACAACCGGACTGTGACCCGACACAGATCATGCTGCTATGAAGCATTAAGCAGCATGCGGCTAGAAAGCGACATGATGCGCTTAAACAAAAGTCAATTGCGGACTATTTTAAAAGCTAAACAAAACTACTGCACATAAAAATATTTTTAAAGTAAGCACCAAGCACTAAAAATGAAATAAAGATTAGTATTTTGCACCGGGAATAAAACTGTTACATATTACTGCATAGTGTGTGTGTTAATGAAAGAATGAGGACTAATTTATGATGGGATCGTTTATCCGGCGCTCGATTATCCGACCGTATCGGATGTCCCAAGCGGGTTTGATAAAGCGAGGTTGAACCCTGTACTAATAATAAAAATGTAAAACGGTGCTGAGGAACCTCCAGATCCCAGCCAAAAATAAAGCTTACAAAAAGCAGCGTTCCTCATGAAAATAATAGACCTAACTAAGGAGGCAACTATTTCTTCGCTGATGAGCGTACAAAAAGTCTAACTCTGTCTAGGCATAAATATTTCCGTTGCTCCTGGGAAAGCCAACAGCAAGACAACAGGCAGCTTAAACCGTTCTGAAATAACAAAGTACTTGCAATGCTCCGTAGCTCCTGGGAAAGCCAATAGCGAGACAACAGGTGGCTTAAAGCATTCTGATAAAACAAAGTACTTGCAAAAGTCTGCGCGGTTTCTATCTGTGCAAAATATGGAAAAAGCTTGGCAACTGTTTCAGACCCTACAAAAGATGGGTCCTTTCTTTACTGGAGCTGGCAATCACTCTTCCACAGTTCTCTTTCCCACAGACTGTGAGGGTGATTCAGTTGATAATTTTATGCTGCCCCTGCCTACAGAGGCTAACACTCTTCCACGGTTCTTGCCCCAGAGACTGTGAGGGTGATGCAGATGACTGAGAAGAAAAAGTTACTTTGCCGTAGTAACCTTGTTTTCCCAGGGATACTCAAATATTCATAACTCTTCTGCAGTATGCCTTCAAGTCAGAGCTGCACGGAGATGGAACGTTATGCTAATGATGGAATCATTGGCATGAGCCACTTTTCAAATGCTGCCACCTATCAACTGCCTACATTCTAACCCTCAGATTTCAGACACCTGGAAAGACAAAGCCCAATATTTTAATAGACAAAGAATTAAATTTAAAATTCCCATACCCAACCTCCAACTGGAGGAACAAATTATAAATATATTGAATAAAACACATGATCCCCTATGTCAGAATCACCTGAAGAGGAGAAGAAACTGTTAAAGTTCCAATATAAAGCAGAATGTGGCATACATACCCCAGGGTACAGTATGGAATGCAGAGGCCACTGGTTCTAATAGGGGAGGCAGGGTGGGAAAGTAATGAATATTGGAGTATCCCCTGGGAGAAACGAGGTTACTATGGTAAGTAACTTTTTCTTCTCACCCCAGGACTACTCCAATAACTTATGCAGACTAAGAAGCAGTTCCTTTGGAGGCGGGAAGAATGTATTTTGGAAACAGGCTCTGCAGGACAGCTGTACCAAACCTGGCATCAGCTCTAGCCTGCATATCCAAGCTGTAATGCTTGACAAATGTACGCACTGTACGCCAGGATAGCTGCTTTACAGATATCCACCAAGGGAACATCTCTGGCAGCTGCCAATGTGACAGCTGTACCTCTTGTGGAATGGGCTCTGAGCCCTGCTGGGGCCTCTTTGCCCCCATTTGAACAACAAGACTGGATACACTGAACAATCCAACGAGAAATGGACCTTTTAGATGCTGGATTTCCCTTTCCCACATTCCCATAAGTGAGGAAGAGCTGTGTCCTTTCCTGCCTATGCAGCTTAGTGGCTGTCACGTAGTAGCTCAAAGCTCTCTTGACATCCAGAGTATGCAGCCTACGCTCACCAAAAGAAGAATGCTCAGTGAAAAACACTGGCAGAGTGATAGACTAGTTCAAATGAAAGTCTGAGACCACCTCAAGAAGGAATTTCCTATTATTCTGGAGGACCACTTTATCTCTGTGAAAGGATATGTAGTCTCAGTGCATAAAGCCTGAAGTTCACTGATCCTTCTAGCTGAAGTGATGGCAACTAAAAACACTGTTTTCCATTTGACATACTTCAGAGGTGCTGAAAACATGGGCTCAAAGGGAGGACCCATAAGTTGAGCTATACAAATGTTAAAATCCCAGGCTGGCACCGGTGGGTACATATGGGATAGGCCTTTGAAGAACCTTTTAAAAGTGGGATTTGATGCCAGAGAAACAACCTTACCTGCTAAGGTATAGGCAGAGACTGAAGCCAAATGAATCTTTAATGTGGAAGGCTGCAAACCCAGGGAATGCAGATTAACCAAACAGCCCAACACCAGTGGCACTCCTGCCCGTGCTAGCACTATATTTCTGGCTGGACACCAAATCGAAAACCTTTTCCACTTTGCAGCATAGGCTCTCTTAGTAGAGGGTTTCCTATGCCCCCTTAACACATCCATGACTGACCCCTCCAGAGAGGTGTATATCGGCATATTCTAAGTCCTCAACAGCCTAGCTTTGAGCCTGAAAGACTTGAGGTTCAGGTATAGGAGCCTCCCTTGATTGGAGGTCATAAGATTGTGCCTCCTGGGAAGGTGTACTGGTTTGTCTACTGACATGGACAGCAATAAAGGATACCATGGCTGTCTGGCCCAGTCTGGGGCTATCAGAATCATTGTGGTTGACTAAAGCCTGAGCTTCAACAGTACCCTGTATACCAGAGGAAATGGAGGCAAGGCATACAGGAATCTTCCTGACCAGTCCAGATTGAGAGCATTCAGGGGGACTGAACCCACTGCTCGAGCCCTGCAACAGTACTGTGGCAGATGGTGACTCTGATGTGAGGCAAAAGATTTATCTCTGGAATGCCCCACCTCCTGAATAAGGTTTGTACCAACTGCTTGTTCAGTGACCATTCATGATGGGCCTGACTGATTCGGCTTAGGACATCTGACAGAAAATGAAAATTACGTACCTACCGTAATTCTTGATCTTCTCTTGTATCTTCACCATTCATTACTGCTTAGGTTAAGCGGGCGGCGCACCCCTTCTGAGGAGATTTTTTTTTTTTGTCGGCTCCAGCGGCGCGCCGGCCGAGGACGACATACCGCGTCATGCGCGAGGGGCGGCCGTTAGGTGCCGCAGACGACTCCTCCATCTCAGTTCTGTTTCTCCTGCCGTCGAGGCTGCATCTGCTGCGCGGTGGCGTATAGTTATCGGGTTTTTCCTCAGCTGAAGACTCCTCGTTTTTTCTCAGACATCCACTCGACGCCGTATTCGGTAAGACCATTCCTTTTATTTCTATTCTGCGGCGCCGAGTGCTTTATTACTTTTGTACTTGTTTAGTTCGCATCATGTCCGGTTCGGGAGCAAGGCGTAAGTCGAAGGCGGGCCTCGCCCCTATGCATCGGTGCTCCTGTGGCCGGCATTTCTCCGTCTCGGACCAGCATGATGTCTGTCTCCGTTGCCTGGGACCCAACCACGACATGGACGCGTGCGACGCTTGTTTCTCCATGGACCGTCGTGTCCTCGAAGTCCGAGCGTTCAAGCTCGGCAAGGCCCCACCGACCTTCGGGGGACGGCGTCGCTCCAGGGATTCCCAGGTAAGGTCTCTAGGCCCACACAGTCCGCGGAAGAGGAAGCTTCTTCCTCTTCTCTTGCTGAAGAGGAAGCCGGGCCGAATATAAAACTCTTCTCCCCCAGAAATCAAAGTCCGCAGAGCCTGGGTAAAACATTGGCTGGACAACAGGACACAGAATGTAATTGTAAATGGAGTCCACTCTGAAGAAAGAGGAGTTACTAGTGGGGTACCGCAGGGTTCAGTACTGGGTCCAGTCCTTTTTAATGTCTTTATAAGTGACACTGCAGAAGGACTGGAAGGAAAAGTATGCCTCTTTGCAGATGACACAAAGATCTGCAACAGGGTTGATACACAAGGAGACGTGGAAAGGATAAGAAGGGACTTGGCAAGGTTGGAGGAATGGTCAGAAGTATGGCAGCTAGGATTCAATGCAAAGAAGTGCAAAATAATGCACCTGGGAAACAACCCAAGGGAAGATTACACAATGGAGAGTGAGGTAGTAGCAACAAAAAAAAAAAGAAAAGGGACCTGGGGGTAATCAGAAGGGTAATGTTTGGGTGAGTTCTGAAGTAGAGGCAAGGCCACCTCCTTTTAGTGCCACGGACCGATCAATAAGCATGCTGTATCCAGGAAAGTGGCACTGAGAGTCAGGCACTGTGGGCTTAAGCCAGGTTTCTGTGGATGCAGGGGCGTCCGGGACGTTAGTATAGATCCAAGCCTGGAGGTCAGGGAGGTTGGCCATAAGGCTCCTAGCATTCAGGTGGGCGAAAGTTAGTCCATCGGTTTTAGGGAAGGTGGCGGGGGGCAAGGTTATGACAGGACGCAGAGATGGACCAGGGTCGATCTCAATGTCACCGGATAGTATAAGAGATAGGGTTAGTAACCATAGCAGGGTGATGAGGTACGCCCTGATAGACATGCAGGGTGGCGGCTTCAGATGAAGGTGAAGGTATCTGACTATTGGACTAATACGCTTACTGATGAGAGCAGAGGGGGTAGAGGTAGTGGAGTGGCAGTAGCAAGCATGTTGGAGTAGTAGAAGTCAAACTGAGTATAAGTATTGGCAGAAGCTGTTGATGTGTTCAAGCAGTAAAGCTCAAAGAGGATAGGAAGGCAAAGTATTCCCATGAGGAGCGCTAGGAGGGGACATTTTTGACTAGAGAAAGGAGTGAGGTAGAGAGGAAAGAGACAGCAGAGGGCTCCTTTAATATAAATCACCAAGTGAAAACAGCTACTAGAGAGCAGTAAAATGTGACAAGTGAGGTATTGGGAGCAAATTGCTCGAACTTTATCAGGCTCCCTCTAGTGGCAAAACAATATAAGGAGAAAAAAAATATACATACATATTAAGCTCCTTTAGTCTCTCCTCGTACGGCTTCTCTTGCAGACCCTGCACCATTTTAGTTGCCCTCCTCTGGACTGCCTCTATCCTGTCTATGTCCTTGCGGAGATGGGGTCTCCAGAACTGGACACAGTACTCCAGATGGGGTCTCACCAACTGTCTGTACAGAGGGATAACAACTTCCTGTTTTCTGATGATGATGCCTCTCCCTATACATCCCAGTATACCCCCAGCCCTCCCTACTGCCTTCTCACATTGCTTGCTAACCTTAAGGTCATCTGATATGATTACCCCCAGGTCCCTTTCCTTTTTGTTGTTGTTACTACCTCCCCACCCATTGTGTATTCTTCCCCTGGGTTCTTGTTTCCCAGGTGCATTATTTTGCACTTCTTTGCATTGAATCCTAGCTGCCATACTTCTGACCATTCCTCCAACCTTGCAGTCCCTTTTCATCCTTTCCACGCCTCCTTGTGTACAACCCTGTTGCAGATCTTTGTGTCATCTGCAAAAGGCATACTTTTCCTTCCAGTCCCTCTGCAATGTCACTGATGAAGACATTAAAAAGGACTGGACCCAATACTGAACCCTGCGGTACCCCACTAGTAACCCCCCTTTCTTCAGAGTGGACTCCATCTACAATTACCTTCTGTGTCCTGTTGTCCAGCCAATGTTTTACCCAGGCTACCACCCTGGGTCCCACTCCAAGGCTGGTTAATTTGACTATTAATCTTTTGTGTGGGACTGTGTCAAATGCCTTGCTAAAGTCTAGGTAGGCCATGTCCACAGCCCCTCCCTGGTCTACTACTTTGGTCACCCAGTCAAAGAAATCTAAGATTCGTCTGACATGACCTTCCCGCTGTGAACCCATGCTGCCTTGGGTCCTGTGCTCCACTGGCCTCTAGGTACTGGACTATTCTTTCCTTCAGAAGTGACTCCATCACTTTCCCTACCACAGAGGTCAGACTGACAAGTCTGTAATTTCCTGCCTCTGTCTTGGACCCACTTTTGTGAAGGGAATCACATCCGCCTTCCTCCAGTCCTCAGGTACCACACCATCCTCCCATGATTTATTAAAAAGAGTAGCCAGTGGTTTCACTAGTTCCTCCCTTAATTCTTTTAGAATTCTGGGGTGAATTCCATCAGGACCCATTGCTTTGTCCACCTTCAGTTTTAGGAGTTCTTGCAGAACCCTTTCTTCTGTGAAAGGACTGGGATCGACCCTATCAAGAATGCTTCTGTTAATTGGATTAGGCACTTCCCCCTCCTCTTTTGTGAATACTGAGCAGAAATATTCGTTCAGTATTCCTGCTTTTTCACTGTCCCCCTCTGCCCACCCACCGTTCATTCTATTCAGCCTCACTATCCCTCCCTTTGTCTTTCTACGCTTGATGTACCTATAAAAGGTTTTATCCCCTTCTTAACTGAGTTGGCTATCTTTTCCTCAGTTTGGGCCTTTGCTATTCTGACTTCCCTCCCTGCTTCCTTCTGCCTTAACTGGTACAGCTCTCTGTCCTGCTCCTTCTGTGTTTCTTATACTCCGGAATGCTATCTTTTCTTCCTGACTTTCACAGCCACCCCTTTTGAGAACCATAGTGGCTTTTCTTCGCTTTGATTTGTTTATTTGCTTCACACAAAAGGCTTGTTGCCTCTGTGATGGCAGTTTTGATAATTCCCCATTGTTGCTCCACACCTCCTTCTAACCTGTTTGCTAGTGCTTTTCTGAGGCACTTCCCATCTTTGCCAAAGTCCGCCTCCCAAAGTCCAGTACCCTCACTTTTGTATGGCTTGACTCTGTAGCTGAGTTTAACGTGAACCACACTGTTTGATGGTCACTTGTCCCCAGATGGCAACCCACTTCTAGATCTGAGATCCTCTCACTGCCCCCGTTTGAGAGTACGAGGTCTAAGATTGCTCCCTCACGAGTGGGTTCTGAAACTAGCTGTCTGAGGTCTGCCACCTGTAGAGCATCGAGAATGGCCCTGCTCTTGGATGTGGCTGCAGCAAATGTGCTCCAGTTAACATCTGGCATATTCAGGTCTCCCATCAACAGTATCTCCCCTTTCTCTGCCATTCTAAGAATGCCTTCCATCATATCCTTGTCCATTCCTTCCCCCTGACATGGGGGTCTGTACACAACCCCTGTGCGGATTGTGGTGCCCTTTCCAGTCTCCAAGGTGACCCACAGTGCCTCCTCTCCTCCTGGTTTACTCTCTTGTTCAGTTGCTTTTATCCCTTCCTTTACATAGAGAGCTACTCCTCCCCCTCTTCTCCCCTGCCTGTCTCTCCTGTAGGTTATGTACCCTGGTCAGAAGGGAGAGGGGGGACATGATAGAAACTTTTAAGTACCTCAGTGGAATCAACAAAGTCCAAGAGGGTAGCATCTTTCAGAAAAAGATGTGCAAGAACACGGGGACACAAGTTAAAGATGGAAGGGGGGGGCGGTTCTGGGGCAATGTGAGGAAGTATTTTTTCACAGAGAGGGTAGTGGATGCATGGAACAGCCTTCCTGAGGAGGTTGTGGGGTCTAAAACTGTGGGAGAATTCAAAAATGCATGGGACAGACATAAGGCAATTCTTGGGGGGGTAGGAAGAAATAGGCTGTTGGTTAACTAGGATCTGTGGCCTATCCTGTAGGTAGGGAAATGGGCAGACTAGGTGGGCCAAGCGGTCCTTATCTGCCGTCAAAGTCTATGTTTTCATGTTTCTATGTATGAGTCTGGGGGTCGGTCACATTGGGGCGCAAGGCCCAAAGGGGTGTCCAGGGAGGTCAAGCCCGGAGGGATGAGGCAGGGAACCTGGAGACCCGGGAGAGGCGCAATACCATTGGCGTAGGTCCCTTGGGGCTGGAACAGTGGAGAAGGGACGTAGCCAAAGCCAATGTGACGCTTCCTGAAAAGGAACAGGCCATGCGGTCACCACCAGGTTGGCCACACTGTACTCGCCTAGGAAAGCGAAGTCACATGCTTAGGCTTGCTGACAGGGACTGGGGTAAGATGGAGCTCATCCAACATCCTCGCGAGGAAGCGCTGACAGGAAGAGAGATCAGACACTGGGGAGATGTGGACAGATAATTACTCCCTCCGAGGAGGAGGAAGAAGATCCAAGCGAGCTCCGAGGTTCAGGGTCCAGCTGCACAGGAGCATGGTGGAACACCTGCTGGTCCAGGGCATGAAGATGGGTAGGGAAATGTGCAGCGGAACCTCTGAACTGTTCCCATGTAAGAGGTCCCCTAGGACCAGGAATAGCTGGGATAGTTGCGGATGGAGACAGGGACACGGGGGACAAGCTCCTAGCAACAGGAGAACGGTCTCTGTCAGGGCAGGGGGCCAAGAGGAAACTCCCCGTAAGGAGGGAGATCCAAAGGTCCCAGCAGCTAACAGCCATTCAACCGGAACGGTCAGGGCTGTGCCCATGGAAAGAAATCCCGTGAGGCGACTGGGATTGTGCGAATCCAGAAGGACGGCCTCTGACCTCAGAAGCGGAAGTCCCTCTTGAGGACCTATCCAGGGAAAAGCGAGGGTCTTCACTGCGGCTCCTCCCAGAACCTGACTGGGCTCTGGTGAGGGCGCACTGCACCACATCCCTACTCCTCAACCCTTCAGAGTCGGAAAGGGACCTCGTCCTCACAGCTACCAGCCTAGGCAGCTGACAACTCAGGGCAGCCTCCGAGAAGTCCACCCAGGGAACAGTACCCTCCCCTTCCTGAGGTGCCCTGGGCTGTCCCAAACTTAGACTATCCAAACACAACAAGGAAGGGGGTGCCCCAACTGGAGAAGCAGAAGTGCCAGTGATCCCAGGTTGCACGGCGGTAGCCATGAGAACCACCGCTGGCTGTTAAGTACCACTGACCCTAGGACCTACTGGCGACGACTGACCCCCAGAGGGAGGCCAAGGTGCTGGAAACTGAGGGATCCGAGGATACCGAAGAATCTGGGAGCCAATCTGGATCAGACCCAGAGTCAGCCTCCGAGAAGGTAGACTCCGAGGTCCAATGCCAGATGACCCCTCGATCCCACCCCCAGTTCCTGGACCACGAGTCAGACCACCTTCCACCCCGGCACCGCAAACGGCACTGGAGTCACGCATGACAGCGCACGACGCCACCACCCTCCCCAGCACTGCGAATGGCACTGGAGTCGGGCGCGACACTGAGCGTGGTGCCATGCCCCCCCCCCCGCACCGGAGCTAAGCTCTGTGCCACCCCCATCCCCCACGAACGGTGCCTGAGTCAGGGGCGGTGCTGGCTTCACTCCCGGCGCCACGCACGGCACCAGAAACAGGCCCAGAAACCACTGAAGAACTACCCCTGGCACCGCTGACATCCCTGACATCGCGAATGACGCCAGGAGCAACAGCGCCAAGAGATGGCCAGGTGCCAACCGTGGTGCTGCCCTCCAAGCCCGTGGCGCCACAAATGGCACTGGAACCAAGAGCGGCGCTGCCAGAAAATGCAGGAGACGGTGCCGGTCAAGACCTGGAGGGCCCAGAACACGACACCAAGGGAGCCTTTATCTCTGAAGAGGTGACTGCCAAAGCAGTGCCTCCCGACTGTCCCCCAACAGGGACAGACTGGGCCTCCAGCACCACGGATGGAGCCCCCGCCGTGGCAAGGCTAAGAGAGGCGGAGGCCCCCTCCTCCACGGGCCGTATAGGACCGGGAGGGGACCCGGAAGAAGGGCCGAGAATTCTTGCCTTGGCCGATTGACTGCGAACCCGTCCTTCGAAAGCTGGCAGCACACGTCCGACTTTAAACGCACGGATTTCGACAACTCGGCGGTCCATGGAGAAGCAGGTGTCGCAGTTGTCCATATCGTGGGTCGGGCCAAGGCAGCAGTCATGCTGGTCAGTTACAGAACAGAGGTGGCCACAGGGGCACCGACGCATAGGACGCCGCACCGCTTGATCATTTCTTGCCCCCAGATGAGACATGACCATACGAGAAATAAAGACAAAAACAGTACTCGACGCTGCTTAAAAGTAATGAAATGATCTTACCTGCCAGAAGCGATGATGAGCAGGGCGAACAGAACAGAGGCACACACACAGACACAAGGCCGATGAACTAGGCCACAAATCTTGATGGCAAAGAGTCTCCACACAAGGTCTTCACTCGATGGCGGGAGAAGAAATGGGGCTGGGGCAAAGTCGACGACATAACGGCCAACCCACGAGCGCCACGTAGAACATCGGCCTCGAGGGTGGCACTGGCCCTGAGTAGACTCCACCCAGAGAAGAAAAAAAAAGGTTTCCTGCGAGGTCCTAGCTCCGGTGCTGTACCCACTAGTGATGAATGGTGAAGATCGACACAGATAAAATCACTGTCCCTGCCTGGCAGATGAATGGCCTGTAATGAGGATCCAAGGGAGTAGGCCAAGGCGCAGATTTGCACTGCTTCTCCCTTTGTTTATGTAGTACATGGTGGTAGCGCTGTCTGTTCTCACTTGCACTACCTTTTCTGTATCAATGGTGTGAAAGCTTGCATTGCCAGAAACACTGCCCTGAGTTCCAACAGACTGATATGCAGAAGAGTCTCTGCACTTGACCAAGTGCCCTGGGTAGTGTGTTCTGCCAGATGAGCTCCCCATCCTAAAAGGGATGCATCTGTTGTGGAAAAGGACCCCTTCTCTGAGGTTTACTTCCTCCTTCCACCACTGGAGGGCCTGAAGAACAGATTACTCACCTGTAACAATAGTTCTAAGAGTGGTATATGTTGTTCATCCACACTTCCTGGCATGCCCCCTTCCACTTTAAATCTTGCTGGAAGTCTTAAAGCTGGCTCCTCCCACCCACCCGGCTGGTACATACCTCAGCTCCGCCCCATGACGCCAGATCTTAGCCTGCTGGAAGCAAGGTTGTGCGCCCGAAGCCGGGGAGGTTGGGTGGGTGTGTGTGGATGAACATATACCACTCCTGGAACTACTTTTACAGGTGATTAACCTGTTCTTCTAGGAGCGTGAATATGTTGTTCATCCACACTTATTGGCAGACTCCAAGCAGCTCTCCAGGGGGAGAGAGGCGAGGCGCACACCCCCTACTTAGGAAACAGAGATTGGAGAACCGAAGCCCCAAAACCAGCATCCTGGCATGACTCAAGGTCGATGTGGTAATGGGTAATAAAGGTGTTTGCTGACTTCCAGGTAGCATCCAGACAGATTTCCTGGATAGGGATGTCCCAGGAAGCAGCCACCGATGCAGCAGTATGGCGGGCAGAATGAGCTCTTATCCCTCTGGGAGGTTCCTTGCCTGCCAACTCATAGCACACATCTATGCATGATGTAATCCACCTTGCTACGGTCCGTTTGGCTGCAGGTCTGCCAGAAGCGGCTTCAGCATAGGTGACAAACATCTGGCGAACCTCTCCCCGAATTTCTGCCGTCCTCTCCTTGTTGTAGAAGAGAGCACATCTCAGGTCCAAGGTGTGGAGCCTGTACTCTGCGTCAGAGGTGTAATTAGGATAGTAAACTGGAAGAGTCAACACCTGGTTAAGGGGAAACTCTGACACTACCTTCGGAAGGAATTTCAGGTGGGGGCACAGGACAACTTTGTCCCTGTGAAAGACCAGATAAGGGGAGTTCACCAAAAGCACCTGGAGCTCCCCTGTCCTTCTGGCAGCCGTGACAGCCACCAGGAAAGCTGTCTTCCACAAGTGTGAAAGCTCACATTTGTGCATGGGTTCGAATGGCTTGCCCATAAGCTTTGCCAAAACCAGCAACAGAGCCCACGGAGGTGGAGGTTCGTGCACCAGATACGATGTGTGATCCAGGCCTTTGAAAAAGCGCCAGACCAGTGTCTCCTGTGCCAGTAATATTTGAACCGGCCTGCGCCCGGTAAGCAGAAATGGCTGCCAGGTGCACTCCAAGGGTCGATGACCGGAGACCCCTTTGGAGAGAGACCAAAGGTAGTCGAGAATGTCAGCCACAGAACAGGACAAGGGCTCCAGACCCTTTCCCCGACGCCAAATGGAGAACCTTTTCTGTTTGAAGGCATAACATTTCCTGGTTGATTCCTTTCTGGATGCCTCCACCACGGTGTAGACATCTTCGGAAAGACCCAAAGCCTGGAACTCTAACCGCTCAGGTACCAGGCTGTGAGGTGTAGGGATTGAAGGTCCGGATGGAAGACCTTCCCCTAGTTCAGAGATTTCAGGTCCAGGCGTGTACAAAGCCACTATGGGGGCCTGTAGCTGAGGCTGAGGAGATCTGAGTACCTGAATTGGCGTGGCCAGTCTGGGGCTACCAGAATCACCTTCACCTTGTCCCTTCTCACCTTGAGTAACACCTTGTGGATCAAGAGAAATGGAGGGAAGGCGTAGAGGAGGCCTGGGATCCACAACCTCGAGAAGGCATCCCCTTGCGGCGAGCCCTGCTGAGGAGGGTGGGCATAACAGCCTCAGCTTGGTGTTTTCCCTGAAGGCAAACAGGTCCACCAGTGGTTTGCTCCAACGGGAGAACAGGCTGTAAACTACCTCTGGATGGAGAGACCACTCGTGGGTTGTCTGGCCTATATGGCGGCATCCGCCAGCTGGTTCGAGGCTCCTGCCATATGGATTGCTAGGAGATCCGCCTCCAACCAGCTTGAGAGGGTCCAGAAGCGAAGAGTCTCCTTGCACAGCAGATGGGTGTGCGTGCCGCCCTGTTTGTTGAGGTAGTACACGTTCGTGGTATTGTCCATCTGGTCTTGAACCACTTGACCCCGGAGCTGAGGAGCGAAAGCTGACAGTGCCAGTCTGACTGTTCTGAGCTCCAACAGGCTGGTGTGGCATTGGGACTCCTTGGGGTCTAGAACCTGTGGGCCCTTTTGTCACCCATGTGGGCTCCCCAGCCCATGAGAGAGGCATCAGTGATGAGGACGACCGTCGGCTCGGGGCAGACAAACGGGATCGCTTCCGGCAACAGGTCTGGTGCGGTCCACCACTGGAGAGCGTCCCACATCTTCTGGGTTACAGTGATCAGCTGGTTGAAATGACCATGACGCTGAGTCCACTGAGCGGCCAGCTCCCATTGGAGGGGGCGCATGTGCCACCAGGCCCAACGGACCACTGAGTTGCACACCGCCATGTAACCCAGAAGGTGCAGAAAGTCCCAGGTAGGGCGCAAGTGCCCAACCAGAAATGATTGGGCAAAGGGAGGAGAGAACCTCCGCCCTGTCCACCGGAAGCAGAGCTCTAGCTTGACAAGAGCTCGAGCTCTGCCCCGATAAAGCCCATCACTTCAGAGGGCACGAGTTCCAACTTGGCCTCACTGATCAGGAGGCCAAGCTGGGAGCAGGTTTGGAGGGCCAGGTCCCTGTACCTCTCCACCTCCTGAAGGGAAGAACCTGCCAAGAACCAGTCATCGAGATAAGGGTAGATTCTAACTCCTCGACGCCGAAGGTGGGCCGCCACCATTGCAATGCATTTGGTGAAGACCCATGGAGCCGATGACAGGCCGAACGGCATGGCTCGGCACTTGTACAGGGTCCCTTCGACCCTGAAGGGGAGGAACCGCTGATGGGATGGACGGATTGGGATGTAAAAGAACGCGTCCTGTAGATTCAATGAACAGAATCACATGTTTCACTCCAGGGATGGTATGATCTGATTCAGAGTGACTATCCAAAAGGTGTGGGACCCGAAATATTGATTCAGGTCATGGAGATCTAGGATGGGGCGCCAACCCCCCGTCCGCTTGGGCACCAGGAAGTACCTGGAAACAAAGCCTGGGTCTGTCGGAGGATCCGGCACTGGAGCTACTGCCTCCTTGTGGAGGAGCTGAGCCACATCATCTCGAATAGCCGACTGAGTGCATGTGGAGATCTGTTCCTCCCGAGGGGCGTGGGCTCGGCTGGGAAGGTACTGCTTGAATTCCAGAGGCAGTCCCTGATCGACCACTTCAAGAACCCTCCTGTTCAAAGCGATAGCGGACCAGGCGGAAAGAAAGTGGCGGAGCCGGCCCCCCACGGGAGAACCCAGAACTGGAGTGATGGGTGTAGGGGTGGCAACCCCCAAACCGTCACTGAGCAGGCTTGGGAGAGGAGGAGGAGGAGGAGGAGGAGGCTGCAGGACCTGCACGTCGACCTCCTTTATGGGATTGTTGAGGGCCCTGGGCGCCAAGCTTGAGTCTGCTGCTGCTGTTGTTGCTAACCTCCTTGATAGGAGGGCTGCCTGACCGCAGGGGAAGAGTGCCGAAATGGCGGCTTCTTTCTCTTCTGCTGGTTCTTGCCCGCAGAACCCTTGGCAGCAGTAGCATCCAAGGTGGCACTGGACTGCTCTATAAGCTGAAGGTGACTGGCCACTCCTGGACCGAACAAGTCGGTCCCCAGGAAGGACACATCAGCAAGCTTATGAGTATCCGCCAGGAAGGAGGAATGCCTCAGCCAAGCACTGCGGCGAGGCGCCACTGCGGCTGCCAACGAATGGGCACAAGAATCCCCTATATCCAAGGCTGTCTGAAGCTGCTGTTTGGTGACAGCACGACCTTGGTCACGGACCTGCTTGACGGCAGTCTGCATGTCCAGTGGGAGATGAGGGAGGACCTCATCCAATGACCCAAAGAGGGCACGGGAGAAGTGTGCCATAATAACAGTCGAGCTGGCCTGACGAAGGCCCACAGAAGAGGCAGTGTAGACCTTGCGGGCAGAGTGGTATATATTCCTGGACTCCTTGTCCGGAGGTCAATCAGTATCGGCCGAACTACCCGTACGCCTGAACACCAAGGCGGTCACCAGGCTCTCGGCCGAAGGGTGTTCAGTGAATCCCGCAAGGGACCCCATGGGCACCGCGTACCTGCATCCCATGGGGGCGGATGGTGCTGAGCAGGAGGCAGGGCGCTGCCAAAACTCAAGGGCCGGGCCAACAATGGCCTCGGCCACTGGAAAGACCTCCGTCGGGGTATCCCCTCTTTTGAGAATATCAGTAAGAGGGTATTCCGCCTTTTTCTGGATGGGCTCCAGGGGCATTCCGGTGGAGTATAAGATAAGGCGGAGGATGCCCTGGAATGAGGAAGAGCCTTCCTCCAACCCTGCGCCAACAGTCGACTCAACATTCCCGGGATGTGAGTGCAAGCCGGTGACGTCCGAATCTGAGGAGCCATGGTAGAGTGGTCTACCGCCTAAGTCACTCTCGATGTGCCAAGGGCGGTCCGGGGTGACTTACCGACAGACATCAGGGAAGCCCGGTGCCTTGTCTTTCGAGGGCGCCCCTCCCTCAGGCTGTTTAGGCGGTGGTTCCACCAGGATCAGTGGAGAGACCGAAATAGACCGAGCGGGAAGACTGACCAGCCCCACAGGCATAGGAACCAGTGGCTTCGGTTCCAGAGGGGTCGTGTTGGCCTAGGAGGCGTGAGCCAAGTTATGGCCGGGGAGGGCGGCGGAGCCGGGTTGTGCCCGGTCAAAATCAACTGTTGCCACAGGAGGTCATCATAGCACAGACTGAGTTTCTGCCGTAGCTTCTTCTCGTCCGAGAAGGACCTGTGGCGACACCTCTTTTTAGAGCGCTTATGGCTCTTCCTCGGCCGTTTGGCCCAGGGGGTTCTGGACCTCGACCGAGATCGGGGAGGCTGACTCTGTTGATCGGTAGACACCGGGGTCGGTGAAAACCGAGGGTCCGGAACCGGGTTCTTGATGGGGCCACCAGCAGGCTGGGTCTCCTCATCAGGAAATACAAGAACCGGAGTCTTTCCAATGAGTCATCGGCCACGGCCAGTGACAAAGTCTATCGGGTCGAGGATCATTTCGACCTTGTCGGCTGCTTCCTCAGTCCCCTGGCCAGACAGAAGATCTGTAAAGCCGGCGGGCGAGGATGCAATCTCGACCAAAGTCGAGACCGCATGCTCCTGGGACTCTGACCTCTTTCGGTCCCAAGGCGTCTTCATCGAGAGACGAATACCCAGAGTCGTCCTCCTCTCTTCAAGGAGGCGGAGAGGTGAGCCTGTGGGCACCTCCATCCTGAGTGGAGAGAGACTGACAACTCCTTGAAGAGCCCGTAAAGGTGGAGCCAAGGTTCAGGGAACAAAGAAGCTTGGACTGGCGAGCTCGAGCTGCTTCCTCCTCAAATGCTTTCATTTGTTCCAACTGCTCAGCAGATCCCCGGCCACAGAAAGTACAGTTACGTAGAACTTATCGTAACAGTAGATCTTCGAGAACAGCTCTTGCAGCAGGTAACATCATTAGGACTGAAGCCGGGCAGGCGTCAGGACCCAGGAATTCTTCTAGCTAGCTAACTTCAGCAGGGACCGCCTCCGGCGTCAGGCGTAGTACATAAGGGTGGTCCCGCCAGATTCCCCAGTTCTCCCGCCGGAGACTTCGCCACAGGACGACATCAGAATGGGAGACCGAGGATCCACCATCAGAAGACAAGAGGGCGTAAGCCCCTGCTCAAGGCTCGGTAAGCCATGCCTCCTCCTCCAAGGGGGAAGGTGGGCGGGAAGGTACCTGCTGCAAAAGCTGTTCTCGAAGATCTACTGTTACGTAAGTTCTTACGTAACTGTACTATTCACCGAGATACAGCTCTTACAGCAGGTAACACCATTAGGACTGATTTCCAAGCAATAATGCTTGTAAGCATTCTGGGAGGAGGAAACTAAGAAAATCCATCCAAGTCCTGACTCTAGGACAGGAGACCCTGTAGCACGGCCAGGTCGAAACCGCTCTTCCTGTGAAGCAATGTCCAGGCTGTAATGCCTGATAAAAGTATGCACAGAGCCCAAGTGGCTGCAGCACAAATAGCAGAGGAGGTAACGCGGCAAGCTGCAAAGGAGGTAGCCACCCTCCTAGTGGAATGGCCCGGACTGTACCCGGAGGGCTTCTGTTTAGCATCATAGCAGTATGATATACACTGGACAAGCCGTCGAGAAAGGGACTGTTTCGATACTGATTGGCCCATCATCCTCTCAGCGAAGGAAACAAAGAGTTGTTCCAACTTGCGAGGCTGTTTAGTCCTGCTCAGGTAGTACCTAAGACAGCGATGAACATCCAGGGTGTGGAGCAGCGCTTCTCCTCTATTAGCATATTTAGGGAAATAAACAGGCAGGTCAACGTCCTGATTGAGAGTGAGTGCAGAGACCACCTTAGGCAAGAACTTAGGATTCGTCCTCAGGGACACTCTGTCCTGGTGGAAAATCAAATAAGGTTCCTTACACATGACAGCGTGAAGCTCAGAAATTCTCCTTGTTGACGCAACAGCAACTAAAAACGTTTTCCATGACAGGAAACGCAGCTCGCAATCCGCGGCAGGTTCAAAAAGGGGAAGCGTGAGTTGTTCCAGGACAAAGAGTAAATCCCATGGAGGAACAGGGTCCTTAATGGGTGGCCTAAGGTGTAACACCCCTCTCAGAAAATCTCGAGAAGCGTCAAGTTGCGCCACTGTGCCTGTCCCACCGGAAGTGGAAGCAGAAATAGCGAGAGGTGCACCTTAATAGAGGAGTAGGCGTAGACCCAATGGAAAGTGGAGAGCAGGTATTCTAGTACCGCTCACCGGCAACCTAGAAGGGAAAGGCCATGGGTTTAGATAAAACGGCGCGATTTTATGCATGTGTCTGGCTTCTGGTCATGGAAAGGACTTCCGCCCTCCTTGCGGTCCTGCGCAAATGGCTATGTCTCTAGGATCCAAGCATGCAGGTTCAGTGAGCCGTAAGTCCGGGTGGACTAGAGAACCTTCCTCCTGAGACAAGAGGTGGGAGCTGAAAGGCAACGGAATTGGAGGTTCCCGGGACAGCTGCGTTAGCAAGGGGAACCAGATCTGTCTGGGCCAGAATGGGGCTACCAGGATCATTGTTACATGCTCCCTGCGCAGTTTGAGAAGAAAACTCTGGATCAACGGGAAGGGAGGGAAAGCGTAGAGGAATCTGTCCGCCCAGGAGAGGGACAACGCATCTCGCCAGAAAACACCAGGCCCTGGATCTAGCGAGCAAAAACTGGGCAGTTTTGCGCTGGATGGGGAAGCGAGAAGTCCAGTTCTGGAGTGCCCCATCGAAGAAACAGATCCTCTTGGCACTTTGAAGAAGTTCCCACCGTGGACACTGGCCTGGGAGCGACTCAGGCCGCTCATGTATTGTGTTGTCCACTTCAGGAACGTGAACTGCAATCAGGTTTGCGCCGTGTCGAATTACCCAATCCCACACTCTCATGGCTTCCGTGAAAAGGGGGTAAGAGTGTGCGCCTCCTTGCTTGTTGAGGTAATACATCACCGCCGTGTTGTTTGTCTGAAGCAGAAGAGTGCTCGACGGGATTTCTGACTGAAAGGCCTGCAGGGCGTAGAGGACCGCCCTCATCTCCAGCACGTTGATGTGGAGGTGGGCTTCCTGAGGGTCCATGTTCCTCGGACTCACCCTGTCTGTGCGCGCCGGACCCTAGCCCTGAGGCGCCTGTGGAGAGGATTATCTCCGGGACGGCGCTGTAAACGGGACACCTGCAGAAAGTGTCCCTGGGTCTAGCCACCATTGCCAGTCTCGAATCACGGCATTTGTGATTCTGACCGGATGCTGCATGTAGTCTTGCCTTTGGTCCCACTGCACCTTGAGCATCCACTGAGTTACCCGCATGTGGAGCCTTGCCAAAGCGACGGTCGGAATGGCCGCAGCCATGTGTCCGAGCAGATGAAGGACCAGCCTGGCAGGGACAGTCTTCTTCGCCGAGAGATCCCTGATGAGGGATCTGATGCGTTCCACTCTGTCGTCTGGGAGAAAAGCTTTCCCCTGAACGGTGTCCAGAACTGCGCCTATGAACTGCACCTTCTGTGACGGTACGAGAAGAGACTTCTTGTAGCTGATTATAATGCCCAGAGACTGGAACAAGTCCTGAGAGCTCTGAATAGCCAGCAACAATGCCTCTCTGGAGGCGGCCATGAGAAGCCAATCGTCCAAGTACGGGAACACATAGTGGCCATGTCTCCTTAAGGACACTGCCACTACTGCTATGCATTTGGTAAAGACCCTGGGGGCCGATGACAGTCCAAACGGAAGGGCCTGGAACTGAAAATGGTAGTCGAGGAACTCGAAGCGCAGGAACCTCCTGTGCGCTTAAGCCACAGGGATGTGCAGGTAGGCGTCCTGCATGTCTAGGGACGCTAAAAAGACATCCTGCTTCAGCATGGGAATGAGGCCCGGAAGGGTCACCATGCGAAATCGTCTGTAGGCGACCGACATATTTAGGTCGCTGAGATCCAAGATTGGACGGAGGTCCCCTGTTTTCTTGGGAACCAGAAAGAAGTGGGAATAGTATTCGGAATCTATCTGGTTCTCCGGAACATAGTCCACCACTCCCTTCTGCAGGAGCGTGAGTATTTCTTGCCTGATAAGCAATCTGTGCTGACCTGAGTAACGGGAGAGCAGAGGAGGCCTCGAGGGTGGCTTGTCTGCGAATTCTATTAAGTGGCCTTTTTTGACCAACTGAAGAACCCACCTGTCGGTGGTTATGGACTGCCATCCAGGCAGGTAATTCGCAATACGACCCCCGACCTTGATGTCCCGTTGATCCTGAGGGGCGGGGGCCGGGAAGGAGTCAGGCTGTGGCGGCGGAGGGAGCCGCGGGCTGAGCCAGCTTAGCTGGACACTGACTTCTGCCCGCGGGCTGTCTTCCCTGGGCTCTGCGGGAGCCGGAGCCCCTCTGTTGTGGACTGGTGCAGGACTGTTGTCTCTGTGTCCATCCACGAAAACGGCTTTGGTTCCTACGAAAGGAACTAAGCTTTGGTCAGTACATTGCCTGGACCGACCTCACCGCCTTCCCGGCCTCTTGGAGCTTGGTGAGAACCTTCTCAGAGGGTGCACCAAAGAGAACTTTTCCTTCGAAAGAGGCGTCCATGATGTTCTTCTGGACGTCCAAAGTAAATCCGGAGACACGAAGCCATGAGTATCTCCGGAGGCATACGCCTGAAGCTGCCGCTCTGGCCGAGGAGTCATACGTGGCTCGCAGCACCTGGGTTCCCACGTCCGAACCCGTACGAAGGAGTTGCAACATCTCCTCCTTCTGTTCACCTTCTGGCAATTTCTCCGCCAGATCCAGTCACTGTTCCCACAAAGCATTTTGGAACTGCACCATGTGGGTCAAGTAGTTCAGGGATCGGATGGCGCAGGTAGCGGAAGCGTACGTGCGCCTGCCCATAGCATCCAGCTGTTTGGACTCCAGGTCCGGTGGCAGGGTGCTCAAATGTTGCGGTCTCTGGGACCGGTCATGAGAGGCTGTTATGACCAGAGAGTCGGCCAGAGGATGTTGAGCCAAGTACTGGTCCTCCTTAGGGGCCTTGTACAGGCGGTCAGCTTTCTTCGGCATCGATGGGAGCGAGTGTGGGCGCTTCACGCTGCCTTGGTGATGTCCACAAAGTGTCCACCAAGGGTGGTACCACCACAGGCTCGGGTCCTTCTGCCAAGATATCTAGTAAGGCGTAATCTCTCGGGTCTAACTCTTCCGCATCCCAGCCCATGTTCTCTTGGATATGTCTCATGATTTCCGAGAGCGATGGGTCATCAGAGGAGATTTAGGAAGCTCCATTGGGTCGGAGAGGGATTGGAAGGGAGAGAGGATCTGGATCTTGTCGAGGACTCAGATCCTGTATCCTCCGTCGAAGCACGGCGTCGTCTTCTGGGTCTCTTAGGACTGGGTGACCCTGAAGAGGATCTAGACGGAGGTCTCCTTCATCTGGTCTTCCCTTGAAGGTCCGTAGACTCCGGGAGGTACTCTGCCCACTGCCCCGGATGGGGAAGGGGGCGCAGGGGCCGGAGGGGTCGCAGGAGGTAGAGGAGGTGGTGTGGGAACCACATCCTTTTTAATGGTATCCCACCAGTAGGTAAACAGCTCCTTCACCTCAGAGAAAGAAAGGCCCGACATCGGACCAGGTGCCGGTGGCTGGTCGTCTGGTTCCGGCGTCGGCTCCTCAGGGGCCTCAGGTTGTGGGGAGGGTTCCCTTGGAGGCTCGACAGGACCGGGTTCGCCCGTCTGGTCCTCGGGCTGCGTCAGTTCCTCCTCCGTGATAGTCTCCTGACCAACGTCGGTAGGAGGCGTCGGGGTCCTCTTCTCAACTCGTGCGGACGTCGGCCCTCCTGCCGGCTTGACCGAGGAACGCGAGCCTGACCGCGACGGCATCTGTTGGCGGCTCCTGGGACCTGTGATGAGGTGGCTGGACGCCGGACGGGCCGACGCTGGAGTCCGACGCCTTCTTGAGCGGGCAAGCTCCTTGGTCTTCCGCTGGGGAGGAGGAGGCAAGGAGGCAGACCTGACGTCGGGTTCGGAATGGCGGGAACCCGACTTGCGGTGATGATGATGGTCCCCAGACCTAACCAGGGCTTTTGAAGAAGAGGACGAAGAGGGCCTGGAGGTCTTCGCCTGTGAGGAGGAAGAGGAGCCCGAAGGTTTCTTCACCACAGCGGAGGGAGGCTGAGAGCAGGCCCGGGATGGCGAACGGTCGGACCGAGAGCCGGAACTATGGGAGTCGGAGGCCCTAGGCGGGACCTGGATGGAGCCTTCTCCTATGTTTCTCAGAATGTTTCCGGTTTTCTCAGCAGAACTCCCTTGAGGTGTCCATGGCCTTAACTTTCTCCTCGAGCAGGAACGCCTGCAGAGCCTTCTGGCGGCGGATCCGGTCCGGCTGTTAAACCCTTGGCAGAAAATGCAGGACCGGGTGTACGTGGTCTGGGCCTAGGCACGGGCGCTAGGCCAAATGCGGATCCTGAACGGGATTTGCTTCCCACAGGCGCGATTTCGATGTATTTCAACGGAGGTTGGAGGACATCAGACAGCAACTTAGCCAAAATGAACTTTTCCCAAAGGAAGAACTTGACCATGCGTCGGGCTAGAAATGATCAGAAGGGTCGAGACATGCAAGTCGACGGCGGGAAAAGAACTGGGGGATCTGGCGGGACCGCCCCCTTATGTACTACGCCTGACGTCTGAGGCGGTCCCCGCTGAAGTTAGCTAGCTAGAAGAATTCCGTGAGGTCCCGACGCCTGCCGGCTTCAGTCCTAATGGTGTTACCTGCTGCAAGAGCTGTATCTCGAAGTAAGATCCGCCCACCTCACCTCCTTCGATTTCACCGGCGGGTTCCTTTTCTCCAGTCTCCCCAGCTTCAAACACGTCTTGCAGTCGTCCAGGACGTCGGGATGGAAGGCCAGGCAAAACTACACAACGGGGTGTCATGTCCTATTACCCAGGGCAGTAAACGACGTTAGGTGGGGTCGGAGAAGACATCTTCTGGCCACGGGGCACCGTGAAACTGGGAAGATTTTTCCTCCATGCCAGATGTGGTGAAAGCGCAATCGCTAACTTGAATGAGTTTAAGAATAATTTTTGGTGAAAACAGACAAGTAGAATCCAGGGCCTACGATATGCTTTGAGAGCACGAGGGAACCTGTACCTTCCAGTGGAAAGGAAGGAAGATCTGGCGTCATGGGGCAGAGCACAGGTATATACCACCGGGGTGGGTGGGAGAAGCCAGCTTGAAGACATCCAGCAAGATTTAAAGTGGAAGGGGACATGCCAAGAAGTGTGGATGAACAACACATCCATGCTCCTAGAATGAATGGTTTTGTTACAGGGACGAGTTTTGAGAGAGAATCCTTTCTTTGGTACCAATGAGCTCTTAAGTGAAATTGGATAACCCTTATCCGAAACCTGGAGCCCCAAACTGTGCTTGTGGCACCTGCCATGTGCCCCAGGAGCTGAAGAAATGGTCTTGAAACATTTAGTTTGAAGGAACCTGCCAACTGCAAAATGCTTTTTACCCTGTCCATGGGTAAGAAGGCTCTGCCCTCCATTGCATTTAATTCTGTTCCCATAAACTGTAGAATTTGTGAAGGAAGAAGAATTGATTTGTCTAGATTTAAAAGAAACGCCCAGAGACTCCAGGAGTTGCTGGGTGAGCTGTAAGTGCTCTGTTAACTGCTGTGGAGACTTTCCACCACTAGCCAGTCACCCAGATAAGGAAAAACTGACACACCTTGCCTTCGCAAGTGTGCCGCTACCACAGCTAGACACTTGAACACCCTTGGGGCCGAGGTTAGACCGAATGGTAGGGCAGAAAAATACAGGTTACTCACCTGTAACAGGAGTTCTAGGAATGGTATATGTTGTTCATCCACACTTATTGGCAGGTTCCTTGCCGCTTTAAATCTTGCCGGAAGGTCTTCAAGCTGGCTCCTCCCACCCACCCGGGTGGTAAAACTCTCAGCTCCGCCCCATGGCGTAAGATCTAGCCTACTGGAAGCCAGGTTGTGCGCCAAGCCGAGGTTAGAGTCAGGTGGATGAACAACATATACCATTCCTGAACCTCCTGTTACAGATGAGTAACCTGTATTTCTAGGACATGGATATGTTGTTCATCCACACTTATTGGCAGACTCCTAGCAGTTCTCTGGGAGGAGGGAGGCAAGGCGCAACTCCTGCTTAGAGAGAAAGACTGGAGAACCGAGGCCCCGACCAACATACCGCGTGACCCAAGGTCGATGTGGAAGGGAGACGGTAAGCCTGCTTCCGGGCAGAAGCCCCGCTGACATCCTGAGCCAGAGTATCCCCGGAAGCAGCCACCGGTGCAGCGGAAGGGTGGGTAAAATGAGCACTTATCCCTCTGGGAGGCTCCATGCCCGCCCACCTATAGCGGAGACCTATGCAGGAGGTGACCCACCCGCTCGTCGCCCGCTAGGATGCAGGTCTGCCAGGTGCGGCTCCAACGTAGATGACAAACAGCTGGTGAACCTTTCCCGAACTTCAGCCACACTTCCCTGGGTAGGTGAGCGATAAATAGGGTCCCATGTAACCTATATACAGCCTCCGAGGTGTGAATGGGGATGAACCCCGCAGAGACAATACCGGTTAGGGAAGACTCCACCGCCGCCTGGAAGGAACTTGGTGGGCGCGGGACAACCTTGTCCCTGTGGAAGACCAGATAGGGAGATTCAAAGGAGCGCCTGAACTCTCCCTCCTTCTGGATGGCAGAGTAGCCCCAAGAAGGTGATCTTCCACAACAGGTGAGGGAACTCTGCACCTGTGCAACGGTTCGAACGGCTTGCCCGTGAGCTAAGCCCACACCAGCGCAGGTCCCACAGAATGGGGATACTCTCCCCCAAAGGGGTAATGTGATCGAGGCCTAGAAAGGGGCCAGACCTCCTTATCTGCGCCACCGACTGCCTTCTGGCCCGCGCCCGGAAGACAGGGGTGATCAACAGAAGCACCTAGAGGGTCATTGGCCGAAGCCCTAGTTCAAGAACGGACCACAGATGGCCCGGAATGCTCGTCCAGGGACGGGAGAGGGCCAGGTCCTATCCCCTCATCAAATGGAGAACTCTACCCATTGAAGGCGAGCATGTTAGGCCGACCTCTAGCAGGATGCCTCGAAGCGTCGAGGACCTTGCCGAAGGACCCAAGGCCTGGCCCCTAGCCGACAGGACCAGGCCTTCAGGTGCAGGGATTGAAGGTCCAGATGGAAAACCTTCCCTAAAACAGAGATCAGGACCGGGCGGACTGAAGCCACCTCGGGAGCCTGGGGCTGAGACTGAGGAGAGCTGGATACCAGAGCTGGAAACCCAGTCTGGGCTACCAGCATCACCTCGCGCCTAGTCCTCCCTTGCCTTGCCCGCGGCAAGCGAAATGGGGGAGAGGCGAAGAGGCCCGGGTCCGCGACTCGACGGCATCCCCTACAGCAAACCCTGCTGAGGGGGCGGGCATGAGACAGTCTCAGCCTCGTATTCTCCCTGGAGGGAGGAGGGAGAAGATCCTGTGCTACCTCCGGCAGGAGACCACTCATGAGGCGCAGCTTATGTCTGGCTTAGGGCAGCAGCCAGGGAGTTGGAGGCTCCTGCCATCAAATGGCTGGGAACCTGCCTCCGACTGCGCGAAAAACTCAATGCGGAGAACCTCCTTACGCTGAGGCAAGGGGTTCGACCGAACCTGGCAGGGTAGGTAGCACATGGTTGTGGTGCTGTCCGCATGGACTAAACCACTAGACCCCGCACAAACTGAGCGAGTGGTGCAAGCTAAGCGGACCGCCTGGAGCTCCAGCGGGTAGTAAGGGCATCGGGACTCCCGAGAGGACCAGAGGAGAAGCACTCTGTATTCCCCTAGATGGGCACCCCCACCCATCCGAGAAGCATCGGTCGGAGAAGACCGTCGACTCAGGGGGGACGAACAGGATGTTCTCCTGCAGGAGTTGGAACGGTCTGATGGGGAGCATTCCCCTAACTCCTGGGCTGTAGTCACGAACTGGTCCGAGGAACGCAGCACTGTGACCGCTGGCTGGCCCGTCCCACTAGGGGAACTCAGCCACCAGCGAGGCCCAGGAGGTCCGGCAGGGCCACAATTACCCAGCCAAACTTGACTGGGTAAGGGAGGAGAAGAACCTCAGCCCTGTCCGCCCGGGCCCGAGCTTCCGGACTCAAGAGTCGAGCCTAGTCCCAAAGAAGCCTCACCCGCTAAGGCACGAGTTCCAACGTGGCTCCGGTAAAGGGAGACCAGTCCGAGCCTGGAAGGGTTTTAATCAGGCCGCCATCCGGGTGGGGTTACGGCGGATCCTTCAATGATGCAGAAACTACGAAGCAGAGAACGAAGGGCCTGGCCAGGAACTCGTAAGGAGATCTCTCGCTTAGGAAAGGGAGGGGTCTCCCAAGAAATGGACGGAACGAGGAGAAGTACGTCCTGGAGGCCCAGGAAGAAGCCGCACGCCTCGATCTGAGGATGGGATCTCTGCAGCGGGACCATCCGGGCGTGCAGAAGGATGGGCGCAAACCCCCCGTCCATTTGAGACCAGGAATACCTGGACACGAACCCAGGGTCAGAAGGAGGGCCCACCACCTCCCTGATCACCTCTAATTAGAGGGCCAGGCAAGTCGGCTCAGCAGTCCGACGAAGAGTCTGTGGACCCAAGATCCCCGTGGGCAACGGCCTCAAAGGGGAAACCTGCTCGACTGGTGCGACAGGACTACCCTTAGCACCACCCAAGAGGAAGAGGTGCGGGCCGATCCCCGGGAAACCCGGCAGGGGCGACGGGGCCGGGGACAGCGCCCCTTAGCCTGTCACTGAGCAGGCTTGGTGGAGGAAGAGGCCGAGGGGGCTCTCTGATCCCTACCTCCCTGCTTCCTTTTGGAAGAACACGCTGGTCTGGCGACAGGCTGCCCAGCGCATGCCTGCTGGCCCTCACGCTGGGCCGGTCGAGCCGCAGGGGTCGGGGGGCAAAGGGGCTTATGCAAAGGCTGACGGTTGCCCTTGTCCCTCCGGGCGGGACTGACAGAGTCCGGAGTGGCATCGGACTTCTCGGGCCCCTGGATATGTCCCTCCACTCCAGGGCCGAAAAGGTCAGTCCCCAAGAAGGGGATGTCCGCCAACTCGTGCTGGGTTTCCAAGGAGAAGGAGGATAACCTCAGCCACGCCCTGCGGCGCTTGGCCACTGCGGCCGCCACCGATCTGGCACAGGAGTCGCCCAGATCCAGAGCCGTCTGGAGCTGCTGTTTTGCCATCGCCCTACCCTGGTCCCGCACCCGGACTGTGGTCCGCAGGTCGGCCGGGAGATGAGGGAGGACCTCGTCCAGGGAGCCCAAAGGGCGTGGGAACAGTGTGCCATCAGTGCCGCCGAGCTGGCCTGACGGAGGCCTAGGGAGGACGCGGCGTAAGAAAAAATTACTCACCTTAGTAATGTTGTTTCTTCTAATGGAGTCTTGCTATATTATGACCAATGCAGTTTGTCCCACCATTAGAACTGCTCCAGAGGTGAAAGAGTTAACTTCCATGCAGAGCATGGAACTTAGAGCGCGAGCTCGGTTAGAAAAGCTCTGTCTAGGATATTTCAAACCGAAACTGTCAGATCTTCCCTTGTCAATCTTCACCATTCATTACTTCCTGGGTGTAAGCGAGGCGCACCCGTCACGGAACTTTTTTTTTTTTTTTTTTAAACTATGGCTAACGGCACCGCCCCAGAGTGACGCTGGCGCGCGAGGGGCGGCCGCGAGTAGCGCCCACCCTCCTCCAACTCAGTTCTGTTTCTCCTCCCCATAAGTAATAGGAGAGAGAAGTTAGAATATAATACAACATATATTGGGGAATTTTGGAGCAGGAGAGTAGGAGGATCTGTAGTTTGGGGGAGGGGATGTGGAGAGGAGAGAGTTTGAAAGTCTGATTAAACAATCTGCTGATTTTATATATATATATATATATATATATATATATATATATAAAAGAAGGAGAACTAAGCAAAAACACTGCACACTGAATTCAGGGAGCTGTGTGTGTTTGTTTGGACACGTGAAGTGAAGAAAATAAAAAGGATACACAGCTCTTAAATAAATAAAGGCAAAAAACAATGAGACTCTAAGTGGGGAGAAGTGATTGTGTGTTGAATTTAAGTTGTGGAATTACTAAACATTTCAATAATAATCGTGAGATAAGGGTTGGTGTGTGTGGGTGTGTTTGGGAGACAAGCCTGCCCTCCCTGAGAGAGAGCAGAGATCAGGACTTGGACCTGACTGATAATGTGCTGCCTCCCAAGACCACCCAACCTGCCCTGAGAGCCTAAGGGTAGAGTAGAGGAAATTGTGGAAGGAAAGAACTGAATACTTAATAAAGTAAACAGTCGCAGGTATAAAAAGAGATTGATACCAAAAAAAAAAAAAGATAGCTACCTTAAATAAACTTATTAGCTAGTACTTTGTCCCACCAAGTACTTGGTGGAGGTGTGTGTGGCAGTGGGCTGTGAGTGAGACCTAACCTGCCCTGGAGAGGAGAGGGTACAGGAATTTGGGAACAACTCATGACTTCTTCTTAGAAATATACTATAGGAAGGGAAAGGAAAAACATTTTTGTGTGAAAACCTCCTGCCTCACAAATCAGGGACAAGGCTTAAAAATCAGGGACAAAGGACCAAAATCAGGGACACTTCTTCAAAATTGGAGTTATCCACTCGGAAGCTGGTAGAATAAAGGGCTTAGTGTAAAATGCATTATCTAAGAAGAACAAGTCTGTAACAAATGTTTGACATTAGTTTATGCTTATAACCACCACTGTTTAGTCCGCGAAACACAATTTTTAGGAGGGACAGAGTAAAATTTTGAGGCAAAATCAGGGCGTCCCTGAAAATCAGGGACAGTTGAGAGAACATGGAGTGACAGTGCCACTACACAGAAAATAATAAACCCTAGCTAGGTGATTTTGAGTTGGAGGGTGTGTGTGCGGCTGTGAGGCCAGAACCTGACCTGAGAAGGAAAAGGCATTTTTGGGGACACCGAAAAAATAAAATAAACCTACCAGTACTAGCTACACTGGTGGAAGTGTTTGTTTGTGTGTGGCTGTGAGACCGAACCTGCCTTGAGAAGGGAAAAAGCAATTTCCTGCTAGTAATCCAGTCAAGCTCTGGACCCAGCCCCTCCACCTACCCACCTCTAGGAAGGGAAGGGAAAACATTTTTGTGTGAAAAGTGACGGTGACACTATAAGAAGAAAATAATAAAGACTAGCTAGTACTTTTGGTGGAGGTGTATATGTGAAAGGGCTGTGAGGCCAAACCTGACATGAGAAGGAAAAGGCATTTTGGGGACACCGAAAAATAAAATAAACCTACCAGTACTAGCTACACTGGTGGAAGTGTTTGTTTGTGTGGCTGTGAGACCAAACCTGCCCTGAGAAAGGGAAAAAGCAACTCCTGCTAGTACTCCGTCCGGCTCTGACCCAGCCCCCTCCCACCTACCCACCTTACAGGAAGGGAAAAGAAAACATTTTTGTGTGAAAAGTGACAGTGACACTACACAGAAGAAATAATAAACCCTAGCTAGTACTTTTGGTGGAGGTGTATGTGTGTGGGCTGTGAGGCCAAACCTGACCTGAGAAGGAAAAGGCATTTTGGGGACACCGAAAAATAAAATAAACCTACCAGTACTAGCTACACTGGTGGAAGTGTTTGTTTGTGTGTGGCTGTGAGACCGAACCTGACCTAAGAAGGGAAAAAGCAATTTCCTGCTAGTACTCCGTCCGGCTCTGGACTCAGCCCCCTCCCACCTACCCACCTCTGTCCTGCCCTCTTGTAGTGCTGCATAAGCACAACAGCTTAAGGTAAAAAATTACAGTAACACAAACACACAAAGATAACACAAAATAGAATTTTATTGTGTACAATAATACAACAATCTTTATTAGTTTATTTCACAATTGCAGCATAGAAGACAGTTAAAATAATGCAACAAAATAAGCCAAAGCAACCTACTCTATTTTCCCTTTGGACAGGAAAAAATCTTCTTATCGAGAACAAAAAGTAAAGAGCCTGACCCTGAGCCTTCTTCAGTCTGAAAGCCAGCCCCAACCAGCCCCCCCTGGCCCTACTAGTGGTCAGGAAAAAAATGACCAAGGTTCTCGGTCTGGGTCTGTGTTTGTAGACATAACAGGCGATCAGTCTAACTTGACCGTACCAGTTTCTGAAACGAGTGAGCATAACAGTAGCAGCAGTTCAGTGCCATCACATTCTGGTTCAGTGCAAGTAAAGCGACCTTTCATTTTAGATGATGAGGAAATAAACACTGAGAAAAGAAGCAAAGACAAAAATATGATGTTGAAAAAGGGCTCGAACATTTCAGCATCACTGGCTAAATCAGTTTACCTGGTTAAGGTATGATGACCAAAATACATCATGTACTGCTCTGCCTGTGAGAAATATCCCACTCTCTAACTCCTGCTTATTCAAAAAAACCTAACGTGTTTGCCACTGGTTCAAATAATTTCAGAATTGAGTCCGTGAGAGCCCATGAGAAATCGAATCCACATATAATTTGTGCAAACCACCATAGTCACGTAAACTGGTCAACATGCAGTCAATTTTAACATATCTGAAACTGCAATATATCATGCATTTTCTCAGATGGAGGAGTCACCAAAATAAAATGAGGCATTTATTTAACACGCATATTCCTTGGCTAAAATTTACGTCCTTTCTCAGATATGGAGTGGCTTTGCACATTGCAAGAAAAAATGGGGTTAAACTCGGCAGCAATTACGCAAATGGTAAACAGGCCAAAGATTTCTGTAACTGAATATCAGCTGTCATGTCTACAACACAGATCCAGACTATCAAAATACAAAATTGTTACCGTTTTGCAGATGGCAGTACAGATGCAAGCATTGTAGAGTGGGAAAATGTCTTCCTTCGTTTTGTTGATGGCGCAGAAAAAAAAGTTACAACTGTGTTAATTAAAGCTGTACCTCTTGAACATTCTCATGCAGATGGAGTTTTTAAAGCAATAACCTCTGCACTTGAGTCTGTTGATCTTTCTTTGCGGACCTTAACGATGTGAGCAGACCTGGACCAGTTCTCGTATGTGCCAACTTTGATGGTGCCAGTGTGATGATGGGCCATACAGGTGGCACCATAGCAAAAATCCAGAACATGTCCCCACTGTAATACCCATGCATTGTAGCCCACAAACTGGAGTTAGCAGTTCTCGACGTCATGAAAAAAAATCCCTTTGTTCAAAAAGTAGAAAACACCTTGAAAGGAATTTTTAAATTTTACCACTACAGCCCCAAGAAACTTCGGGAACTGCAGGAAACAGCAGATGTCATACACACCGGATTGGCTCATTTCAGTGCAATAAAGCAAGTCGTTGGCTTGCAAGTAAGACACGTTCAGTTCATGCTGTTCAAGTCAACCTGCCTACAGTAATTCAGCATCTTGAACATGTGTCAAACTCTGCTGTGATGATGGGGCCAAAGCAAAGGCACTTCTAAGAGATCGACGCAGTACAGTTTGTAAAATCACTGTTTATTCTTCAAGATTTTCTGCCAATATTGAAAAATTTATCATTTGAATTTCAGAAAGATGACCTACTAATATTAGAAGTCCCCAACTCGTTGAGACATGCTTACTTCAGTTGACTGAGCTAAAAACAAGACCTGGAAAGTTTATGACATCATTTCTGAACCAATATAATCCTGCAGAGAAATGCATGAACTACCTCATTTCAAACGTGGCAGTGAGGACAAGATTATTCCTTTCACTTTCAAAAGGAACTGCCCAGAAGTAAATTTTATCGACTGATACACAGCTGCACAGTTTAATAGATGCAGCAGTATCTTACATTGATCAGCGTTTGGAATTTCTCGGAAGAACCTCTGAAATGGTTCAGTTGCTTGGATTTCAAAATTTTGATCTGTCACGAGAAGAACTTGTACAATTTGGCACAACTGATTTAAGTAATTTATTAGACTACTTTCACAACTTTTTTCTGAAGATCATGTAACCAGTATAAAAAGGAGTATTGTGCATTAAAAGCAATGCTTAAGTCTGCAGTTGACAAGCCATATCTGCAAGTGTATTCACGACTACTACGAGAAACCTGCCCAGCTTGCTCACATCCTTAACCTAATAGAAATGTTACTGGCTATGAGTGTGTCTACTGCTAAATGTGAGAGAGTATTCTCCATTCAGAATCTTATAAAACAAAAATAAGAACAAGTTTGGCTGATGACACGCTCCAGTCACTTCTGCATATAGCAGTTGAAGGCCCTGCATTAGACAGCTTTGATCCGGATCAAGCTTATCAACCACTGGCTACTATCTGGTCCTGGCACACGCCACATTCATGGTCATCATGGTCATGCTAGTTCAACTACTAGTTCTGCTGATTCGCGAAAATGTCCCTGAGGCGGTCACTAGTCTTGATGACGACATGACTGAATATGATGCTCTAGCTGGAGCAAGCTCAGGCTTCCTGTAACTTTTCCCAATGCTGATGCTGTACTGTCTGCTACTCTGCTGTAATGATGTTCTCACTGTGCTGCAGGCTGGCACTCTGTGCTGCTGCTGCAACCACACTTGCTGTCAGTTCCTGCTGCTAATGCTAATTCTGTCTATGCTGCAGCTCGCCATGCTGCTGACAAAAATAAAATCATATTATTTATTCTCCTTATTGTCTATTTCAACACTAAATAACTACTACAATAAATCCATTGAGTTTTCTGTAGTTTGATACTTTCCATTAAAAATATGCCATCTTATACGGGACTACCAACTCAAGCACTGGGACAACTACTTTTGGACAAGTACCTAATTTTAAAATTTGTCAAGCCCTGGCCACCTATGTAGCCTTTGCCACGGCGTCGGTCCCATGAATACTGCTAGCTAGAAAATTTCCGTGGGGTCCTGGCGCCTGCCGAGCCCAGTCCTCATGGTGTAACCTGCTGCAAGAGCTGTTTCTCGAAGTAAGATCTACTTCCACTGCCCTGTTGTTCAGAAGGCCTTGTATCTTGAAGGCGAGAAGTTCTGACTGAAGTACTGACAGCCTGGGCTGTCGCTTGGGGGGACAATCCGGAAGGGTCTCTGAAAGACTGAGGGAATACCCCTTGCGGATTATCCGGAGGACACATTTGTCTGATGTTATGGACTTCCACCGACTGTAGAATTGAGTCAGACGACCTCCCACCGCTGAGGAAGAGTCCCCCTTGGGCAGCTGAGGTGGGACCTGGGCCAATAACTCAGAAGGCGGCACTGGACGCTTTGGGTCCTTGTGCCTTCTGCTGCGTTTTCTTTTAGGGCTGAGGGGCTTGGTTTTTATTAAAACCTCCCCTGCCTTTGCCCCAAAAGGACTGATGGTTATGAAACTGGTGTTTGTTGACGCCCCCTCGAGAAGGAGCGGGAGGAGGTCGAGCCAATTTAATGGCTGACCTAGTCTTTTGTGTGGCCTCTAGAGCCTGTTCTACTTGAGGGCCGAAGAGATCCACACCATCGAAGGGCAATGCCATGACCTGTTGCTGGGCATCATTCGAGACAGCTGAAGTGCGCAGCCAGGAATGACGGCGGTTGCCGCCGCTAGGGAGGCAGTATCGAAGGCGTCCACAGCTGCTTTAACCTGCTGGTTGTTGGACTCTATACCCCTGGTTATGGTTTGAAGAAGCTCTGAATTAGTGTCAGACTCCGGAAGAGCTTCAACCATTTGTTTGAGCGAATGCCAAATATACTCATATTGAGAAAAAAAGCCCTGGTAGCTGGCAATACGCATACCTAGGGTGGAAGCAGCAAAGACTCTCTTACCTAAAGTATCTATCTTACGAGATTCTTTGTTTATAGGTAGAGCTGTAGTAGCCTGAAGAAGGACGACCTTATTCTCTGCCAGAACTACAATAGGATCCGCAAAGGCTTGGGATGCCAAAATGGGTCGATCTTTGGGAGCAGCATATTTCCTATCTATGGACTTAGCCACAGAAGGAATGAGAGCAGGATTACTCCACACCATTTGGAAAGGCCTCTCAAAGAAGGGTTGTACAGGGGAGTTAAATCCATAGGGATGTCCAGACCATGAAGGTACTGGAGTCTCAAAGCTTCCCAGGATCGATGTCCATAGTCTGGAGAGAAAGAGTGGAATTCAAATTTTTCAGCAGAGACTTAAATGACAGGTCTTCGACCACAGGCTCTGCTGCAGGATCAGAACCTGCTCCTTCCACATCATCACCCAGTCTAAGATCTGAGTCAGGCTCATCTCCTGACAGTCCAGGAGGGACTATATGGACAGGAAAGGAATGAAAATCAGTAGGAAGAGAGAAAGGAAAAGAATTAGGAGAGGAGAGGCCCCGAGGATTGGCAGGTAAAGAAATACAGGTTACTCACCTGTAACAGGAGTTCTAGGAATGGTATATGTTGTTCATCCACACTTATTGGCAGACTCCTAGCAGTTCTCCGGGAGGAGGGAGGCAAGACGACACCCCAATACTTACTTGGAAGAGAGACTGAGAACCGAGGCCCCAAAACCAGCATCCCGGCGTGACTCAAGGTCGATGTGGTAATGGGTAATGAAGGTGTTTGCTGACTTCCAGGTAGCAGCCCTGCAGATTTCCTGGATAGGGACGCCCTGGAAGCAGCCACCGATGCAGCAGTATGGCGGTAGAATGAGCTCTTATCCTCTGGGAGGCTCCATGCCCGCCAACTTATAGCAGAGACCTATGCAGGAGGTGACCCACCTGCTTATCGTCCGCTGGCTGCAGGTCTGCCAGATACGGCTTCAAGCGTAGGTGACAAACAGCTGGCGAACTTCTCCCAATTTCAGCCGTGCGCTCTTTGTAATAGGCGAGCGCCTCTTCTAGGGTCCAAAGTATGGAACCTATATTCGGCCTCCCGAGGTGTGATTGTGGCAGAACACCGGGCAGAGTCAACACCTGGTTAAGGTGAAACTCCGACACCACCTTCGGAAGGAATTTGGTGGAGGGGCAGGAACCTTGTCCCCGTGAAGACCAGGTAAGGAGCTCGATGGAGCGCCTGGAGCCTCCCACCCTTCTGGCTGACGTGATAGCCACCAAGAAGGCGGTCTTCCACGACAGGTGAGAGAGAGCACCTGCATAGGTTCAATGGCTTGCCCATGAGCTTTGCCAGTACCAGCAGTAGATCCCACGGAGGTGGGAGGTTCTCGCACTGGAGGGGAAATGCAATCAAGGCCTTTGAAAAGCGCCCAGACCACCTTCTCCTGGCTAACGACTGCTTCCTGCCCGCGCCCGTAAGCAGAGATGGCTGCCAGGTGCACCTTAGGGTCGCCGACCTAAGCCCTTGATTAGAAAGGGACCATAAATAGTCCAAGATGCTTGCCAAGGAACAGGAGGAAGGGTCCAAGCCCTTGTTCCTGACACCAAATGGAAAACCTTTTCCATTTGAAGGCATAGCATTTTCTGGTCGACTCCTACGGACGCTCAACTACATTGAGGACCTCACGGAAGACCCAAAGCCTGGAACTCTAGCCGCTCAGGAACCAGGCCGCCAGGTGCAGGGATTGAAGGTCCGGATGGAACACCTTCCCTGATTGACTGAGAGCAGGTCGGCGAGCTGGAAGCTGCCGTGAGTCCTGGAGCTGAGACTGAGGAGATCTGGGTACCAGAACTGGCGAGGCCAGTCTGGGGCTATCAGAATCACCTGCGCCTTGTCCCTCCTCGCCTTGAGAAGCACCTTGTGGACCAAGGGAAATGGGGGAAAGGCGTAGAAGAGGCCCGGGGTCCACTGCCTCGAGAAGGCATCCCCCTGCAGCGAGCCCTGCTGAGGGGGGGCATGGAACAGTCTCAGCTGCGCTCTCCTGGAGGCAAACAGGTCCACCTGAGGTGTGCCCCAAAGGGAGAACAGATGCTGTACTACCTCGCAGGAGAGACCACTGTGGGATGCAGCCCCTATCCGGCTCAGGGCATCGGCCAGGGTGTTGGAGGCCCTGCCACATGAATGGCTAGGAGATCCGCCTCCAGGCTGCGCACGAGTGACCAAATGCGAGAGCTTCCTTGCATAGAAGCATGGGCGCGCCCCGCCCTGGCGGTTTAGATAGTACATGGTCGTGGTGTTGTCCGCCTGACTCGGACCACTTGACCCCGGAGGAACGGAGCAAAGGCGGTGAGAGCTAGCGGACCGCTCGGAGCTCCAGCAGGTTGATGTGGCATCGGGACTCCGCTGGGACCAGAGGCCGGGGCCCGGTGTTCCCCAGATGGGCACCCCAACCCATCAGAGGCATCAGTCGATAGAGACCGTCGTCTCGGGCGGACGAACGGATGCCTCCTGCAAATGACCTGGAACGATCCACCACTGGAGAGCGCTCCATCCCCTGTGTCACCGACATCAAGCTGGTCCAAAGGATCGCAGCGCCAGACCACTGGCTGGCCAGTCCCCATTGAAGGACGTGATGTTCCAGCGGGCCCAACGGACACGCTGGTGCAGGCCGCCATGAGACCCAGGAGGCGAGGAAGTCCCGGGCAGGGAGCACTGCCCAACCAGAAATGATTGGGCAAAGGAGGAGAGAACCCCGCCCTGTCCGCCGGGAGCCGCGCCTGGCTCGAAGAGAGTCGAGCTGCGCCCGATGAACAGAATCACCTGCTGCCTCGAGTTCCGACTTGGCCCGTTGATAAGAGGCCTAGTTGAGAGCAGACCTGGAGGGCCAGATCTCTGACCACCCACCTCCTGCCTGGAGGGAGCTGCCATCAGCCAGTCATCCAGGTAAGGGTACACCCGACCCCGGCGCAGAGGAATGCTGTCACCACTACCATGCATTTGGTGAAGACCCTGGAGCTGGAGACAAGCCAAGGGCATGGCTTGAACTCGAAGGGATCCCTCCGCCGAAGCGAAGGAATCTCTGGTGAGACGGACGGATAGGGACATGAAAACGCGCCCTGCAAATCCAGAGAGCAGAACCACACGCTGCTCCAAGGATGGTATTATCTGAGCCAGAGTGACCATCCTGAAGGTTCGAGACCTTAGGAACTTGTTTAGGTCGTAGGTCGAGAATGGGGCGCCAGCCCCGTCTGCTTCGGAACCAGGAAGTACCTGGACACAACTCTGGTCTGAAGGAGGGTCTCCACCTCTCTTATCACCCCTCTGGAGGAGGAGAGCCGATGTCGGCTCGACGAGCCGCCAGCGAGGCTGGGACCCGCCCCCGAGGGGCGACGGCCTGAAGGGCGGTGCCTGCTTGAATTCTAGAGGCAGGCCTCTTCCCATCACCTCAAAACCCACCTGTCCGTGGTAACAGCGACCAGGCGGAACGGAATGCCGGAGCCGTCCCCACGGGGACCCAGGGTAAGGGACGGGATGGGGCGACACCCTCAGCCCATCACTGGGCAGGCTTGGAGGATGGACCGGCCGAGGGACCTCCTGGCCTTTTCCTCCTGCCTCCTGTTAGAGGAAGCCGGGCTTGGGTTTGGGATGCCAAGGCCGAGCCTGCTGGCCCTGGACGCTTGTCGGGCTGCGGCGTAGAAGGACAAAAGGGCTTAGGGCTGCGGTTTGCGGCCTTGTCCTTCTGGGCGAAGAGACCGAGTCCAAGGTAGCACTGGACTTCGATCTCTGCAGGTGACCTTCCACCCCAGGGCGAAGAGGTCACTCCCAAAAGGGAACATCCGCCAACTTGTGCTGGGTATCCAAGTAAAGGTGGATATCCTCAGCCAAGCCCGGCCGACGATAGCCACTGCGGCCGCCACCGACCTGGCACATGAGTCCCCAAATCCAAAACAGTCTGGAGCTGCTGTTTGGCCACTGCCCTGCCCTGGTCCCGCACCTGCTTGACCGTAGTCTGCTGATCCGCGGGGAGATGAGGAATAACCTCATCCAGGAGCCCAACAGGGCATGAGAAAATGTGCCATGAGGCGGCCGAACTGGCCTAACTAAGACCGAGAGAGGACGCAGCATAGACTTTTCGCCTGGCTATAATCCAATTTCTTGGATTCCTTGTCGGAAGGTTTGTCCACATCCCTGGCGCTGCGGCACGCCGAAAACGCTGTCGGTAACCAACCTCAGCAGAGGGGTGCTCCAAAACCGGACAGGGAACCGGTAGGGACCGTGATTCCTGGCCATCCTGGCCGGGCGCAGGACAGGAAGCAGGCGCTGCTAAAGCTCCAGGGCCGGACCCACTATGGCCTCGCCACCGGAAAGCCTCCGCCGGAGAATCCCCTCGGTCCAGAATCTCCGTGAGGGGATACCTGGCCCGTTTGGAAACGGGTTCGAGCTTCATCCCGGTGGATTCCGAGATGAGCCGAAGCAGTCCTAGGAAGGACGACGGGCTATCGTCCATAGACTGTCCTCCTGAGGACTCCAAGTCCAGTCGCTTGGAGAAAAAGGAGGAATTATCCTCGGACTCGGAGGAGTCCTCGAAGAGCTGCCACTGGCCTGAGCCACCCTCAACCTGCCGAGGTCGGTCGGGAGTGAGGGTAACCGACAGCCGATGGGGTAGACCCTTAGCCGACCGAGAATCCCTGGTCGGAGCCCCAAACAGTGGCTGTGGAGGCGGAGGTTCCACTGGAATCGGTGGAGCAGCTGGTTTTAGCCGAACAACCGCCTGGGTGGGCAGGCCTCGGGTAACCGAGGGGTTGAGTCGCCGCCCGTGACACAGCCACTTAATGGTCAAAGGCGCATCGCGCCGCTTACTTCCCCGTCAGAAGCTGTTGCCACATGAGGTCCTCGTGACCGCCGACGTAACTTACGCCGAAGCTTCCTCGGCCCGAGGAGGAGGGACGAGACGAGGGCAGACGGCCGCCGCTATCGCGGTGCTGAGACCGAGACCGCCTATGACGGCGGATGGGCTGGACCGCTAAGAGGTCCGGAGACCGAGCCTCGGCTCTTCCGAGGTCGGTGCAGGGAAGTGTCAGCAGGAACCGCACTCCCTTCGCTCGGAGGGTTCATCCGAGGGCCCGGAACCGGGAGAGAGAATTCGCTTCTATGGGCGACAGCCCATCTAACGGGTCGAGAAAAATCTGCGACTCGGCGACAGGAGTCTCAGTCAACTGACCTGACGGGGGCACCGTGAGACCAGTGGCGGCTTGACGGTCGACGAAGTCGACGGTCGGCGACTCAGGAGGGGACCTTTCCCGCTCCCCAAGAGCGTCGACGGAGGGATTTACCCTTGTCCCTCTTTTTGGACCGAGAAAAAGGTCCAGCAGACGTTGGCCCTTCTCCCCTAGTGGAGAGGGACAGACAAAGCTCCTTAAATGAAGCTGTGTAGGAAGAACCCAGAGAGAGCGGGATAAATGCCGCGGCCGAGGAAGATACGGCCCGCGTCGCCTCCTCTTCGAGGGCGATCATCTGCTCGAGCTGATCCGCCGAGCCCGCCGCCGCGGACACCGCCGACCGGGCCTCCTTAGACTTCACCGGAGGGAAACGCTTCTCGGGACGGCCCAGTTGCAATCGGGCAGCACGGTCTTCGAGGACGTAGGCCGAGAAGGAAGAGCACAGGTCGCAGTCCTGCGGGTCGTGCTCAAGGCCTAAACAGTAGACACACGTGGAGTGTGGATCCGTCCGAGACATCTTCTGCCCGCAGGGGCATCTCCGAAAACCGGGAGTCGATTTGTCCATCGCAGCCGCGAGGGATCGAAGACCGAAGTCTTTTTAGCAAAAACTTTCAAATTCGCAAACGGAAGAAATAGGAACCAGTCGCAAACGCAGAGCGTTAAGGAGGGAACCTGAGCTTCCAAGCGGTAAGGAAGATCTGGCGTCATGGGGCGGAGCCGAGAGTTATACCACCCAGGTGGGTGGGAGGAGCCAGCTTGAAGACCTTCCGGCAAGATTTAAAGCGGCAAGGATACCTGCCGATAAGTGTGGATGAACAACATATCCATGTCCCTAGAACCAGGCTCTGTCGCCGAGAAACACGGTGCCGAAAGGCTACACAGCGCTGAGAAAGCCAACGGCGCCAAAACCCCACACGCCACTTGGACGCGCTATGACCCACCATCAACAAGCATACCAAAACCAACCCAGGACCCCGAAAACCAGAATTTGAGAGAAAAAGAGGAAGAATACCAGGAGATCGAGGCATCGGTGTGGCCCCCTGCACTGCAGCCATGTGAAGGGGGAAAACACCTAAGCGCGGAGTCAACGGCACCGAAGAAGGCGCCGCGTGACTAGAGAGGCCCAATCGCCCTGCTCGATCACCTGGAGAGCCCCGCGGCGACTAGGCCAGGCAACTGGACCAACCTCAAAGCCCACTGCTGAAACTGCTCATCGGAAGCCCTACCAGAAGGCAGGGGAGGACTCCGATGTCGAAGAGGTCGACGACCAGAACCAGAAATCAGCGACTCTGAAAGAGACGAGCACCAGCAACTGGCCCCAATGACAACCGTCGACATGCAGACATATCAGAGGGCGGCCTGGTGATACCTTCTCTTCCTTGACCTACGGACCGAAGAAGAGCTCGAGGCGACAGTGCCGAATGCAACAGTTTTCGTTTATGCTTCCGGGACCGCCCCTCCCTCAGGTATTGGACCGTCCGTTGTCAGACCCTTCCGGAGAAGGCGGCGGACCCAGCCTGGCTGACTGAACAGCTTTCATATGAAGTCTCCCTACCATCGCCTGACCCATCTACGGTCGACTACGTCAATGTAAGCGCAGACTTCTTTGTTAAGAATAAATTACTGTAGCGGTGCTTTTATTCGAGAAAATGTTATAAAATAAACTGAAAACTATGCTGCTAGTTTTAAGTTTGACTCCCGGAAGGCAAGCGTCGTCGTCACTGAAGCGCACTCGACAGCAGGAAAAAAGGAACTGAGGCGGTTGGAGGGTCGACGCCGGGATAGTCATTACCGCACGAGCAGAGGCTCGCGGTGTCACTCCTCGTGGCGCCATCTCCGGTGCCGACCCTCTGGCAAAAAAGTTTGCTCCCGCTGGGTCCTAGTGCCTCCAGTGCAGATCCCATTAGTGTGAATGAGTGGTGGAGACTTTATGTCCAGGAAGATCCATCTGTTACAGCTCATCCGTCAATTGATCCCACTGGACCCTCAAGTGTCCACTGAGGTACCCCTCATATGCAAGACGTACCAGTGATACTGTCGTTATGGCTAAAGCCATGAAACCCAGGACATGTAACACTGTTCTCGCAGACAGTGGATCCTGCATACCAAGCGTGCCTCAGCAATCAGAGTGCTGCCCTGTCCTGTGGCAGGGGAGCATGTCCCTTCCTTGTGTCCAAGAACACCCCTATAAACTCCAGTCTTTGGCATGGAGTAAACAGATTTTAGCAAATTCACTGAGACCTCCAAGTTGTTGAACAACTGACGTGTGCGAGACAGGGTACTGCAGCAGAGCTTCCATGGAGCTGCCCTTCAGGGGCTAGCCATCAAGTTGTCGAACAGCTGACGTGTGCGAGACAGGGCACTGCAGCAGAGCTTCCATGGGGCTGCCCTTCAGGGGCTAGCCATCAAGCTGTGGAACAAGTGACGTGTGCGAGACAGGGTACTGCAGCACAGCTTCCATGGAGCTGCCCTTCAGGGGCTAGCTATCCAGATAGAAACACAGGCCTTGCCTGTGAAAGGACAACTGCAACTGTTGCCAAGCACTTGGTAAAGACTCATGATGCAGAAAACAAGCCAAAGGGCAATACTTTGAACTAACAATGTTTGCTGTCCAGCGTAAACCGGAGGTCTTATCTATCGTATTTCCAGATCTTTATAGAAGATATGCAACCACAATGTCCACAGAACAAGCCAGTCCCCCATCTGCGGATGGAGAAAGCGCTGCAAGGACACCATTCAAAAATGTTTTGTATTCGATGCACAGGTTGAGATCTCAGAGACTGACGGCAGAAAAGATGGCTTTAGCGCCCCCAACAGTCTGTCCATTTTTTCCTACCTAATTAAACACAGACCACATACCCAATTACAGCACTTTTCTCCATCCCCTTACTTTTCATTATGATTCCCTTGTGCCTATCTTGTGCATTCTTGAACCCTGCCACTGTTTTCACCCCACCACCTCCGCTGGAAGACTCTTCCAGGAGTCCTAACAATCACAAATGGCAGCTCCACCATCAACGTACCAGGTCAAAAATTGACGAACTAAAAAAACAGCACCAGTCACAGAAGGATAATCTAGCTGTTACTTAGAAGTACTTCCTCACATCTCTCCTGAATCTACCCAGCCCCGTTTCACAGCATGTCCCCTTGCTTTTGAGCAATTTTTCTTCTGAAAAATACTTCCCTCCTGTACCTTATTTACCCCCGTAAGGTATTTAAAGATATCACATCCTCCCTTTTACCTCCTCTCTTCCAGGGTGTACATATTGAGGCCCTTTAATCTGTCCTCGTAGGGCTTTTGATGCAGACCCTGAACCATTTTAGTTGCCCTCCTCCAGACAGTCTGCACTATGTTTATGTGCTTCTGGAACTATGGTCTCCAAAACTGGACACTGTACTCTACGTGGGGTCTTACCAGCGATCTATACAGAGGCAACATCACCACCGTCTTCCTGCTGGTGATCCCCCTTCCTATGCACTCCAGCATCCCACTAGCCCTCCCGACTGCCTTGTTGCACTGCCTGGCCACCCTTAGGTCATCTGATCACCCCCAGGCGCCTCTCCTGCTTGGTGGTCATCAATATCACTCCACCCATTTTGTACGCCGCCACTAAATGTCTGTGCCCGAAGGGCATTATTTTGCACTTTTCCACATTAAAACTCAGCTGCCATACCCTTGACCACCACTCTAGTTCTCTCAAGTCTCTGCTCATCCTTTCCACCCCCCCGCCCTGAGTGTCTGCCCTACTGCAGATTCTGCTGTCATCTGCAAAGAGGCAAACCTTCCCTACCAGCTCCTCTTCCATGTCACTTCTAAAGACATTAAACAGCACCGGTCTCAGCACTGAGATTCAACACAAGGCGAGAACCCTGACCATTTCAGGACTACAAAGTATCTTGACTGGAACCGAATCCTTTGTTTCTCTCCAGAGGAGAAACTGGTTCTATGGCACGCTTACGGAAAAGACTGACCTTCTTCCTTTAGAAGGGACAAATTGCCCAGAGAGATAAAAGGAAGGAGGTGAAGGATGATCAGGAAGGCGCTGTAACAGCTAAAAGCATGATCCTTTGTAATTATCTCCAGAACCCAATCGTCCGCAGTGATCTCCGCCACTGCTTCAGATGCAAGCAGATTCTGCCTCCAACACCCACCCCTGGAGGTAATAGCTGAGGAGAGGGGAGACGGATGATAGTTAGCTGGAACCGTGGCAGAAGGGCCACCGGAAGAGAGTACTTTGGATGCTTTTGCACTGACATGGTGGGGGTGGGCACGCTGGAAGGGAGTCACCTCCTCTACTACGGCCCTGATGACGGTAGGTATGACTACCTCTGGCAGCAGGCAGATGAAAGGAGCCCCAACCACAACCTCTACCAGCAGTGGGATACAGGGACTTAGACTTTAAAGTCATTTTTGAAATCTGAAGGTCATTCTCTTCAGGATAGCAAAACATGTCTGACCCTTTAAAGGGAGCATTAAAAACTGCCTGTGTGCATCACTAGCAAAGTCAGCAACTCAGCGCAGACTATCTCCTCATGCAGATGCTGGATGATGCAGCCCTGGCAGAATCATCAGAGACAGCATCAGCTGAGCAGAGCGAATGTTTGCCATCCTCAGCACCAGGAGACAAAAGTTTTAAGCAGATCAGTCCGCACTTACCAAAACAAAGTGCTTCGGTCTTCGGAGGCATACACAGACAATAATAAAACACTACTAAAAGTAAAAAGAATGAATGGCAATAGTTAAGTTGATGACTGTTTCTTCGGCAGGTTCGATGGGGAAGATAGAGGGCTGGAAAAGAACTGAGGAGTTATGGGGCCACTCATGTTTGTATACAAGGAGACACTGTAGATCACTGTGGGCAGCCCCTGTCTAGCAAAGGTTTCTGTGTGGTCCTAACGCTGATGGTTTATAGTTCCAAAGGGGTGGCCTTGTGGAAGAGATGCCCTCAAAGATGATCAGATGTTACTCACCTGCAACCACAATTTTCCAGTTTCCAGGTTCCCCCTGACAGCACCTCGAATACTTTCACAGTCCCCATGTCTGGGATTTTGTCCAGCAGTATTTTTGCTTGGGCTCCAGCACTGATAAGCTTATATCATCCCAACAGCCCTTTAGGGACCTCAGCGACTGCTACACACACTAACAAGTCAGACAAGGAGTCACCGCTGTACTCAGTGCTTTACTTCTCTTGCAGACCAGTAACAACATAAAATAGACAAACATCTACTTACTACCCAGCAGGCATTTCCAAGGTCCGCAATCTTCACCCTGATTTTATCCGCGTTTTGGGGATCCAGAGGGTTTATAAGGAAACTGCTGGCAGAAGACTTATCTGGAAAACAAAAGACAGGTCCACTCATGTTTCTCAAACTGGTGCAACAAAGACCGTACCTATCAACTTCTGCTACTAAACTGGGAGGGTAATGGTACCGACTGATTCAGTCATACTTGTCAGCATCTGTTACTAACCTGAGAGTGTAGTGGTATCCACTGATTCAGTTATACTTCTGCTACTAACCTGAGAGGGTAATGGTGTCCACCGATTGTCATACCTGTCAGCATCTGTTACTAACCTGGGAGGGTAGTGGTATCTATTGATTCGAACACGAAGGGGAGCCCAGGTTCAAATCCCACCACACACAGTCACTCACTGCAATCTCAGATAATGCTGTTGCCCCTCACAGGTTAATGCTGAGAGAAGCAGGTTCCCCTCCCTCCCCACCAAAGAAAATGGGATGCAGAGCTCGGCTATCCTGGGGAAGTAAAAACAGGTTACACAACCTGTAACTGTAGTTATAAGAGTGGTATATGGTTCAATCCACACTCTGGCAGTTTCACTGGTACAGTCTGATTAGCTGGTCATTTTGCGCTAAGCTCCTCCCATCAACCGGGTGGTATATCCCCAACTCCGCACTGCAATGTCAGATCTTTCATGTAGGAAGCAGGTATCCATGTGCCACTTGCCAGGGAGGCCAGGGGGTTGTATGGATGTGAACCCTACACCACTCCTAGAAGTAACAATACAGGTGAGTAATCTCCTTTTCTAGGGGTGTGGATATGGTTCACTATCCACACTCTGGCAGACTCCTAGCAGTTCTCCGGGAGGAGAGGCAAAGTTGCGCACCCTATTTGGTGAACGAAAATTGGAGAACCAAAGTCCCAAAACTGGCATCCCGGCATGACTCAAGGTTGATGGTGTAGTGGGTAATGAAGGTGTGCGATGAATTCCAGGTAGCAGCACTGCTGATCTCCTGGACAGGGAAGTCCCTGGAAGCAGCCACCAAGGCAGCGGTATGTCTGATGGAACAAGCCCCAAGCCCTACAGGAGGCTCCCTACCAGACAACCTATAAGAGAGGTCAATGCAAGATGTGATCCACCTGTCAATCGTTCACTTCGCTGCCAGTTTGCCAGGTATGTCTTCAGTGTAAGTGATGAACAACAGGTAAGCTTCTCCCAAACTCCAGCTGTGTGCTCTACATAATAAGTGTGCCCTCTGTAGGTCCAGGGTATGAAGCCTGAAGACTAGTTAGTAAAGCATACAGGTAAGTTATTCACCTAGTTAAAGTGAAACTCAAGACTACCATCAGGAGAAACTTTGGGTTGGGGCGAGAACAATTTTATCCTTGTGGAAGACCAAATATAAAGACTCCATCAAGCATGCTGGTAGCTCACTGGTCCTGCTAGCTGACGTGACGGGCACCAGGAAGGCAGTCTTCCATGACAGGTGTCACATCTCATACCTGTACATAGGCTCAAAAGGCTTGCCCATAAGCACTGCCAACAACAATCCCACAAAGTGGTGGAGGCACACGCACCATAGGGGACAGTGGTCCAGGCCACTGAAAAACTGTCTGATCACTTTCTCCTAGGCTACCGACTGCTTACCAGATCACACCCAGTAAGCAGAGGTGGATTCCAGGTGAACTGTAATGGTCGTCACCGCAGTTCCAACACAGAGAGGGACCACAGGTAATCCAGGACACTAGCCACAGGGCAAGCAAGAGGATCAAGCTCCCTGCCCCAACACCAAATGAAAAATCTCTTCCACGGAAAGGCACAGCATCTGCAAGCCGACTCTGAGGAAAACTCCACAATGTGGACCACATCATCAAAAAGACCAAAGCCTGGAAATCTAGCCGCTCAAGAACCAGGCTGAGAGTTGCAGGGACTGCTGGTCCGGGTGCAGGAAAGTCCCCTGAAGTTTGGTCAGCAGATTTGGGCAGAGAGGCAGTCGCCACAAAGGTCTGCTGCTGAGGCTGAGGAGATCCGGTTCCCAGCACTGCATTGGCTAGTTTGAAGCTATCAGATCATCCACGCTTTGTCCTTCCGGGCCTTGACCACCAGCTTGTGGATCAAGGAGAAGGGAGGGATGGTATACATCAGGCCTAGAGTCCATGGCCTTGCAAAGGCATCCCCAACAGTGTCCCAGACTGGGTGGGGGCACACAAAACAGCCTCAGTCTGGAGTGTGCAAGCGTAGCCAACAAGAGTAGATTCCTCCGTATCAGTTCCTGACACTCATTTGGTGGGGGACAGATTACTCACCTGTAACAGCAGTTCTAGGAATGGTATATGTTGTTCTTCCACACTTATTGGCATGTCCTCTTTCGCTTTAAATCTCACTGGAAGTCAGGTTGTGTGCGTCCCGCAGCCGGGAGGTTAGTGGGTCCGTGTGGATGAACATATACCACTCCAAGAACTACTGTTACAGGTGAGTAACCTGTTTTCCTTGGATCGTGACTATGTTGTTCATCCACACTTATTGGCAGACTTCTAGCAGTTCTCCAGGAGGAGGGAGGCAAGGCGCAAACCCCCTACTTAGGGAACAGAGACTGGAGAACTGAGGCCACAAAACCAGCATCCCGGCGTGACTCAAGGTCGATGTGGTAGTGGGTGATGAAGATGTTTACCGACTTCCAGGTAGCAGCCCCATAGATTTCCTGGATAGGGATGTCCCAGGAAGCAGCCATCGATGCAGCAGTATGGCGGGTAGAATGAGCTCTTATCCCTCTGGGAGGCTCCTTGCCCAACTCACAGCACAGACCTATGTATGATGTAATCCACCTTGCAATGGTCCGCTTAGCTGCAGGTCTGCCAGAAGCGGTTTCAGCGTAGGGTGACAAACAGCTGGCGAACCTCTCCCCAAATTTCCGCTGTCCTCTCCTTATAATAGGAGAGAGCACGTCTCAGGTTCAAAGTATAGAGCCTGTGCTCAGCATCCGAGGTGTAACTAGGGTAGTATACCGGCAGAGTCAACACCTGGTTAAGGTGAAACTCTAACATCACCTTCGGAAGGAATTTCGGGTGGGGGCGTAGGACAACCTTGTCCCTGTGGAAGACCAGATTAAGGGGAGTCCACCGAAAGCGCCTGGCACTCCCCTATCCTTCTGGCAGATGTAATAGCCACCAGGAAGGCCATCTTCCCCCAGTGTGACAAGGCACACTTGTGCACTGGTTTGAATGGCTTGCCCATGAGCTTTGTCAGTATCAGCAGTAGATCCCATGGAGGTGGAGGTTCATGCACCGGAGAGATATGTGATCCAGGCCTTTGGAAAAGCGCCCAACCACTGTCTCCTGCACCACCGTCGGCTAACCAGCCTGCGCCCGGTAAGCAGAGATAGCTGCCAGGTGCATCCTAAGGGTCGATGACCGTAGACCCCCTTTGGACAGAGACTAAAGGTAGTCAAGAATGTTAGTCACTGGACAGGACAGAAGGTCCAGGCCCTTGTCCTGACACCAAATGGAAAAGCTTTTCTGTTTGAAGGCATAACATTTCCTGGTCGATTCCTTTCTGGATGCCTCAACCACAGTGTAGACATCTTCGGAAAGACCCAAAGCCTGGAACTCTAGCCACTCCGGTACCAGGCTGTGAGCTGCAGGAATTGAAGGTCCGGATGGAATACCTTCCCCCGAGTGATATCAGGTCCGGACGTGTGCAAAGCCGCTCCAGGGGCCTGCAGTTGAGGCTTAGGAGATCTGGATACCAGAACTGGCGCGGCCAGTCTGGGGCTACTTGTCCCTCCTCACCTTGAGGAGCATCTTGTGATCAAGGAAATGAAGTGAAGAGAGAGGAGGCCTGGGGTCCACGGCTCGAGAGGCATCCCCTGCAGCGAGTCCTGCTGGGGGCGGGCATGAAACAGCCGCAGCTTGGTGTTTTCCCGGGAGGCAAATAGGTCCACCATCGGTTTGCCCCAACAGGAGAACAGACTGTAAGCTACCTCTGGATGGAGAGACCACTCGTGGGATGTCTGGCCTATGCGGCTGAGAGCATCCACCAGATGGTTTGAGGATCATGCCACACGGATGGCGAGGAGATCTGCCTCCATTCGGCTCACAAGGGTCCAGATGCGGAGTGCCTCCTTGCACAGCAGACGGGAGTGTGTGCCACCCTGTTTGTTGGGGTAGTACATGGTCATGGTATTGTCCATTTGGACTTGAACCACATGACCCTGGAGCTGAGGAGCGAAAGCTGACAGGGCCAATCTGACTGCTCTAAGCCCCAACAGGTTGATGTGGCATCGGGACCTCGGGGAGTCCCGAGCCAGTGGGCCCGCTGCTCCCCATGGGCTCCCAGCCCATGAGAGACGACCGGTCGTGAGGACGACAGTCGGCTCAGCATGGACAAACAAGATCCCTTCCTGCAACCGGTCTGGGGCGGTCCACCAGTGGAAGAGCGCCCCACATCTTCTGTGGTACAGCGATTAGCTGGTCGAAGGCGCCAGCTCCCATTTGAGGGGGGTGTGCCACCGGGCCCAACAGACCACTGAGGTGCATGCCGCCATGTAACCCAGAAGGTGCAGAAAGTCCTGTACAGGGTGCAGTTGCCCAACCAGAAATGATTGGGCAAAGGAGGAAAGAACCTCCGCCCTGTCCATCGTGAGCCGAGCTCTGGCTTGACAAGAGTCGAGCTCTGCCCCGATGAAGCCCATCATCTGAGAAGGCACGAGTTCCGACTTGGCCTTGTTGATCAGGAGGCCGAGTTGAGAGCAGGTCTGGAGGGCCAGGTCCCTGGACATCACCTCCCTGTTGGGTGGAACCTGCTAGGAGCCCATCGTCGAGGTAGGGGTAAATTCTGACACCCCCAATAGATGGGCCACCACCACTGCAATGCATTTGGTGAAGACCCGTGGGGTCGATGACAGGACGAATGGCATGGCTCAGAACTCATACAGGGTCCCTTCGACCCTGAAGCGTGGGAACTGCTGATGGGACGGACGGATTGGGACGTGAAAGAACGCATCCTGCAGATCCAGTGAACAGAATCACGTTTTGCTCCAAGGATGGTATGATCTGGGATAGAGTGACCATTCGAAAGGTGCGTCACCCGAGATATTGATTCAGGTCATGCAGATCTAGAATGGGGCGCCAGCCCCCCCGTGCGCTTGGACACCAGGCGGTACCTGGAGACAAAGCCTGGGTCTGCTGGAGGATCCACCACTGAAGCTACTGCCTTCTTGAGGAGGAGGAGGAGCTGAGCGATGTCATCTCGAAGAGCCGACTGGGTCTGAGCAGATACTCTTTCCTCCCGAGGGGCATGGGCTCAACTTGGAGGGTACTGCTCGAATTCCAGAGGCAGTCCCTGACCGACCACTTCGAGAACCCTCCTGTCCAAAGTCACAATGGACCAGGCGGAAAGGAAGTGGAAGAGCCGGACCCAAGGAAGACCCAGAGCTGGTGTGACGGGAGAGTGTGGCAACCCCACCCCGCCACCAGCAGACTTGGAGGAGGCTCCAGGACCTGAACCTTGGCCTCCTTACGGGCTTGTTAGTCTGGGCTAGTTTAGGCACCAAGTTTAAGCCTGCTGCTGATGCTTGTGTCCACCATGAAAGGAGGATTGCTGAGCCGCAGGGGGAGAGTGCAGAAAAGTCTTTTCTTCTTCTCTTGGTTCTTGCCCGAAGAACCCTTGGCAGAAGTAGTGTCCAAGGTGGCACTGGACTGCTCAATGCGCTGAAGGTGACCGGCCACTCCTGGCCCGAACAAGTCGGTTCCAAGGAAAGGCACGTCAGCCAGTTTGTGCTGGGTATCTGCCGGAAGGAGGGGAGCCTCAGCCAAGCCCTGCAACGAGAGGCAACTGCGGCAGCCATTGAGCGGGCACAAGAATCCCCAATGTTTAGGCAGTCTGAAGCTGCTGTTTGGTGACAGCTCTGCCCTGATCCCGGACTTGCTTGACCGTGGTCTCTGTGTCTGTGGGGAGATGTGAGGACTTCATCTAGCGACTTCAGAAGGGTGCGAGAGAAGTGTGCCATGCTGATGGCCGAACTTGCCTGATGAAGGCCCAAGGATGAAGCTGCACAGACCTTCCCGCCTGAATGGTCCTAAAGCTTGGACTCTTTATAAGGAGGTCAGTCAGTGACAGCAGAACTGCCAGTATGCCTGAACACAGAGGTGGTCACCAGGCTCTTGGCCAAAGGGTGCTCTGTGAACCCTGCAAGGGACCCCATGGGCACCGCGTACTTGCGAGCCATGCGGGCAGACGGTGCTGGACAAGAGGCAGGGCGCTGCCAAAGTTCCAGGGCTGGGCCAACAATAGCCTCAGCCACAGGAAAGGACTCCGTCGGGGTATCCCCTCTCTTAAGGATGTCCATAAGAGGGTACTCCGCCTTATTCTGGATTGGCTCCAGGGGCATCCCTGTAGATTCAGAGATTAGGTGAAGGATCCCTTGAAAAAAACGAGGGACCTTACTCCATCTCTAAGACAGCGGTTGACTCATCGTCCCATGGATGTGTATTGTAAGCCGGTGACATCCGAATCTGAGGAATCCGGGTTTAAGGGCTTACCACCGAGGGCGGTCCGGGGTGACCATGGCCGACAATCGCCAGGGAAGCCCGGTGTCTGGTCTGTCTTCCTTGGAAGGAGCCCCTCCCACAGGCTGTTTGGGTAGCAGTTCCACCACAATTGGTGGAGAGGCCGTTTTGGGACGAACCGGTAGTTTTGCCGGCTCAACGGGCTGAGGAACAGATTTGTTCAGATCCGAGGGAGTCTGTTTTGGCCTAGGAGGCGAAGGCCAAGTAATGGCCGGTGTAGTAGCTGGGGTGGGCTTGTGCCCGGACAAAATTAGTTGTTGCCACATGAGGTCCTCATAGCGCCGGAGTTTCTGCCGGAGCTTCTCCTCATCCGAGGAGGACGACTGATGGCGTGCCGCCTCTTTAGAGCTGCTTAGGCTCTTCCTCGGCTCTTCGGACGAGGGGGTCCAAGACCTCGATCGAGATCAGGCGGGCCAACTTGGTCGCTCGGGAGACACCGGCGGGACCCGTGATTTCCCGGGATCAGGGACCACATCTACGATTGGAGTCCCAGCAGGCTGGGTCTCGTCATCTGGAAAAAACAGACTGGGTGTTCAATTGAGGGAATCGTCGACCGGAGTTGGCGATATCGGATCAATCACGATCTCAACCTCATGGACAGATAATTCGGTCGACTGACCAAACGGTAAAGCCGAAAAGCCAGAGGCCGAAGCACTCTCAACCGAAGTCAAGACTGCATGCTCTCGGGACAGAGATCTCTCCCGGTCCCAAAAACATCTCCCGCAAGACGAAGACACACCCAGGTCCTTCTGCCGCTTACAGGATCAAGAGGAGTGCGAGCCCGCAGGTGCCTCTCCCTTGGTAGGGAGAGACTGGCACAACTCCCGGAAGGAGCCCGAGAAGGTGGAGCCCAGGTTGAGTGGAACGAAAAAGCTTAGAGGAATCAGCAGCGTGAGCCACTTCCTCCTCGAACGCTTGCATGCGCTCCAACTGCTCGGTGGATCCCGCAGCCACGGAAACCGCCCACCGGGCCTCTTTGGATTTCACCGGAGGGTTCCTCTTTCTCCAGCCTCTCCAGCTTCAGGCGTGAGACAGTGCCAAGGACATTGGGAAAAAGCCAAACACAGAGCTGCATGAAGAGGTGTCATGGTGATCACCGGGGATCGTAGCAGCGCCATCTTCTGGCCGCAAGGCACCGACAAAATCTGGGAAGACTTGTTTTCCATAATCAAGTGACAAACTTAGCAACGCAACACGAGTATTGCAAAGTTTCGCAAACCGAAGAGTGAAAGCCAGGGCCTAATGAAATGGCCTGAGCACGCAGAGAAGCAACCTGAATCTTTCAGCGGAAAGGAAGATATGGCGTCATGGGGCGAAGCTGAGGTATATATCACCCGGTGGGCGGGAGGAGCCAGCTTGAAGACTTTCGAGAGATTTAAAGCGGAAGAGGACATGCCAATAAGTGTGGATGAACAACATATCCACAATCCTAGAAAAGTGCCCCCCATCTCGGCTCGCAAGTTTTAAGTGCCCGCTAGAGCATGGCGGTTCATTGAGTGGACAAATGGGATTCCTTCTTCCAGGTGTTCTGTGATCAGCCACCCCGGATAGCATTCCACATCAGCTTGGCACCGTGACAGACTGGTCTAAGTGGGCTCATGCACTGGGACCACTGGTGGCTTAACTACCACTAAAGTTGGCGCATCCGCCACAGGCCCAACAGACCACGCTGGTGGCAGGATAGCATGTACTCCGGCAGCCTCAGGAAATCTCATGAAGGCCGTAAGAGCCCAACCTGAAATGATCAGGCACAGTAAGTAAGAACCAGTGCCCAGTCTGCAGGGAGTCTTCTGCACCGACTGACTTGATCCCCTCTGTGCGTACCAGTTTAGACTTGTCCAGGTTGACCAAGAGGTCAAAGACTCTGGAAGTCTGGACAGCCAGATCTCTGGACTCTCCACAGCCTCTCTGGATGGACCAGCTAACAGCCAGTTGTCCATGCATGAGTACACCCTGAATCCGAGGCACCACAGGTGGGCTGCCACCACTGTCATGCACTTAGTGTAGACCCTGTGCGTTGAGGAGGCTGAAGTGCAGGACCCTTCCACTCAGAAATGAAAATTACGTACTCACCGCAATTTTTGATTTTCTCTTGTATCTTCACCATTCATTACTGCTGGGTGTATGCCAGAAGCACACACCTGCTACTGGAGATTTTTAGGGTTTTTTTTGAGGGAGGAGTCAGCGCCGATGGTGCCGCCCACAAGAATTATGCACAGTGTGGTGCGCGAGGGGCAGCGGTTAGGCACCATAGACTCCTCCTCCTCCATCCCAGTTCTGTAAGCCGGAGAGGCAAAATAAAAAGAATTATAAGGATAAGAACGAGGCAAGAGAGCCGAGGGATAGATAAAGGAGAGGAAACAAACTGAAAAGGCAATAAGCCGAAAAGAGGACAGGAAAGAGAACCCTACCCTAAGGGACCGCAGGACCTCACCCTTGGGCGGCTCTGAGGGAGGAACAGATAAAGGAGAGGAAGAAAGGAAGAAGGAAAGGATATTGGGAGGCGAAAAAATTCTGCTCAATTTAAATTGGCTTGAAGCTTATCAGCTCAGAGCTAAAAGCAAGGGAGCAAGGATCCCTTTAGACAAAACTGGTTTAGATGGTTCAACCGAACCATCTGCACAGCTTGGTACAAGACAGGCAGATTTCCCTACACATCCCGCTATCCTATTACCAGTCACTCAAGCTGAGAGCTCACAGATTGTCCAAGGGAAAATAACCTGTTCCGGAGAGGAAGAGCTCCCAACTAGGTAAGGGGAAAAGACCCCACTAGCACACAGCCATGTGATGAGTATTGCGAGGGGAAGGGGAGGGGAAGCCCTAAGACAGGGCAACCTCTTCTGGAAAGATGGACAGAGAAGAAAACTCCTTAAGACTCCCTGGAGAAGGCAGGGGTCGAATGAACCAGACCACAGTTCAAGATGGCAATTTTCGAACTGGGCTAGAACAGACATTGACTAGCCCCGGCCTGGCACTCACAAGGTAATTCAGGGACACCAGCCAGGTCCGAAGACCGAGGATTAGAGAACTGTCTCAGAGACTAACCCTATAGGCCGGTGACTGAACTAATCTGGCCTGAAAGAAAAGTCCCCGAAGGGAACACCCTCCAGGAAAATCAAAGAGAGTTCCCTCAGATGGAAAGGACGAAGCTCCACTCGCTTTCCTCCTTCTCCAAAACCTTCGCTGTGTTTTTTTTTTTTTTTTAAAGAACAGATGGTCCAGAGAAACCAGGGGATTTAGTCCCCAAATGGAATCGGGGGGGCACCCAAGAAATGAGGACTATGAGGGGAAGGTGGGTGGGATTCAGTAATGAATGGCGTAAGATACAAGAGAAGATCAAGAATTACGGTAGGACTGTAATTTTCATATCTCCTTCTGTCAGCTTCACCATTTATTACTGCTGGGTGAGTACCAAGCCCCTGAAGGGATCTAGCACAGCCCTGAGGGAACTGGACCCTCAGCCTCCTGCTGGAGGAAAACAGGGGGAAGAGACCCTGGCCATACTAGACTGGAAAGTCTAAGGCCAAGGAGAGCTAGGAGGTGTCCCCTGAAGAAGCCTCCTAGCCCTGCTGGAAAGAAGGCGGAGAGGATCACTACGCCGGGCCAGGGGTGACAACCTCGACAGACGAAGCCACGCCGTCTGTCTAATGTAAACCGCTGTCCCCACAAGCCTGGAAGCCACCTCACTGGTGTCATAAGAGGCCCTTGCTTGGTGCCTTGCCAGTTCCAGGACTATGGCGCAGAGGGCAATGGCTTGTCGAGATTGCTCCAAATCAGGCACCAATGCCAGCGCCTGAGCCAGCATTGACCACAAGTGCCTACTGTAGGCAGAATGGTGTGCCTGATGTGATGCAATGCAAAACATCACACGAGAAGAAAAAAAGTACAGTTACGTAAGAACTTACCGTAACAGTAGATCTTAGAGAACAGCTCTTGCAGCAGGTTACACCATTAGGACTGAAGCCGGCAGGCGCCAGGACCCCGGAGATCTTTTCTAGCTAGCTATCTTCAGCAGAGACCGCCCCCGACGTCAGTCCAGCCTCAGACGTCAGGCGTGGTACAAAAGGGGGCGGTCCCGCCAGAATCCCCAGTTCTCCCGCTGGAGACTCCCGGCCAGAGGTTGCAATAGAGGGGGAGACCGAGGATCCACCGTCAGAAGGCAAAAAGGGTACGAAAACCCCAGGATGAAAAAAGCATTCACTTTACAGGTGAATATCAGACTCCTGCGCTCGCCCAGCCATGCGGAAGGAAATAACTTTCTGCTCTCTGGACATTCAGACTGGCTGGCTGAATATTCACCTTCACTCCTCTCTCATTCATTTTTTTTTTTTTTTTTTGTAAGAGGAGCAACAGCGAGCGAAAGACTTCCTCCAAGGGGACAGGTATGGAAGTATTTGCTGCAAGAGCTGTTCTCAAAGATCTACTGTTACGGTAAGTTCTTACGTAACTGTACATCTTACTGAGATACAGCTCTTGCAGCAGGTTACACCATTAGGACGGATTCCCAAGCAATAAAGCTTGTCCCCTTCACACCGGGAGGAGGAAAAAGAAGAAACTGAGGAGGACCAACCCGGCCCCGATTCAGGACAGGAGTCCCTGCAGCACGGCCTGGCCGAAACCAACCCTTCGCCTAGAGGCGATATCCAGACTGTAATGCCTGATAAAGGTATGCACAGAGCTCCAAGTGGCCGCAGCGCAAATAGCTGAGGTTGAGACATTCTTGAGAGCTGCAAAAGAAGTGGCTACGCCCCTAGTGGAATGGCCCCGGATGGAACCCGGGAGGGGCTTTTGTTTGGATTGGTAGCAATGAGAGATGCATTGCACAAGCCAGCGGGATAAGGATTGCTTAGACACTGGCCGACCTCTCATTCTCTGTGCGAAGGACACGAAAAGTTGCTCAGAAGCCCGAAAGGACTTAGTTCTATTGAGGTAATACTCAGGCTGCGAACATCTGTGCGCATGGAGCAAAGCCTCTCCCATTGGAGTAGTTCGGAAGTAGACCGGAAGGTCGATATCCTGATTTAAGGTCAGAGCTGAGACCACCTTAGGCAAAACTTAGGATTCGTTCTCAGAGACACTCTGTCTCGTGAAAAACAAATAAGGCTCCTTACACATCAGGGCATGAAGCTCAGAAATCCTTCTGGCTGAAGTAACTGCAACTAAAACAACGCCTTCCAAGACAGAAAACGAGCTCGCAATCCGCGGCTGGTTCAAAGGGAGGGAGCGGAGTTGCTCCAAACAAAAGAAGATCCCATGGAGGAACCGGATCTTTAATAGGAGGCCTATGGTCAGCACCCTCTCAGGAACTCCCGAGGTGTCCAGTTGAGCAATGGTGCGCTGGCCACCGCTGGTGATAGGCCGAAATAGCACAAAGGTGTACCTTAATAGAGGAGTAGGCTAACCCCGAATGAAAAAGTGAGAGGAGGTAGTCCAAGACTGCCCCCACAGGGCAACCTAAAGGAGAAAGGTCATGAGCCCATGACCGTAGACAGAATCGGCGCCATTTCATGGCGTAAGTAGCGTGAGTAGCCGGCTTCTTGGCCGCAGAGAGTACCTCTGCGACCTCTTGCGAGACCCCATGTCGCATGATGGCTACGTCTCTAGGAGCCAGGCGTGCAGGTTCAAAGACAGCAAATCCGGATGCAATAACGAACCTTGCTCCTGAGACAGAAGGTGAGAACTGCGCGGTAGTGGGAGCGGGGTTCCTGGACAGCTGCGCCAGCAATGGGAACCAGATTTGTCTGGGCCATAATGGGGCCACCAGAATCAAACACGCACGCCTCCTCGCGCATTTGAGCAGAACTCTCTGGATCAACGGGAAAGGAGGAAAGTGAGGAATCTGTTCTCCCAGGAGAGGGACAACGCTGCCTCGGCCAGAAAACTCCAGGCCCTGGATCTAGTGAGCAAAAATTGGCAGTTTTTGTGCTGGATGGGGATGCGAATAAATCTAACTCTGGAGTTCCCCATCGAAGGAACAGATCCTCTGCTACCTCCTGAAGAAGTTCCCACTTGTGGACTCTGGCCTGGGAGCCGACTCAGACGGAATCCTGATCGAGTGTTGTCTCGCGGGAACATGTACTGGCGACTAAGCTTGCGCCGTCCGACACCCAATCCCCCACTCTCATGGCCTCCCAAAAGGGGTATGAGAGTGCCTCCTCTGCTTGTTGAGGTAGTACATCACCGCCGTGTTGTCAGTCTGAAGCAGGATGGTACACGGTGGGATCATGGACTGGAAAGCCTGGAGAGCATAGAGCACCGCTCTCATCTCCAGAACACTGATGTGAAGATGAGCTTCCAGTTGACTCCATACACCCTGAGACCTCACCCCATCCAGGTGAGCTCCCACCCGAGACCTGAAGCGCCTGTGGTGAGGGTTATCTCCAGGACGGCGCTGCAAAAGGGACGCCTTGGAGAGCGAATCGAGCTAACCACCATTGCCAGTCCTGAACCACCTGTTTGGTGATTCTGACTGGATGCTGCAGACGGTCTTGCCTCTGGTCCCACTGTGCCTTGGCGTCCACTGCGTTATGCGCATGTGGAGCCAGCCTGAGGGACCGTGAGATAACGCAGCCATGTGACCGAGCAAGCGAAAGGACCCACCTGGCTGGACCGGTCTGATTCGCTGATAGGTCCCGTATGAGGAACCTGATGCGTTCCGCCCTGTCGACTGGGAGGAAAGCCCTCCCCTGGACTGTGTCCAGCACTGCACCTATGAACTGCAGGTTCTGCGACGGTACCAAGACCGACTTCTCATGGTTTATCAGAATCCCAAGTGATCCGAACAGGACCTGAGTGTCGTGGATCGCTTGCAGAAGCGCCTCTCTGGAGACGGCCATGAGAAGCCAATTGTCGAGGTACGGGAACACATAGTGGCCCTTCCTCCTTAGAGCAGCTGCCACGACTGCCATGCACTTGGTGAAACCCCTGGAGCGGATGACAGCCCGAAGGCAAGAGCTCGGAATTGGAAATGGTGGCTTAAGAACTCGAAGCGCAGGAACCTCTGATGCGCTTGAGCTATGGGAATGTGCAGGTAGGCATCCTGCATGTCTAAGGATATTAAATAGGCGCCTTGTTTTAGCATGGGAATTAGACCCGGAAGGGTCACCATGCGGAACCTTTTGTATGCGACTGACAAGTTGAGGTCGCTTAGGTCCAAATAGGACGGAGGTCCCCTGTCTTTTTGGGAACCAGGAAGAAGTGAGAATAGTACCCTAGTCCTCTCTGGTTTCCTGGGACAGGCTGAATCGCCCTTGTCCAGGAGTGCGATCACCTCTTGCCAAATTGTCAAGCGGTGCTGACCCGAGTACTGGAGAGCAGAGGAGGCCTCGGGTGTGGCTGTTCTTACAACTCTAAAAGTGGCCTCTGCTGACCAGCTGAAGTACCACCTGTCGGTGGTTATCGCCTGCCATCCCGACAGTAAGCATATTGCGACCCCGACCGAAACATCCTGCTGATCCTGAGGGGCGGGGCCGGAAAGGAGCATGCGTGTGGCGGCTGAAGGACCCGCTGGCTGGGTGGCCTTGAAGGCGCTGACCCTGCTGGCGGGCTGCTTCCCTGGGTCCTTCGAAAGCCAGAGCCCCTTTGTTGTGTGGCGGAGCAGGGGCTGCTGCCTCTGAGTCCACGACGGAACGCCTTGGCTCCTACGAAGGAGCCAAGCCCCGCCGGTACATCACCTGGACTGTCCGGACCGCCTTTCCAGCCTCTTGGAGTTTGGTAATTATATGTTCCGACGGATTACCAAACAGTACCTCACCTTCAAAGGGAGCATCCATAATGTTTTTCTGGACGTCTGGGGTGAACCCGGAGACACAGAGCCAAGAGTGTCTTCGGAGGCAAACACCTGAAGCAACCGCCCTGGCTGACGAGTCCGCTGAATCATATGCGGCTCTTAAGACTTGGGTCCCCACGTCTGAACCTGGTCCGGAGAAGCTGAAGCATCTCCTCTTTCTGCTCACCTCCGCAGCCTCGCGGCCTCTAGGGCTCTGCTCCCACAGGGCGTCTGGAACTGCACCATGTGGGTAAGGTAATTCAGGGACCTGAGGGCGCAAGTCGCGAAGCGTGAAGTGCGCCTCCCAAAGAGTCCAGCTGTTTGGACTCGGGTCCGGTGGCAGGGGTGTCTAATGTTGCGGTCTCTGGGACCGATCATGGAGGCTGTGATCACCAGGAGTCAGCCAGAGGGTGCTGTGACAGGTATTGGTCTCCCTTAGGGGCCCTGTACAACCGGTCAGCCTTCTTCGGCACCGCTGGGAGCAAATGTGGACGCTCCCACGCAGCCTTGGTGACGTCCACGAAAGTGTCCACCAAGGGTGGCACCACCACAGGCTTAGGGTCTTTCTGCCGAAGGTATTTTGCCAGGCATAACCTTTCGGGGTCAAGTTCCTCTGCTTCCCAACCCATGTTCTCCTGGATATGTCTCATTATATCCATGAAGGATGGATCGTCCGGAGGAGACCTTGGAGTCTCACGGGGTCCGCGAGGGAAGCGAGACCGAGATGGGGATCTGGATGATGAACAGGATGATCCTGCCCTCCGTTGACAGCGACCGACGCCGCCTCCTGGACCTCTTAGGGCTGGGTGATCCAGGAGACGGAGGCTCTCTTTAGAATGTCGGCCCTGGGAGGAGTCTCAGGCTCCTGGGGACAGAACGGCCAGCTGAACCCACAGGTGAAGGTGGGGAGGAGGTGGAGGAGGAAGGACTGGGGGTACCACGTCCTTCCTGATGGTATCCCACCAGTAGGTAAAAAGGTCCTTCACCTCAGCCAAGGACAGCCCCGACGTCGGCTCCGAGGTCGAGGGCCGGACGTCGGGTCCCGGTGACGGCTCCACGGGGCCTCGGGCGTGTGGCGAGGACCCCGGGACTCCGCTGGAACGCTCGCTGGTCATCGGGCTGGGCCGATCCTCCTCGGTGAGGGACTCCTGTCCGACCGGGCGCCGAGGCTCAGGAGCCTCGCTCAGGGCGGCGCGGACGCCGCCCCCACGACGTCCGATGCGCTGAAGAGGCCGACGACGGCCGGCCGACGTCCGCTCGGAGGAACGGTGGCGAACGGCCGACGACGGTCTGGCCGACGCCGGATCCACCGGCTTCCTCAACGGAGTAAGCTCCAAGGTCTTCCAGGGGGAGAGGAAGACCGGGCGTCGGGGGCCGAGGAGCGGGAGCCCGACTTGTGGTGGTGGTGGCGTCCCCCGACTTCGCCACGGCCTTCTGGGCAGAAGATGAAGATGACGGCCTGGCGGCAGAGGCCTGAGCGGGCTTGGTGGCGGGCACCGCAGCAGGGGGCAGAGATGAGGCCCTGGAAGGAGAGCGGTCCGACCGAGACCCAGAGCTCCGGGACTCGGAGGCCCGAACCAGCGACCGGGCAGGATCCCACGATTTCTTCTTCTTCTCGCCGTGCCGGTGCGCCGAATCCCCCTTGGACGACATCGCCCGCAGTTGTTCTTCTAGGAGGTACGCTTGAAGGGCCTTCTGCCGGCGGATCCTGGTGCGGCTATTGAACCCCTGGCACAGGGAGCAGGCCTTAGTATCGTGGTCTGGGCCCAGGCACCGGACGCACGCGGAGTGCGGGTCTTTAAACGGGATTTGTTTGCCGCACGCACACTTAGAGGAATGGCCGGCTATCGGAGAGGACATCAGACAGATCACTCGATTGTAGAAATCTTCCACAACAAAATTCTCAAAACCACGCGTCGCTAGACTAAACCATAGGGTCGAGGCATGCACTTTCGACGGCGGGAAAGAACTGGATTCGGCAGGACCGCCCCTTTTGTACCATGCCTGACATCGGAGGCAGGACCGACGTCGAGGGCGGTCCCCGCTGAAGATAGCTAGCTAGAAAAGATCTCCGGGGTCCTGGCGCCTGCCGGCTTCAGTCCTAATGGTGTAACCTGCTGCAAGAGCTGTATCTCGAAGTAAGATCTCTTCGCCCCCACCAGTCGAACTGTAGGGAATCTGAGTCTGGTGGTCAGTCATGTGCCAGGCACAGACACCTGGAAGGGGTCTCCAAGAACGCCAAGCCCGAAGAAGGGTGAGGGAGAGAACCTAGCGACTCCAATGGAGCACAGTACCTCCTCCTCCTGCAGTCTGCCAGGGCTGGGAAAGGGTCGGCTGGAGACTGCCAGGAACGGATAGATGCTTCCTGGAAGGAACTGGCCAGGATGGCACCACACCAGGTGTTGGGCACTGAATTCACCGAGAATTTTGCGCCTCCCACTCTGTATTGTCCCGTCTGACAAAGAGATACGGGAGATCCAGAACCAACCTCGATAGGAAGTGCTGATGCTCAGTGAAATCAGCGTCGGAGAGAGAGGTGAATGGTGGTTCCTCTCCCTCAGAGGAGGGAGTCGAGGGGGTATGATGGGAAGGCTGCCGCTGTGCCTCTGAACGCCTCCCAGGATAAGGGCCCCGTAAGACCCACATGGCCCGAGAGAGAGGGGAGTGGCTGCAGAGGAGTGGGAGAAGGGCACCTGCAGGGAGATACCTGTCCTCTGCCAGAGCACTGGAATCCAGGGAACGATGCTCGAGCTAGAGAGATCCCCGAGATCAAACCGGGTCGCATGGCGGAACCCTGGGGATGCGAACTCTGGAAGAGCCCAGATGGGGAATCTCCTCTGTGACACACCCAGGGTTGCATGAGTCCAGAAGGGCAACCCGCGGCGGTGCCACCAGAGGAGACCTGGAGACTGAAAAGGAGAGGTGGGGCTTGGCGCTACGGCTCCTCCCTGCTCCCCGTGGGGTGACAGAGGAGTGCTGCCACCCCTCGCCCTGACCCCTCAGACTCAGAACGCCCACCTCCTTGACCCCAGCGAAGGAGTCCAATTATACAGAGGCCTCCCAAGGGAGGCCGCTGAAGCTAGGGTCTCCAATCCTCCCTGGGAGGGCGCAGCAGCACCAAGGCTGGCAGCTGCCACAGCCCCTCCAGAGGAGACAACCCCCTTCCCAACCCCAGAGCTGTCCTCCCCGATGGACCCCAGGCTAGACTGCTCCGGAGACTCAGGAATGGGGGCGCTGGGCCGCCTGACACCGCGTCCCACAGAGATCTCAGATTCAGATGAATCAGGCAGCCAGTCTGGGTCCACATCTGAGTTGACACCCTCTGAAGAGTTGCTGACCAGCAGGACCTCGATACTAGCCACCCTGAGAACACCCTGCAAGACGGCACTGCGAACAGCGCCGGCGTCCCCCGTCGTTCCCACCACACACCCCCACGGCCCCGGAACCCAACGCAGATCCACCCACTGCCCCAGCTGGGTCCCTGGCACCAAACCCGAAACTGCTTTGCTGACGGAGCCGCCGCCGGAACTGTGTGGTAAACAGTACTCACTCCCGATCACCGAGCTAGGCGAATGGTACCAGGATCCAATGGCATCGGGATGGAGAACTGAGAGTGAGTCGTTGAAAACAGCATCAACAAAATAGGCCTAATGGCGTATAGAAATACTGAACTAGCGCAGCACATGCAGCCTCGATGGCGGAGAAACAGAACTGGGATGGAGGAGGAGTCTACTCGCCTAACACGCCGCCCCTCGTGCAACACACACTGTGTCATTCTCATGGGCGGCACCGTCGGCGCCGCCTCCTCCCTCCAAAACAAAAAATAGAAAAAAAAAACTCCCGTGCGTAACAGGTGCGTGCTTCCGACTTACACCCAGCAGTAATGAATGGTGAAGATTGACAAGGGAAGATCCATAGGTACCACCAGTAGAATTGATAGACTGGGATGTGGAAACACACATCTTGGAGGTCTAGGGAGCAGAACCACATGTTCTTACCCTACGAGTCCTTTAGCATCAGTAACTTTTGTACTTAGCTGGCTAGGTGCAACTGCCCGGAGGTGTGACTTTAAGAGAATTTTAAATGAGCTTAGGGACAAGCCAATCAGGAGACATGAGAGGGTGTGAGCTGAGTGAGAGCGGTTGAAGGCTTCAGAATTTTTTCTCCGCTGGACTGAGCTATGCTGCCCAATGTTGCCCCTGAGGTGTCAACTTTCCTTTTTGACAGCCTCCTACTGCTTATCTGGGTAAAGTTTTCCTCATATTTCATTTCTAACAGTGTGCTGAAAGTTTTACATTTTCGTTAGCACCGCGCCAATTTTTTTTATTTTGGACTTTTTACCACGACTAATCATTTTAAATTTTCATTTTATCACGGGTTCTTATTTTCGACGGTTCCCTTCTTTGGGCAAATTCTTGTGGGAACCTTCGAATTAGGAACAGCTGCCTTGTTTATTACCTCGGACCTTGTGGGTTTTACCATGAGGCAGCCCAATGGAATTTAAATCCTAACAGTGCCTGGGGGATTCTCTCAGGATTGGCATATGAAGAGAAACCCATATGTATTATATTTGTACATAAAGGATAACTGAACCTAAGGCATCATCTGTTGCAGGACTGTCCGTACGGGTCCAGCAGCCACCTGAGGCAGCTGACAAGTATTGCTGGGTTTTCTATTAAGACTGGCACTGTTATAGATCCCAGTTCTACAACCACACACAAAAAGGCACTGGCAACAGACAGAGCTAATTAACTGGGGCAGGACTGGCCCAGTGGCGTTTCAGAAACCTGCACTCAGTTCATTAGGTCCAGGACTGGTTTGTTTTGCTTCAATTGGAAAACATAGCAGACAAGCCTTTGATTATTTTGGCTGAGGACATATCAAAGGCTTCTGACTAGGGACCATCCAAAAGTACAGTCAAACCCCGTTTATCCGACCCCCATACTACCGAACCTCCCTATTTAACGAACCTGATATGTGTCCCCCACTGTTTTCGTATGATGTTCACCATATGCTGTCAAAGCTGTCATTAGTATGCGTTACAATTAACTAATTCTTTGCAGCTGTGACCTGATGACCTTAATGAACACTTAATGAGCTGGGTCATTCTGACAAGATTCATGCAGTGTAATAGCAGTGTACAGTACTGCGTAGCAATGGATTCTCCCTCAGGCAAAAGAACGCGAGTTGTCCTTTCCGTGGCCCATAAACTTAGAATCATTGACAGGCTTGAAGGTGGCGAGCGTGCTGTTGCTTTAGCACAGGAGTATGGAATCGGGAAGTCCACAATTAGCGATATAAAGTCTGCTAAAGAAAAATTAAGGGACTTTGCTGTCAGTATGGAGACGGCTGCTGGATCTGATGAAAGGAAAAACACCAGGATGTGTAAAGAGGAGCAGCGCGATGCTGCAGTTTACATATGGTTCAGGCAGGAGAGGGAGGAGGGCACCCCGATATCTGGCCCGTGCGATGCTGCAGTTTACACATGGTTCAGGGAGGAGGGCACCCAGATATCTGGGCCAGGGCGATGCTGCAGTTTGGTTCCAGGCAGGAGAGGTGAGGGCACCCTCATATCTGGCCTGCGCATGCTGCAGTTTACACATGGTTCAGGCAGGAGAGGAGGAGGCACCCGATATCTGGCCCTATGCGATGCTGCAGTTTACACATGGTTCAGGGAGGGCACCCTATATCTGGCCAGCAGCGATGCTGCAATTTACACATGGTTCAAGCAGGAGAGGGAGGAGGGCACCCCGATATCTGGCCCTCGCGATGCTGCAGTTTACACATGGTTCAGGCAGGAGAGGAGGGCACCCTGATATCTGGCCTGTGCGATGCTGCAGTTTACACATGGTTCAGGCAGGAGGGCACCCTGATATCTGGCCTGCTGGCGTGTGCAGTTTACACATGGTTCAGGGAGGAGGGCACCTGATATCTGGCCCAGCGATGCTGCAATTTACATGGTTCAGGCAGGAGAGGGAGGGAGGCGCGATATCTGGCCTGTCTTGATGCTGCAGTTACATGGTTCAGGAGGAGGCACCCCGATATCTTGCTGCGTGATGCTGCAATTTACACATGGTTCAAGCAGGAGAGGGAGGAGGGCACCCCGATATCTGGCCCTCGCGATGCTGCAGTTTACACATGGTTCAGGCAGGAGAGGGAGGAGGGCACCCCGATATCTGGCCCGCGCGATGCTGCAGTTTACACATGGTTCAGGGAGGAGGGCACCCAATATCTGGCCCGCGTGATGCTGCAGTTTACACATGGTTCAGGCAGGAGAGGGAGGAGGGCACCCCGAGATCTGGCCCACGCGATGCTGCAGTTTACACATGGTTCAGGGAGGAGGGCACCCAATATCTGGCCCGCGCGATGCTGCAATTTACACATGGTTCAGGAGGAGAGCACCCGATATCTGGCCCGGCGCGTGCTGCAGTTTACACATGGTTCAGGCAGGAGGAGGAGGGCTTAGATATCTGGCCCAGCGATGCTGCAGTTTACACATGGTTCAGGGAGGAGAGCACCCCGATATCTGGCCCATGCGATGCTGCAGTTTACACATGGTTCAGGGAGGAGGGCACCCCGATATCTGGCCCACGCGATGCTGCAGTTTACACATGGTTCAGGGAGGAGAGCACCTTGATATCTGCTACATGATCTGCAGTTTACACATGGTTCAGGAGGAGGGCACCCGATGCTCTAGTCAGCGATGCTGCAATTTACACATGGTCTAGGAGGAGGGCACCCGATGATCTGGCCTGCGATGCTGCAGTTTCCACATGGTTCAGGCAGGAGAGGGAGGAGGGCACCCGATATCTGGCCCACGCGATGCTGCAATTTACACATGGTTCAGGCAGGAGAGGGAAGAGGGCACCCAGACATCTGGCCCGCTCCTTAAAGAAAAGGCATTACAATTTCACAATCGTCTTGCCATTTTGGGACCATTCTCAGCAAGTGAGGGGTGGCTGGAGAGATTTAAGAAGCGGCATGGGATTCGCCAGCTTCGTCTTTGTGGTGAGAGGCCAAGCGCAGCAGATGAGGGCATTGAACCTTTTATTCAACAGCTGCTGGATATGATAGTGGCTGGTGGTTTACTGCCAGAGCAAGTGTTCAATGCCGATGAAACTGGGCTGTTTTGGCGAGGTTTGCCTGAGAGAACACTTGCTCATGGCTCAGAAAAAGATGCCCCGGTGGTAAAAAAGCAGAAAGACAGGCTGACAGTGCTTGGCTGTGTCAACGCTGCTAGTCACAAACTGAAGCTGGTTGTGACTGGCAAGTCAAGAGTGCCTAGATGTTTTAAACATTTAAACATGGCATCCCTCCCTGTGTAGTATGAGGCTAAGAGGACTGCGTGGATGAATGCTGACATTTTTTCGGTCTGGTTTTCAAATCAGTTCGTCCCTCAGGTAAAGCACTACCTACGAGGGAAACGGTTACCACGGAAAGCCTTGCTTCTTGTGGACAATTCACCAGCCCACCCAACATCGCTGATGTTTGCACCGCGAGATGGCACAATCCGATTGCTTACCTACCCAACACAACATCTAAGTTACAATCTTGTGATCAGGAGTCCTTGAAATTTTTAAGAGGGCATATCGTAAAAAACTGCTCCAGACCCGCTCTAGCGATAACCACGATACTCCTTTGACCCACATTATCAAAGCCATAAATCTTAAGGATGCTGTTTACATGGCTGCTGAGGCATGGGATAGCTTGCACCCTGAATCTATACAAAAAGCTTGGTGAAAATCAGGAATAAAAACTCGTCTGGAAGCCACGGAAAATGACCCTGACACTGAGCAAGCTCACCTCCCTATCCCACCAAACACTGATGTCACTGTAGAAGAACTAGAGATCCTTGCAACAGACCTCCATGATCCTCCATCTGCTGAAAAGTGCAGGAGTGGATGCTGAGTGATGCCAATGAACAAGGTCAGGAGATTCTGTCTGATGAGGGCATTGTGGAGATGGTGACAAAAGCGGGCGGAACAAGAGGAGGACCCTGATGAAAATGAGTCAGAGACAGAAGAGTGCGTCCCTATCGGGCCAAGTCACACAGAGGCAGTACAGTACCTTGAAAAAGTGATCCTTTACCAGGAATCACAACCGGACTGTGACCCGACACAGATCATGCTGCTATGAAGCATTAAGCAGCATGCGGCTAGAAAGCGACATGATGCGCTTAAACAAAAGTCAATTGCGGACTATTTTAAAAGCTAAACAAAACTACTGCACATAAAAATATTTTTAAAGTAAGCACCAAGCACTAAAAATGAAATAAAGATTAGTATTTTGCACCGGGAATAAAACTGTTACATATTACTGCATCGTGTGTGTGTTAATGAAAGAATGAGGACTAATTTATGATGGAATCCCGTTTATCCGACGCTCCGATTATCCGACCGTATCGGATGTCCCCCAAGCGGGTTTGATAAACGAGGTTGAACTGTACTAATAATAAAAATGTAAGGCGGTGCTGAGGAACCCTCCAGATCCCAGCCAAAAATAAAGCTTACAAAAACGACGTTCCTCATGAAAAATAATAGACCTAACTAAGGAAGGCAACTATTTCTAGCCGCTGATGAAGCGGCTAAAAATTAACTCTGTCTAGGCATAAATGTTCCCGTTGCTCCTGGGAAAGCCAACAGCAAGACAACAGGCAGCTTAAACCGTTCTGAAATAACAAAGTACTTGCAATGCTCCCGTAGCTCCTGGGAAAGCCAATAGCGAGACAACAGGTGGCTTAAAGCATTCTGATAAAAACAAAGTACTTGCAAAGTCTGCGCGGTTTCTATCTGTGCAAAATATGGAAAAAGCTTGGCAACTGTTTCAGACCCTACAAAAGATGGGTCCTTTCTTTACTGGAGCTGGCAATCACTCTTCCACAGTTCTCTTTCCCACAGACTGTGAGGGTGATTCAGTTGATAATTTTATGCTGCCCCTGCCTACAGAGGCTAACACTCTTCCACGGTTCTTGCCCCAGAGACTGTGAGGGTGATGCAGATGACTGAGAAGAAAAAGTTACTTTGCCGTAGTAACCTTGTTTTTCCCAGGGGATACTCAAATATTCATAACTCTTCTGCAGTATGCCTTCAAGTCAGAGCTGCACGGAGATGGAACGTTATGCTAATGATGGAATCATTGGCATGAGCCACTTTTCAAATGCTGCCACCTATCAACTGCCTACATTCTAACCCTCAGATTTCAGACACCTGGAAAGACAAAGCCCAATATTTTAATAGACAAAGAATTAAATTTAAAATTCTATACCCAACCTCCAACTGGAGGAACAAATTATAAATATATTGAATAAAACACATGATCCCTATGTCAGAATCACCTGAAGAGGAGAAGAAACTGTTAAAGTTCCAATATAAAGTAGAATGTGGCATACATACCCCAGGGTACAGTATGGAATGCAGAGGCCACTGGTTCTAATAGGGAGGCAGGGTGGAAAGTAATGAATATTGGGTATCCCCTGGGAGAAACGAGGTTACTATGGTAGTAACTTTCTTCTCACCCCAGGACTACTCCAATAACTTATGCAGACTAAGAAGCAGTTCCTTTGAGGCGGGAAGAATGTATTTTGGAAACAGGCTCTGCAGGACAGCTGTACCAAACCTGGCATCAGCTCTAGCCTGCATATCAAGCTGTAATGCTTGACAAATGTACGCACTGTACGCCAGGATAGCTGCTTTACAGATATCCACCAAGGAATATCTCTGCAGCTGCCAATGTGACAGCTGTACCTCTTGTGGAATGGGCTCCAGAGTCTGCTGGGGCCTCTTTGCCCCATTTGAACAACAAGACTGGATACACTGAACAATCCAACGAGAAATGGACCTTTTAGATGCTGGATTTCCCTTTCCCACATTCCCATAAGTGAGGAAGAGCTGTGTCCTTTCCTGCCTATGCAGCTTAGTGGCTGTCACGTAGTAGCTCAAAGCTCTCTTGACATCCAGAGTATGCAGCCTACGCTCACCAAAAGAAGAATGCTCAGTGAAAAACACTGGCAGAGTGATAGACTAGTTCAAATGAAAGTCTGAGACCACCTCAAGAAGGAATTTCCTATTATTCTGGAGGACCACTTTATCTCTGTGAAAGGATATGTAGTCTCAGTGCATAAAGCCTGAAGTTCACTGATCCTTCTAGCTGAAGTGATGGCAACTAAAAACACTGTTTTCCATTTGACATACTTCAGAGGTGTGGAAAACATGGGCTCAAAGGAGGACCCATAAGTTGAGCTATACAAATGTTAAAATCCCAGGCTGGCACCGGTGGGTACATATGGATAGGCCTTTGAAGAACCTTTTAAAAGTGGGATTTGATGCCAGAGAAACAACCTTACCTGCTAAGGTATAGGCAGAGACTGAAGCCAAATGAATCTTTAATGTGAAGGCTGCAAACCCAGGGAATGCAGATTAACCAAACAGCCCAACACCAGTGGCACTCCTGCCCGTGCTAGCACTATATTTCTGGCTGGACACCAAATCGAAAACCTTTTCCACTTTGCAGCATAGGCTCTTAGTAGAGGGTTTCTATGCCCCTTAACACATCCATGACTGACCCCTCCAGAGAGGTGTATATCGGCATATTCTAAGTCCTCAACAGCCTAGCTTTGAGCCTGAAAGACTTGAGGTTCAGGTATAGGAGCCTCCCTTGATTGGAGGTCATAAGATTGTGCCTCCTGGGAAGGTGTACTGGTTTGTCTACTGACATGGACAGCAATAAAGGATACCATGGCTGTCTGGCCCAGTCTGGGGCTATCAGAATCATTGTGGTTGACTAAAGCCTGAGCTTCAACAGTACCCTGTATACCAGAGGAAATGGAGGCAAGGCATACAGGAATCTTCCTGACCAGTCCAGATTGAAGCATTCAGGGGACTGAACCCACTGCTCGAGCCCTGCAACAGTACTGTGGCAGATGGTGACTCTGATGTGAGGCAAAGATTTATCTCTGGAATGCCCCACCTCCTGAATAAGGTTTGTACCAACTGCTTGTTCAGTGACCATTCATGATGGGCCTGACTGATTCGACTTAGGACATCTGACAGAAAATGAAAATTACGTACCTACCGTAATTCTTGATCTTCTCTTGTATCTTCACCATTCATTACTGCTTGGGTTAAGCCGGAGGCGCGCACCCGCTACGGGAGTTTTTTTTTTTTTTGTCGGCTCCAACGGGCGCCCGGCCGAGGACGACATACCGCGTCGCGAGGGCGGCCGTTAGGTGCCGCAGACGACTCCTCCATCTCAGTTCTGTTTCTCCTGCCGTCGAGGCTGCATCTGCTGCGCTGGCGTATAGTTATCGGGTTTTTCTTCAGCTGAAGACTCCTCGTTTTTCTCAGACATCCACTCGCGCCGTATTCGGTAAGACCATTCCTTTTATTTCTATTCTGCGGCGAGTGCTTTATTACTTTTGTACTTGTTTAGTTCGCATCATGTCCGGTTGGGAGCAAGGCGTAAGTCGAAGGCGGCCTCGCCCCCCATCGTGCTCCTGTGGCGGCATTTCCGTCTCGGACCAGCATGATGTCTGTCTCCGTTGCCTGGGACCCAACCACGACATGGACGCGTGCGACGCTTGTTTCTCCATGGACCGTCGTGTCCTCGAAGTCCGAGCGTTCAAGCTCGGCAAGGCCCCACCGACCTTCGGGGGACGGCGTCGCTCCAGGGATTCCCAGGTAAGGTCTCTAGGCCCACACAGTCCGCGGAGGAGGAAGCTTCTTCCTCTTCTCTTGCTGAAGAGGAAGCCGGGCCGAATATAAAACTCTTCTCCCCCAGAAATCAAAGTCCGCAGAGCCTGGGTAAAACATTGGCTGGACAACAGGACACAGAATGTAATTGTAAATGGAGTCCACTCTGAAGAAAGAGGAGTTACTAGTGGGGTACCGCAGGGTTCAGTACTGGGTCCAGTCCTTTTTAATGTCTTTATAAGTGACACTGCAGAAGGACTGGAAGGAAAAGTATGCCTCTTTGCAGATGACACAAAGATCTGCAACAGGGTTGATACACAAGGAGACGTGGAAAGGATAAGAAGGGACTTGGCAAGGTTGGAGGAATGGTCAGAAGTATGGCAGCTAGGATTCAATGCAAAGAAGTGCAAAATAATGCACCTGGGAAACAACCCAGGGGAAGATTACACAATGGAGAGTGAGGTAGTAGCAACAAAAAAAAAAAAGAAAAGGGACCTGGGGGTAATCAGAAGGGTAATGTTTAGGTGAGTTCTGAAGTAGAGGGCAAGGCCACCTCCCCTTTTAGTGCCAGGACGGTCGATACGAAGCATGCTGTATCCAGGAAAGTGGCACTGAGAGTCAGGCACTGTGGGCTTAAGCCAGGTTTCTGTGATGGCGAGGACGTCCGGGACGTTAGTATAGATCCAAGCCTGGAGGTCAGGGAGGAGGTTATCATGGGCTCCTAGCATTCAGGTGGGCGAAAGTTAGTCCATCGGTTTTAGGGAGAGAGGTGGCCGGGGGCAAGGTTATGACAGGACGTAGAGATGGACCAGGGTTGATCTCAATGTCACCGGATAGTATAAGAGAAGGGTTAGTAACCATAGCAGGGTGATGAGTGCGCCCTGATAGACATGTAGGGTGGCGGCTTCAGATGAAGGTGAAGGTATCTGACTATTGGACTAATACGCTTGCTGATGAGAGCAGAGGGGGTAGAGGTAGTGGAGTGGCAGTAGCAAGCATGTTGGAGTAGTAGAAGTCAAACTGAGTATAAGTATTGGCAGAAGCTGTTGATGTGTTCAAGCAGTAAAGCTCAAAGAGGATAGGAAGGCAAAGTATTCCCATGAGGAGCGCTAGGAGGGGACATTTTTGACTAGAGAAAGGAGTGAGGTAGAGAGGAAAGAGACAGCAGAGGGCTCCTTTAATATAAATCACCAAGTGAAAACAGCTACTAGAGAGCAGTAAAATGTGACAAGTGAGGTATTGGGAGCAAATTGCTCGAACTTTATCAGGCTCCCTCTAGTGGCAAAACAATATAAGGAGAAAAAAAATATACATACATATTAAGCTCCTTTAGTCTCTCCTCATACGCTTCTCTTGCAGACCCTGCACCATTTTAGTTGCCCTCCTCTGGACTGCCTCTATCCTGTCTATGTCCTTGGGAGATGGGGTCTCCAGAACTGGACACAGTACTCCAGATGGGGTCTCACCAACTGTCTGTACAGAGGGATAACAACTTCCTGTTTTCTGATGATGATGCCTCTCCCTATACATCCCAGTATACCCCCAGCCCTCCCTACTGCCTTCTCACATTGCTTGCTAACCTTAAGGTCATCTGATATGATTACCCCCAGGTCCCTTTCCTTTTTTGTTGTTGTTACTACCTCCCCACCCATTGTGTATTCTTCCCCTGGGTTCTTGTTTCCCAGGTGCATTATTTTGCACTTCTTGCATTGAATCCTAGCTGCCATACTTCTGACCATTCCTCCAACCTTGCAGTCCCTTTTCATCCTTTCCACGCCTCCTTGTGTACAACCCTGTTGCAGATCTTTGTGTCATCTGCAAAAGGCATACTTTTCCTTCCAGTCCCTCTGCAATGTCACTGATGAAGACATTAAAAGGACTGGACCTAATACTGAACCCTGCGGTACCCCACTAGTAACCCCCCTTTCTTCAGAGTGGACTCCATTTACAATTACCTTCTGTGTCCTGTTGTCCAGCCAATGTTTTACCCAGGCTACCACCCTGGGTCCCACTCCAAGGCTGGTTAATTTGACTATTAATCTTTTGTGTGGGACTGTGTCAAATGCCTTGCTAAAGTCTAGGTAGGCCATGTCCACAGCCCCTCCCTGGTCTACTACTTTGGTCACCCAGTCAAAGAAATCTAAGATTCGTCTGACATGACCTTCCCGCTGTGAACCCATGCTGCCTTGGGTCCTGTGCTCCACTGGCCTCTAGGTACTCAACTATTCTTTCCTTCAGAAGTGACTCCATCACTTTCCCTACCACAGAGGTCAGACTGACAAGTCTGTAATTTCCTGCCTCTGTCTTGGACCCACTTTTGTGAAGGGGAATCACATCCGCCTTCCTCCAGTCCTCAGGTACCACACCATCCTCCCATGATTTATTAAAAAGAGTAGCCAGTGGTTTCACTAGTTCCTCCCTTAATTTTTTTAGAATTCTGGGGTGAATTCCATCAGGACCCATTGCTTTGTCCACCTTCAGTTTTAGGAGTTCTTGCAGAACCCTTTCTTCTGTGAAAGGACTGGGATCGACCCTATCAAGAATGCTTCTGTTAATTGGATTAGGCACTTCCCCCTCCTCTTTTGTGAATACTGAGCAGAAATATTCGTTCAGTATTCCTGCTTTTTCACTGTCCCCCTCTGCCCACCCACCGTTCATTCTATTCAGCCTCACTATCCCTCCCTTTGTCTTTCTACGCTTGATGTACCTATAAAAGGTTTTATCCCCTTCTTAACTGAGTTGGCTATCTTTTCCTCAGTTTGGGCCTTTGCTATTCTGACTTCCCTCCCTGCTTCCTTCTGCCTTAACTGGTACAGCTCTCTGTCCTGCTCCTTCTGTGTTTCTTATACTCCGGAATGCTATCTTTTCTTCCTGACTTTCACAGCCACCCCTTTTGAGAACCATAGTGGCTTTTCTTCGCTTTGATTTGTTTATTTGCTTCACACAAAAGGCTTGTTGCCTCTGTGATGGCAGTTTTGATAATTCCCCATTGTTGCTCCACACCTCCTTCTAACCTGTTTGCTAGTGCTTTTCTGAGGCACTTCCCATCTTTGCCAAAGTCCGCCTCCCAAAGTCCAGTACCCTCACTTTTGTATGGCTTGACTTGTAGCTGAGTTTAACGTGAACCACACTGTTTGATGGTCACTTGTCCCCAGATGGCAACCCACTTCTAGATCTGAGATCCTCTCACTGCCCCCGTTTGAGAGTACGAGGTCTAAGATTGCTCCCTCACGAGTGGGTTCTGAAACTAGCTGTCTGAGGTCTGCCACCTGTAGAGCATCGAGAATGGCCCTGCTCTTGGATGTGGCTGCAGCAAATGTGCTCCAGTTAACATCTGGCATATTCAGGTCTCCCATCAACAGTATCTCCCCTTTCTCTGCCATTCTAAGAATGCCTTCCATCATATCCTTGTCCATTCCTTCCCCCTGACATGGGGGTCTGTACACAACCCCTGTGCGGATTGTGGTGCCCTTTCCAGTCTCCAAGGTGACCCACAGTGCCTCCTCTCCTCCTGGTTTACTCTCTTGTTCAGTTGCTTTTATCCCTTCCTTTACATAGAGAGCTACTCCTCCCCCTCTTCTCCCCTGCCTGTCTCTCCTGTAGGTTATGTACCCTGGTCAGAAGGGAGAGGGGGGACATGATAGAAACTTTTAAGTACCTCAGTGGAATCAACAAAGTCCAAGAGGGTAGCATCTTTCAGAAAAAGATGTGCAAGAACACGGGGACACAAGTTAAAGATGGAAGGGGGGGGCGGTTCTGGGGCAATGTGAGGAAGTATTTTTTCACAGAGAGGGTAGTGGATGCATGGAACAGCCTTCCTGAGGAGGTTGTGGGGTCTAAAACTGTGGGAGAATTCAAAATGCATGGGACAGACATAAGGCAATTCTTGGGGGGGTAGGAAGAAATAGGCTGTTGGTTAACTAGGATCTGTGGCCTATCCTGTAGGTAGGGAAATGGGCAGACTAGGTGGGCCAAGCGGTCCTTATCTGCCGTCAAAGTCTATGTTTTCATGTTTCTATGTATGAGTCTGGGGGTCGGTCACATTGGGGCGCAAGGCCCAAAGGGGTGTCCAGGGAGGTCAAGCCCGGAGGGATGAGGCAGGGAACCTGGAGACCCGGGAGAGGCGCAATACCATTGGCGTAGGTCCCTTGGGGCTGGAACAGTGGAGAAGGGACGTAGCCAAAGCCAATGTGACGCTTCCTGAAAAGGAACAGGCCATGCGGTCACCACCAGGTTGGCCACACTGTACTCGCCTAGGAAAGCGAAGTCACATGCTTAGGCTTGCTGACAGGGACTGGGGTAAGATGGAGCTCATCCAACATCCTCGCGAGGAAGCGCTGACAGGAAGAGAGATCAGACACTGGGGAGATGTGGACAGATAATTACTCCCTCCGAGGAGGAGGAAGAAGATCCAAGCGAGCTCCGAGGTTCAGGGTCCAGCTGCACAGGAGCATGGTGGAACACCTGCTGGTCCAGGGCATGAAGATGGGTAGGGAAATGTGCAGCGGAACCTCTGAACTGTTCCCATGTAAGAGGTCCCCTAGGACCAGGAATAGCTGGGATAGTTGCGGATGGAGACAGGGACACGGGGGACAAGCTCCTAGCAACAGGAGAACGGTCTCTGTCAGGGCAGGGGGGCCAAGAGGAAACTCCCCGTAAGGAGGGAGATCCAAAGGTCCCAGCAGCTAACAGCCATTCAACCGGAACGGTCAGGGCTGTGCCCATGGAAAGAAATCCCGTGAGGCGACTGGGATTGTGCGAATCCAGAAGGACGGCCTCTGACCTCAGAAGCGGAAGTCCCTCTTGAGGACCTATCCAGGGAAAAGCGAGGGTCTTCACTGCGGCTCCTCCCAGAACCTGACTGGGCTCTGGTGAGGGCGCACTGCACCACATCCCTACTCCTCAACCCTTCAGAGTCGGAAAGGGACCTCGTCCTCACAGCTACCAGCCTAGGCAGCTGACAACTCAGGGCAGCCTCCGAGAAGTCCACCCAGGGAACAGTACCCTCCCCTTCCTGAGGTGCCCTGGGCTGTCCCAAACTTAGACTATCCAAACACAACAAGGAAGGGGGTGCCCCAACTGGAGAAGCAGAAGTGCCAGTGATCCCAGGTTGCACGGCGGTAGCCATGAGAACCACCGCTGGCTGTTAAGTACCACTGACCCTAGGACCTACTGGCGACGACTGACCCCCAGAGGGAGGCCAAGGTGCTGGAAACTGAGGGATCCGAGGATACCGAAGAATCTGGGAGCCAATCTGGATCAGACCCAGAGTCAGCCTCCGAGAAGGTAGACTCCGAGGTCCAATGCCAGATGACCCCTCGATCCCACCCCCAGTTCCTGGACCACGAGTCAGACCACCTTCCACCCCGGCACCGCAAACGGCACTGGAGTCACGCATGACAGCGCACGACGCCACCACCCTCCCCAGCACTGCGAATGGCACTGGAGTCGGGCGCGACACTGAGCGTGGTGCCATGCCCCCCCCGCACCGGAGCTAAGCTCTGTGCCACCCCCATCCCCCACGAACGGTGCCTGAGTCAGGGGCGGTGCTGGCTTCACTCCCGGCGCCACGCACGGCACCAGAAACAGGCCCAGAAACCACTGAAGAACTACCCCTGGCACCGCTGACATCCCTGACATCGCGAATGACGCCAGGAGCAACAGCGCCAAGAGATGGCCAGGTGCCAACCGTGGTGCTGCCCTCCAAGCCCGTGGCGCCACAAATGGCACTGGAACCAAGAGCGGCGCTGCCAGAAAATGCAGGAGACGGTGCCGGTCAAGACCTGGAGGGCCCAGAACACGACACCAAGGGAGCCTTTATCTCTGAAGAGGTGACTGCCAAAGCAGTGCCTCCCGACTGTCCCCCAACAGGGACAGACTGGGCCTCCAGCACCACGGATGGAGCCCCCGCCGTGGCAAGGCTAAGAGAGGCGGAGGCCCCCTCCTCCACGGGCCGTATAGGACCGGGAGGGGACCCGGAAGAAGGGCCGAGAATTCTTGCCTTGGCCGATTGACTGCGAACCCGTCCTTCGAAAGCTGGCAGCACACGTCCGACTTTAAACGCACGGATTTCGACAACTCGGCGGTCCATGGAGAAGCAGGTGTCGCAGTTGTCCATATCGTGGGTCGGGCCAAGGCAGCAGTCATGCTGGTCAGTTACAGAACAGAGGTGGCCACAGGGGCACCGACGCATAGGACGCCGCACCGTTTGATCATTTCTTGCCCCCCAGATGAGACATGACCATACGAGAAATAAAGACAAAAACAGTACTCGACGCTGCTTAAAAGTAATGAAATGATCTTACCTGCCAGAAGCGATGATGAGCAGGGCGAACAGAACAGAGGCACACACACAGACACAAGGCCGATGAACTAGGCCACAAATCTTGATGGCAAAGAGTCTCCACACAAGGTCTTCACTCGATGGCGGGAGAAGAAATGGGGCTGGGGCAAAGTCGACGACATAACGGCCAACCCACGAGCGCCACGTAGAACATCGGCCTCGAGGGTGGCACTGGCCCTGAGTAGACTCCACCCAGAGAAGAAAAAAAAGGTTTCCTGCGAGGTCCTAGCTCCGGTGCTGTACCCACTAGTGATGAATGGTGAAGATCGACACAGATAAAATCACTGTCCCTGCCTGGCAGATGAATGGCCTGTAATGAGGATCCAAGGGAGTAGGCCAAGCAGATTTGCACTGCTTCTCCCTTGTTTATGTAGTACATGGTGGTAGCGCTGTCTGTTCTCACTTGCACTACCTTTCTCTGTATCAATGGTGTGAAAGCTTGCATTGCCAGAAACACTGCCCTGAGTTCCAACAGACTGATATGCAGAAGAGTCTCTGCACTTGACCAAGTGCCCTGGGTAGTGTGTTCTGCCAGATGAGCTCCCCATCCTAAAAGGGATGCATCTGTTGTGGAAAAGGACCCCTTCTCTGAGGTTTACTTCCTCCTTCCACCACTGGAGGGCCTGAAGAACAGATTACTCACCTGTAACAATAGTTCTAAGAGTGGTATATGTTGTTCATCCACACTTCCTGGCATGCCCCCTTCCACTTTAAATCTTGCTGGAAGTCTTAAAGCTGGCTCCTCCCACCCACCCGGCTGGTACATACCTCAGCTCCGCCCCCATGACGCCAGATCTTAGCCTGCTGGAAGCAAGGTTGTGCGCCCGAAGCCGGGGAGGTTGGGTGGGTGTGTGTGGATGAACATATACCACTCCTGGAACTACTTTTACAGGTGATTAACCTGTTCTTCTAGGAGCGTGAATATGTTGTTCATCCACACTTATTGGCAGACTCCAAGCAGCTCTCCAGGGGGAGAGAGGCGAGGCGCACACCCCCTACTTAGGAAACAGAGATTGGAGAACCGGAAGCCCCAAAACCAGCATCCTGGCATGACTCAAGGTCGATGTGGTAATGGGTAATAAAGGTGTTTGCTGACTTCCAGGTAGCATCCAGACAGATTTCCTGGATAGGGATGTCCCAGGAAGCAGCCACCGATGCAGCAGTATGGCGGGCAGAATGAGCTCTTATCCCTCTGGGAGGTTCCTTGCCTGCCAACTCATAGCACACATCTATGCATGATGTAATCCACCTTGCTACGGTCCGTTTGGCTGCAGGTCTGCCAGAAGCGGCTTCAGCATAGGTGACAAACATCTGGCGAACCTCTCCCCGAATTTCTGCCGTCCTCTCCTTGTTGTAGAAGAGAGCACATCTCAGGTCCAAGGTGTGGAGCCTGTACTCTGCGTCAGAGGTGTAATTAGGATAGTAAACTGGAAGAGTCAACACCTGGTTAAGGGGAAACTCTGACACTACCTTCGGAAGGAATTTCAGGTGGGGGCACAGGACAACTTTGTCCCTGTGAAAGACCAGATAAGGGGAGTTCACCAAAAGCACCTGGAGCTCCCCTGTCCTTCTGGCAGCCGTGACAGCCACCAGGAAAGCTGTCTTCCACAAGTGTGAAAGCTCACATTTGTGCATGGGTTCGAATGGCTTGCCCATAAGCTTTGCCAAAACCAGCAACAGAGCCCACGGAGGTGGAGGTTCGTGCACCAGATACGATGTGTGATCCAGGCCTTTGAAAAAGCGCCAGACCAGTGTCTCCTGTGCCAATGTCGGTTGAACCGGCCTGCGCCCGGTAAGCAGAAATGGCGGCCAGGTGCACTCCAAGGGTCGATGACCGGAGACCCCTTTGGAGAGAGACCAAAGGTAGTCGAGAATGTCAGCCACAGAACAGGACAAGGGCTCCAGACCCTTTCCCCGACGCCAAATGGAGAACCTTTTCTGTTTGAAGGCATAACATTTCCTGGTTGATTCCTTTCTGGATGCCTCCACCACGGTGTAGACATCTTCGGAAAGACCCAAAGCCTGGAACTCTAACCGCTCAGGTACCAGGCTGTGAGGTGTAGGGATTGAAGGTCCGGATGGAAGACCTTCCCCTAGTTCAGAGATTTCAGGTCCAGGCGTGTACAAAGCCACTATGGGGGCCTGTAGCTGAGGCTGAGGAGATCTGAGTACCTGAATTGGCGTGGCCAGTCTGGGGCTACCAGAATCACCTTCACCTTGTCCCTTCTCACCTTGAGTAACACCTTGTGGATCAAGAGAAATGGAGGGAAGGCGTAGAGGAGGCCTGGGATCCACAACCTCGAGAAGGCATCCCCTTGCGGCGAGCCCTGCTGAGGAGGGTGGGCATAACAGCCTCAGCTTGGTGTTTTCCCTGAAGGCAAACAGGTCCACCAGTGGTTTGCTCCAACGGGAGAACAGGCTGTAAACTACCTCTGGATGGAGAGACCACTCGTGGGTTGTCTGGCCTATATGGCGGCATCCGCCAGCTGGTTCGAGGCTCCTGCCATATGGATTGCTAGGAGATCCGCCTCCAACCAGCTTGAGAGGGTCCAGAAGCGAAGAGTCTCCTTGCACAGCAGATGGGTGTGCGTGCCGCCCTGTTTGTTGAGGTAGTACACGTTCGTGGTATTGTCCATCTGGTCTTGAACCACTTGACCCCGGAGCTGAGGAGCGAAAGCTGACAGTGCCAGTCTGACTGTTCTGAGCTCCAACAGGCTGGTGTGGCATTGGGACTCCTTGGGGTCTAGAACCTGTGGGCCCTTTTGTCACCCATGTGGGCTCCCCAGCCCATGAGAGAGGCATCAGTGATGAGGACGACCGTCGGCTCGGGGCAGACAAACGGGATCGCTTCCGGCAACAGGTCTGGTGCGGTCCACCACTGGAGAGCGTCCCACATCTTCTGGGTTACAGTGATCAGCTGGTTGAAATGACCATGACGCTGAGTCCACTGAGCGGCCAGCTCCCATTGGAGGGGGCGCATGTGCCACCAGGCCCAACGGACCACTGAGTTGCACACCGCCATGTAACCCAGAAGGTGCAGAAAGTCCCAGGTAGGGCGCAAGTGCCCAACCAGAAATGATTGGGCAAAGGGAGGAGAGAACCTCCGCCCTGTCCACCGGAAGCAGAGCTCTAGCTTGACAAGAGTCGAGCTCTGCCCCGATAAAGCCCATCACTTCAGAGGGCACGAGTTCCAACTTGGCCTCACTGATCAGGAGGCCAAGCTGGGAGCAGGTTTGGAGGGCCAGGTCCCTGTACCTCTCCACCTCCTGAAGGGAAGAACCTGCCAAGAACCAGTCATCGAGATAAGGGTAGATTCTAACTCCTCGACGCCGAAGGTGGGCCGCCACCATTGCAATGCATTTGGTGAAGACCCATGGAGCCGATGACAGGCCGAACGGCATGGCTCGGCACTTGTACAGGGTCCCTTCGACCCTGAAGGGGAGGAACCGCTGATGGGATGGACGGATTGGGATGTAAAAGAACGCGTCCTGTAGATTCAATGAACAGAATCACATGTTTCACTCCAGGGATGGTATGATCTGATTCAGAGTGACTATCCAAAAGGTGTGGGACCCGAAATATTGATTCAGGTCATGGAGATCTAGGATGGGGCGCCAACCCCCCGTCCGCTTGGGCACCAGGAAGTACCTGGAAACAAAGCCTGGGTCTGTCGGAGGATCCGGCACTGGAGCTACTGCCTCCTTGTGGAGGAGCTGAGCCACATCATCTCGAATAGCCGACTGAGTGCATGTGGAGATCTGTTCCTCCCGAGGGGCGTGGGCTCGGCTGGGAAGGTACTGCTTGAATTCCAGAGGCAGTCCCTGATCGACCACTTCAAGAACCCTCCTGTTCAAAGCGATAGCGGACCAGGCGGAAAGAAAGTGGCGGAGCCGGCCCCCCACGGGAGAACCCAGAACTGGAGTGATGGGTGTAGGGGTGGCAACCCCAACCGTCACTGAGCAGGCTTGGGAGAGGAGGAGGAGGAGGAGGAGGAGGCTGCAGGACCTGCACGTCGACCTCCTTTATGGGATTGTTGAGGGCCCTGGGCGCCAAGCTTGAGTCTGCTGCTGCTGTTGTTGCTAACCTCCTTGATAGGAGGGCTGCCTGACCGCAGGGGAAGAGTGCCGAAATGGCGGCTTCTTTCTCTTCTGCTGGTTCTTGCCTGAAGAACCCTTGGCAGCAGTAGCATCCAAGGTGGCACTGGACTGCTCTATAAGCTGAAGGTGACTGGCCACTCCTGGACCGAACAAGTCGGTCCCCAGGAAGGACACATCAGCAAGCTTATGAGTATCCGCCAGGAAGGAGGAATGCCTCAGCCAAGCACTGCGGCGAGGCGCCACTGCGGCTGCCAACGAATGGGCACAAGAATCCCCTATATCCAAGGCTGTCTGAAGCTGCTGTTTGGTGACAGCACGACCTTGGTCACGGACCTGCTTGACGGCAGTCTGCATGTCCAGTGGGAGATGAGGGAGGACCTCATCCAATGACCCAAAGAGGGCACGGGAGAAGTGTGCCATAATAACAGTCGAGCTGGCCTGACGAAGGCCCACAGAAGAGGCAGTGTAGACCTTGCGGGCAGAGTGGTATATATTCCTGGACTCCTTGTCCGGAGGTCAATCAGTATCGGCCGAACTACCCGTACGCCTGAACACCAAGGCGGTCACCAGGCTCTCGGCCGAAGGGTGTTCAGTGAATCCCGCAAGGGACCCCATGGGCACCGCGTACCTGCATCCCATGGGGGCGGATGGTGCTGAGCAGGAGGCAGGGCGCTGCCAAAACTCAAGGGCCGGGCCAACAATGGCCTCGGCCACTGGAAAGACCTCCGTCGGGGTATCCCCTCTTTTGAGAATATCAGTAAGAGGGTATTCCGCCTTTTTCTGGATGGGCTCCAGGGGCATTCCGGTGGAGTATAAGATAAGGCGGAGGATGCCCTGGAATGAGGAAGAGCCTTCCTCCAACCCTGCGCCAACAGTCGACTCAACATTCCCGGGATGTGAGTGCAAGCGTGACGTCCGAATCTGAGGAGCCATGGTGAGTGGTCTACCGCCTAAGTCACTCGATGTGCCAAGAAGTCGGTGGTGACTTACCGACAGACATCAGGGAAGCCCGTGCCTTGTCTTCGAGGCGCCTCCCTCAGGCTGTTTAGGCGGTGGTTCCACCAGGATCAGTGGAGAGACCGAAATAGACCGAGCGGGAAGACTGACCAGCCCCACAGGCATAGGAACCAGTGGCTTCGGTTCCAGAGGGGTCGTGTTGGCCTAGGAGGCGTGAGCCAAGTTATGGCCGGGGAGGGCGGCGGAGCCGGGTTGTGCCCGGTCAAAATCAACTGTTGCCACAGGAGGTCATCATAGCACAGACTGAGTTTCTGCCGTAGCTTCTTCTCGTCCGAGAAGGACCTGTGGCGACACCTCTTTTTAGAGCGCTTATGGCTCTTCCTCGGCCGTTTGGCCCAGGGGGTTCTGGACCTCGACCGAGATCGGGGAGGCTGACTCTGTTGATCGGTAGACACCGGGGTCGGTGAAAACCGAGGGTCCGGAACCGGGTTCTTGATGGGGCCACCAGCAGGCTGGGTCTCCTCATCAGGAAATACAAGAACCGGAGTCTTTCCAATGAGTCATCGGCCACGGCCAGTGACAAAGTCTATCGGGTCGAGGATCATTTCGACCTTGTCGGCTGCTTCCTCAGTCCCCTGGCCAGACAGAAGATCTGTAAAGCCGGCGGGCGAGGATGCAATCTCGACCAAAGTCGAGACCGCATGCTCCTGGGACTCTGACCTCTTTCGGTCCCAGGGCGTCTTCATCGAGAGACGAATACCCAGAGTCGTCCTCCTCTCTTCAAGGAGGCGGAGAGGTGAGCCTGTGGGCACCTCCATCCTGAGTGGAGAGAGACTGACAACTCCTTGAAGAGCCCGTAAAGGTGGAGCCAAGGTTCAGGGAACAAAGAAGCTTGGACTGGCGAGCTCGAGCTGCTTCCTCCTCAAATGCTTTCATTTGTTCCAACTGCTCAGCAGATCCCACGGCCACAGAAAAGTACAGTTACGTAAGAACTTATCGTAACAGTAGATCTTCGAGAACAGCTCTTGCAGCAGGTAACATCATTAGGACTGAAGCCGGCAGGCGTCAGGACCCCAAGGAATTCTTCTAGCTAGCTAACTTCAGCAGGGACCGCCTCCGACGTCAGGCGTAGTACATAAGGGGGTGGTCCCGCCAGATTCCCCAGTTCTCCCGCCGGAGACTTCCGGCCACAGGACGACATCAGAATGGGAGACCGAGGATCCACCATCAGAAGACAAGAGGGCGTAAGCCCCTGCTCAAGGCTCGGTAAGCCATGCCTCCTCCTCCAAGGGGGAAGGTGGGCGGGAAGGTACCTGCTGCAAAAGCTGTTCTCGAAGATCTACTGTTACGGTAAGTTCTTACGTAACTGTACTATCTTACTTCGAGATACAGCTCTTACAGCAGGTAACACCATTAGGACTGATTTCCAAGCAATAATGCTTGTAAGCATTCTGGGAGGAGGAAACTAAGAAAATCCATCCAAGTCCTGACTCTAGGACAGGAGACCCTGTAGCACGGCCAGGCCGAAACCGCTCTTCCTGTGAAGCAATGTCCAGGCTGTAATGCCTGATAAAAGTATGCACAGAGCCCAAGTGGCTGCAGCACAAATAGCAGAGGAGGTAACGCGGCAAGCTGCAAAGGAGGTAGCCACCCTCCTAGTGGAATGGCCCGGACTGTACCCGGAGGGCTTCTGTTTAGCATCATAGCAGTATGATATACACTGGACAAGCCGTCGAGAAAGGGACTGTTTCGATACTGATTGGCCCATCATCCTCTCAGCGAAGGAAACAAAGAGTTGTTCCAACTTGCGAGGCTGTTTAGTCCTGCTCAGGTAGTACCTAAGACAGCGATGAACATCCAGGGTGTGGAGCAGCGCTTCTCCTCTATTAGCATATTTAGGGAAATAAACAGGCAGGTCAACGTCCTGATTGAGAGTGAGTGCAGAGACCACCTTAGGCAAGAACTTAGGATTCGTCCTCAGGGACACTCTGTCCTGGTGGAAAATCAAATAAGGTTCCTTACACATGACAGCGTGAAGCTCAGAAATTCTCCTTGTTGACGCAACAGCAACTAAAAACGTTTTCCATGACAGGAAACGCAGCTCGCAATCCGCGGCAGGTTCAAAAAGGGGAAGCGTGAGTTGTTCCAGGACAAAGAGTAAATCCCATGGAGGAACAGGGTCCTTAATGGGTGGCCTAAGGTGTAACACCCCTCTCAGAAAATCTCGAGAAGCGTCAAGTTGCGCCACTGTGCGCTGTCCCACCGGAAGTGGAAGCAGAAATAGCGAGAGGTGCACCTTAATAGAGGAGTAGGCGTAGACCCAATGGAAAGTGGAGAGCAGGTATTCTAGTACCGCTCACCGGCAACCTAGAAGGGAAAGGCCATGGGTTTAGATAAAACGGCGCGATTTTATGCATGTGTCTGGCTTCTGGTCATGGAAAGGACTTCCGCCCTCCTTGCGGTCCTGCGCAAATGGCTATGTCTCTAGGATCCAAGCATGCAGGTTCAGTGAGCCGTAAGTCCGGGTGGACAGGAGAACCTTCCTCCTGAGACAAGAGGTGGGAGCTGAAAGGCAACGGAATTGGAGGTTCCCGGGACAGCTGCGTTAGCAAGGGGAACCAGATCTGTCTGGGCCAGAATGGGGCTACCAGGATCATTGTTGCATGCTCCCTGCGCAGTTTGAGAAGAAAACTCTGGATCAACGGGAAGGGAGGGAAAGCGTAGAGGAATCTGTCCGCCCAGGAGAGGGACAACGCATCTCGCCAGAAAACACCAGGCCCTGGATCTAGCGAGCAAAAATTGGGCAGTTTTGCGCTGGATGGGGAAGCGAAGTAAGTCCAGTTCTGGAGTGCCCCATCGAAGAAACAGATCCTCTGTGACCCCTTGAAGAAGTTCCCACTCGTGGACACTGGCCTGGGAGCGACTCAGGCCGTCTGCGATTGTGTTGTCCACTTCAGGAACGTGAACTGCAATCAGGTTTGCGCCGTGTCGAATTACCCAATCCCACACTCTCATGGCTTCCGTGAAAAGGGGGTAAGAGTGTGCGCCTCCTTGCTTGTTGAGGTAATACATCACCGCCGTGTTGTTTGTCTGAAGCAGAAGAGTGCTCGACGGGATTTCTGACTGAAAGGCCTGCAGGGCGTAGAGGACCGCCCTCATCTCCAGCACGTTGATGTGGAGGTGGGCTTCCTGAGGGTCCATGTTCCTCGGACTCACCCTGTCTGTGCGCGCCGGACCCTAGCCCTGAGGCGCCTGTGGAGAGGATTATCTCCGGGACGGCGCTGTAAGCAGGACACCTGCAGAAAGTGTCCTGGGTCTAGCCACCATTGCCAGTCTCGAATCACGGCATTTGTGATTCTGACCGGATGCTGCATGTAGTCTTGCCTTTGGTCCCACTGCACCTTGAGCATCCACTGAGTTACCCGCATGTGGAGCCTTGCCAAAGCGACGGTCGGAATGGCCGCAGCCATGTGTCCGAGCAGATGAAGGACCAGCCTGGCAGGGACAGTCTTCTTCGCCGAGAGATCCCTGATGAGGGATCTGATGCGTTCCACTCTGTCGTCTGGGAGAAAAGCTTTCCCCTGAACGGTGTCCAGAACTGCGCCTATGAACTGCACCTTCTGTGACGGTACGAGAAGAGACTTCTTGTAGCTGATTATAATGCCCAGAGACTGGAACAAGTCCTGAGAGCTCTGAATAGCCAGCAACAATGCCTCTCTGGAGGCGGCCATGAGAAGCCAATCGTCCAAGTACGGGAACACATAGTGGCCATGTCTCCTTAAGGACACTGCCACTACTGCTATGCATTTGGTAAAGACCCTGGGGGCCGATGACAGTCCAAACGGAAGGGCCTGGAACTGAAAATGGTAGTCGAGGAACTCGAAGCGCAGGAACCTCCTGTGCGCTTAAGCCACAGGGATGTGCAGGTAGGCGTCCTGCATGTCTAGGGACGCTAAAAAGACATCCTGCTTCAGCATGGGAATGAGGCCCGGAAGGGTCACCATGCGAAATCGTCTGTAGGCGACCGACATATTTAGGTCGCTGAGATCCAAGATTGGACGGAGGTCCCCTGTTTTCTTGGGAACCAGAAAGAAGTGGGAATAGTATTCGGAATCTATCTGGTTCTCCGGAACATAGTCCACCACTCCCTTCTGCAGGAGCGTGAGTATTTCTTGCCTGATAAGCAATCTGTGCTGACCTGAGTAACGGGAGAGCAGAGGAGGCCTCGAGGGTGGCTTGTCTGCGAATTCTATTAAGTGGCCTTTTTTGACCAACTGAAGAACCCACCTGTCGGTGGTTATGGACTGCCATCCAGGCAGGTAATTCGCAATACGACCCCCGACCTTGATGTCCCGTTGATCCTGAGGGGCGGGGGCCGGGAAGGAGTCAGGCTGTGGCGGCGGAGGGAGCCGCAGGCTGAGCCAGCTTAGCTGGACACTGACTTCTGCCCGCGGGCTGTCTTCCCTGGGCTCTGCGGGAGCCGGAGCCCCTCTGTTGTGGACTGGTGCAGGACTGTTGTCTCTGTGTCCATCCACGAAAACGGCTTTGGTTCCTACGAAAGGAACTAAGCTTTGGTCAGTACATTGCCTGGACCGACCTCACCGCCTTCCCGGCCTCTTGGAGCTTGGTGAGAACCTTCTCAGAGGGTGCACCAAAGAGAACTTTTCCTTCGAAAGAGGCGTCCATGATGTTCTTCTGGACGTCCAAAGTAAATCCGGAGACACGAAGCCATGAGTATCTCCGGAGGCATACGCCTGAAGCTGCCGCTCTGGCCGAGGAGTCATACGTGGCTCGCAGCACCTGGGTTCCCACGTCCGAACCCGTACGAAGGAGTTGCAACATCTCCTCCTTCTGTTCACCTTCTGGCAATTTCTCCGCCAGATCCAGTCACTGTTCCCACAAAGCATTTTGGAACTGCACCATGTGGGTCAAGTAGTTCAGGGATCGGATGGCGCAGGTAGCGGAAGCGTACGTGCGCCTGCCCATAGCATCCAGCTGTTTGGACTCCAGGTCCGGTGGCAGGGTGCTCAAATGTTGCGGTCTCTGGGACCGGTCATGAGAGGCTGTTATGACCAGAGAGTCGGCCAGAGGATGTTGAGCCAAGTACTGGTCCTCCTTAGGGGCCTTGTACAGGCGGTCAGCTTTCTTGGCATCGATGGGAGGCGAGTGTGGGCGCTTCACGCTGCCTTGGTGATGTCCACAAAGTGTCCACCAAGGGTGGTACCACCACAGGCTCGGGTCCTTCTGCCAAGATATCTAGTAAGGCGTAATCTCTCGGGTCTAACTCTTCCGCATCCCAGCCCATGTTCTCTTGGATATGTCTCATGATTTCCGAGAGCGATGGGTCATCAGAGGAGATTTAGGAAGCTCCATTGGGTCGGAGAGGGATTGGAAGGGAGAGAGGATCTGGATCTTGTCGAGGACTCAGATCCTGTATCCTCCGTCGAAGGCGAACGGCGTCGTCTTCTGGGTCTCTTAGGACTGGGTGACCCTGAAGAGGATCTAGACGGAGGTCTCCTTCTATCTGGTCTTCCCCTTGGAAGGTCCGTAGACTCCGGGGGGGGGGAGGTACTCTGCCCACTGCCCCGGATGGGGAAGGGGGCGCAGGGGCCGGAGGGGTCGCAGGAGGTAGAGGAGGTGGTGTGGGAACCACATCCTTTTTAATGGTATCCCACCAGTAGGTAAACAGCTCCTTCACCTCAGAGAAAGAAAGGCCCGACATCGGACCAGGTGCCGGTGGCTGGTCGTCGGGTTCCGGCGTCGGCTCCTCAGGGGCCTCAGGTTGTGGGGAGGGTTCCCTTGGAGGCTCGACAGGATCGGGTTCGCCCGTCTGGTCCTCGGGCTGCGTCAGTTCCTCCTCCGTGATAGTCTCCTGACCAACGTCGGTAGGTGGCGTCGGGGTCCTCTTCTCAACTCGTGCGGGCGTCGGCCCTCCTGCCGACTTGACCGAGGAACGCGAGCCTGACCGCGACGGCATCTGTTGGCGGCTCCTGGGACCTGTGATGAGGTGGCTGGACGCCGGACGGGCCGACGCTGGAGTCCGACGCCTTCTTGAGCGGGCAAGCTCCTTGGTCTTCCGCTGGGGAGGAGGAGGCAAGGAGGCAGACCTGACGTCGGGTTCGGAATGGCGGGAACCCGACTTGCGGTGATGATGATGGTCCCCAGACCTAACCAGGGCTTTTGAAGAAGAGGACGAAGAGGGCCTGGAGGTCTTCGCCTGTGAGGAGGAAGAGGAGCCCGAAGGTTTCTTCACCACAGCGGAGGGAGGCTGAGAGCAGGCCCGGGATGGCGAACGGTCGGACCGAGAGCCGGAACTATGGGAGTCGGAGGCCCTAGGCGGGACCTGGATGGAGCCTTCTCCTATGTTTCTCAGAATGTTTCCGGTTTTCTCAGCAGAACTCCCTTGAGGTGTCCATGGCCTTAACTTTCTCCTCGAGCAGGAACGCCTGCAGAGCCTTCTGGCGGCGGATCCGGTCCGGCTGTTAAACCCTTGGCAGAAAATGCAGGACCGGGTGTACGTGGTCTGGGCCTAGGCACGGGCGCTAGGCCAAATGCGGATCCTGAACGGGATTTGCTTCCCACAGGCGCGATTTCGATGTATTTCAACGGAGGTTGGAGGACATCAGACAGCAACTTAGCCAAAATGAACTTTTCCCAAAGGAAGAACTTGACCATGCGTCGGGCTAGAAATGATCAGAAGGGTCGAGACATGCAAGTCGACGGCGGAAAAAAGAACTGGGGATCTGGGCGGGACCGCCCCTTATGTACCACGCCTGACGCCTGAGGCGGTCCCCGCTGAAGTTAGCTAGCTAGAAGAATTCCAGGTCCCGACGCCTGCCGGCTTCCAGTCCTAATGGTGTTACCTGCTGCAAGAGCTGTATCTCGGCAAGATCCGCCCACCTCACCTCCTTCGATTTCACCGGGGGTTCCTTTTCTCCAGTCTCCCAGCTTCAAACACGTCTTGCAGTCGTCCAGGACGCGGGATGGAAGGCCAGGCAAAACTACACAACGGGGTGTCATGTCCTATTACCCAGGGCAGTAAACGACGTTAGGTGGGGTCGGAGAAGACATCTTCTGGCCACGGGGCACCGTGAAACTGGGAAGATTTTTCCTCCATGCCAGATGTGGTGAAAGCGCAATCGCTAACTTGAATGAGTTTAAGAATAATTTTTGGTGAAAACAGACAAGTAGAATCCAGGGCCTACGATATGCTTTGAGAGCACGAGGGAACCTGTACCTTCCAGTGGAAAGGAAGGAAGATCTGGCGTCATGGGGCAGAGCACAGGTATATACCACCGGGGTGGGTGGGAGAAGCCAGCTTGAAGACATCCAGCAAGATTTAAAGTGGAAGGGGACATGCCAAGAAGTGTGGATGAACAACACATCCATGCTCCTAGAATGAATGGTTTTGTTACAGGGACGAGTTTTGAGAGAGAATCCTTTCTTTGGTACCAATGAGCTCTTAAGTGAAATTGGATAACCCTTATCCGAAACCTGGAGCCCCAAACTGTGCTTGTGGCACCTGCCATGTGCCCCAGGAGCTGAAGAAATGGTCTTGAAACATTTAGTTTGAAGGAACCTGCCAACTGCAAAATGCTTTTTACCCTGTCCATGGGTAAGAAGGCTCTGCCCTCCATTGCATTTAATTCTGTTCCCATAAACTGTAGAATTTGTGAAGGAAGAAGAATTGATTTGTCTAGATTTAAAAGAAACGCCCAGAGACTCCAGGAGTTGCTGGGTGAGCTGTAAGTGCTCTGTTAACTGCTGTGGAGACTTTCCACCACTAGCCAGTCACCCAGATAAGGAAAAACTGACACACCTTGCCTTCGCAAGTGTGCCGCTACCACAGCTAGACACTTGAACACCCTTGGGGCCGAGGTTAGACCGAATGGTAGGGCAGAAAAATACAGGTTACTCACCTGTAACAGGAGTTCTAGGAATGGTATATGTTGTTCATCCACACTTATTGGCAGGTTCCTTGCCGCTTTAAATCTTGCCGGAAGGTCTTCAAGCTGGCTCCTCCCACCCACCCGGGTGGTAAAACTCTCAGCTCCGCCCCATGGCGTAAGATCTAGCCTACTGGAAGCCAGGTTGTGCGCCAAGCCGAGGTTAGAGTCAGGTGGATGAACAACATATACCATTCCTGAACCTCCTGTTACAGATGAGTAACCTGTATTTCTAGGACATGGATATGTTGTTCATCCACACTTATTGGCAGACTCCTAGCAGTTCTCTGGGAGGAGGGAGGCAAGGCGCAACTCCCTGCTTAGAGAGAAAGACTGGAGAACCGAGGCCCCGACCAACATACCGGCGTGACCCAAGGTCGATGTGGAAGGGGAGACGGTAAGCCTGCTTCCGGGCAGAAGCCCCGCTGACATCCTGAGCCAGAGTATCCCCGGAAGCAGCCACCGGTGCAGCGGAAGGGTGGGTAAAATGAGCACTTATCCCTCTGGGAGGCTCCATGCCCGCCCACCTATAGCGGAGACCTATGCAGGAGGTGACCCACCCGCCCGTCCGCCCGCTAGGATGCAGGTCTGCCAGGTGCGGCTCCAACGTAGATGACAAACAGCTGGTGAACCTTTCCGAACTTCAGCCACACTGCCCTGGGTAGGTGAGCGATAAATAGGGTCCCATGTAACCTATATACAGCCTCCGAGGTGTGAATGGGATGAACCCCGCAGAGACAATACCGGTTAGGGAAGACTCCACCGCCGCCTGGAAGGAACTTGGTGGGCGCGGGACAACCTTGTCCCTGTGGAAGACCAGATAGGGAGATTCAAAGGAGCGCCTGAACTCTCCCTCCTTCTGGATGGCAGAGTAGCCCCAAGAAGGTGATCTTCCACAACAGGTGAGGGAACTCGCACCTGTGCAACGGTTCGAACGGCTTGCCCGTGAGCTAAGCCCACACCAGCGCAGGTCCCACAGAATGAGGATACTCTCCCCCAAAGGGGTAATGTGATCGAGGCCTAGAAAGGGGCCAGACCTCCTTATCTGCGCCACCGACTGCCTTCTGGCCCGCGCCCGGAAGACAGGGGTGATCAACAGAAGCACCTAGAGGGTCATTGGCCGAAGCCCTAGTTCAAGAACGGACCACAGATGGCCCGGAATGCTCGTCCAGGGACGGGAGAGGGCCAGGTCCTATCCCCTCATCAAATGGAGAACTCTACCCATTGAAGGCGAGCATGTTAGGCCGACCTCTAGCAGGATGCCTCGAAGCGTCGAGGACCTTGCCGAAGGACCCAAGGCCTGGCCCCTAGCCGACAGGACCAGGCCTTCAGGTGCAGGGATTGAAGGTCCAGATGGAAAACCTTCCCTAAAACAGAGATCAGGACCGGGCGGACTGAAGCCACCTCGGGAGCCTGGGGCTGAGACTGAGGAGAGCTGGATACCAGAGCTGGAAACCCAGTCTGGGCTACCAGCATCACCTCGCGCCTAGTCCTCCCTTGCCTTGCCCGCGGCAAGCGAAATGGGGGAGAGGCGTAGAAGAGGCCCGGGGTCCGCGACCTCGACGGCATCCCCTACAGCAAACCCTGCTGAGGGGGCGGGCATGAGACAGTCTCAGCCTCGTATTCTCCCTGGAGGGAGGAGGGAGAAGATCCTGTGCTACCTCCGGCAGGAGACCACTCATGAGGCGCAGCTTATGTCTGGCTTAGGGCAGCAGCCAGGGAGTTGGAGGCTCCTGCCATCAAATGGCTGGGAACCTGCCTCCAACTGCGCGAAAAACTCAATGCGGAGAACCTCCTTACGCTGAGGCAAGGGGTTCGACCGAACCTGGCAGGGTAGGTAGCACATGGTTGTGGTGCTGTCCGCATGGACTTAAACCACTAGACCCCGCACAAACTGAGCGAGTGGTGCAAGCTAAGCGGACCGCCTGGAGCTCCAGCGGGTAGTAAGGGCATCGGGACTCCCGAGAGGACCAGAGGAGAAGCACTCTGTATTCCCCTAGATGGGCACCCCCACCCATCCGAGAAGCATCGGTCGGAGAAGACCGTCGACTCAGGGGGGACGAACAGGATGTTCTCCTGCAGGAGTTGGAACGGTCTGATGGGGAGCGTTCCCCTAACTCCTGGGCTGTAGTCACGAACTGGTCCGAGGAACGCAGCACTGTGACCGCTGGCTGGCCCGTCCCACTAGGGGAACTCAGCCACCAGCGAGGCCCAGGAGGTCCGGCAGGGCCACAATTACCCAGCCAAACTTGACTGGGTAAGGGAGGAGAAGAACCTCAGCCCTGTCCGCCCGGGCCCGAGCTTCCGGACTCAAGAGTCGAGCCTAGTCCCAAAAGCCTCACCGCTAAGGCACGAGTTCCAACGTGGCTCCGGTAAAGGGAGACCAGTCCGAGCCTGGAAGGGTTTTAATCAGGCCGCCATCCGGGTGGGGTTACGGCGGATCCTTCAATGATGCAGAAACTACGAAGCAGAGAACGAAGGGCCTGGCCAGGAACTCGTAAGGAGATCTCTCGCTTAGGAAAGGGAGGGGTCTCCCAAGAAATGGACGGAACGAGGAGAAGTACGTCCTGGAGGCCCAGGAAGAAGCCGCACGCCTCGATCTGAGGATGGGATCTCTGCAGCGGGACCATCCGGGCGTGCAGAAGGATGGGCGCAAACCCCCCGTCCATTTGAGACCAGGAATACCTGGACACGAACCCAGGGTCAGAAGGAGGGCCCACCACCTCCCTGATCACCTCTAATTAGAGGGCCAGGCAAGTCGGCTCAGCAGTCCGACGAAGAGTCTGTGGACCCAAGATCCCCGTGGGCAACGGCCTCAAAGGGGAAACCTGCTCGACTGGTGCGACAGGACTACCCTTAGCACCACCCAAGAGGAAGAGGTGCGGGCCGATCCCCGGGAAACCCGGCAGGGGCGACGGGGCCGGGGACAGCGCCCCTTAGCCTGTCACTGAGCAGGCTTGGTGGAGGAAGAGGCCGAGGGGGCTCTCTGATCCCTACCTCCCTGCTTCCTTTTGGAGGAACACGCTGGTCTGGCGACAGGCTGCCCAGCGCATGCCTGCTGGCCCTCACGCTGGGCCGGTCGAGCCGCAGGGGTCGGGGGGCAAAGGGGCTTATGCAAAGGCTGACGGTTGCCCTTGTCCCTCCGGGCGGGACTGACAGAGTCCGGAGTGGCATCGGACTTCTCGGGCCCCTGGATATGTCCCTCCACTCCAGGGCCGAAAAGGTCAGTCCCCAAGAAGGGGATGTCCGCCAACTCGTGCTGGGTTTCCAAGGAGAAGGAGGATAACCTCAGCCACGCCCTGCGGCGCTTGGCCACTGCGGCCGCCACCGATCTGGCACAGGAGTCGCCCAGATCCAGAGCCGTCTGGAGCTGCTGTTTTGCCATCGCCCTACCCTGGTCCCGCACCCGGACTGTGGTCCGCAGGTCGGCCGGGAGATGAGGGAGGACCTCGTCCAGGAGCCCAAAGGGCGTGGGAACAGTGTGCCATCAGTGCCGCCGAGCTGGCCTGACGGAGGCCTAGGGAGGACGCGGCTTAAGAAAAAATTACTCACCTTAGTAATGTTGTTTCTTCTAATGGAGTCTTGCTATATTATGACCAATGCAGTTTGTCCCACCATTAGAACTGCTCCAGAGGTGAAAGAGTTAACTTCCATGCAGAGCATGGAACTTAGAGCGCGAGCTCGGTTAGAAAAGCTCTGTCTAGGATATTTCAAACCGAAACTGTCAGATCTACCTTGTCAATCTTCACCATTCATTACTTCCTGGGTGTAAGCGAGGCGCACCCGTCACGGAACTTTTTTTTTTTTTTTTTTAAACTATGGCTAACGGCACCGCCCCAGAGTGACGCTGGCGCGCGAGGGGCGGCCGCGAGTAGCGCCCACCCTCCTCCAACTCAGTTCTGTTTCTCCCGCCGTCGAGGCAGCACCTGCTTGCGCGGAGCGAGTAATTAGTACTGCGTAGTCTAGGCCGACTCCTGTTTTTTCGTCACACTCGACGCCGATCCGGTAAGACTGTTCTTTTTTCTATCTTACGGCGCCGGGTGTGTTTCCTACTGTGTTTAGCCTTGTTATTTTCGCGTTATGTCCGGTTCTGGAGCTAAGCGCTTTTCGAAGACGTGCCGCGCCCCTATGCGTCGGTGCTCCTGTGGCCGGCATTTCTCCGTCTCGGACCGGCATGACGTTTGCCGTTGCCTGGGACCCAACCATGATATGGATTGATGCGGCGCCTGTTTCTCGATGGACGCCGCGTCCTCGCGAAACCAGCGTTAAGCTGGCAAGGCCCGCCGACTTTCCGAGAGACAATCGTCGCTCTGAGGATTCTCAAAGCAAGTCGTTACGCCTTTCCCGGGTCCCCTCCCGGGCCTATACTGGTCCGAGGAGGAGGGTCTCCTAAATCTTTTCTTGCCGAGGAGAGCCTCTTCTGCGGTGTTGGGGGCGTCGTGGTCCCTCCGGGGCACGACACAGACACCGCCTCGGCAGTCACCTCTTGGTGAGGCTCCCCGTGTTGAGGCCCTAAACTTTTGGGCCTGGCTCGGTGGACCCTCGACGCCGCCTTTGGGCGCGTTTCGGATCAGCGCATTCGTGGTGCTGGTGATGCGGCGCACGCGGCGCGCGCTTTGGATCGGCGCCCGATGATCGGCGCCGCCCGCTGGCGGTGCCGCTTTGGCCTCGGCGCCGTTCCGGCGCGCGATGACTCGCGGTGCCATGCCGCTCCGCCACGCCAGCGGCGCCGTGACCTGTCCTCCCTCCGGCGGTGCCAGGCCTGCACAGCGCCTGTCTGAGAGTCTGGGAAGCCTGGCTGCTTCCGGCGTGGGGCGGCGGGTCTCCTTGGTACGGGGCCGTTCGCGGCCCGGTGCCTCGAGGACCCTGGGGTGGCCAGCATCGAGGTCCAGCTGGTCTCGTCCTCCTCGGAGGCGAGAGCTGGACGTGGACCCATCCTGGCACCCCACTCTTGAGTCTGGGTCCTCGGTGGCTAGAGGTGCCAGGCGGCGCAGCGGGCCTCTCCTCTGTCCCTGAGGGTTCCCGGCTGGGGTGGCCGGGGAGCCCAGGGGCAGGCGGAGGTGACGGAGGGCTCCCTCTCTCGGAGGCCCGTGACAGCTACCCCGGGGTGTTGTTGCGTCGAGGAGAGGCCTCTGAGTCCGAGGGGCAGGGGTCTTCCACTCTGTCTTCTTTGGCCACCTCAGGGGGTGGCCAGGAGCGTCAACGGAGCCTCGCCCTCCCTCCAGGGTTCTAGGGTGTCCGCGGCGTTTATGCGGACTGCCTTCTGGATCATACGGTCCGGCGTCGTCACAGGGGAGGTTCTCCCCAGGGCTCTTCCAGGCTCTGCTTCCCCAGAGTTCAGTTCTCTGGCCTGGTCCTGATATCGGGATCCCTCCTACTAGAGCCTTTCCCGGATTTCAGAGCCCTACGCAGAGAGCAGTTGGCTCCTGGGTGCCCCTCCCATCTCTCTGCCTTCACCACCCCGCTCCCAGGCCATATGGGTCCCTGGGTCCGTTATCCTGGGAGCAGTTCAAGGGTTCTCGGTGGCCTTCCCTCATATGTTAGATACATGCATGAGCGGGTCTTTGACTTTCCCCACCGCCGCAGGAATCCTCTGGACATTCCACCTCCCCATCATCCGCGTCTCCTTCCTCTGAGGGAGAGGAACCCCCTGCTCATCTTTCCTCCGATGCTGATTTCACGGAATATCAGCGTTTCCTCTCGAGGATGGTGAGGGACCTTCGGATTTCCTATGCTCGAGAGACAAACCCAACGGGAGACGCGAGACCTTGGTGAATTCAGTGCCCAGCATTTGGTGGTACCTTCCTGGCTCATCCTCCAGGAGGCGTCTATCCGGTCCTGGCAGTCCCCAGCAGCTTCTTCCAGCCCGGCTGACTGCCAGCGTGGTACTGAGCCCCTCAAGTCTCTAGGTTCCCTTCCCAACCCGCCATCTGGTTTGGTTTACCTAGATACTCCTTACAAGCGCCGTTGCCTGGTGCCGACCGCCCACCGGATGCGGACTCTTCCAGTTCGAGACCGCTGGGGCGAAGAGTGTTCTCTCTTCCTCATGCAGTGCCTGCATTGCATCACATCAGGCTCACCACGCTGCCTACAACCGGCATTTGTGGTCGGCATGATGTCCCAGCTGCTGGCATCAATGCCTGACCGCAGACAAACCAGACAAGCCGTTGCCTCTCTCTGCAGTGAGGCCTGGAGCTGGCAGACACCCATGCAAGGGCATCTTATGATGCCAATGAGGGTGGCTTCAGGCTTGCAGGACAGCGATCTGCATCAGGCGGACGGCATGCCGTCTTCCAGGTTGTCACCCCTGGCCCGGCGAAGGTGATTCAGCCCGCCTGGGACGTCTGTTTCTCCTCTAGAACTAGGAGACTTTTACAGGGGCTTCCTCCGTCTCCTGGCTCCTCGGGAGGCACCTCCTAGCTCTTTCCCACTTAGGCTTTCTCAGATAAGCCAGGGTCTTCTCCTTCTGTTTCTCACCAGCAGAAGGCTGGGGTCTTAGTTCCCTCAGGGTATGGCCTCTTCCCCCCTTGAGGAAAGAGGTAATACTCACCCAGGAAGAATGAACAGAAGATTGGACAAGGAAGATATGAAAATTACGTACTCTACCGAATTGTTGATCTTTCCTGTATCTTCACCATTATTACTACACCGCCCCCACCATCCCTCAGTGGCCTCTTCCTGTGGCTTCTCCACCTCCGCTCTCTCCCTCTCTCTGCAATATTAAAAAAAAAAAAAACTTCAAAAGATAGGAAGAGTTGCTCAACTTTTCAAAAAAAAAAAAAAAAAAAATTTTATTTCTTGAGGGAGGGTTCTTATTTCTCAGAAAATTATTTACTCTAAGATTCTTGAGCCATCTCAGTAGGTTTGCATTGGCGATCAAACTGCAAACTATATCTTGCCATCCCTCGGCGAGATACCTCTGGGGTTTCAGCCTGGCTCAGGCTATTCAGTTTGATCCTGCAATCCCGTGCTCCAGCTGTTCGCCCTAGAATCAAGAACCCTCCCTTCTCTAATTCTTGCTTGCAGAGCGGAGGAACTGGACGTCTGTTTTTCTTTTCTCAAAAAAAAAAAAATGCTGAGGGAACTCTCTTCTACTGCTATAGGCATTTTTGGTATTAGGGGTCATGCTCTAGCCTGAGATTATCATCTGTAAAAAAAAAAAAAAGGGGAAAACAAACAAGGGAGATGAGAGGGCAGGCAACCTTCTCGTGAGATTTTGATGATTGGTTTTTCCTTTCAAGTGTCCTCCGGACAATTTTACGAAGAGCAGTGCTGACCAGAACCAATCCCAGCCAGCCTAAGCCTCTGGCCTGCCTTAGCGAGTCCGCCTGAGTCCCACTTCTATGCTACCGCCTGAAGGCTTACATTTTCCATTTCTAAACCCCTGAGCAGCGCTCTCTACCTGGGGTTTATTCTTCCCCTCCCCGGTGTCCTCCAGTTAAGCCTTGGCCAGGACCCCGAAGAGAGTATCAACAATGGCATGTTGAAGATGAGGACTATGCCCTCCTGAGTCTGTCTAAGCGGGTTTGGTGAACCTTCTCTTCAGCTCTATCTCCGAGGATTCTTGCTTCCCTATTAGTTGAGCCTTCAGCTATAAGCTAGCTATGCATGTTGGCATTCCTGGTCCTTCAACATCCCATCTCTCTTCTCTTCTTCTTCTTCATCTGTCTCATTTCCTTCCTTTCGCTCCTCCTAAGTCGCCCAGGTAAGAGGCCCTGCAGAGTCCCCTAGGTTGAGAGATACTCTTATCTCCTCTGTCCTTCCTCCATGGCTTATCCCTTTTTCAGTTCATTCTTCCTTGCTTCACTATCCCTTGGCTATCTTGCCTCGCTCTCTCTATTTTCTGCTTTCGCTTTTGCCTCTCCGGCTCCACAGAACTGAGTTGGAGGAGGAGTCGCTTCTGCTTGGCAACCGCCCCTCGCGCATGACGTCCACTCTCGGGGACGGTGCTCGTTGTAAAGTTTAAAAAAAAAAAAAAAGCTCCCGTGGCCGACGGTGCGCGCTCAGCTTACACCCAGTAAAGTAATGAATGGTGAAGATTACAAGAGAAGATAAACAATTCACGGTAGATACGTGATTCTCATATCTTCAGAGCAAAACTCACTAAGGCTCTGTGTGGAAGCTGTAACCTACACTCAGCCAACTGGCTACTAAAATATAGAAGCATTTTCCTGGTCCCAACACCAAGACTCAAGTCAGGGGACCAAAAGATAAGATAAAATAAAACACAACACCCAAACACCCCAACAAGAAGGGGTGGAAAACATAAAAGGGCATCAATAAGTGCCAACAGTGGAATGCCCACCCCATACCCAAAGTAGAAGTTCTGAGAGGGCAGGCTGGGGGAGGCATAATATAGCAAGACTCCATTAGAAGAAACAACATTACTAAGGTGAGTAATTTTTCTTCAAGCAACATGAATCTTGCTATATTATGTACTAATCTGACTACATAGCAGTACCTCCATGGAGGAGGGACAGAACCTACTTAGGGAATAGGCACTGAGGCACGGCTGTGCCAAACCGAGCATCCCTCCTGGCCTGGATATCCAGGGAGTAATGCTTGGTGAAAGTGTGTACTGTTTTCCAAGTAGCTGCTTGACATATCTCTAAGCCAGAGACGCAGCTGTACCTCTGGTAGAGTGAGCCCTCAGGCCTGAAGGGGGAACCTTACCCAGTTTTTGATAGCAAAATTGGATACAAGAGACAATCCACCTGGCAATGGATCTCTTAGTGGCAGGTTTCCCTTTCCCAACCTCACCATAAGTGAGAAATAGTTGGAGGGAGTCAAACCTGTGACCCTTGGTACGCTCTATGTAGTAACTTAGGGCCCTCTTAACATCTAAGCTGTGCAGCCTCCTCTCACCAGAGGAGGAATGGTCAGTGAAGAACACTGGAAGTGAAATAGATTGGTTAAGGTGGAAATCTGAAACCACCTTGACAAAAACTTCCTGTTAGTCCTGAGGACTACCTTATCCCTGTGAAAGGAAATAAAGTCAGTCTCCACTGATAAAGCCTGTAACTCACTTATGCGCCTGGCAGAAGTGATGGCTACTAGAAATACAGTTTTCCAAGTCAAGTACTTAAGCTCTGCCGAAGACAGAGGTTCAAAGAGGTTGCATCAGCTAAGCAATGCAAACATTAAGATCCCAGGCAGGGCAGGGTCCCTGAATGGTGGATTGGTATGAAGCAATCCCCAAAAACTTGGAAAATACAGGGTGAACAGAAGAGAAGAGGGCTTCCTGCTGAAATAAAAAGAGAGACAGCTGCCAAATGCACTTTCAGGGTAGCTGGTCTCAGTCCCAAAGAATTAAGATGGACCATAGTCCAAAACAGTGGGCAAATCAGCAGATTCCGGGAAATATGCTTCCCAGAACACCATATGGAAAACTTTTCCACTTGGAGTTATAGGTAGCCTAGTGGAAGGCTTCCTAGAAGCTTTCAAGATTTGAGAACACCCTGAGAAAGTTGTAGATCAGCAAACTCTAACTCAAGAGCCAGGCCTTGAGGTTGAGGGATTTGAGATTCGGATACCAGACTCTCCCCTGGGCACAGGTTAACAGATTGTGGTTCCTGGGGAGACACAGGGGAAGATGGACTGCTAAGGACAGAAGGAGTGGGTACCAGGGCTGCCTGGCCCAGTCTGGAGCAATCAGAATCATCTTGCAGGGCTGAGATCTGATTTTGACTAGCACCTTGAACAGGAGAGGGAAGGGGGAGGCATAGAGAAACTTCCCTTCCCAATCGAGGAGAAAGGCATCCAGGGGGACTGAGCCCAACACTGGGGCCTGCAACAAAAGTGGAAGTTGATGATTGTCTGGGGCTGCAAAAGATCTATCTGAGGGTGCCCCATCTGGCAAAAACTATCCCTAGTACTAGGAATCCAGTGACCATTCGTGATGGCCCTGGGAAATCCTGCTGAGACATCTGCCAGGACATTGTCCTTGCCTGGGAGGTGAACTGCTATGAGGGAAGTGTTCAGGGAATAAGCCAGAGACACCACATCGCCGTCGGTGCACAAGGCCAAGACCGAGTGCCCCTTGTTTGTTGATGTACCACATTGTAGTGGTGTTGTCTGTTCTGACCTGTACCACCTTGTTCTGAACAGATGCAGAAAAACCTGAAGTGCTAGAAAACAGCTCTGAGTTCCAACAGACTGATGTGAGCAGAGATTCCTGAGGGGACCACAACCCCTGGGTGGAGAGGTAGCCCATGTGAGCTCCCCATCCCAGAGGGACGATCTGTAGTAAGGATCAAGGAGTGAGATAGAGGGATGAAGGCACCTTGTCTCAGATTGCTCTGATCCTGCCACCACTGAAGGGCCTGGATCAGGGTTCGAGTCACTGGGATTAACTTGGATAGGAATCTCTTTGAGACCAGAAGGCTCTCAAATGGAACTGAATGTCCCTCATCTGAAATCTGCTCCTTGCACTACAGCTGTGGAAGCAGCCATGTGTCCTAGGAGCTGCAGGAAATGCCTTGCTGGTCGAGAGACCTGCAGAGTGGAGGACGAGGCCAGGGCCACCAGGGTCCTTACCTTTCTAGGGGAAGGAAGACTCTGCCTGCTTTGTGTCCAGTTCTGCACCTATAAAGGTGAGTACCTGGACAGGTTCCAGAACTGACTTCGGAAGATTGAGAAGAAAGCCCGAGAGGTAAGCAGCTGCTGGGTAACTTGCAGGTGTGATCTGATTCTGGTCTGGAGACTGACCCACAATGAGCCAGTCGTCCAGGTAGGGAAAGATGGCAATCTTTGCCTTCTTAAATGAGCAACTGCTACTGCCAGACATTTTGTGAATACCCTTAGGCACAGGTAAGGTCGGAGGCATTGCTCTGAACTGATAATGGCCTGAGGGCAGTTCAATCTGAGGTACTTTCGTGGGAGCTTCTGATAAGAACATGGAAGTAGGCATCCTTGAGGTCCAGGGAAGCTAGCCAGTCCCTGGCCTTAGGGAGGGTAAATCATTCCCAGAGTCACCATTTTGAATTTTGGTTTTAAAAGGTGCTTGTTCAGATATCTTAGGTCCAAGATGGGCCGCCACTCTCCTGTCTTTTTTGGGGTAAGGAAGTACCTGGAGTACAAACCCTTGCCCTGGTGTAGGGGAGAAACCCTTTCTACAGCTCTGAGAGTAAGGAGGGTTGAGACTTCTGTTTCCAAGGCAAGAGTGTCTAGAGGATTTGCAGGTGGAAAAGATCTGATTCTCATCTTTGGAAATTTTTTGAAGCTGAGAACCAGACCCTGGCTTACTACTTCCCGGACCCACTTGTCTGATGTTAAAGACTCCCAGTCCTGGGCAGTAAGCCAGCCTGCCCCTACAGGTAATGGAGAAGCCCTGGGCATCCCATCAGGGTGCCTGTTTGGCAGGGGCTTTAGGCTGAGGGGTGGGAGCAGGCCTGCTTGTACCCCATCTGCCTCTCCCTCTGAAGAACCCCCTCTGAACATAAGCTGAAGAGGAGGCCTGGGTCTGGTAAAAAGGCCTGTGAAAAGGCCTGCCTCTACCCCTGGGGGGCTGCCTCTGAGGAGTGGCTTGCCGTTCCTTGGCTTGTGCACTCCTATTAAGTGGTTCTATATTCATCCATTTTCTTCATATAATTCTCTGTCTGCTCCCCAAACAAAGAATTTCCCACCACAGGAAAATCCATAGCCTTAGACTGGGTATCCTGAGACAAAGTAGTACACCTGAGCCAAGCCAATCTACTGAAAAGCCACAGATGTAGCCATGACTCTAGAGGATACATCATTAGAATCCACTGCAGCATGGAATTGCACCTTAGATGCCTCAATACCATCAGCAGCCACCTGCTCCAGCTCCTTGGCAAGCTGGCCAGGGGCCTGTTTGGCTAAAGCCATGACAGTATCCCATCTAGATTTTTGGTATCTCGCAACATAAGCCTATAGTTTGCCTGTCTGAGTCCCAAGGACGCTGCCATGTATTGTTTTTAGCCATGGCATCAATCTTCCTGAGTCCTTTCAGGAGGATGAAGCCAGGGAATATTAGCTTTATCACAGGCTGCAGCCTGAACTACCTCAACATGGCTGCATTGCTGTGAAAAAATTCTGTATCAGGACCTGACAAAGTGTACCTCCTGTCCATCTTTTTATCCACAGGAGGCACAGAGTTAGGAGCTTTTAAATTTTTTATTGTTTGTTTCTAAAAGATTTATGTAAAGGAATAGACAATCTCCTGGACTCTGGATATCCATCCATCTCTACAAAGTCAGGCTCCTCTTGCTCATCCACAGCCTCCTCTAAAGGAAGCTGGAGGGTTTCAGCAACTTTTTTATAAAACAGAAAATGAGAAGGGGACTCAGCAAGCCTAGGGGGAGATTCTCCTAAAGGTCTGTCTGGGGAGATGTCCGGTTCAATGGGCACATCCAGACTTTCAAAGTCACATTCACACTGTTCATAATCATCCTCCCCCTCCTCTGGTTCATAAAACTCCTCTATATCATATTCTTGAACCGGTAGAACCGACCGAACCAACCTTTTGCCAGATAGTGGCGGTTCGGATGGAACCGGGGAAAGCGACTGGACAATTTGTATTGCCCTGGCTATCTCTGCAGCAGTTGGAGAAGGGATTTTTGACTCCACACCTGCTGACTTTCTAGATCTCTTTGCTGGAACTGGCTCCTCAGAGTCAGCTTTACGTTTGGCCGAGGAAGTCTGGCCCTGGTCAGAGGGCACTCCCTCCGGTTCGGTTGGCACCGAACCAGGCTGGCCATCCGGGTCAGCGGACTTTTTGGCCTCTCATTCCCTGAGCCTACCAACTCTCTTATCTAAGGTAGCTGCAGGGAAATTCTTGCAAATCTGGCAGTCTGCACTGAGGTGGTCAAACCCCAGACAACACATGTGGTGTGTGGGTCAGCCTTGGCAAAGGCTTCCCCACAGACACTACAGTGTTGAAACCCAGTGGACCCGGTTTTTCTTTTGGGTTTCTCAGACATAATGCCAGCCTAACCAAAAACTTGCCCTTTTTTTTGGCAGTGCCAGGCAAGATACACTTTATCGGTTCCCACGCGTCACACGGAAAAACCGTAATGAAATCCGTTTTTTTAGAACCGATAAGAACCGGAACCGCACTCTAACAAGCCTTAAAACGTCAGAATGAAGTTTAAATACAATCTGATCGGTTCAAACCGAACCGATAAACATTTAAGTTCCACACAGAAAACCTATCTATTACTTACAATACCATAGACAGAGCTTGAACCGATCGGTTTGTGGTTAAAATAATGATAATCGCGGTTGAATTTAACCGAGAAAAAACTCTTTAAACCGAGAAAATGAATCGAGCAGCAGGAGGAATCTCCAGAGCGACTGTTCAGTGAGGCGGAGTAAAGAATCCGACAGTTTCGGTTTGAAATGTCCTAGACAGAGCTTTTCTAACCGAGCTTGTGCTCTAAGTTCCATGCTCTGCATGGAAGTTAACTCTTTCACCTCCGGAGCAGTTCTAATGGTGGGACAAACTGCATTAGTCACAATATAGCAAGACTTCATGTTGTCTGAAACCTTGCGCACGACATAGTCCATCCTTTTGGACTCTTTGTCAGGGGGCCTATCCAGATCCCTAGCGTTTCCAAAACTTTGGAAAACATTGTCGGTGACTACCCGTTCAGCCGAGGGGTGCTCCGAGAAACCGGGCAGAGAACCGACAGGGACAGGGTACTTCCTGGCCACCCTGGCCGAAGGCACAGGGCAGGAAGTAGGCCACCGCCAGAGCTCCAAGGCTGGGCCCACGATTGCCTCAGCCACCGGGAAGGCCTCCAAGGAGAGCCCCCTCGGTCCAGAATCTCCGTAAGGGGGTAAGGTGCCCGTTTGGAAACGGGCTCGAGCTACATCCTGGTGAATTCGGAGATGAGCTGGAGCAGACCCATAAAGGACGATGGGCTGTCGTCCATGGAATGTTCCAGGGAAGACCATGGGTCCTCCCTGCTAGGAAACATAACAGAGCAGACTTCAGGCTCTCAGGGGTCTGCAAAAAGCTGCCGCAGGCCTGAGACACTCTTCATCCGCCGAGGGCAGGCGGGAGTGAGGGGACCGAGTAACCTGCGGGACAGGTCAAGGCCCGGCCCGGGTTCCGCCAAGGACGGTGGGGCAGCGAGGATCGGACGAGCAACCAGCCCTGGAGAGGGCTCCTCGACTGCCTCGAGCGGCTGCGTCGGCCAACCGGGCGGCGGCTGCTTACTAGCCGGAGAATGAACCGGGGTCGACTGATTCCCGGACAACAACAGCTGGTACCACATAAATTCCTCGTAACATCGACGCCAACGGCATCGAAGCCACTCCTCATCCGAGGAAGGGGACGAGGAAGAACGGCAATGCCACTTGACTCGGTGCCCCGACCGAGAACGGCGAGGTCGGCGTGAGCGGCTAGACCGAGAGGAGGACCGAGACCCGAACCCTCGGGGGAACCGAGGGCGGGCCTGGGAGGGAGCGGAGCATGCCCGCTCCTCCTTCGGCTCGGAGAAAATGGCCGAGGACTGTCGGACCAAGGCACCGGGCAGAACTCAGCCTCGCCGGGGAACCGCGCGAAGGATTGCAGCACTAGCAGGAGACAGCCCAGATGGCGGGCCGAGGGGCTCGACCACGTCGACAGGGGCCTGGCCGGCTGACCTGGCCAGGGGACACCGTGAGGCCAGTGGCGGCCGCATCCTCGACCGTCAGCCCGGCGCCGGCGGCAAGGGAGGGGACTTTTCCGCCCCACTGGCCAACGAGGGACCCTGCCTGCGGCACCTTGCACTTGGGCCGAGGGGCAGGTCCCAGGGTCCCTCTCCCTTCAAGGAAAGGGACTGACGAAGCTCCTTGAACGAAGCTGCATGAGTAGAGCCCAAGGACAACGGAATAAGCGCCGCAACCGAGGAAGAGGGAGGTGGAGCCACCCCCTCCCCAGCGGGAGGAAGATCGAGGTGCTCAGAAACAGCCGAAGCGGACGCTGCCCGACGATCCGAGGAATTCTCCGGAGCGGGAAAAACTACCGGGTGCCCGAAAGGGCACAACAAAACTCGCAAAGCTGAGGATCATGATCCAGGTCAAGGCAGTAAACGCACGTGGAGTGCGGGTCTCTCCTGGAGGAATCAACCGGGCCGGAAAAAGAATGAGCCATCGCCGCAGCGAAGAAGAAAGGATCAAAGTTACAGAAAACTTCCAATTGATTTCGAAGACCGAAAATTTTCAGGAACCAGTCGAAAACGCAGAGCGCTAAGGAGGGAACCTGAGCTTCCAAGCGGTAAGGAAGATCTGGCGTCATGAGGCGGAGCCGAGAGTTTTACCACCCGGGTGGGTGGGAGGAGCCAGCTTGAAGACCTTCCGGCAAGATTTAAAGCGGCAAGGAACCTGCCAATAAGTGTGGATTAACAACATATCCATGTCCTTAGAAAGTACAGTTACGCAAGAACTTACCGTAAAAGTAGACTTCGAGAACAGTTCTTGCAGCAGGTTACACCATTAGGACTGAAGCCGGCAGGCGCCAGGACCCCACAGAAATTTTCTAGCTAGCAGTATTCAGCGGGGACCGCCCCCGACGTCGGTCCCGCCCCTGACGTCAGGTATAGTACATAAGAAGGCGGTCCCCCAGAATCCCCAGTTCTCCCACCGGAGACTCCCAGCCGCTTGATGACATCAGAAGAGGAGACTGAGGATCCGCCATCAAATGGCAGCCAGAGAGATGCTGAGACACCTGATCCTAGGAGAAGGATGTTGGAACTAGAATCTACCTCCAGCGGGGATGGTGGGAAGGAAAGTACCTGCTGCAAGAGCTGTTCTCAAAGATCTACTGTTACGGTAAGTTCTTATGTAACTGTACTATCTTACTTTGGGAAACAGCTCTTGCAGCAGGTTACACCATTAGGACTGATTCCCAAGTAATATTGGAAATCTCACACCATTGGGAGGAGGGAAGGTAGAAATCCTTAATGGAACTTAAGCCTAGGACAGAAGTCCTTGAAGGACTGCTAGACCAAAACCTGCTCTTCGCCTCGATGCGATATCCAGGCTCTAATGCCTGATGAAAGTGTGCACGGAGCTCCAAGTAGCTGCAGCACAGATTGACGAGGTGGACACATTCTTAAGGGCCGCAAAGTAGCACTGGGCTCTGCCTGGGGACGACTTAGTCTGGGCTTTTCACTGAAAGGTGCCCCTTTGTTGCTGGCCGGAACGTGGCTGCTGTCTTTGTTGCCGGCTGCGAAAACGGCTCTGGTTCCTACGAAAGGAACCGGGCCTGGGTCTGTACATGGCCTGTACAGACCTGACTGCCTTCCCAGCGTCCTGAACTTTGGTGATCACCTTCTCCGAGGGTTCACCAAAAAGTACTTTGCCGTTGTAGGGGACGTCAAAAATGTTCTTCTGTACGTCTGGGGTGAAGCCGGAGACACGGAGCCAAGAGTGTCGCCGGAGACAGACGCCTGAAGCTGCAACCCTGGCGGACGAGTCCACAGAATCGTATGCGGCTCGTAGTACTTGGGTACCCACATCAGACCCTGTGCAGAGAAGGTTTAGGAGCTCCGCCTTCTGCTCACCATCCGGAAGCTTACTGACCAGATCCTGTCCCTGTTCCCATAGGGCGTTCTGAAACTGTATCATGTGGGTTAGCTAGTTCAGGGACCTGATAGAGCATGTATCAGCCACATTCATGCATCTTCCCCAGGGCATCCAGTTGTTTGGATTCCTGGTCCGGTGGCTGTGTACTCATGTGTTGCAGTTTTTGGGACCAGTCATTTGAGGCCGTAATGACCAGGGAGTCTGCCAGAGGTTGTTCAGCCAAGTACTGGTCCTCTCTCAGAGCCTTCTACAGGCAGTCAGCTTTCTTCGGCACCACAGGAGTAGAGTGCAGACGCTTCCACGCAGCCTTGGTGATGTCTGGGAAGGTGTCCACCAAGGCACGCTTGCTCTTGACAGAGCTTCAATAGAACCCTCTGGATTAAAGGAAAGAGTGGGAAAGCGTAGAGGAAAGTACAGTTACGTAAGAACTTACCGTAACAGTAGGTCTTCGAGAACAGCTCTTGCAGCAGGTTACACCATTAGAACTGAAGCCGGCAGGCGTCAGGACCCCACGGAAAAATTCTAGCTAGCTATCTTCAGCGGGGACCGCCCCCGACGTCGGTCCCGCCTCCGACGTCAGGCGTGGTACAAAAGGGGGCAGTCCCGCCAGATTCCCCAGTTCTCCCGCCGGAGACTTCCGGCCGCAGGCTGACATCAAAATGGGAGACCGAGGATTCGCCGTCAGAAGACAGAAAGATAAAAATCCGTGCTCAGAAAGACTGAGCCATGCCTCCTCCAAGGGGCAAGGTGGGCAGGAAGGTACCTGCTGCAAGAGTTGTTCTCGAAGATCTACTGTTATGGTAAGTTCTTACGTAACTGTACTATCTTACTTCGAGACACAGCTCTTGCAGCAGGTTACACCATTAGGACTGATTCCCAAGCAGTAACGCTGCCAGAAATTCCGGGAGGAGGAAAACAGAAAGTACATTCCAGGTCCTGAACCTAGGACAGGAGACCCTGTAGCACCGCAAGGCCGAAACCAGCCCTTCGCCGAGAGGCGATGTCCAGGCTATAATGCCTGATAAAGGTATGCACAGAGCTCCAAGTGGCTGCAGCACAAATAGCAGAGGTGGAGACGTTTCTTAGTGCTGCAAAGGATGTGGCCACACCCCTAGCAGAATGACCCCGGACAGAGCCCGGGAGGGGCTTTTGTTTGATATAACAGTACGAAATACACTGGACAAGCCAGCGAGACAGAGACTGTTTGGATACTGATTGGCCCGTCATTCTCTCAGAGAAGGAAACAAAAAACTGTTCAGAACTACGAGAGGGTTTAGTTCTGTTGAGGTAATACCTCAGGCTGCGGTGAACATCCAGGGTGTGGAGCAAAGCCTCTCCTCTATTTGAATAACTTGGGAAGTAGACCAGAAGGTCTATGTCCTGGTTTAGAGAGTGAAGAGACCACGTTAGGTAAAAACTTAGGATTCGTCCTCAGGGATACTCTGTCCCGGTGGAAAACTAAATAAGGCTCTTTGCACATAAGAGCGTGAAGCTCAGAAATTCTTCTCGCTGAAGTAACAGCAACTAAAAATAACGTTTTCCACGACAGAAAACATAGCTCGCAATCCGCGGCAGGTTCAAAAGGAGGGAGTGTGAGCTGTTCCAGGACAAAGAGCAGGTCCCATGGGGGTACAGGGTCCCTAATGGGAGGCCTAAGGTGTAACACTCCCCTAAGAAATTCCCGAGAGGCGTCTAATTGAGCTACTGTACGATGACCCACCGGGAGGTGATAGGCCGAAATGGCACAGAGGTGCACCTTAATAGAGGAGTAGGCTAGGCCTGAATGAAAAAGGGAGAGGTAATCCAAAACTACTCCCACAGGACAACCTAAAGGGAAAGATCACGAGCCAGTGACCATAAACAAAAACTGCGCCATTTTCATGGCGTCGTCGCATATCGTTGCGGCTTTCTGGCTGCAGAAAGAACCTCTGCAACCTCTTGCGAGACCCGTGGCATAAGATGGCTATGTCTCTAGGAGCCAAGCATGCAGGTTCAGAGCGTGAGGTCGGATGGACTAATGAACCTTTCTCCTGAGACAGGAGGTGGGAGCTATGGCAGCAGGAGCAGGGGTTCCGAGATAGTTGCACCAACAAAGGGAACCAGATCTGTCTGGGCCAGAACAGGGCCACCAGGATCATGAGTGCGTGCTCCCTGCGCAGTTTGAGAAGAACTCTCTGGATCAACGGGAAGGGAGGGAAAGCATAGAGGAATCTGTTAGCCCAGGAGAGGGATAATGCGTCTCACCAAAAAAGACCAGGCCCTGGATCTAGCGAGCAAAAATTGGGCAGTTTTGCGTTGGATGGGGATGCGAACAAGTCTAGTTCTGGAACTCCCCAACGAAGAAACAGATCCTCTGCTACCTCCTGAAGAAGTTCCCACTCGTGGACTCTGGCCTGGGATCAACTCAGGCCATCTGCAATTGTGTTGTCCACCCCGGGAACATGCACAGTGATCAGATTTGCGCCGTGTCCGATTACCCAATCCCACACCCTCATGGCCTCCCTGCAAAGGGGTAGAGTGTCGCCTCCTTGTTTGTTGAGGTAATACATCACCGCCCGTGTTGTCTGTCTGCAGCAGGAGAGTACACGGTGGGATTACTGACTGAAAAACCCGCAGGGCATAGAGTACCGCCCTCATCTCTAGGACATTGATATGGAGATGAGCTTCCAACGGGGTCCACGTACCCTGGGACTTTACCCCGTCCAGGTGTGCCCCCCACCCAAGACCTGAGGCGTCCGTGGTGAGGGTTACCTCCGGGGACGGCGCTACAAACGGGACGCCCTTGGAGAGCGACCCGGGGACTAGCCACCACTGCCAGTCTCGGATGACCGAGTTCATGATCCTGACCGGATGCTGCAAGTGGTCTTGCCTTTGGTCCCATTGTACCTTGAGCATCCACTGGGTTACCCGCATGTGAGCCTGCGAAGGGACAGTAGGAATGGCCGCAGCCATGTGTCCGAGCAAGCGAAGGACCGACCTGGCAGGTACGATCTTGTTAGACGACAAATCCCTTATGAGGGATCTGATGCGCTCCGCTCTGTCGTCCGGAAGAAAAGCTCTTCCCTGAATAGTGTCCAGGACTGCGCCTATAAACTGCAGTTTCTGCGACAGTACCAGGAGAGACTTCTTGTAGCTGATAATGCCCAGAGACTGGAACAAGTCCTGAGTGCTCTGAACCGCGAGTAACAACGCCTCTCTGGAGGTGGCCACGAGAAGCCAGTCGTTGAGGTACGGGAACACATAGTGGACCTGTCTCCTCAGAGATGCTGCCACGACTGCCATGCACTTGGTAAAGACCCTTGGTGCGGATGACAGTCCGACGGGAAGAGCTCGAACTGAAAGTGGTGGTCGAGAAACTCGCCGCAGGGAACCTCTGGTGCGCTGTGAGCTTGCGGGGATATGCAGGTATGCGCCCTGCATGTCTAGAGACGCTAAAAAGGCGCCTTGTTTCAGCATGGAATAAGGCCCAGAAGAGTCACCATGCGGAATCTTTTGTATGCGACCGACACATTGAGGTCGCTGAGGTCCAGAATCAGACGGAGGTCCCCTGATTTCTTGGGAACCAGGAAGAAGTGGGAATAATATCCTCGTCCTCTCTGGTTCTCCGGGACGTACTCTATCGCTCCTTTTCTTAGGAGCGCGAGTACCTCTTGACGAAGATTCCCCCTTGGAGGACATGGTCTTCAGTTTTTCCTCCAACAAAAAAGCCTGGAGGGCCTTCTGACGTCGGATCCTTGTTCGGCTGTTAAAGCCCTGGCAAAACGAACAGGCCCGAGTATCGTGGTCTGGGCCCAGGCACCTAAAACAGGCCGTGTGGGGGTCCTTGAAGGGGATCTGTTTCCCGCAAGCACACTTGGAGGGATGACCGGAGGTCGGAGAGGACATCAGCAACAATCTTGCTTGAAGAAAAAAGAATTTCCCAGAGGAAAGCTCTGAACCGCAGCGTCGCGCACTAGACTGGAACGAAGGTGTCGAGACATGCACAAGTCGATGGCAGAAAAGAACTTGGGGAATCTGGCAGGACCGCCCCCTTTTGTACCACGCCTGACGTCGGAGGCGGGACCGACGTCGGGGGCGGTCCCCACTGAAGATAGCTAGCTAGAATTTTCCGTGGGGTCCTGATGCCTGCCGGCTTCAGTTCTAATGGTGTAACCTGCTGCAAGAGCTGTGTCTCGAAGTAAGATCCTGCCCATCCAAGAGAGGGACAACGCATCTCGCCAGAAACACCAGGCCCTGGATCTAGCGAGAAGAAATTGGGCAGTTTTGCACTGAATGGGGACGCGAAGAGGTCTAATTCTGGTGTCCCCCATCTGTGGAATAGGTCCTTTGCGACTTCCTGAAGCAGTTCCCATTCGTGGACCCTGGCCTGTGATCGGCTTAGGTTGTCCGCGATAAGCGTTGTCCACACCTGGAACATGTACTGCAATGATGTGTGCGCCATGTTTCAATACCCAATTCCAAACCCTTTGAGCCTCCCTGCAAAGTGGGTAGGAATGAGTGCCTCCTTGTTTGTTGAGATAGTACATTACCGAGGTATTGTCTGTCTGCACCAGAAGAGTACCCGGTGGAATCTCTGTCTGGAATGCCTGTAGGGCACACAAGACGGCTCTCATCTCCAGAATGTTTATGTGAAGTTAGGACTCTAGAGACTACCAGGAGCCTTGAGTCCTGACCCCATTGAGGTAAGCTCCCCATCCGGACCCCAAGGCGTCCGTGGAGAGTCTTGCTGAAGGAGGTGGCGCAAAGTAGGGGACTCCCGTCGAAAGGTGATCTGGGACGAGCCACCAATTCCAGTCTTGGATGACAGCATTCGTGATCCAGACTGGATGCTGTAGATCTTGCTTCTGGTCCCATTGCGCCCGCAACATCCACTGGGTGACCCGCATATGGAGTCGAGATAGGGGAACCATTGCAATGGCAGCAGCCATGTGCGTGAGCAGGCAAAGAATGGTCCAGGCCGGTACAGTCTTCTTTTACTTTATGTCCCTTATGAGGGATCTGATGCGTTCCACCCTGTCCTGGGGAAGGAATGCCCTTCCCTGAATTGTGTCCAGAACCGCTCCTTTAAAGTGTAAGTTCTGAGACGGAACAAGGTACGACTTCTCCCGACTGACTGTGATACCCAGCAATAGGAAGAAGGAGCAAGTATCCTGTATTGCGGACATCAGGGCCTCCCGTGAGCGTGCCATGAGAAGCCAGTTGTCTAGGTACAGAAAGACGTAGAGGCTCCCTCTCCTGAGGGCTGCTGCCACGACTGCCATACACTTCGTGAACACCAGAGGTGCCGAAGACAGTCCGAAGGGGAGGGCTCAGAACTGGTAGTGGCGTCCCAGAAACTCAAAGCGAAGAAATCTGCGGTGCGCTCGAGCAATTGGCAGATGTAGGTAAGCGTCCTGCAAATCCAGCGACGCCAGCCATGCGCCCTCTTTGAGCATGGGAATGAGACCCGGCAGGGTCACCATGCGGAAATGCTTGTACAGCACAAAATTGTTGAGATCGCCAAGATCCAAAATCAGGCGCAAATCCCCTGATTTCTTTGGAACCAGGAAGAAGTGGGAATAGTAACCATTTCCTCTCTGGTTCAGTGGAACATGTTCAATGGCCTCCTTGTGTAGGAGGGCCAAGATCTCCTGCTGAATAAGCAGAGCATGCTGACCCGAGTAACGGGAGAGCAGAGGAGGTCTGGATGGTGGGTGATCGAGGAACTCTACAGAGTGACCTCGTTCGACCAACTGCAACACCCACCAGTTGGAGGTGATCCTCTGCCATCCTGAAAGGTGATGAGAGATGCGACCCCCGACCTTCTCGACCCTTTGATCCAGAGGACGGATGGGGGCCGGGAAGGAGTCATGCTGTGGTGGTGTTGGCCCACGCAGGCTGAGCTACTTTTGAATTCTTCAGGCCCTGGCCCGAGGGGAACCTGGCTTGATTCTTACGGCCAAAGTTGCCCCTGGGTTGCTGGCTGGAACGTGGCTCTTGCCTATGCTGGCGGCCACGAATAAGATTCTGGTTCCTACGAAAGGAACCAGATTTTGGTCTGTACATGGCTTGTACAGTCCTGACTGCCTTCCCAGCGTCTTGCAATTTGGTGATGACCTTCTCGGACTCCTCACCAAAGAGGACCGCTCCATTATAAGGGACGTCCAGGAGATTCTTCTGGACATCCAGGGTAAATCCAGAGACCCTCAGCCACAAGTGTCTCCAGAGACAAACGCCTGTAGCTGCTCCCCTGGCTGCCGAGTCCGCTGAGTCATAAGTGACTCCAAGAACCTGGGTCCCCATGTCAGACCCAGTTTGGAGGAGGTTTAGTAGCTTCTCCTCCTTTTCGCCATCTGGCAGATCTTTAAGAAGGTCTTGGCCCTGATCCCAGAGGGCGTCCTGAAAGTGCACCATGTGCATCAGATAGTTCAAAGACCTAATAGAACATGTAGCAGCCGCATACACGCGTCTTCCCATGGAATCTAATTGCTTAGATTCCTGGTCCGGAGACTGGGTGCTCAAATGTTGAGGCTGCTGGGACCTGTCATGAGATGCAGTAATGACCAGGGAGTCGGCCATGGGTTGTTGTGCCAAATACTGGTCCTCCGTAGGCGCCCTGTAAAGGCGGTCAGCCTACTTTGGAACAGCTGGTGTGGAATGCGGACGCTTCCAAGCTGCCTTGGTGACGTCCGAAAAAGGCGTCCACCAAGGGTGGGACCACCACAGGCTTCGGGTCTTTCTGCCTGAGGTAACAGGCAAGGCGTTATCTCTCGGGGTCTAGTTCTTCTGTCTCCCCATCCCATATTGTCCTGGATGTGCCTCATGATTTCCGAAAAGGAGGGAACATCCGGAGGTGACCTTGGAAGGTCCTGTGGGTCTGGTGATGGGGGACTGAAAGGAGATGGAGACCTGGAGATGTCAGACGTATCCGGTCTGGAGTTATCTCCTGATCATCGACGTCTGCCCCTGGGTCGCTTCAGGCTCGGGGACCCTGAGGGAGAGCATGATGGGCATTTCTTGTCTCTCAATCGGCCCCGAGGAGGCAGAGTTGGCTCCTTGGGGGTCGGGGGTCCGTCAACTTCGGCACCCCTAGGAGGAACCATGCCTTCTTGATGGTTTCCCACCAGAAGGTGAACAAATTCTTCACCTCCTGGATGTTCATACCTGACGACGGACCCGGCGTCGGTGTGGGCCTGTCGTCGGGTTCAGGCATCGGGTCCCGGGGAAGCACTGGATCTGGCTCCCTGGGCAAGCGGGCATCCTCTGTGTCGCCCGTCTGGTGGTGCAGCAGCCTCTTCACCTGAGGACCCCTGACATCCAGTGTCCACCGGCGTCGGTGTAGTAGTCGGCCGTTTTTCAGGTGCTGGGTCGGACGCCTTCTTGGACTCAGTCATCCGCGTAAGGGGCGTCGGCTCGGAAGCCTTCCTTTCAGGTGCTTTAGGAGGTTGGGAGACAGACCTGAAGTCGGTGTCCCGGCGTTGGTCAGATGCATCTCGCGATTTGGAGGAAGACTTTTTGTGCATGTCCAAAGGAACAGGCTTGGAGGCATCCAACGCCCGAGAGGTCTTGAGGGCGTGCAGGGAGGCGGAGAAGCCCCCGAATACCTTACCTTTACCGGGGGGAGGCTGGGAATGAGCCCGGGAAGGAGATCTATCGGACCGGGCAGAGCTGGAGCTGGTCCTGGACTCTGAGGCCCTGCTTGGGGATTTTGCCCTGTCAGAGTCCCGATGCTTGTCCCGGTGCTTCTCAGATTTATGAGTAGATTCCCGTTTGGAAGGTCTTTTCTCCATCTTTTTCAATTTCTCCTCGAGGAGGAATCCCTGAAGGGCCTTTTGGCGGCGGATCCGGGTCCTGCTATTAAACTGTTGGCAAATTGAGCAGGCCTGGGTGTCATGCTCCAAGTCCAGACACCTGACACAGGCAGAATGATAGTCTGCAAAGGGGATCTACTTGCCACAGGTACACTTAGAGGGACGTCCATCGGAAGGAGGAGTAGAAGAAGCAGACATGGATTAAAGTTTTACTTAAATGAAGATTTCACGCGTCGTAACAGTAGAGCAGGCTTCCGTGAGGCCGATGCTGGTGAGTCGATGGCGGGAAAAGAACTGGGGATGCTGGGGGTCCACTCCCTTTAATGTGATGCCTGACGTCGGGGAGGTCCCCCACTGGATACTGTTAGCTTGAATTTTTCCGTGGGGTCTTGGCGCCTGCCGGCTTCAGTCCGAATGGTGTAACCTGCTGCAAGAGCTGTTCTCGAAGTAAGATCTTGCTGGGGCTGCTGCTGAGCTGCCCAGGAGGCTGTGTCTGAAAGGACCAACGGTGGAAATTCTGTTTCCAAGGCTTCTTTTTTGGGTCCTTCTGGGACAATGCCACAGAATCCAGGGGGGCACTGGACTTCCAATACAGATGAGATAGATGTCCTTCCACCCTAGGGCCAAACAGACTGATGCTCAAGAAGGGACATCAGGACGGCTTATGCTGGGTATCTGCTGTGAAGATGGACAGATGCAGCCAGGCCCTGTAATGCATGGAGACAGCCGCTGCCACAGCACAGGCATATGAATTACCCATGTCCAAGGCCGTCTGGAGATGGTGTTTAGCCAGCGAGTGACCCTGATCGCTGATGAGCGTCAACTCTAACTGCTGATCAGCAAGGAGGTGAGGGAGGATTGCATCAGACTACCACGAGGAAGTGACTTAAGTTGGCCATCATCACGGCTAAACTAACCTGAAGGAGACCCAAGGACACCGCAGCGTACATCTTTTTAGCAGTGTGGCCAGTCTTATGAGGCTCATTGTCCAAAGGCTTGTTCAAATCCCCCTGGTGTCCAGACATCCGAAACACCGAGTCCATGACCAGCTCCTCCACAGAGGTGCGCTCTGGGAACCCAGAAAGGGATCCAGTAGGGATCGCATACTTGCAGACCATACAGGCAGAGGATGTCAGGCAGGATTCTACTAAAGCTCCAGGGCCCATCCCAAATGGTTTGAGAAAAGCAACCACTGGGGAATCATCCCAGTCCATAATGTCCATAAAAAGGTATTTGGCCTTTTTTTTTTGTTGTTTGACTGCCTCTAGCAGGACAAACATTGACTCCGAGATTAGGCAGAGAAATGCCCTGAAGGACACCAGGCTATGATCGGTGGCCAGCTCCTTGACCAAACCTCAGTCGAGGAGAGGAGTCCGAGAGGAAGCCATGAACTCATGGTCTGTCGTCGTCTGAGGACTCCTCAAAAGCAGCCCTTGACTGCTGCTTGCCACAGACCACCAGGGTGATCTGTAACAATAACTGGCCTGGCAAGCCAGTGGCTGAATAGGCGTCGCCCATTTTTGGCTGCAATGGTGGTAGCTCCACCCGTAGGGGTGGAAAGACAGTTGGAGGAAGCGCCTGCGAAGCGTGTCCTGGAGTGGGCACCACTGGCAGGGGACCGGATGTTTAGGAGGTAGAATCCTACCTTGTCCTGCAATGACCCACTGTTGCCAGAGGAAAATTCTTGTAGCAGCAGTGCAGTTTGCAACAATACCTCTCCTCACCCAAGGAGGGCGAGAAGTGAAGACTATGCCTCCCGACTGAATGGGATCGAGCATGAGAACACTTCGACCAAGGTGTCGACCACAACCAGATGATCGAAGGCAAGGGGAACCTTCCGGCTGACTGTGGTATACCATGTGTCTGCCCACATTAAGCAGCGTCTGCGCGGAAGGCTCAACCACTGATGAAAGCGGCTCCCTACAAGGACTGGACAGGGATACTGACTGGACCACGTCCTTCTGAGTGAGGACCGGGAGCACCACGTTCTGTGAAATAGCAACTGGAATCTAACGCCAAGAAGTGTAAGGTCATGCACCTTGGAAAAGGCAACACCAGGGCAGAATACTACTTCGGAAGAGAAACACTTGCCCCCTCAAGCCAAGAGCGTGATTTAGGGGTCATCATTTCAGAAGACTTGAAGGATGGTAGCCAGTATGAGAAGGCAGCATTAAAAGCAAACCATATGCTGAGATGCATAGGTAGGGGCATCACTAGTGGAAAGAGGGAGGTGGTCCATCCTCTGTGCAGGTCACTGGTGAGGCCCCCACACAGAGTATGGGGTCCAGTTCTGGAGACCGAACCTGAGGAAGGATACTGACAGGGTGGAGACAGTCCAGAGGAGGGCAACTAAAATGATACATGGACTCCAGGAAAAGAGCTATGAGGACAGACTGGGGGAGCTCAACATGTACTCTCTGGACCAGCGGAGGGACGGGTGATATGCTAGAGACCTTTAAGTACGCAAAGCATTAAAGTCCAGGCAAATGAGCTGTTCCAGCTAAAAGCATCCATAAGGATGCAAAGTCATGGCCTGGGGGAGAGTTAAAAGCAGCAAACGCAAGTTGTTCTTCACGGAGAGAGTGGTGGCACCATGGAATGGATTACAGGAAGATCGAGGGGGGATAAGTCCAAAACATGGGCAGATTACATGGATCACCAGTCCCCATCTACCAACACATTCTATGTATCTATGATCAAAATGAATGACCTCGTCCGACAACTGGCAGTATAGTGCAGTGGTTTAAGGCTCTGAGCTGCAAATCTGGTGACATCCAGCAGACCAGACCTCGGTTTGAATCCCACAGCTTCCATCTGCATACTGTTTGACCCTGAGCAAGTCACTTAACTTGCTGTGCTCCCAGGTTGCTCCTGTAAAAAAGCTTTCAGCTTAGTGTGCTACTCCTGGTTAAAACAACTAAATAAAAATAAAATAAACAAACTGGCCCACAGGCTCGAAGACAATTTCAGCAGCTTGCTCGACCGGAGTCTAAGTCGACGGGTGAACGAAAGAGCCTTTGACCTGCCCCTTGACCATGGGAGGCGCTGGAGCTGCGTTGGCGGTCAGGCAAGTTGAAGATCGGGAGGACCGCAATCTGTCCTGGTCCCATGAGCAGCACCGATGGCACTTATGATTAGTGCCGGTGGGCAGAGCTCTCCCCCCCCGGGTCTGGAGGACCAAACACATGTCCCAGAAGCCTCCAGTGAATGATCCTTCCATGCTGGCCCTAGCCAGCAGCAGCAACTAGCCTGAAGAGGTCCCCACTTAGGTGGCCGCCGCTTCCGCCTCAAGGGCTGCAAGCTGTTGGGCAGACACAGGCGAGGCCTTCTTGCAGCCCTTAGAGCATCCCTTTGGATCCTGTCCTGAAGGCTGACCCAGCGAGAGACAGAGCTTCCTGTTCTCCAGGGACTCGGGAAGTATGCTGAGACATAAGGTCACACCTGGCCATGTCCTGCTGCCTGCCCAGGCAGTACACGTATGTGTCGTGTAGTTTGGTGAGCCACACTGAATGCAAATTTTGAACCTTTGCTTCCGTTGCTCCATCGAAGATCAATGAGGGGAGCTGAAGGAACAGAAAATAAGTTGAATAATTTTCAAAACCTCACACGCAAAGTTCACTGACTGTGCACCAAATCCTATGCAGGAGCTGCAAAGGAGGTGACCTATTCTTTCAGCAGAAAGAAAGATCTGACGTCAGGAGGCACAGTCGGGGGGGGATATATCACCCAGGTGGTGAGAGGAGCTTAGACTGAAGACATCCGGCCAATCAGAGTGTTCCACTGGTACTGCCAGTGTGGATAGTGAACCACAACCAAGCCCCTAGAAACATTAAATTCTGCACACATCACTGGATTACCTGTATTTTATGTCCTGTGACAATGTTATCAACCTGAGGGACAAAGGACCTACACAAGCAGTCAGCTCAGTTCATATCCCTACTTACAGCACCATGAGGCCCTTGGGAAAGCAGACATCATCCTCAGCTGTTGGCTGGATCATACACCTGCTAACAGCATCATACAAGCCTCAGAGAAAGCCAGCCCCATGGCGCTGAGGGTCAAGGCGCTAGATGCCACCTTGTGCCACACCGGCAACCCAGGTTCGGGAACGGACTCGGGTTGTCGGCAAGGGGAGGAAGGGGACTGAGCATCCGGAGGACTACTCTCCCCTCCCGAGGTGGGTACTGGGATTCGCATCGCTCACCAGCAGCCTCCAATGGAGATCGGGGGGCCCTGCATGAGTGGTGCCGACGTTAGGGATGGAGCTGCGGGCGTCAGCACATTGGAACTCGGACACCAATGCAGGTCCACACTTTGAAGGGAGTAACAGGGGAAAAACCCCGGTGGACCAGAGGAGGCAGAGGAGACCCCGGGGACCAGTGCCCTCATCCCACTGCCGGACCTACCTTCACTGGATCTCCCGTCCCTCACCCCGGCCCCACGACCGTCCCTCTAATCTTAGAAAGGCCAATGGGGGGTGATCGAGGGAGCTGGATGAGTTAGTAACACTGGGAGGGGGGTAGTTTTGAGCTGGGAGTAGAGGCACAGGTCGTGTGGGTACTCCGGAGAGATGCCCTGGTCCTCCGGAAAACAAACAGAATAAAAAAAAAAACTCAGAGAATCAGGCACCTACCTACCTCACTTTTAAGCTCAGTAATACAACTGCTTAAAACACTACTAGGCCTTTGAGAAACCAGGCACCTACCTCAGCTGTAAGCTCAGGCCAAAGAGGAGTACTCCATACAGCAACATGTGGCTACATTGGCAGGATCTAGCTTGGCCCTGCAAGGCCACTGGCCAACCGTTTTTGCCAGTGGGAAGTGTGACTGTGAAAACTCAATTGGTCCCCTATAATGGAAATGCAGAGTACACTAGAATAAAGTTCCAGAATCCCATGGATGAGCTGGTCAGACATTGTGAACCAATGGCCCTGCACAACGGCACTAGTGTTTTTGCTATTTAGGTCTCCAGTAATCACCCACCCCTTTAAGCTATGGGAAGGGGTGGGGGAAAGATACAGACAGTTCTCTGAAGAGCTGGACCACCCTAATTTGGTACAATTAGATCTCGAAAGTTGCTGGAGAGCCGACGCCTGACTAGCAGTGACAAAATTTGAACTCTCCAACCCCACAGGAGCAGGCAGACTCCACACAAGAGCAAGAGACGTGGCAAAGTGCCACGCTGACCCTTCCTAGCCAAAAACTAGAGACTACAAGTTTCAGAGACAGCACACACAGCACTGGGGCTCAAGTGCATGTAGTACCTTCCTGATCAGACTGGCTATTTTTCATGTGGTCCATCACGCTGGTAGAGAACTCTGTCCCAGCACTATCCTGTAACCAGTCGACTTGTGGATTTTCATCTGCAGACACTCCTTCCATGGGGGCCCCAGAACACATCTCCGAGATATGAGGGTTGCAGGATCCAAATGGGGTGTCCTCAATCTCTCCCAGCTGTCCATTCTGCAGGAGTCGCTTGTAGTTATCGTACTCCGAGCCAGGAGGGGCATCTCCTGCTTGGCACAGGGACCCAGTGCCAGAGTCATTGGCATTGTGCAGATCCTGTTCTTTCCTGAGTGCTTCGACATGGATGCAGTCCGAGAGAGAGTTTGCCTCCACCAGCACATTGCAGTTTAATTCAATGGAGGAGGTATCTTTCTTGTCCTGCTGTGAACATTCATGATCCCCTTTTTCCACCCACTGTCGGCCTAGAAAATCAGAAAAGACAGTACATTAGCAAGAAAAGTACATTAACTCCATGCACTCTGTACCATTTTAACGGCACATCTATTTACAGATGGAAAAACAACTTTCAGAGTTTAAAACTGACCGTACCCAGTTCCTCATCTGCTGCATCCTGTGACATGGTGTCCTTCAGCTCCACAATATGGCTGGCCTCCTGGTGGTTCTCTGCCCCTTCTTCCTCCTCATCTTCGTCTTCATCCCCTTCCTGCTCTTTCTCCCGAATACCTGTCTCCTTCTCCATCTCCTGCATTCTCCTCTCCAACAACTCAGCCTGCCGTTTTTGTTTTTTCTTCAACTTCTTCTTCTTGTTCTTGGACATTTTTCCAGACTGCTGTATGTGAGAGAGAGAGAAAAAAGAGACAGACTGAGGACAAGCAGCACTGAAAGGGGCAGGCACAGCTGCAGCATACGCAGATATTTGGGGCAACAGAGGTTGTGTCACCAGCGGCCAAAAGAGACCCACATGCAGAATTCTGTTGGGTAATGAACTCTGGCTACTTTCAGGTTGGAGTACTATTTTTAGGAAGCAGCTTTTGATAAGGTACCAACTCGCATCTGAATGATGGAATGAGCTTCTTTCACTGGCTGCTGAAAAGCCAAAAACAGGATGGCAAGTTTCAGGAATGGGATGAAAAATGTATTCGGAAAGGGGTGAAAAATCAGATGGGATGACCATCAGTGACGGTATGGAATGAAAATGGTATGTAAAGTCTGATAGGAATTTGATGGAATATCTGTTGGGAAAAGAATTACAGATCAAATGAGCACTTCTGACCAATCCGAGAACTTCTCTCTCCTGCATGTGAGACACTTATTCTGTAAAGAGTGACTCATGCACAGGTGTACTGGTGAAGGTTTTGTAAAAACAGGTTACTCACCTGTAACAGTAGCTCAAGGAGTGGTATATGTTGTTCATCCACACTCTTTGGCATGTCCCTTTCCCCTTTAAATCTGGCCGGAAGTCTTCAAGCTGGCTCCTCCCACCCACCCGGGTGGTAAATACCTGGCTCCGTCCCATGACGCCAGATCTTAGCCCGCTGGAAGCAACGTGATGTGCCTAAAGCCGAGGAGGTCGGGTGGGTGCGTGTGGATGAACAACATATACCACTCCTACAACTACTGTTACAGGTGAGTAACCCGTTTTTTCTAGGAGCGTGGATATGTTGTTCATTCACACTCTCTGCAGACTCCTAGCAGTTCTCCGGGAAAAGGGAGGCAAGGCGCACACCCCCTACTTAGGAAACAGAGACTGGAGAACCAAGGCCCCAAAACCAGTATCCCAACGTGACTCAAGGTCGATGTGGTAATGGGTAATGAAGGTGTTTGCTAACTTCCAGGTAGCAGCCCAACAGATTTCCTGGATAGGGATGTCCCTGGAAGCAGCCACCGATGCAGCAGTATGGCGGGTAGATTGAGCTCTTATCCCTCTGGGAGACTCCTTGCCCGCCAACTCATAGCACAGACCTATGCATGATGTAATCCATCTTGCAATGGTCCGTTTGGCTGCAGGTCTGCCAGAAGCGGCTTCAGCGTAGGTGACAACTGGCGAACCTCTCCCCGAATTTCCGCCATCCTCTCCTTGTAGTAGGAGAGAGCACGTCTAAGATCCAGGGTATGGAGCCTGTACGCGGCGTCTGAGGTGTAGTTAGGGTACTATACCGGCCGAGTCAACACCTGGTTAAGGTGAATCTCTGACACCACCTTCGGAAGGAATTTCGGGTGGTGGCGCAGGACAACTTTGTCCCTGTTAAAGACAAGATAAGGGGAGTCCACTGAAAGTGCCTGGAGCTCCCCTGTCCTTCTGGCTGACGTGATAGCCACCAGGAAGGCAGTCTTCCACGACAAGTGTGAGAGCTCACACTTGTGCATTGGTTCGAATGGCTTGCCCATGAGCTTTGCCAAAACCAACAAAAGATCCCACGGAGGTGGAGGTTCACGCACCGGAGGGGATATGTGATCCAGGCCTTTGAAAAAGCGCCCGACCACTGTCTCCTGTGCCAATGTCAACTGACCGGCCCGCACCCGGTAAGCGGAAATGGCTGCCAGGTGCACCCTAAGGGTCGATGACCACAGACCCCCTTTGGAGAGAGACCAAAGGTAGTCTAAAATGTTAGCCACAGAACAGGATAAGGGGTCCAGACTCTTACCCTGACTCCAAATGGAAAACCTTTAACATCTGAAGGCATAACATTTCCTGTTCGATTCCTTACGAGATGCCTGCACAACTGTGTAGACAAACTCGGAAAGACCCAGATCCTGGAACTCTAGCCGCTCAGGTACCAAGCTGTGAGGTGCAGGAATTGAAGGTCCGGATGGAATACCTTCCCCTGGTTCAGTGATATCAGGTCCGGGCGTGTACAAAGCCGCTCCGGGGCCCTGCAGCTGAGGCTGAGGAGATCTGGATACCAGAACTGGCGGGGCCAATCTGGGGCTACCACGATCACCTTCGCCTTGTCCCTCCTCACCTTGAGCAACACCTTATGGATCAAGGGAAATGGAGGGAAGACACAAAGGAGGCCTGGGGTCCACGACCTCGAGAAGGCATCCCCTGCAGCAAGCCCTGCTGAGGGGGGCAGGCATAGTACAGCCTCAGCTTGGTGTTCTCCCTGGAGGCAGACAGGTAAACCAACGGTATGCCCCAATGGGAGAACAGATTGTAAGCTACCTCTGGATGGAGAGACCACTCGTGGGATGTCTGGTCTATGCGGCAGAGAGCATCCGCCAGTTGGTTCGAGACTCCTGCCACATGGATGGCAAGGAGATCCGCCTCCAACCGGCTGACGAGGGTCCGGATCTGGAGTGCCTCCTTGCATAGCAGACGGGAGTACGTGCCGCCCTGTTTGTTGAGGTAGTACATGGACTTGAACCACTTGACCCTCGGAGCTGAGGAGTAAAAGCTAACAGTGCCAATCTGACTGCTCTGAGCTCCAGCAGGTTGATGTGGCATTGGGACTCCTCAGGGGTCCAGAACCCGTGGGCTCTGTTGTCCCCCATGTGGACTCCCCAGCTCATGAGAGGTGCATCGGTCGTGAGAACGACCGTCGCCTCGGGGCGGACAAACGGGATCCCTTCCTGCAGACGACCTGGGACGGTCCACCATTGGAGAGCGTCCCACATCTTCTGGGTGACAGTGACCAGCTGGTCGAAATGACCCTGACGCTGAGTCCACTGAGCGGCCAGCTCCTACTGGAGGGGGCGCATGTGCAATCTAGCCCAATGGACCACTGAGGTGCACGCCGCCATGTAACCCAGAAGGCGCAGGAAGTCCCGGGCAGGGCACAAGTGCCCAACCAGAAATGATTGGGCAAAGGAGGAAAGAACCTCCGCCCTGTCCGCCGGGAGCCGAGCTCTGGCTTGACGAGAGTCGAGCTCTGCCCCGATAAAGCCCATCACCTGAGAGGGCACAAGTTCCAACTTGGCCTCGTTGATCAGGAGGCCTAATTGGGAACAGGTTCGGAGGGCCAGGTCCCTGGACCTCTCCACCTCCTGCAGAGAGGAACCCGCCAGGAGCCAATCGTCGAGATAGGGGTATATCCGAACCCCTTGACGCCGTAGACGGGCCGCCACCACTGCGATGCACTTGGTGAAGACCCGAGGGACCGATGACAGGCCAAACGGCATGGCTTGGAACTCATAAAGGGTCCCTTCCACCCTGAAGCAGAGGAACTGCTGGTGGGAAGGACGGATTGGGACGTGGAAAAACGCGTCCTGTAGATCCAGTGAACAGAACCACATGTTTCGCTCCAGAGATAGAAACACAGATTTTGACGGCAGATAAGGACCACTTGGCCCACCCAGTCTGCCCATTTCCCTACCTATTGGATAAGCTGCAGATCCTAGTTAACCAGCAGCCTACTTCTTCCTACCCCCACCCCCTAGAATTGCCTTATGACTGTCCCATGCATGCTTGAATTCCACCACTGTTTTTGACGACACAACCTCCTCCGGAAGGCCATTCCATGCATCCACAACCCTCGCTGTGAAAAAATACTTCCTTAAATTACCTCTGAGCCGCCCCCTTCTATCTTCAAATTGTGCCCCCTTGTTCTTGCACACCTCTTTTTTTGAAAGATGCTACCCTCTTGGACTTTGTTGATTCCTTGAGATACTTGAAAGTTTCTATCATCCCCCCATCTCCTTTCCTCGAGGCTATACATATTCAGTTCCTTAAGTCTCTCTTCATATGTCTTCCGGTGCAGACCCTGCACCATTTTAGTTCCCTCCTCTGGACAGCCTCCATCCTGTCTATGTCCTTGCGGAGACTGGGTCTCCCAGAACTGCAGCAGTACTCAAATGGGGTCTCACCAACTGTCTGTACAGAGGGATAACAACTTCCTGTTTTCTGCTGGTGATGCCTCTCCCTATGCATCCCAGTATCCCCCAGCCCTCCTTGCTGCCCTCTCACATTGCTTGCCCACCTTTAGGTCATCTGATATGACTACCCCCAGGTCCCTTTCCATTTTTGTTGTTGTTAGTATCTCACCCCCCATTGTGTACTCTTCCCCTGGGTTTTTGTTTCCCAGGTGCGTTACTTGCACTTCTTAGCACTGATTCTGATCTGATTCAGGTTACCATCCGGAAGGTGCGAGACCTGAGACATTGATTCAGGTCGTGGAGATCTAGGATGGGGCACCAACCCCATCCACTTGGGCACCAGGAAGTACCGGACACGAAGCCTGGGTCTGTAGGATGATTCTGCACGGAGCTACCGCCTCCTTGTGGAAAAGCTGAGCAATGTTGTCCAGTGCAAACTGAGATCCTTTCCTCCTGAGGGGCACGGGCTCAGCAGGGAAGGTACTGCTTGAATTCTAGAGGCAGTCCCCGACTGATCACTTCCAGGACCCACCTGTCCGAAGTGATAAAAGGACCAGGCGGAAAGAAAGTGGCGGAGACTGCCCCCCACGGGAGGACCCAGAACTGGCGTGACGGGTGTAGGGGTGGCCACCCGACCCGTCACTGAGCAGGCTTAGAGGAGGAGGCGGCTCCTGGACCAGCACCTTGACCTCCTTTGCGGGGCTGTTGGGGACCCTGCTTGGGCCTAGGGTGCCAAGCTTGAGCCTACTGTTGCTGCTGACCTCCCTGGAAGGAGGGCTGCCTAACCGCAGGAGAAGAGTGCCGAAAAGGCTTCTTCTTGCGCTTCTGCTGGTTCTTGCCCGAAGAACCCTTTGCAGAAGTGGCATCCAAGTTGACACTGGACTGCTCTATACACTGGAGATGACCTGCCACTCCCAGACCGAAGAGATCGGTGCCAAGGAGGAGAACGTCAGCTAACTTGTCCAGAGTATCCGCCGGGAAAGAGGATAACCTCAGCCAGGCCCTGCGGCGAGTGGCCATTGCGGCTGCTAGTGAGCGGGCACAGGAATCTCCAATATCCAAGGCAGTTTGGAGCTGCTGTTTTGCAACAGCACAGCCCTGGTCACGGACCTGCTTAACAGTGGTCTGCATGTCCACTGGGAGATGACGGAGGACTTCCTCTAGCAACCCCAAGAGAACGTGAGAGAAGTGTGCCATGATCACTGCCGAACTGGCCTGACGAAGGCCCAAGGATGAGGCCGCATACACCTTCCGGGCAGAATGGTCCATATTCTTGGACTCCTTGTCCACAGGGTGGTCAGTATCCACTGAGCTACCTGTGCGACTAAACACAGAGGCAGTCACAAGGCTCTCGGCGAGGGGGATGCTCTGTGAAACCATCAAAGACCTCATGGGTACAGTGTACTTGCAAGCCATGCAGGCAGGCCAAGCCGGGCAAGAGGCAGGGCGCTGCCATAGCTCAAGGGCCGGGCCAACAATGGCTTCGGCCACTGGGAAGGCCTTCGTCAGGGTATCCCCCCTCTTAAGGATATCTGTGAGAGGATATTCCACCTTCTTTTGGATAGGCTGCAAGGGCATACCGGTTGACTCGGAAATAAGGCGGAGGATGCCCTGGAAAGAGGAAGGACCTTCCTCCAAGCCTGCCACTGACAACTCATCATCGGGATGTGAGTGTAGACCAGTGGTATCAGAGTCAGAAGAGTCGGGATATAAGGGCCTCCCACCTATGTACCCTTCAATACGCTGAGGGCGATCGGGGACAACAGTGATGGACAGACGACGGGGCAGGCCCGTTATCTGTCCGGTCATCTTTCGAGGGAGCCCCTCCCTGAGGCTGCTTAGGCGGTGACTCCAACAAAATTGGTGGGGAGACCGGAACAGGCCAAACAGGAATGTGTGCCGGTCCTACTGGCGCCTTCGATTCTGGAGGGGGTCGGTGTTGGCCTAAGAGGCTGGGGCCAAGTAATGTCCAGTGTAGCCGGCTTACGACCAGTCAAAATTAGCTGTTGCCACATAAGGTCCTCATAACGCCGACGGAGCTTCCATCGAAGTCTCTCCTCATCCGAGGAGGATGAGGATCGGTGGTGACGCCTCTTCCGAGAGTGTTTGTGACCTTTTTTCGGTTTTTCGACAGACGGGGTCCTGGTCCTCGATCGAGACCGACGAGGTCGGCTTGTTCGATCGGGAGGGGCCAGAGTCGGTGAAAACCAAGGTTCCTGCTCCTGTCCCTCGATCAGGATACCCGAGGGCTGGGTCTCCTCGTTGGGGAAGGAAAGGATAGGTGTCTTCTCCAAGAGTGAGTGGGCAGAGTTGGCGAAACTTCGATCGGGTTAGAGATAGCTCAGCCAGTTGACCGTTTCCTCAGCCTCGGTGCCTTGGCCTGACAGAAGGTCCGAGAAGCCGGCGGCCGAGGAAGCGATCTCAACCGAGGTAGAGACCGCAAGGTCCTGGGATTCAGACCTCTCTCTCTCTGTCCCAGGAACGTCTTCTCCGAGAAGAAGACTTAGGGTCCTTGTCCCGTTTTCTAGGGCGGGAGGAGTGCATGCCCGACGGTGCCTCAATCCTGGTGGGGAGAGACTGGTACAGCTCCTGAAAGGATCCTGTGAAGGTAGAGCCAAGGTTTAGCGGCACAAAAAAAATCCTTGGCTTGGGCAGCTGCTTCTTCAAATGCCGCCACCATCTGGTCGAGCTGCTCGGCGGATTCCGTGAGCGCGTAAACCACCCACCTTGCCTCTTTAGATTTCACCGGTGGATTGCGAAGCTCCGGTCTCGCCAGCTTAAGGCGCGCCTTGCGGTAGTCCAGAACGTTGGGATGGAAGGCCAAGCAGACGGTGCACGAAGAGATGCCATGTACGACACCCAAACAATAAACCCATGAGAGGTGGGGATCGGTGCACGACATTTTCTGTCTGCAGGGACACCGGCGAAACCGGGGGGACCAATTGTCCTTCATGTCCGATGCGAGTCGGATCAGAATCGTAAACTCGTACGAGTTTCAAAGAAAGCGACTGCGGTGAAAACCGTCGATTAGTATCCAGGGCCTACAATACTGCAGAAGTAGCATGAGGGAACCTGAATCTTCCAGCGGAAGGGAAGTTCATGGGGCGAAGCCGCGGTATTTACCACCCAGGTGGGTGGGAGGAGCCAGCTTGAAGACTTCCGGCCAGATTTAAAGGGGAAAGGGACATGCCAAAGAATGTGGATGAACATATCCACACTCCTACAAAAGTTTAATACCTTATTTCTCAACTTTCGTCACTACCATGCTAAACAAAACACAAATAGTACAAAGAAGGGAGATATTGAGATTACATACCTACTGTAATTCTGATCTTTCTGTACATCTTCACCATTCATCACCTTTGGGTACTTGGCCGGAGGTCATGACCCAGCAGGAGCTTTTTTTTTTTGGGTGGATGTAGTCGGCGCACCATCGGTGCAGCCTGCGGGTTGGCCGTTGGGTGTTGTCTACTCTACCCTCCCGCCAGTTCTGAGTCACCGTAGAGGTTAGAAGAAGGGTTGAGAGGGTGGGACAAGGGAGTCCAAGGGACAGACCAAGGAAAAGATATAAAACTAAAAAGGAGACATAAACGACAGAGGACAGAAGAAGTTCGAAGATTAAGGGGGATTGGGTAGGGGCCCCAATCTCTGAAAGCAAAAAAGGAGGGAGGGACTTTAGAAGTAAGGAAAAAAATTGAAGGGGGGGGGAGGGAGAGACAGGAGAAACATACCCTGTAACCTTAACTTGTCTCCAGTTTATATAGGAACTACGAAGGAGTAGCCAAGCGGTTAACTGCCAGAACTGCAGGCACAGAATTACTGGCAAAAACTCCTACAAGCAGAATCGGCTATTCTGGAAAAAAGACAGGAAAACAGGGATATCCCCCCCCCCCCCAAAGGAAATTTTGGTGCAAGAAACCTAGTTTCTTAAATTAATTGAGATTATGTCCACAGGACAGGCAAATCAAGAAAAACAAGGATTGACAGGGAAAAGGAAGAAGGAAAGAAAAGGGGGCAACTGCCAACCCCCACCCCACAAGGGTGGGGCCGAAGCACTGAAGGAGTGCCCCCAATCCTGACCACTCTACCCCTAAAATAACTATCACCCTATGTGCCCCAGTTTACCCCGCTCCTGACTAACAGAAAGGGGGGGGGGCAAGAAAAAGGGGCAGAGAGAGGGAGGGGGACCCAGAGACAGAGGCCCCAGGGGGATGGAGGTTGGGATTGTGATGAATGGTGAAGATACACAGAAAGATCAGAATTACGGTAGGTACGTAATTTCCATATCTTATCCGTGTCAATCTTCACCATTCATCACCTTTGGGTGCGTGCCGAGCCCTCCCACACAGGGGGGTTTAACCTTAAGGGACTGAGTCCCTTAGCTCTCAGTGGTGACACACTAGGAGAACCTTCATGGGTCTGGAGAGGCCCAGGAGTGGAGAGAGCGAGACGAGGGTAGGAAGTTGCCCCGACAGACGACGCCTCACTCTACGGGAGAAGAGAGAGGTTCTCTGGTGGGCCGAATTAATCACCCTATGCCGGGACAAGGGTGACAACCGGGAAAGACGCAGCCATGCCATCCGCCTAGTGCAGAACACTGTGCTACGACCCTGGTAGCTACCTCACTACGGTCATACGATGCCCTTGCTTGGTGCCTTGCTAGCTCCAGGCCACGTGCAGAGTGCGCGATGGTTTGTCTGGTTTGCTCTGTGTCAGGCATGGAGGCTAGGAGCTGAACCAGCCTGGACCACAAGAATCTGTCATAGGTAGCATAGTCGGCCTGATGTGCTGCAATAGAGAGCAGCAACCGTGCCGAGTAGAATGTCCTTCTCCCCCAGAAGTCAAAATCCGAGGAGTTCTGATCTAGGGTTTGGTCACGGTGAGGGGCACGAAGCCCATTAGGAGTGTTTTGTGGGGCACAATAACCCTGGCACAAAATATCAGTTGGGGGGTGAGGATATAGCATGCACCAAGCAGGAAAGGGATCTTGGGGTTGTCATCTCTGATGACCTCAAGGTAGGAAAACAGTGTGACAAGGCAGCAGGTAAAGCAAATAGGATGCTGGGATGCATAGGCAGGGGCATCACCAGCAGGAAAAGGGAAGTCATAATTCCACTATACAAGACATAAAAAAGGTAGAGAAGGTTCAGAGGAGGGCAACAAAGACAGTACATGGATTGCATCACAAGTCTTATGAGGACAGGTTGAATGAATTGAATATGTACTCCCTGGAGAAGAGGAGGGAGAGAGGGGATATGATAGAGACATACAAGTATCTTACAGGGAGGAACAGGGTGCAGGAATACACTATATTTAAGCGAAAAAGATATTCCAGGACTAGAGGGCATGGGATCAAGTTGGAGGAGGGCGACTCAGAGGAAGCGTGAGGAAGAATTTCTTCACAGAGCGAGGTGAGAACTGAACACCCTGCCAGAGGAAGTGGTGGTGGCTGAAACAATCACGGGATTTAAGAATGCATGGGATAGACAAAGGAATTCTGGAGGTCAGGGTTAAGGGGCAACAGACTTCTAGGAAAACAAAGTAAACTTACAAGCTCAAATGGGCAGACTGGGTGGGCCGTAGGCCCTTATCTGCCAACACTGTCTATGTATCTATGTCCAGTTGCGTCAATCCTGACTGAGGATAAAGCATGGACCCTGGAGACTCCAGGGAGGCACAACACCGCTGGCAGAGATCCCTAGGGGCAGGGACTCCAGAAAAGGGTCTCTGCCAGAAACACAATGACGCCTCCAGAACGGGAGCAGGCCAGGGGGGCACCACGAGGGTGTCCTCACTGAAGTCACCCAAAAAGGTGTGCGCCGTGTGCTCTGGATTGTGTTGAGTGGGAGGGGTGATGTGCAGGTCCTCCAGCATCCTCATGAGGAATCGCTGATACTCAGCGAAATCAGCAGCTGGAGAGATGTGGATAGATGGCTGCTCTCCCCCAGAAGAGGAGGATGAAGAGTCAGAGGACCTCAAAGGTTCAGAAGCTGGCTGCTCAGGGGGAGGTTGAAAAACCTGTCTGTCCATAGCCCTAACGTAAGAGGAAAACTGAGCAGCCTGGGCTCTGAACTGCTCCCAAGAGAGAGGCCCGCTAGGACCAAGAATGCCTGGGAACGCAGGAGAATGTGGCAGAGGAATGGGGGCAGGGCCAACAACGGGAATCGGCTGACCTCCGCCTGGGCTAGGGAGCACACCAGGAGCCCTAGGGAAGGAAAAAGCTCCAGATAACTCCACAGCCGACAGCTGATCAACCACACTGGAACTGCCTAGGCTGCACCCTGAAGAATCCCCCCTGTGAGGCAACCAGGGCCATGCAGGTCCATAAGGACGGTCCCCTACCTCCAAAGAACGGGGCCCTCTTGAGGAAACCGAAAAGGAAGGGCAGAGATCCGCACTGCAGCTTCTGCCAGAGCCCGGGTGGACTCTGGAAAAAGGCCGCCACACAGACCCCATGCCCCTCGAGCCCTTGGAATCCGAGAGCGCCCTCCTCCTCAAGAGCCAACCTAGGCAGCCGACAGCCCTGGGCAGCCCCCGAAGGGGCTATCCAGGGAGCAGCACCCTCCCCATCTGTGGGTGCTCCAATCTGCCCCAAAGTTGGGCGATCCAGGCACACTACCTGAGGGGGTACCACCACCTGAGGGGTCAGAGAACCCTCTGAGGCCAGGCTGCAGGGCAATGGTGGCCTGCACTACCACTTGCTGGTCAGAACCCCTGACCCTGGCAGTCACTGTCCGCTCCTCAGAGAGGTTCTGACTCCGGCCTGTCGCGGACACTACCAGGGTGTCCACGCCAGCAGCCAACTCCAAGGAGCCAGACTGCGTGTCCAACCCACAGTCTGACTCCTCCTCCAAAGAGGTGGAGATCGAAGTCCGGTGTCAGACAATGTGTGGACGCCCGCTGCCAGCCCTACTAAACAGGGCAACAGAGCCAGAGACTGCACCCGAGTCGATGCCTGTCCCCCCCTCCGCACCGCGAATGGTGCCAGAAGAGGACATGGCCCCAACAAGGGCAGCAGTCTCTGAGCCAGTGCCTGTCACGGTGTCGCCCGACCCACGACAGAGACGGCACAGACAACGGCTCTGATCATGCGAATGGCGCCGAGGCTGGAGATCCTCACAGTGCCGAGAACAAAGATAGCACCGACGACAGCCCCGACAGCACTCTCAGCGGCGCATTCCAAAACCCCCACGGCGCCGTACCCATGCCCAGAGCCGCAAACGGCTCCAGAACTGGACAGCGCCGTGCTCAACCATGGCGCCGGGGCGAGAAACAGTCAGGGACGGCACCGACAGCTGCGTTGATGCCGTGAATGGCGCTGACAGCAACGACGCTGAGCGAACTGGCGCCAAAGACGACGCCATCAGGGCCCAGAGCGACGAGACCCAAGATGGCGCCGACAGACTGTGTCGAGGACAGCGCCAACCCAGGCATTCCGAGCCAAGGGTACAACACCGGGGGAGCCTTCACCCCCGAAGGGGAGATTGCCATGGCCAGCCTCCCATCTGTCCCTCGGGGACAGACCGGCCTCTGCACCGCTGAAGGGACCTCTGCTACAGCTACACTACAGGAAGCAGAGGCCCCCCTCCTCCACTGTCCGTATACAACCGGGAGGGGAACCGGAGGAAAGGCTGCGAGAATGTGGCTTGGCCAGACGAGTGTGCGCCCAACCCCCGAAAGTCAGCAGAGCTCACCCCACTTTCCACGCACGTTGCTTGATGACCCCGCGGTCCATGGAGAAACAGGCATTGCACGAATCCATGTCATAAAATGGGCCAAGGCACGTGAGGCAATGGTCGTGCTGGTTGGTGACGGAGTACTTATGGCCGTAAGGGCACCATCCCATCTTGGAAGTCTTCTTGCCCTATGACCTAGACATGACCTACGAGAAAGAAACACCAAACTAGACTTGACATCACAAAAATAAAATAAATAATGGAACAATCTTACCAGGCGACGGCGAGTAGGCTAACAGAACTGGCAGGAGACAGGGAGCCAACGGACTGCGGCACGGAGTCGAGAAAGATGAAAACTCAACTGCGTAGAGAGGTAGGCCTCAAATTCTTCGCTGCAAAGCCTCCCACGAGGTGACCTCGATGGCGGGAGATGAACTGGTGGGAAGGCGGAGTCGACAACACCCAACGGCCAACCCGCAAGCTCCACACAGTGCGTCGACCTCGAGGATGGCACTGATGGTGCGTTGACTCCGTCCATCCCAAAAAAAAAAAAAAAAAACTCCTGCGAGGTCATGACCTCCGGCCAAGTACCCAAAGGTGATGAATGGCGAAGACTGACACAGATAAGATCAGACCTTTTGTTACATACAGGAGATGAAGAAAAGGAAGGAATATTCAGGCTGAAGCAAGCAGTGGAATGGGAAGAGGAAGAGGAAGATGAAGGAAAGGCAACATTCAGATCAGATATTTCTGCTTGGTGTTCCCGGTGGAGGACAAGGAACTAATGTATGACTGTGGTACTATAAGGCCGAAGTAGATCACATTCCAGCAAAAAGGGTACTAGCAGGCTTAATTGCATGTAAAGTGGATAAGCCCATAGGCCCAGATGAGATACAGCCACGTGTGCTTGAGGAGACTGGGTAAGTCCTTGTTGAACAGCTAGCAGAGCTACGCAATAGCTCACTGGCGACAAGGGATAGTACCTGGTGAATGGGGGATGATGAATGTTGTTCGGTTACACAAGAGCAGGAGCAGGGATGATACAGGTAACTACAGACCTGTGACCCCCAACCTCCATGGGGATAAACTGCTAGAAACCCTAATACCAGAAAGGAGAATAGCTTTACTGGATGAAAACAGACTGTAGGGCAGGAGACAACATGGTCTGCACATGGACAACTGGTTAAGATGATGTAGGACCACCTAATAGGGGACAAAATTACTAGGTGGATGGGAAATGGTTAAGTGATAGGACCCAGTGGATGAGTATAAACTGGGAATACACAAGAGGTCGGGGGACACTACTGGAGTACCACAGGGACTGGTCATCTGAGACACAGGGGTAGGGATTAAGGACAAGATGTGCCTTTTCCTAGATATCAAAATGTTTAGCTGGGTTGACAGTGAGGGGGGTCAAAATCATGAAGTAGATGAAACAGTGGTCAAAGGTATGGCAGTTAAACTTAAAACAAAACCTTTCCTAGTGAAATTCAAAAGAATCAAAAACTAACAGGAACATCCCTTCAATCCACAGGAGTTCCCTCCGTGACCATGGTTAATTTTTTTGAAGTTGCCCCTAGGGAAGGGAAGAGCCAGCACGTCGGCACAGCAGTAGCACTACCACTTGCGACGCCGGCGACAAGTGCCGGAATTAGCTCACATCATCGGGTGCCAGCTGGGGAGCAAGAGCAGCCAGCTCCACTGCAATACTGCCAACTGGGTGACCGCAAGTGGCAGTGCAGCTGACGGGTCGAAGGACATCAGCTGGTGCTACCCCGCAGGCTCCTGCGTGTGCAAGTGCTTGTGCACCTTTGCTGCCAACGTCCTAGGGGGTGGAAGGAAGACCCGAAAATACCCTGGCCAGCAGGATGATGTCGGCACCCCACAGGCCTTGCACATGGCTACCCAGGCACCCCCTCCACATACCGCCTCTATTCTGTGGCGGAGTTTAGGCTGTCTTCACCACCCCCGCCAAAGGGGGTTATGCTCGGAGGAAACTCGCGGAGGCAAGGATAAATCCTGGGGAGCGCCAGGGTGATACGGCCTGCGCAGCCAAGCACAAGCGGACCAACCAGGGAGGTAGGGGCAAAAACAGCAGCAGCTTGAAAAAAAGAAAGGGAAGGGATCGTAATTCCCCCTCCCCCCATCCCGAGGGGCTCGCAGTTTGATCCCTTCCACTGCCTAGTTGCTGGCCACACCCCAGAGCTCCATTCTGTGACTCCATACAAGTCTATGGCGCAGCTCTTCTGGTACATTTTTATGCGCTTTAAATAGAGTTTTGGAAACAAAGCCAGCACTTAACCGACAAGGATCTTGCTTTTGCCTTCGTAATAGGAGGCTACTCTCTAACAGAGAATTCCTTGTCCTCCAGAGTACTGGTGGCATCCCAAATGTTGTATTAGGTACAAAATCCTGCACCCCCACTCACACCCATACCCCCCCTTCCCCCAACCATTATAAACTGGAATCATCTAGCGTTCTGTGACTAGCAAAACCCTCCCTCCACTGTGGAGAGCCACCAGGTAACGAAAACGTCATGCAAAGACACCATATCTTGAACTACACTACGTATGTATGCAGCAGGGCTTTTCCAGGTTTTTTCCTTCTTTCTTTTACTGATAAATTGTTCATTTTGGGCCCACATTCTCTGGATGCCCAAGTTACCATTCCCCTTCCCCCCAGGATAACATAACAGTAGGGGGTCGAAATTAAGTTTTGCAGCCACTAGCCAGCACGGCTAGTGACTGGGAAAATCCACTGGCCCTGCAGACATTTCCACTGGCCCAGATGAAAAAATTACTTACCATAGTAATATTGTTTCTTCTAATGGAGTCTTGCTGTATTCTGACAATATGCAGTTAGACTGACCGGTTCAGCTGCCCCGGTGAACAGAGTTAACTCTATGCAAATGCATAGAACGTTGAGCTCGATTTTCAAACCACTGTCCTTGGTACGTTCTAGTAACTGATCAGACTCTATGAAGCGAACTAAATTTATATATATATATATATATGCACACATACATACACACACACATATACATATGTATGTAATGGCCAAAACTAAGCCTAAGCAGGTCCCCTACAGGGGCAACATAGGTGTAAAAAAAAAAAAAGAGCATGTAAAAGACTCAAGTCACAGATGCCCAAAGAACACCAATACCCACTAATGGTTTTAAGTCATAAGTTGCTGCAGAAGAGCCACCCTTCCCCAGGTTCTGAAGGGGAGGTAGGGTGGGACGTCCGAATATAGCAAGACTCCATTAGAAGAAATAACATTACTATGGTAAGTCATTTTTTCTTCAAACAGCATGAAGTCTTGCTGTATTCTGACAATATGCAGACTACCAAGCAGTGCCCCATGGAGGTGGGCGCAGAACCTATTTGGGCAACAGGCTCTGCAGTACTGCTGTGCCAAACCTGGCATCACTCCTTTCCTGAATATCCAGGCTATAGTGCTTAGTGAATGTATGGATAGACTTCCAGGTGGCAGCCTTACATATCTCAAGCAAGGGGACTTCCCTGGCAGCCGCCAGGGAGGCAGCAGTGCCTCTGGTAGAGTGAGCCCTAAGACCTGCTGGTGGTTCCTTACCCAACTTACTGTAGCAGAACTGGATACAGGCCACAATCCACCTAGCTATAGTCCTCTCTGCAGCTGGCCTGCCCTGACCAACTTCACCATAGGTAAGAAAAAGCTGGGAACAATCCTTCCTTAGCACCTTCGTCCTGTTCATGTAATAGCTAATAGCTCTTTTTACATCCAGGCTGTGCAGCCTGCGTTCACCTGAACTAGAGTTATCCAAGAAGAACACAGGCAAGGTGAAGGTTCAAGAGAAAAAGAAAGCATTCAGGAAGTACAAGGAATCGCAGAAGGAGCAGGACAGAGAACTGTATCAGTTAAAGCAAAAGGAGGCTGGGAAGGCAGTCAGAACAGCAAAGGCCCAAACCGAAGAAAAGATAGCCAACTCAGTTAAGAGGGGGGATAAAAACCTTTTTATAGGTACATCAGGGAGGCGAAGGAAGACCAAGGGAGGGATAGTGAGGCTTAATAAAGGGAGGAGGGTGGGCAGAGGGAGGTGAAAAGGCAGAGATACTAAACAAATATTTTTGCTCAGTATTTACGAAGGAAGAGGGGGAGATACATAAAACAAACAGTAGTAACACTCTGGATACAGAAGTTGATACCAGCCCATTTACAGAAGAAAGGGTTCTGAAAGAACTCTTAAAACTGAAGGTGGACAAAGCAAGGGGGCCTGATGGGATTCATCCCAGAATTCTAAAAGAACTAAGGGTAGAACTAGTGACACCACTGACTACCCTTTTTAACAAATCATGGGAGGATGGGGTGGTACCCGAGGACTGGAGGAGGGCAGATGTGATTCCCTTCACAAAGTGGGAGCAAGGCAGAAGCAGGAAACTATAGACCTGTTAGTTTAACCTCAGTGATAGGGAAAATGATGGAATCACTTCTAAAGGAAAGAATTGTCGAGTATCTAGAGGCCAGAGGGGCACAGGACCCTAGGCAGCATGGATTCACAGCGGAAGGTCATGCCAGACTAATCTGATAGATTTCTTTGACTGGGTGACCAAAGTAGTAGATCAGGGAGGGGCTGTGGACATGGCCTACCTAGACTTTAGCAAGGCATTTGACACAGTCCCACACAAAGATTAATATACAAGTTAGCCAGCCTGGGAGTGGGTCCCAAGATGACAGCCTGGGTAAAGAATTGGCTGGAGAATAGGACACAGAGAGTTATAGTAAATGGAGTCCACTCAGAAGAAAGGGGTTACTAGTGGGGTACCGCAGGGTTCAGTATTAGGACCGGTCCTCTTCAATGTCTTTATAAGCGACATTGCAGAAGGACTGGAAGGAAAAGTATGTCTCTTTGCAGATGACACTAAGATCTGCAACAGAGTTGATGCACAGGGTGGGGTGGAAAGGATGAGAAGGGACTTGGCAAGGTTAGAGGAATGGTCAAATGTATGGCAGCTTAGATTCAATGCTAAGAAGTGCAAGGTAATGCACCTGGGAAACAAAAACCCAGGGGAAGAGTACACAATGGGGGGTGAGATACTAACAACAACAAAAAATGGAAAGGGACCTGGGGGTAGTCATATCAGATGACCTAAAGATGGGCAAGCAATGTGAGAGGGCAGCAAGGAGGGTTGGGGGGATACTGGGATGCATAGGGAGAGGCATCACCAGTAGAAAACAGGAAGTTATTATCCCTCTGTACAGACAGCTGGTGAGACCCCATCTGGAGTACTGTGTGCAGTTCTGGAGACCCAATCTCCGAAAGACAGACAGGATGGAAGCTGTCCAGAGGAGGGCACTAAAATGGTGCAGGGTCTGCACCGAAGTCATATGAAGAGAGACTTAAGGAGCTTAATATGTATAGCCTCGAGGAAAGTAGGGAGAGGGGACATGATAGAAACTTTCAAGTACCTCAATGGAATCAACAAAGTCCAAGAGGGTAGCATCTTTCACAAAAAGAGGTGTGCAAGAACAAGAGGGCACAATTTGAAGATAGAGGGGGGGCGGCTCAGAGGTAATTTAAGGAAGTATTTCTTCACAGAGAGGGTTGTGGATGCATGGAACGGCCTTCCGGAGGAGGTTGTGGAGTCAAAATCAGTGGGGTAATTCAAGCATGCATGGGATAGTCATAAGGCAATTCTGGGGGGTTGGGGTAGGAAGAAGTAGGCTGCTGGTTAACTAGGATCTGCAGCTTATCCAGTAGGTAGGGAAATGGGCAGACTGGGTGGGCCAAGCGGTCCTTATCTGCCGTCAAATTCTACGTTTCTATGTAAGGTAATGGATTGGTTAAGATGAAAATCAGAAACCACCTTAGGGAGGAACTTCCTATTAGTTCGGAGCACAATTTTGTCCCTGTGGGGCAAGATATAGTTCGGCTCCACAGACAAGGCCTGAAGCTCACTGATTCTTCTAGCAGAAGTGATAGCCACTAAAAAAAACAGTTTTCCAAGTGAGAAACTTGAGTTCTGAAGAAAACATAGGTTCGAAAGGAGGCTGCATAAGTTGACCTATGCATATGTTCAGATCCCATGCAGGGGTATGTTCCCTATGTGGGGGATGAAGATGCAACAACCTTTTGAAAAACCTTTTGAAATTGGGTGTGCAGCCAGAGAAGAGGCCTTCCCTGCTGAAAGATAAGCAGAAACAGCAGAGAGGTGTATCTTCAGGGCAGATGACTGATGACTGTAAATGCAGAGACTAAAGGTGGACCAGATAGTCCAGAAGCGGTGGTAAACCAGCTTGCTGTGGATCCAGATCTTTCTGGGTGCACCAAATAGAAAATCTTTTCCACTTAGAGGAATAGGTTTTTCTGGTAGCAGGTTTTCTGGACCCCTTCAGAATATCCAAGACAGACTGAGACAGTTGTAAATCTGCATATTCTAAGTCTTCAAGAGCCAAGCCCTGAGGTGAAGAGACTGAAGACTGGGGTACATTATCCTGCCCTGAGAGGATGTCAGCAGGTTGTACCTCCTTGGTAGAGAAATCGGTTTGGTCACTAACAGTGACAGCAGCATCGAGTACCATGGCCGTCTGGCCCAGTCTGGGGCTATGAGAATCACTGTGGCAGATTGAGACCTCAGCTTGACCAGGACTCTGGCTATCGGGGGGGGCACAAAAGGTACCTGTTTGACCAATCCAGAAGGAGAGCATCCATTGGCACAGGGCCCTGAAGTGGGGGCCTGCAACAATGCAGTGGTAACTGGTGATTGTCTGGGGCTACAAAGAGATCCATCTCCGGAAACCCCCCCCCCACCTCCTGAATACTGAGAGTAGGATCTGCTTCTTCAAGGTCCATTCATGATGGCCCTGGCTGATACTGCTGAGAGCATCTGCCAGTACATTGTCCTTGCCTGGCAAGTGAACTGCAAACAGTGACATCCTGAGAGAATATGCCAGTTTCCAAATCGTCATGGATTCTGTGCACAGCAGAAAGGATCTTGTTCCCCCCTGGTTGTTGATTTAGTACATGGTGGCGCTTTTGTCTGTCCTGATCTGCACCACCTTGCCCTGTAAGAGACTGGCAAACTCCTGAATAGCCAGGAACACTGCTCTGAGCTCCAGGAGATTGATATGCAGGACAGACTCTTGAGGGAGCCACGTACCACGTGCTGTGCGATCCCCCAGGTGGACACCCCAGCCCAGGAGAGCAACATCCACTGTCAGAACCAGAGAGGGTACCTGAGGGAGGAAGGAAACCCCCACTCTGAGGCTGCCCATCTCCTGTCACCACTGAAGAGCTAACAGAAGGGTGGGAGATACTGGAATCAGTTTGGACAGAGTCTCCTTTTTCTGAGACCAATAGGATCTCAGGTGGAACTGAATGTCCCTCATCTGTAACCTGGCACCCAGGACCACAGCTGTGGTGGAGGCCATGTGTCCTAGGAGCTGTAGGAAGTACCTTGCTGGACGAGGAACTCTATCATGGAAAGACTTTGCCAAGTCTATGAGGGTTTGTGCCCTTGCAGAGGGCAAGAAGGCCCGTGCCTGAATGGTATTCAGCTCTGCCCCTATGAAGTCTAGTATTTATACTGGGGTCAAGACAGACCTCTGATGGTTTACCAAAAACCCCAGAGAGCAAAGAGTCTCCTGAGTGAGTTTTAGTGCTTATGTGACCTGTTTTTTTTTTTTGGGGGACTGACCCACCACCAGCCAGTCATCCAGGTAGGGGTAAACTGAAATCCCTTGCCTTCTGAGGAATGCCACCTCTACTGCAAGACATTTTGTAAACACTCTTGGTGTAGATGTCAGGCCAAAGGGCATAGCCCTGAATTGGTAGTGACCTGAAGGCAGCCGTAATCGGAGATATTTTCTGTGAGACTGTCTGATAGGGATGTGGAAGTAAGCAACCTTTAGAGCAAGGGATGCCAGCCAGTCCCCTTGCTAGAGAGTAGGTAGAATGGTAGGCAGGGTTGTTATTTTGAATTTTGGCTTTGTAAGATGCCTGTTTAGGAATCTGAGATCCAGAATGGGCCACCACTCCCCATTTTTCTTTGGTGCCAGGAAGTACCTGGAGTACAGTCCTTTGCCTCTGTGCTGATAGGGCACCGGCTCCACTGCTTTTCAAAGAAGAGTGGAAACCTCTGCCTCCAGCAGGGCTGTTTCCACAGTGCTGGAAGGTCTGAAAACTTTTGCTGACAGTTTTGGGGGCACTTTGAAAGTGAGAGCAAGACCCTGCCTACTATCTCCAGGAACCATTTGTCTGAGGTGATGGAATGCCAAGCCTGGAGATAGTAGGTCAGCCTGCCCACGACAGGGTAAGGTAAGGCAGCCCGAACAGAGCTCTCAGGGTGTCTGTTTTACTGGGGTAGCAGACTGGGTGATGGAGGCGGCCCTGCCAGCACCCCTCCTGTCCCTCCCTCTAAAGAACCCCCTGGGTTGCTGGTAAGAGGGAAAAGCTTGGGCCTGGTGGAAAGGTCTGGGGTAAGGTCTTCCCCTGCCCCTGGCCTGCTGCTTTTGAGGAGTGGCAGCTTTTTCCTTTGCTGAAGCACTCCTGTATGCCACTCTGTACTCATTCATTTTCTTCATGTATGCCTCAGTCTGTTCCCCAAACAGAGAGTTCTGGACGAGGAGAAAATCCATGGCATTATTCTGCGTGTCCTGAGACAATTGATCCAGGAAAAACGCCTGAGGGATATAGCAGAAGCCATAGCCCTGGAAGCTGCATCACTGGCGTCCACAGCCATGTGGAACTCGGACTCTGATGCTTGTACCCCCCGTTGTTGACCAGTTCCTGAAGATCAACAGAAAGCTCAGGAGGGGCCATTTTAGCCAACTATTCCACAGCTTCCCAAAGGGACTTCTGATACCTGGAGGCATAAGCCATATCGGAGGCTTGCCTGATACCCAAGGAAGATGCCAGCTACCCTTTCTTGGCAAGAGAATCCACCTTCCTGGAATCCTTGTCAGGGGAGTGAGAGGCCAGGGGAATGCCGGCCTTCTCACAGGCTGCAGTTTGAACTACCCCTACATGGCTACAATGGCTAGCTAAAAAGTCAGTGCCATTGCCAGCCAGAAGGTACTTCCTGTCCATCTTCTTATCCAAAGGAGGGACAGAACTAGGGGTTTGGAGGATCTTTAAAGTCTGCTTCTTTAGGGACTTATGAATGGGAATTGAAAGTCCCTGGGATACAGGAAGATCCATTATCTCCCTGTAATCCTCATCATCCTCCTGCTTGGCCTCTTGTACAGAGAGCTGCAGGGTCTCAGCTACCTGTCTCATAAAAGCAAAATGGGAGGTAGCCTCAGAGACAGGCCTGAGAGGGGATTCATACTGAGGATGGTCAGGGGAGACCTCAGGGTCAATGAGTTCCCCTTCATCCTGTTCCTCATCCTCCTCCTCATAGTCAGAAAAGTAATACTTCTCACGGTCAATGTGTCCTGAAGGAGTTGAACCGGTATCCGGAACCACTGGCCGCCCAGATGGTACCTGCGACGGTTCGCCAAACCCAGACTGCCAAAACTGCACTATTCGGATGGCCTTTGCAATTGCATCCGCTGTTGGAACCAAGACAGATTGTTTGCAAGGTTCTGAACCGGAGCATTTGGCTTTCTTTGACGTTGCGGGTTCAGAAGCAGACTCCAAATGTTGTTTACAAGTCGACGGTTCACCCTGGCTTGAGAGGTCGGTTGTCGGATCCGAAGGTTCGGCTGAACCAGAACCGGCCTCAGTCTTATCCATTTTTCCCTTCAGTTTACGGAGGCACCTGTCTAAAGTAGACCTAAGGGAAATTCTTACAAATATCACAGTCTCTTTGTGAGTGGTTAAAACCCAAACAGTACAGACAAACCAAGTGTGGATCAGCTTTTGCAAATTGCTCCCCACACTCAGAACAACACTGAAACCCAGTGGGACCGTTTTTTCTCTTGGGTTTCTGTGACATAACCCTAAAATTTGGAGCTTAAGCCAGTGGCTTAGTTAGGCCGGATAAACAAGAAACAAATATCTACTTTATCTGGAGTGGTTTAGTTAGACCAGGATAAAGAAATAAAGAATGACAGGAAAATTACCCCTGAAGGCTTAGTTAAGCCGGGTAATAGAGAAACAAAGTCCAAACAGGCCAATGGTTTAGTGCCAGCCAAAAATGAACCAAGAGTCCCCGGTTCTGGTCAAGACTTTGCACCGGATCCCAATACAGAAATGTACACAGAAAAGGGAGAAAAATACAAGTTTGGTCCCCTCACGGTCGTGGAACCGATCGGAAGTCGAACACTTACCCAACCTAGGAACGTAAACTATACCGAAGACAGCGTTTGAGAACGTTTTTAAAATAAAACAACAAAGCGGTTGAAGCTGAACAGACGAAACTCAGCCAGACCGAAGGCAGCGAGGGGAAATCTCCGAGGCCTCTTCACTGGTGAGCAGAGTAAAGAATCTGATCAGTTACTAGAACGTACCGAGGACAGTGGTTTGAAAACCAAGCTCAAGCTCAACGTTCTAGGCATCTGAATAGAGTTACCTCTTTGTTCTCTGGGGCAGATGAACAGATTGGTCTAACAGCACATTGTCAGAATACAGCAAGACTTCATGTTTGAAGGTGTACATACTGAAGTGTTGCCTTCTGCAGTACAAGCTCGCAGGGCTAGTTAAATGAAAATCTTACTAGCCCGATACAAAATCGGCCAGCATTTGGCTAGCGGGCCAGTGCCAGTTTCAACCCCTGTAACAGGCACCTTGTAAATCGGACCTGAAATGGGTTTTGGAGGAGGAAGCAGGGTTTCTCTTGCAAGCCACTGGTGTTTGGCACCCGGTGGCCATAGTGGGTGCTGCACGGGGCATAGCTGTCATGCAAGTTGTGTTCCCTTACATGGGAACTCCACAATGTTGCTCTGCAACTCATGAACAGTTTCCGCAGAAATGAAAGCCAAATTTCATGAAGAATTTTAAAACTGTTTATTTTACAAAAACAACCTTACACCCCACTCTGTCCACTACACAAGTCTCTGACTCAACTTCCAACCCATTTTCTTCTTTTTGATACACAAAGGTTTCTCTCTTCCCCAACATTCATGACCGCTAAAGCTCACTATCCCACAAAAGTTGGTGCCTACCCACAACACCGACATGCAACAGTTCTGCAAAAATCCCACTAAAGACATTTTTCCAAAAGAGTAGAAAAGAGGTCTGTACTTACAGGCTTTGGCGGAGGTGCTGTACTCACTGTAAAAAGAGAGAAAAGAAGAATAAGTCAAACTGATTGCTTAATGAGAAGGCATTTCAAGTCCTAAGCGGTTAACCTAAAATGGCAACAGCTAGAAGAGGTGGTGACAGTGGAGTGGGGGTACACTGGGGTACAGGAAGTGGTGACTGCACGTACTTGTGGGAAGCAAGTGCTACAACACTTCAATGCTTAATTTTCTAATGCGCGTCCCACCCCCAAATATGATAGAACACAATATACAGGTTACTCACCTGTAACAGGAGTTCTAGGAATGGTATATGTTGTTCATCCACACTCATTGGCAGGTATCCTTGCCGCTTTAAATCTTGCCGGAAGGTCTTCAAGCTTGCTCCTCCCACCCACCCAGGTGGTATAACTCTCGGCTCCGCCCCATGACGCCAGATCTGGCCCGCTGGAAGCTCAGGTTGTGTGCGTCGAGCCGGGAGGTCTGATTGATCTAGGGATGAACAACATATACCATTCCTAGAACTCCTGTTACAGGTGAGTAACCTGTATTTCTAGGGACATGGATATGTTGTTCATCCACACTCATTGGCAGACTCCTAGCAGTTCTCCGGGAGGAGGGAGGCAAGACGACACCCCAATACTTACTTGGGAAAGAGAGACTGAGAACCGAGGCCCCAAAACCAGCATCCCGCGTGACTCAAGGTCGATGTGGTAGTGGGTAATGAAGGTGTTTGCTGACTTCAGGTAGCAGCCCTGCAGATTTCCTGGATAGGGACGTCCCTGAAGCAGCCACCGTTGCAGCAGTATGGCGGGTAGAATGAGCTCTTATCCTCTGGGAGGCTCCATGCCCGCCAACTTATAGCAGAGATCTATGGAGGTTACCCACCTGCTTATCGTCCGCTTGGCGCAGGTCTGCCAGATGCGGCTTCAGCGTAGGTGACAAACAGCTGGCGAACCTCTCCCGATTTCAGCCGTGCGCTCCTTATAATAAGCGAGCGCCCTTCTAGGGTCCAGAGTATGGAGCCTATATTCGGCCTCCGAGGTGTGATTGGGGTAGAACACCGGCAGAGTCAACACCTGGTTAAGGTGAAACTCCGACACCACCTTCGGAAGGAATTTCGGGTGGGGGCGCAGGACAACCTTGTCCTTGTGGAAGACCAGGTAAGGAGACTCGATGGAAAGCGCCTGGAGCTCTCCCATCCTTCTGGCTGACGGATAGCCACCAAGAAGGCGGTCTTCCACGACAGGTGAGAGAGGCACACCTGTGCATAGGTTCAATGGCTTGCCCATGAGCTTAGCCAGTACCAGCAGTAGATCCCACGGAGGTGGGGGTTCCCGCGACTGGAGGGGAAATGTGATCAAGGCCTTGAAAAAAGCCAGACCACCTTCTCCTGCGCCACTCCACTGCTTCCCGCCCGCCGCCTGTAAGCAGAGAGATGGCTGCCAGGTGCACCCTTAGGTCGCCGACCTAAGCCCTTGACTAGAAAGGGACCATAAATAGTCCAAAATTCTTGCCAAGGAACAGGAGGAAGGGTCCAAGCCTTGCTCTGACACCAAATGGAAAACCTTTTCCATTTGAAGGCATAGCATTTTCTGGTCGACTCTACGGGACGCCTCAACTACATTGAGGACCTCGTCGAAAGACCCAAGGCCTGGAACTCTAGCCGCCAGGAACCAGGCCGGTCAGGTGGGATTGAAGGTCCGGATGGAACACCTTCCCTGATTGACTGAGAGCAGGTCCGGCGAGCTGGAAGCTGCCGCGAGTCCTGGAGCTGAGACTGAGGAGATCTGGTACCAGAACTGGCGAGGCCAGTCTGGGGCTATCAGAATCACCTGCGCCTTGTCCCTCCTTGCCTTGAGAAGCACCTTGTGGATCACGGAAATGGGGAAAGGCGTAAAGAGGCCGGGGTCCACTGCCTCGAGAGGCATCCCCTGCAGCGAGCCCTGCTGAGGGGCGGGCATGGAACAGACTCAGCTTCGCTGCCTCCTGAGGCAAACAGGTCCACCTGAGGTGTGCCCCAATGGGAGAACAGATGCTGTACTACCTCCGGCAGGAGAGACCACTCGTGGGATGCAGCCCCTATCCGGCTCAGGGCATCGGCCAGGGTGTTGGAGGCTCCTGCCACGTGAATGGCTAGGAGATCCGCCTCCAGGCTGCGCACGAGTGACCAAATGCGGAGAGCTTCCTTGCATAGAAGCATGGAGCGCGTCCCACCCTGGCGGTTTAGATAGTACATGGTCGTGGTATTGTCTGTCTGGACTCTGACCACTTGACCCCGGAGGAACGGAGCAAAGGCGGTGAGAGCTAGGCGGACCGCTCGGAGCTCCAGCAGGCTGATGTGGCATCGGGACTCCCGCGGGGACCAGAGGCCATGAGCCCTGGGTTCTCCAGTACGGGCACCCCAACCCATCAGAGAGGCATTGGTCGATAGAGAGACCGCCGGCTCGGGCGACTTAACGGGATGCCCTCCTGCAAATGAACTGGAACGGTCCACCACTGGAGAGCGTTCCACATCCCCTGTGTCACTGACACAAGCTGGTCCAAGGGATCGCAGCGTTGTGACCACTGGCTGGCCAGTCCCCACTGAAGGGGACGCATGTTCCAGCGGGCCCAACGGACCACGCTGGTGCAGGCCGCCATGAGACCCAGGAGGCGCAGGAAGTCCCGGCAGGCGCATTGCCCAACCAGAAATGATCGGGCAAAGGAGGAAAGAACCTCGGCCCTGTCCGGGAGCGCGCTCTGGCTCGAAGAGAGTCGAGCTGCGCCCATGAATAGAATCACCTGCTTCGCTCGAGTTCCGACTTGGCCTCGCTGATAAGGAGGCCCAGTTGAGAGCAGACCTGAGGGCCAGATCTCTGGACCACTCCGCCTCCTTCCTGGAGGGAGCTGCTATCAGCCAGTCGCCCAGGTAAGGGTACACCGGACCTCGGCGCCGCGAGGAATGCTGTCACCACTGCCATGCATTTGGTGAAGACCCTGGGAGCTGGAGACATGCTCAGGGCATGGCTTGGAACTCAAGAGGGATCCTTCCGCCGGAAGCGAAGGAATCTCTGGTGAGACGGACGGATAGGGACGTGAAAAATGCGCCCTGCAAGTCCAGAGAGCAGAACCACACGCCGCTCCAAGGATGGAATTATCTGAGCCAGAGTGACCATCCTGAAGGTTCGAGACCTTAGGAACTTGTTTAGGTCGTAGGTCGAGAATGGGCGCCAGCCCCGTCCTGCTTCGGAACCAGGAAGTACCTGGACACAAACCCTGGGTCTGAAGGAGGGTCCACCACCTCTCTTACCACCTCCTTCTGGAGGAGGAGGCGATGTTGGCTCGCACGAGCCGCCAGTGAGGCTGGGGATCCCGAGGCCCCGGGGCCACGGCTCTGAAGGGTGGTGCCTGCTCAATTCCAGAGGCAGGCCTCTTCCCACCACCTCCAAGACCCACCTGTCCCGTGGTAACAGCGGACCAGGCGGAACGAAGTGCTGGAGCCGCCTCCACGGGGACCCAGGGTGGGGTGACGGGAATGGGGCGACACCCCTCAGCCTGCCACTGGGCAGGCTTGGAGGAGGGACCGCCGAGGGACCTCCTGGGCCCTTTCCTCCCTGCCTCCTGTTAGAGGAAGCCGCGGCTTGGGTTTGGGATGCCAAGGCCGAGCCTGCTGGCCCTGACGTTGTTGGCCGCACGCGCGGGGCACAGAAGGACGAAGGGCTTAGGCTGTGGTTTGCGTGCCCTTGTCCTTCTGGAGCCGAAGAGACCGAGTCCAAGGTAGCATTGGACTTCTCGATCCTCTGCAGGTGACCTTCCACCCCAGGGCGAAGAGGTCAGTCCTCAAAGGAACATCCGCCAACTTGTGCTGGGTATCCAGTAAAGGTGGATATCCTCAGCCAAGCCCGGACGATAGCCACTGCGGCCGCCACCGATCTGGCACATGAGTCCCCTATATCCAAAGCAGTCTGGAGCTGCTGTTTGGCCACTGCCCTGCCCTGGTCCCGCACCTGCTTAACCCAGTCTGCAGATCGGGCGGGAAGATGAGGGATGACCTCATCCAGGGAGCCCAACAGGGCATGAGAAAATGTGCCATGAGGACGGCCGAACTGGCCTGATGAAGGCCGAGAGGACGCAGTAGACTTTTCGCCCGACATAGTCCATTCTTGGACTCCTTGTCAGGAGGTTTGTCCACATCCTCTGCCAGCCAGGCCAGCTGAAAACGCTGTCGGTAACCAACCCTCAGCAGAGGGTGTTCAAAAACCGGACAAGGAACCGGTAGGGACCGTGATACTTCCTGGCCAAGGCGAGGGCAGGAAGCAGGGCGCTGCCAAAGCTCCAGTGCCAGACCCACTATGGCCTCGCCACCGGAAAGGCTCGGAGAATCCCTCGGTCCAGAATCTCCAGGAGGATACCTGGCCCGTTTGAAGCGGGTTCGAGCTCCATCCGGTGGACTCCGAGATGAGCCGAAGCAGTCCTAGGAAGGACGGCGGCTATCGCCCATTGACTGACCTCCCGAAGACTCCCAAGTCCAGTCGCTTGGAGAAAAGGAGGAATCATCTTCGGACTCGGAAGAGTCCTCGAAGAGCTGCCTCTGGCCTGAGCCACCCTTCACCTGCCGAGGTCGGTCGGGAGTGAGGGTAACTGACAGCCGATGGGGTGGACCCTTGGCCGACGATAATCCTTGGTCGGAGCCCCAATTGGTGGCTGTGGAGGCGGAGGTTCCACCGAATCGGTGGAGCAGCTGGTTTTGGCGAACAACCGGCCTGGGTATAGGCTCTCGGATAAGTCGGGGGTTGTGTCGGCAGCTCCGTGACAGCCACTTAATGGCCGGGAAGGCGACGGGTCGGCTTACTCCGGCCAGGGAGGAGTTGTTGCAACATAAGGTCTCGCACTGCCGACGTACTTACGCCGAAGCCTCCCCTCATCCGAGGAGGAGGACGAGGACGAGCGGCGACGCCGCTTACCGCGGTGCCGAGACCGAGACCGCCTATGACGGTGGGATCGGCTGGACCGCGAAGAGGTCCGAGACCGAGACCGTGCCCGGAATTTCCGAGGTCGGTGCGGGGAGGTGTCGGCCGGAACCGGCACTCCCTTCGGCTCGGATGGTCCATCCGAGGGCTCCGGAACCGGAGGCACAGGCGAGCCCACGGGATCCTCAACTCCTCCCAGGGGAACCGGGGAGAGGGGAATCTCGGCTGCTAAAGGCGACAGCCCGTCCAATGGGTCGAGAAAAATCTCGACTTCATCGGTGGGAGTCTCGGTCAACTGACCTGACGGGGACACCGTGAGGCCAGTGGCCGAAGCCGAGCGGTCAACCGAAGCCGACGGCCCGGGGATAGGGACCTTTCCCGCTCCCAAGAGCGTCGACGGAGGGACTTACCCCTGTCCTCTTTTGGACAGAGAATAAGGTCCATGAGACGTAGGCCCTTCTCCTTTAGTGGAGAGGGACAGACAAAGCTCTTAAAAGAAGCCGTGTAAGAAGAGCCCAGAGAGAGCGGGATAAATGCGGCGGCCGAGGAAGATCTGACCCAGCTGCCTCCTCTTGAGGCGACCATCCGCTCGAGCTGATCCGCCCATGGACACGCCAGCGGGCCTCTTGGACTTCACGGAGGAAGCGCTCGGACGGCCAGTTGCAATCGGCAGCACGGTCTTCGAGGACGTGAGGGCCGAGAAAGATGAGCACAGGTCGCAAGCCTGCGGGTCGTGCTCAAGGCCCAAGCAGTAGACACACGTGGAGTGTGGATCCGTCTGAGACATCTTTCAGCCCGCATGGGCATCTCCGAAATCCGGGAGTCGATTTGTCCATCGCAGCCGAGAGGGATAGAAGACTGAAGTCTTTTTCGCAAAATTTATTTTTAAATCCGCAAACGGAGAAATAGGAACCAGTCTCAAACGCAGAGCGTTAAGGAGGGAACCTGAGCTTCCAAGCGGTAAGGAAGATCTGGCGTCATGGGGCGGAGCCGAGAGTTATACCACCCGGGTGGGTGGGAGGAGCAAGCTTGAAGACCTTCCGGCAAGATTTAAAGCGGCAAGGATACCTGTCAATGAGTGTGGATGAACAACATATCCATGTCCCTAGAAACTACAATTTTGGTTGAATTTATTTTTTCTCTTGGACCCATAGATCATGATCTCATTCAGTTGCTGCCATGGCTACCTTGTGATAACTGTACAGTGGGCTTATGGTTCTCCCCAGAGGACATGTGATGACTATACTGTGGACAGAAGGTTCTCCCCAGAAGACGTGATGGAAGTGAGGCAGAGCTTCATAAGTCCAGCGTGGCCATATACGTCCCATCCTGCATCTGTATTCCCTTTGATGAAACTGCACTCTCCTCTTATGCATGCCCCAGGCTCCCGACTGTAATGCCACTGTGGTCCCAAGTGGCAGTAGTACAGTGGGGACACCCCCCTCCACCAGAGAGCATCCCGTTGGGACACAGAAACATAGACTTTGACGGCAGATAAGGACCGCTAGGCCCATCTAGTCTGCCCATTTCCCTACCTACAGGATAGGCCGCAGATCCTAGTTAACCAACAGCCTATATCTTCCTGCCCCCCCACAAGAATTGCCTTATGTCTGTCCCATGCATTCTTGAATTCTCCCACAGTTTTAGACCCCACAACTTCCTCAGGGAGGCTATTCCATGCATCCACTACCCTATCTGTGAAATAATACTTCCTCACATTGCCCCTGAACCGCCCTCCTATCTTTAAATTGTGTCCCCTTGTTCTTGCAAGTCTCTTTTTCTGAAAGATGCTACCCTCTTGGACTTTGTTGATTCCCTTGAGGTACTTGAAAGTTTCTATCATGTCCCCCCTCTCCTTCTTTCCTCAAGGGTATACATATTAAGCTCCTTTAGTCTCTCCTCATATGGCTTCTCTTGCAGACCCTGCACCATTTTAGTTGCCCTCTCTGGACTGCCTCTATCCTGTCTATGTCCTTGCGGAGATGGGGTCTCAGAACTGGACACAGTATTCCAGATGGGGTCTCACCAACTGTCTGTACAGAGGGATAACAACTTCCTGTTTTCTGCTGCTGATGCCTCTCCTATACATCCCAGTATACCCCGCCCTCCCTACTGCCTTCTCACATTGCTTGCTAACCTTAAGGTCATCTGATATGATTACCCCCAGGTCCCTTTCCTGTTTTGTTGTTGTTACTACCTCCCCACCCATTGTGTATTCTTCCCCTGGGTTCTTGTTTCCCAGGTGCATTATTTTGCACTTTTTGAGGGACACTCAATCCTACCTCCTGCTGACCGGCCCTCAAAAGATCCAGGATCAAGGTGCAAACCTGGACTGCACAGTAGTACAGCAGTCTCCCCCCCCCGAGCATCCTGTGGAACAGTCCATCCTACCCTCCGGCCCTGTACAGATACAAGATCAAGGTGCAAATGTGGCACTCCCAGTACTACATTGGCAGCGACCCCCTCCACCACAGAGCATTCTGTGGGACATTCAATCCTACCTCCCACCAGCCCTCTACAGATCCAGGATCAGGGTGCAAACCTGGCACTAGCAGTAGTACAGTGGCAGCGACCACCTCCCCCGCAGAGCATCCTGTGAGACACTCTATCCTACCTCCTGCCGACCGCCTACAGATCCAGGATCAATGTACGAACCTGGCACTTGCAGGAGTACAGCAGAGGCCTCCCTCTCCCTCCCCAGTGAACATCCTGTGGGAGACTCCATCCTACCTCCCACTGACCAACCCTGTACAGACCCAGGATCAGGGTACAAACCTAGCACTCAAAAGTAGCACAGTGCACCCCCTTCCCCTCCAGCCAAGAACATCCTGTCACACACTCCATCATACCTCCTGCCGGCCCTGTACAGATCCAGGATTAAGGTGTGAATGTAGCACACACAATAGTACAGTGGAAGCAACACCCCGGGAGAGAATCCTGTAGGATATTCAATCCTACCTCCCGCCAGCCCTCTATGAATCCAGGATCAGGGTGCAAACCAGGCAATCTCAGTAATATAGTGCCCCCCCCCCCAAAAAAAGCATCCTGTCATACACTCTATCCTGCCTCACGCCTGTCCTCTACAGATCTGGGATCAGGACACGAACATAGTACTCACATTAGTACCGGGGGAGGGGGCACCCCCCCTTCCCTCAGACAGCATTCTGTGGGACATTCAAACCTACTTCCCACCAACTTCCTCTCTACAGACCCAGGATCAGGATGGGAACGCGGCACTCGCAGTAATACAGCGCCCCCCCCCCGAGCATCCTACCCCCCACAGACCCATCATCAGGGAGAGAACCTGGCACTCGTGGTAATACAGTGCCCCACCCGAGAGCATCCTGTGGGACATTCCATCCTACCTTCTGCGGCACTCTACAGATCCAGGATCAGGGTGTGAAACTGGCACTCACAGCAGCACAGCAGGGGCATCCCAGCATCCTGTGAGATACTCCATTCTACCTCCTGCCGGCACTCTACAGATCCAGGATCAGGGTGTGAAACTGGCACTCACAGTACTGTGGTAATGGAGTCGCTATATGTTGCTGGGTGGTGGGGGGGGGGTTGGACAGCAGTGCTTACCACAGGACAGAGTTTGAATTACATTCTAAATTTAATTCCATCTCCAAACAACATCTGCAGCAGGACACAATGCAGACTTGTAAAAATCACTGTTGGACTTCTGTTAGAAAGACACTGGGTACCTTGGACTTCTGGAAATTGAAGTCTCAAATTTCCCATTAACAGAACAAGAGCTACAACGCAGGCTGGAATCCATTCTCAGTCTGTCAGGAGAGGTCAGGGAAGAATTACCTGCGGACCCAGAAGGCGGGGGGATTCCGGCCTTCTGCCACTCCGTGGCCTCTGTGGCCAGCCTGCGCACGTATTGTTCATTTACACATAGCAGGATGTTCTCAGGTTTAATGTCTGTGTGGATGATCTTGCACTTGGAATGTAGATAATGCAGACCCTGGAGGACCTGAAAGCGACATTAAAAAAAAAGGTATCAGCACCTTGGAATACACACTGTAGCCCCCCCCCCCGGAAAAAGAGAAGTAGGGGATACTGCCTTCTGCCTGAACCTGCAGGGTTCTGCTACCACCTGTAGAGTTTTGCAAATCTGGTGAAGATTCAAAAGAGAAAGGGAGGTTCTTCAGCACATATTACAATGCTATACACATAGGGTAACTAGGCACCAAGTCCACCACTAAACAAATCCCTCTCCAGCTGGTGAACAAGTTTGGGGGGAGAAGAGATGGTCCTGGGGTCTGCCCATACCCACCAGCCCCATCGCTGCATGTTGTGTGGGCCAGTGGGTGGAACAGCAACAGCTCCCGATATGAGCTGGAAGGTTAAAAGTCGTGTTACCCTGCATTTCATTTCTCAACTAGGTATCTTCGGTCTACAGTAATCTTCATAAAGACTACATGCCTCAGGAAAGGGGCCTCACCATCCTGCTTCCCTCGCACCACTCTCCCATGGCTGCAACACCAGCAGGTACATAGTTTGGAGCAGTATGCCTTCTTTACATTAATGGAAGCCCAACGCCCTATTCAGGGGTTGAAATGGTTTGAAAAAACTGGGGGTATGCTACACATATTTGGAAGTTTGTTTAGGGGCACACAGGGATTTAAAAAAGCATTTTTTTAAACTGCCAGTATGCAGTACCCCCTGCATACACACACCCCCCATTCGACCACTGACCCTATGTAATCCTAACATGTGTCCTGGGAGAAAAAAGTACAGTTACGCAAGAACTTACCGTAACAGCAGATCTTCGAGAGGCGCTCTTGCAGTAGGTAATTACATATAGGACTTACGTCGGCAGGCGGCAGGACCCCACGGAAAAATTTCTAGCTAGCAGTCCCTGGCGGGGACCGCCCCCACGTCAGATGACTGGCGTCAGACGACGTCGGTATAAAGGGGCGGTCCCGGACGCCCGCCTTCCAGTTTTTCCCACCACAGGCCCGGACAAGAACGAAGCAGATATTTCCCCCTCAATGGAAAAGGAGCTGAAAAAGCCTAGGGGATGGAGGGCGGAGAGAAGAGTTTCAGAAGAGCCTCTCGAAGATCTACTGTTATTGTAGTTTCACAGAATCGTACTATCTTACTTCGAGAGGGCTCTTGCAGTAGGTAATTACATATAGGACAGAATCCCAAGCAGTCTGGAACAAATGAAAGGCACCGGGAGGAGGAACTACTCCAAGAAGTAGCAAACAACCTTGCAAACCTCAAGATAGGAGGCCTTGCAAGACAGCTAACCCGAAGCCTGCTCTACGGCGAGAGGCAATGTCCAAACTGTAATGTTTAGTAAAGGTATGGACTGAGGTCCAAGTGGTGGCAGCACAGATGTCTGCCGCAGACACGTTCTTGAAACAAGCCGCAGAGGCTGCTACTCCACGAGTGGAGTGACCTCTGACTTGACCCGGTAAGGTCTTGTTGTACTTGTCATAACAGAAAGTGATGCAATGAGCCAACCACTTTGATAGGCATTGCTTGGAGACAGCATTGCCTTCTCTTTTGTGAGCAAAAGAGACTAACAACTGATCAGTCTTTCTGAGATCCTTCGTCCTATCGGTGTAGTATCTCAGAATCCTGTGGACATCCATGGTATGGAGCAAGTATTCTCCTTGGTTGGAGTACTGCGTGAAAGAGGCAGGTAATTCAATAGACTGATTTAAAGTAGACTCCGCTACCACCTTCAGAAGAAACTTAGGATTCGTGCGAAGAGCTACTCGTTCTTTGTGAAAAATCAGATAAGGGATTTTGCACATAAGGGCCTGGAGCTCGGAAATTCTGCGAGCAGAAGTAATGGCCACCAAGAAGAGCGTCTTCCACGATAAAAACTTCAAGTCTGCAGAAGCCGCAGGCTCAAAAGGAGGAAGGGTAAGTTTCTCGAGGACAAAGTTCAAGTCCCAAGGGGAGCTGGAGTCCGAACAGGGGGCCTGAAATGAAGGACCCCTCTAAGAAAGGTCGTGGACACCTCTAATTGGGCAAATGCTTTATCAGCGAAGGGAACATGGTAGGCTGAAATAGCAGCCATGTGAACCTTCAAAGAGGAGTGACTGAGACCCAGGTCGAAGAGATGACGAAAATAATCAAGCAGAATGGCCACAGGACAGGAGAAAGGCTCCACATTCCTGGAGGCAGCCCAAATAGAAAATCTTTTCCATTTCATAGCATAGGTGGACCTAGTGGAGGGTTTTCTAGCCTCCACCAGAATCTCGGCCACCTTAGGAGAGACGCCAAAATGGGATAGGGATAGGTCTGCAGGAGCCATGCATGAAGTTGAAGAGACTTGAGTCCCGGATGGACCAGGGTCCCCTGATCCTGGGTCAGCAATCCTCGAGATAAAGGAAGAGGAAGAGGAGGAACCTCTGAGTATTGTGGCAGTAGGGCACCGCACGAGTCGCACTTATTTTTTGAAGGGGACGACATAAACCGACGTTCACCTGACGAATAAAATTCAAAATACTGATACTTTCGGTAAAAAAACGACGAAGCAACAGGGCTGAGCACGAACTTCACTGCGAGGCGCTGCACGAGCTGACGGCCGGAAAGAACTGGAAGGTGGGCATCCAGGACCACCCTATACCAGCGTGCGTCGACGTCGGTCACCTGACGTGGAAGTGTCCCGCCAGGGACTGCTAGCTAGAAATTTTTCCGTGGGGTCCTGCCACCTGCCGACGTCAGTCCTATATGTAATTACCTACTGCAAGAGCCCTCTCGAAGTAAGATCAGACCATATTCACATATCCTATCCAAGTACCACAACCTCGTACCTGGAGCAATCCTTGAATAACGGAGTAAAACCCTGTGGCATAAGTGAGGGTAGGGGGATCACCTGGGGAAGTACAGAGACAAGGGTCACCTAAAGAATAAAATGTTCACCCTGTTAAAGGTTATATGTTATAGTTCTGTAAGTGTTACTGAAAGATTTACTGCTAGTCTATATGTGGGTGGAGTGTGGGATGCGTATGAAAATACAGGTTACTCACCTGTAACAGGAGTTCTAGGAGTGGTATATGTTGTTCATCCACACTTATTGGCAGGTTCCTTGCCGCTTTAAATCTTGCCGGAAGGTCCTCAAGCTGGCTCTTCCCACCCACCCGGGTGGTAAAACTCTCGGCTCCACCCCATGACACCAGATCTAGCCCGCTGGAAGCCAGGTTGCACGTCAAAGCCGGGGAGGTCGGGTGGGTTGTGTAGATGAACAACATATACCACTCCTAGAACTCCTGTTACAGGTGAGTAACCTGTATTTCTAGGGACATGGATATGTTGTTCAATCCATACTTATTGGCGGACTCCTAGCAGTTCTCTGGGACGAGGGAGGCAAGGCGCACCCTATACTTACTTGGGAAATAAGGACTGGAGAACCGAGGTCCCAAAACCAGCATCCCGGCGTGACTCAAGGTCGATGTGGTAGTGGGTAATGAAGGTGTGTGCTGACTTCCAGGTAGCAGCCCTGCAGATTTCCTGGATAGGGACGTCCCTGAAAGCAGCCACCGAAGCAGCGGTATGGTGGGTAGAATGAGCTCTTATCCCTCTGGGAGGCTCCATGCCCGCCAACCTATAGCAGAGATCTATGCAGGAGGTGACCCACCTGCCTATCGTCCGCTTGGCTGCAGGTCTGCCAGGTGCTGCTTCAGCGAAAGTGACAAACAGCTGGCGAACCTCTCCCCGAACTTCAGCCGTCCGCTCCTTGTATTAAGAGAGTGCTCTTCTAGGATCCAAAGTATGGAGCCTATATTCAGCCTCAGAGGTGTGACTGGGATAGAACACCGGCAGAGTCGACACCTGGTTAAGGTGAAACTCCGACACCACCCTTGGAAGGAATTTCGGGTGGGAGCGCAGGACAATCTTGTCCCTGTGGAAGACCAGACGAGGAGACTCTATGGAAAGCGCCTGGCGCTCTCCCATCCTTCTGGCTGACGTTATAGCCACCAAGAAGGCGGTCTTCCACGACAGGTGAGAGATGTCACACCTGTGCATCGTTTCGAATGGCTTGCCCATGAGCTTAGCCAATACCAGCAGTAGATCCCATGGAGGTGGAGGTTCTCGCACCAGAGGGGATATGTGATCGAGGCCTCTGAAAAAGCACCCGACCACCTTCTCCTGCGCCACAGACTGCTTTCCGGCCCACGCCTGGTAAGCAGAGATGGCTGCTGTGGCACCTTAAGGGTTGTCAATCAAGACCTAGCTGAGAAAGGGACCATAGGTAGTCCAGAATGCTGGCCAAGGAACAGGAGGAGGGGTCCAACCCCTTATCCTGACACCAAATGCAGAATCTCTTCCATTTGAAGGCATAGCATTTTCTGGTCGACTCCTTACGGGATGCCTCAACAACATTGAGGACCTTGTCGGAAAGACCCAAGGCCTGGAACTCTAGCTGCTCAGGAACCAGGACGTCAGGTGCAGGGATTGAAGGTCCGGGTGGAGTACCTTCCTCTGGTTGACTGAGATCAGGTCCGGGCGGGCTGGAAGCTGTCTCGGAAGCCTGAAGCTGAGGCTGAGGAGATCTGAATGCCAGAACGGACGGGGCCAGTCTGGGGCTACCAGAATCATCTGCGCCTTGTCCCTCCTCGCCTTGAGAAGCACCTTGTGGACCAAGGGAAATGGGGGAAAGGCGTAGAAGAGGCCCGGGGTCCACGGCATCGAGAAGGCATCCCCCTGCAGCGAGCCCTGCTGAGGGGGTGGGCATGGAACAGCCTCAGCTTCGCATTCTCCCTGGAGGTAAACGGGTCCACCTGAGGTGTGCCCCAGTGGGAGAACAGATCGGGTACTACCTCTGGCAGGAGATACCACTTGTGAGATGCAGCACCTATCTGGCTTAGGGCATCAGCCAGAGTGTTGGAGACTCCTGCCACATGGATGGCTAGGAGATCCGGCTCCAGTCTGCTCACGAGAGAACAAGTGCAGAGAGCTTCCTTGCACAGAGGCAAGGAGCGTGTCGCGCCCTGGCGGTTTAGGTAGTACATGGTTGTGGTGTTGTCCATCTGGACCACCTGACGCCGTACAAACGGAGCGAAGGCGGTGAGGGCTAGTCGGACCACTCGAAGCTCCAGCAGGTTGATGTGGCATCGAGACTCCTGGGGGGACCAGAGGCCGTGCGCTCTGAGCTCCTCCAGATGGGCACCCCAACCCATCAGAGGCGCGTTGGTCGTTAGACTGACCGTCGGCTCTGGGCAGACAAACTGGATACCCTCCTGCAGATGAGTGGGAACGATCCACCACCAGAGAGCGTTCCCCATCTCCTGGGTCACTATCACTGGCTGGTCCAGAGGACTGGAGCACTGTGACCATTGGTGGGCCAGTCCCCACTGTAGGGGACGAATGTGCCAGCGGGCCCAATGGACCACGCTGGTGCAGGCCGCCACGAGGTCAAGGAGGCGCAGGAAGTCCCGGGCAGGGCGCAACTGCCCAACCAGAAATGACTGGGCAAAGGAGGAAAGAACCTCAGCCCTGTCCGCCGGGAGCCGTGCTCTGGCTCAAAGAGAGTCGAGCTCTGCCCCGATGAATTGAATCACCTGCGTTGGCATGAGTTCCGATTTGGCCTCGTTGACGAGGAGGCCAATCTGAGAGCAGACCTGGAGAGCCAGATCCCTGGACCACTCCACCTCCAACTTGGAGGAGGCTGCAATCAGCCAGTCGTCCAGGTAAGGGTACACCCAGACCCTGGGAGCTGGAGAGAGGCCGAAGGGCATGGCCCGGAACTCATAAAGGGCTCCCTCCACTCTGAAGCAGAGGAATCGCTGGAGGGACGGACGGATTGGGACGTGAAAGAACGTGGTCCTGAAGGTCCAGAGAACAGAACCACACACCTCGTTCCAAGGATGGGATGATCTGAGCCAGAGTGACCATCCTGAAGGTTTGAGACCTTAGGAACTTGTTCAGGTCGTGGAGGTCTAGAATGGGGCTCCAGCCCCCCATCCGTTTTGGGACCAGGAAATACCTGGACACAAACCCTGGGTCTAAAGGAGGATCCGCCACCTCCCTGATCACCTACTTCTGGAGGAGCAGGGCAATGTCGGCTCAACGGGCCAACAGGCTGTGGACCCCGTAGCCCCCCGTGGGGCTACGGCTCAATAAGGTGGGGACTGCTCAAATTCCAGCGGCAGACCCATTCCTACCACTTCCAACACCCAGCAGTCCGTGGTGATATCGGACCAGGCGGAAATGAAGTGGCGGAGCCGTCCCCCCACGAGGGGAACCCGGGGAGGAGTGACGAGGTTGGGGGCGACACCCTTCAACCCGTCACTGGGCAGGCATGGAGGAAGGACTGGCTGAGGAGCCTCCCGCACCCTTCCCTCCCGGCTTCCTGTTGGAGGAAGCGGCAGGCTTGGCTTTGGGGTGCCAAGTGCAAGCCTGCTGGCCCTGATGCTGATGTTGCTGGGCCGGATGTGCCGCAGAGGCTAAAGGACAAAAGGGCTTATGCTGCTGCTGGCGGCCTTTGTCCTTCTGGGCAGACATGACCGAGTCCAAGGTGGCACTGGACTTCTCGATCCGTTGAAGATGCCCCTCAACCCCGGGACTGAACAAGTCTGTACCCAGGAAGGGAACGTCTGCCAGCTTGTGCTGGGTATCTGTGGTGAAAGTGGAGATCCGCAGCCAAGCTCTGCGGCGCATGGCCACTGCGGCCGCTACTGACCGGGCACACGAATCAGCGATGTCCAGGGAGATCTGAAGCTGCTGTTTGGCCACCGCTCTTCCCTGATCCCGCACCTGCTTGACCGTAGTTTGGAGGTCAGCCGGGAGATGAGGAATCACCTCATCCAGGGAGCCCAAAAGGGCATGTGAAAAGTGTGCCATCAGGACGGCCGAGCTGGCCTGACGAAGGCCTAGGGAGGAAGCGGCGTAAACTTTCCGCCAAGAGTAGTCCAGCTTCTTGGACTCCTCGTCGGGAGGCTTGTCCATGTCCCTAGTGTTCCTGGAACGCCAGAAAACGCTACTGGTCACGAGCCCCTCTGCTGAGGGGTGCTCAGAGAAACCGGAGAATGAACCGGTGGGGACAGCATACTTCCGAGCCATCCTGGCCGAAGGTGCTGGTCAAGAAGCTGGCCACTGCCATAGCTCCAGTGCCGGACCAACAATGGCTTCGGCCACCAGGAAGGCCTCCGTGGGGGAATCCCCTCGGTCCAGTATCTCCATGAGGGGATACCTGGCCCGTTTTGAAACGGGTTCGAGCTTCATCCCAGTGGACTCTGATGAGCCGAAGCATTCCCAAAAATGAGGATGGGCTCTCGTCCACTGACTGACCCCGATGGACTCCAAGTCAAGCGGCCTGGAGAACACGGAGGAGTTATCATCAAACTCCGAGGAGTCTGCGAACAGCTGCCGAGCGCCTGAGCCACACTCCACCTGCTGAGGTCCATCAGGAGTGAGGGCGACCGACAACCGATGGGGCAAGCCCTGACCACCAAGAATCTTGGTGGGCCCAAATTTTGGCTATGAGGTTGTTCGCCGAACAACCAGTGCCGGCTTTGCCTCACCACTGCTAGGGGTTGTTTCGCCACTCGTGACAGCCACTTAATGGCCGGGAAGATGACGGTTGGCCCATTCCCGTGAAAAGGAGCTGCTGGGCACATTAGCCCTCTAGCATCGACGCATTTGTGCCAGAGCCTCATCCCCAAGAGGACGAAGACGAGAATGAGCGGCGCCACCGCTTTCCACGGTGCCAAGACAGAGACCGCTGATGTCAGCGAGATCGGCTGGACCGAGAAGAGGTCCGAGACAGACCTTCGGTGTTTCCGAGGGTGGGTCTGAGAGGGGGCAGGGGAACCCCGCTCCTCCCTAGGTTCAAGGACCTTAACTGGGGACTCCGGCACAGGACTCACAGGCAAGTCCTCGGTTTCCACCGGGGGAACCGGTGAAGAAGGGTCGTCGGCTTCTCCAGTCGACAGACCGTCCGACGGGTCGAGAAAAATCTCGACCGCGTCGACGGGTGCCTCTGTCGGCTGACCTGACGGGGACACCGTGAAGCCAGCGGCTTTAGCTGCAACCACGACCGAAGTAGAGTGTCGACTCTCCGAGGAAGGGGACCTCTCCCACTCCCACGAACGTTGACGGTGGGACTTACCCTTGGGGTCCTTCTTTTTGGACCGAGAGGAACGTCCTGAAGGGCCTTCTCCCTTGGTGGAGAGGGATTGGCAAAGCTCCTTGAAAGAAGCTGTGTAGGAGGATTCCAAGGAGAGCAGAATAAATGCTGCGACCGAGGATGATGATGATGCGGCCTGAGCCGCCTCCTCAAGGGCGATCATCTGCTCCAGCTGTTCCGCCTTGCCCAACGGGCCTCCTTAGACTTAACCGGAGGATAACGTTTTTTGGGTCACCCCAACAGTAACCGGGCAGTGCGGTCCTCCAAGACTGAAGCCGAAAAGGATTTGCACAACTCACAAGCCTGTGAGTCATGGCAGAGTCCAAGGCAATAAACGCACGTGGCGTGCAGATCGGTCCGGGACATCATCTTCCCACAGGGGCACCAACGAAATCCGGGAGTCGATTTGTACATAGCAGCCGCGAGGGAAGATGCAGATCGAAGTCTTGTAAATCTTAAAGTAAGTTTCGGGTTAACCGAAGAGTGTGAATCCAGCCTAAAACACAGAGCGCTAAGGAGGGAACCTGAGCTTCCAAGTGGTAAGGAAGATCTGGCGTCAAGGGGTGGAGCCAAGAGTTTTACCACCCGAGTGGGTGGGAGGAGCCAGCTTGAAGACCTTCCGGCAACAATTAAAGCAGCAAGGAACCTGCCAATAAATGTGGATTGAACAACATATCCATGTCCCTAGAACCAAGTCATTTTCTACAGGTAGGGAGCTGAAGCCCCTAAAGAGGGAACGGTTATGAGAATATACTGGGAATGAAAGTTGGCTTCACATGGGACACAAAGAAAGCATGTATGAGGGGGTAAATTACAGCCTATATGTCAGAAAGGGAAAAAAAATTGGGCAGAAGGAGCTTGTCATAAAATAAAAGAAACAGAACAGTTGCATACTCACTGTAACAGTAGATCTTCGAAGGAAATCTCTTTCATCAGCCCATGCCGCATGACGTTGTCATGGGCAGCCCCTGGCTGACTGCTTGCAAAAGCTGCCATGAGGTCCTGGTACCGATGCAGTATTAGTTTGAAAGGTGTGGCCTGATGAAAGAGGCATCTCTGATGAAGATCGTAGATTCTGTCTGCAGAAAAGGACCCTTAAGCCCATCCAGTCTGCCCTTTATCCCTCCCTATCGCATCACCACTGACCCTAGCTGATCACAAGTGTCACACTCTCTCCCATTTCTCTACCTAATATGCCCCTGTGACTATCCCATTCATGCTTGAAGCTCCACACAGTCTCTGCCCCCACTACCTCCTCTGACAGGCTGTTCCAGTCATCCACCACCCTTCCTGTAAAGTATTTCCGCACATCTCTCCTAAACTCCTCCCCCTTGCTCTAGAGCCTTCCTTTCTTTGAAACAGACCCTCCACTTGGCACCATGTTCACTTCTGTGAGGTACTTGTAGGTTTCAATCATGTGCCCTCTCACGCTCCGCTCTTCCAGGAACATGATGTTGATTTTCTGCAGTGTCTTCGTATGGCTTCTCATGCACCTGCTCCCTTCCCTTAACCATTTTGGCTGCCCTCCTCTGTACTGCCTCCACAACTGAACACAGTACTCCAGGTGGGGCCTCATCATTAAGCGGGTACAACAGCAGTACCACCTCACTCCTCCTGCCAGAAATCCCTCTCCCAATGCAGCCCAGCATCCTGCTACCCTTTCCCGCTGCTTTGTCACACTGCCAAGCTACCTGGAGGTCAGATATTATGACTCCTAGGTCTCTTTCTTGCTTGGTGACCAAGCTCCACTCCCCCATCTTATACACAGCCCCTAGGTTCTGCAGCCCTAAGTGCATAACCCTGTATTTTTGGGCACTGAAACCCAGCTGCCACCCCCTAGACCATTCCTCCAATTTCCTCAGACCCTTTTGCATTCTCTCCACCCATTCCTGAGTGTCAACCCTGTTGCAGATTTTTATATCATCCAAAGAGAGACACACCTTCCCTCAAGCTCCTCAGCAATGTTGTTTATAAAGACACTGAAGAGGACCAGTCCCAGCACCGAACCCTGTGGCACCCCCACTAGTCGCTCTCCTATCTACCATTTACTATCACCTTTTACCTCCCATCCCCGTGATCAGTTCGAGATCCAGCTTGTCAGTTTCTCCCCCAACCCCACACTGCTTCGTTTCTTAACTAGCCTCCTGTGCAGCACAGTGTTGAAACCTTGCTGAAGTCCAGACAGGCCACGTTCACTTGATCCACCTCCCTGGTAAACCAGTCAAGGAAATCTACGGGATAAGTTTGACGTGACCTTTCCCCTGTGAAACCACACTGCTGGCAGTCCTGCAGCCCTTTTGCCTCCAAGTGCTCCATTAGCCTCCCCTTCAGCAGTGTCTCCATTAACTGCCCCATCAGAATGTAAAAGAACTAGAGAGGAGATATCAAAGGCAAAAAACAAGAACTCTTGAGATAGGAGAGCTAGCGAATTCTCTAAAAGTACCTACGGCTTAATCTGATTCAACATATCAAGTCAGTTTTATTTGGTGGTAACAGTTTCCAGTTCCACCAAAATGAGAGTAATTTGTTTTAATTTAGTTTTTTCTCAAGAAAAAAGGAAAAATTTTCACCAAGTTTAGCTTAGAAATTCCATCGTTGTCCTCGTAAGGGTTAGGGTTAAGAAAATAAAAAACTCACGGAGTGCTGTATAGGAGATACCTAGACAAGTATATTTGACAGGTTTGCTAATATTTGTATTAACTAGCTAAAACTAGCTTTTGGGGGAAAATGTTTTTCATTGTACTGATGCTTTAAATTCCAGCTGCCACACTGACCTACACAGTACTGTGCCTTAAAGAGCTGCTAACGCCTTCAGGGACAACTTTATCAAAACATAATATTTAGATGCAGTCCAGCTTGTATTTTACATTAGTTCTGCATTTCTCCTTCCCATTATTTATTACTGGGGTCATTTGCATGAAAACAGGATCTTTACTCCTGAAAAGTTCATCTAATCCTGTTGCTGTCTCCCTACCCAAGGTCATAATGCACACCTTGTGACATCACAGGTACTCCCATGGCAACAAAATGTGATGTCACAACAGAGGATTATAACTTGAAGTAGGGAGTCAGCTACGGAGGCAGATGAACGCAGAGGAATAAAGACCATGCGTTCATGCAAATGTCCTTAGTAATAAATACTGGGGAGAAGTAATCTTTACAATATTTATCGAATGGAAGCTGAACTGTATCCAATTATATCTTTTTTCAAAGTTTTTTTTTTTTCAAGGCATTAGCAGCCCTAAGACGCAGTTGCTCCCAAAAAGTTTTAAATCGTATCAAGCATAATATTTTATGAATCTTTCTCATTTTCCATAAGTATTTTATAAATCCGATGAGTTAGCAATAGGAATGCCGAGGAGTCTATCTCTGTTTCTGTCCTCTGGGTGCCCAAACCAGTCATCTTCGATTTGCAGTCCTCTCACCCAAAGGAGGTGCTGAGTGGGGTGGGGGGGCTAGTCTAAAACTGGGAAGGGCCATCGGTGCAGAGTGACACTACAAGACTGGGAAGGCCCTCGGTGTAGGGCAACACTCGTAGACTGGGAAGACCCCTTCAACATCAGTGTTAACATATATCAGCCCTCTCGCATCTAAGCCACGCAGTTACTGATCTGTATCCTCTCCGAGAGACAAGATGCAGACTTATTCCATCTGCTAATACCAAACATGCCTTTGCAGCATGCTGTTGTGCTGGAGGGGATAAAGACGGAGTCACTACCCGCTTTCTAATAAGAACCGTCAGCCTCAATATCTCCTGGAGAGACTGGCTCTCATGAAACAAGCTTGCATGCTCAGTCTCCTGTAAATTCTGAAACCCAAGGGTTAGCCTGAACATGGGGCCCATGTAACCTACGCCACCCTCCTGATCAAACAATAAATGAATGAATAAACCATGTACAAACAGACGGAAGAAAGACCCAGTAGCACTAGTCCAATCCACAGCACTGTGCTCAGAGGGGGGGAAGACCAAAGCCCACTCTGTAACCTTACCTGACAAATAATGCTCTTCACACAGCCAATGGGGAGTATCCAAGCCTGCTGTGTAGCCTTACCTGTCGAATAATGCTCTTTACACAGATGATGGGGAGTCCTTGGTAGTTGGACTTGATGATCCACTTGAGCAGATGGTGACCAAGCACTTCAAACACCATGCAGACATCTGCAAGTGGGTCAAGGACAAAAAGCTGGCAGTTCTGCTGATGTATCCCGACTTCTACAGTATCTCAAACTTCAAGAAACTCATTACTGAGAGCTTTGAAACACTTAAGTAGTTTGAAGCTCTGTGTGATCCCTGAGGAATGACAGGCACTTAAGAACGTGCACTTAACCTCACAGGTCAGGACTCAACTAACACATCACATTTTATGTATCACTAGTTTGGCAGAGCAAGGGCTTCTGTTAATGGCTTTTTAAAGGAAAAGTGCACATTTTCACAACCTCTTAGGTCTTGCAGATGAGTTAATAGCTGGACAATCCACACCGATTTAGCTGAACAAGGAAAAGAACAGTTACGCAAGAACTCACCATAACAGTAGATCTTCAGGAGAATCTCCTCCATTAGGCTAGGCCACAGAAACCATATCCGTCAGTGCTAGGACCACATGACAACTATTACTAGCTAGGGGCTGCCCACAGTGACATGCCGCATCTGTGTGTACATGAATGTGGGCAGTCCCATCACTTCTCAGTTCCCCTACTTGAGATTAGCCTTGGAGGACCCCTCAACTGTGGGGAACCAGGAGATGAGACCAGCACCAAGCATACAAGGACAGGCACGGGGCTGGATAAAGGATGTATGGAGTAGGCTTTAGGCACAGTATCTGACAGAACCCTCACCGAAAACAAAAGGGGGAAGGAGGGAGGAACAGCACTGCTTAATGGAGGAGATTCCCTTGAAGATCTACTGTTATGTCAAGTTCTTGCATAAACTGTTCTATCTTCATCGAGGATATCTCCTCCAATAGGCCACACCTTTGGAATAATTTCCAAGCAGTACAAAGAAAACTGGGAGAATGGCACAGTCTGATATGTGTTCAGGACAGAAAGCCTTGCAGTTCAGAAGTCTACGAGAGGCGATGTTGACTGTAATGCTTAGTGAGAGTGCAGACAGTGCTCCATGTGGCTGCAGCACACGTCAACAGCAGGGACATGTTTGGAATGGGCAACAGAAGTGGCCATACCTTGAGGAGTGACCATGAACAGCACCAGCAAGTTCCTTACCGTACCTTCCTATACCAAAACATAATACAATCTGCCAGCCATTTGGACAGGTACTGTTTATATACAGGAGTGCACTCTTTTCCAGGTGCGAATGAAACAAAAAGCTAAGAGGACTTTCTGCACTCCTTGGTGTGAGTAATATAGTATAGCAGTATTCCATGCTTTCTGAATTCCTTGGTGTGAGTAATATAGTATTGCAAAATTCCATGGTTTCTGCACTCCTTGGTGTGAGCAATATAGTATAGCAGTATTCCATGCTTTCTGAATTCCTTGGTGTGAGTAATATAGTATTGCAAAATTCCATGGTTTCTGCACTCCTTGGTGTGAGTAATATAGTATAGCAGTATTCCATGCTTTCTGCACTCCTTGGTGAGTAATACAGTATTGCAGAATTCCATGGTTTCTGCACTCCTTGGTGTGAGTAATATAGTATTGCAGAATTCCATGGTTTCTGCACTCCTTGGTGAGTAATACAGTATTGCAGAATTCCATGGTTTCTGCACTCCTTGGTGTGAGCAATATAGTATTCACAGCATTCCATGTACAGCCCAAGTATGGAGCAGTGTCTCATCCTGTTTGGCATGCTAAGAACAGTATACAGGAAGGTGCATTGTTTCATTCAGTGTAAACTCAAGACATCACCTTGGGCAGAAACTTAGGATTTGTACACAAAGAAACTGTCTGAGAAAAATCAGATAAGGAGGCTCACACATCAGAGCCTGAAGCTCGGAAATCCTTCAAGCAGACCTCATCGCAACTAAAAACAGTTTCCATGACAGGAAACGCAAGTCACAACTTGCAGCAGGCTCAAAAGGTGCCAAGGCCAATTTCTCAAAAATAAAATTCAAGTCCCAAGGTGGGACTGGATTAGGGATAGGAGTATTCATATGCAGAATACCTCTCAGCAACATATGGGACACCTCTAATTGGGTAACCGTACACCTATAAATAGATTAATGGCAGAAAAAGACCACCTGGACCATCCAGTCTGCGCAATTTTTCCCTGCTTAATTTATTTTTTTATTGAAATGTTTCACCAGGAAAGGCACACGAGCAATAAGATGCTCGTCTCACGGTGCGACCAGTGGGGTTACAGAGGAGAGCAGATGAGTATACATGGAACTGAATTATACATTGAAACAAGATGGAATTTGAGTTGCACATTGGTACATGGAGTGAGATTAACATTGTACAAGGATTTCCAATGACATAGGGAAAATTGGGTTACATACATGGGGGGGGGGCGCTACATCAAAAAAGTGATACAACATGGATTAGGTTTACACAATACTATGTCGTCAGCCATGGTAGAACATGGAATTAGGTTATGACCTGGATTATGTTTACACAATACAATGCTGACAGCCACTAATCTACGGTAACACGTTAGACAGAAACAAGGCTAGAAGTGCAGTAGGGGTTAAGTGCTGAAGTTGGTGGATATATGCCAGCATTTATAGCCGTAGCTAAAGCCGCTGTTCAGGCCACATGGGATCTAGGAGGGGGCAGTGGGGGGGTAAGAAGCAAGATGTGGGGAGGGAAGGGTGTTGGCAAGTGGAGGGGGAGGAGGCCAGCTACATGTACAATTTACCGTGTAGAAGTTTGTCAGGGCAGAGGACAGGGAATGCCTGGAGGAGACGTGACTAGGACAATGCGTCTCGCCAGAAAACACCAGGCCCTGGATCTAGCGAGCAAAAATTGGGCAGTTTTGCGTTGGATGGGGACGCGAAAAGGTCTAGCTCTGGAGTACCCCACTGCAAAACAGATCCTCTGCCACCTCCTGCAGTAGTTCCCATTCGTGGACTCTGGCCTGAGAGCGGCTCAGGCCGTCATGGCGAGCTTGTCCACTCCCGAACATGAACGGCATAAGGTTTGCGCCATGTTGTAAGACCCAATCTCACACTCTCATGGCCTCCCTGCAAAGCGGGTAGGAATAGGTGCCTCCTTGTTTGTTGAGGTAATACATCACCGCGGAATTGTCTGTTTGTAACAGAAGTGTACCCGGTGGAATCTCCAACTGGAAGGCCTGCAGGGCGTAAAGAACTGCCCTCATTTCCAGGATATTTATGTGGAGATGAGACTCTTGGTCCGTCCACAGGCCCTGAGGCCAGACACAGTCGAGGTGTGCTCCCCAACCGAGCCCTGAGGCGTCTGTGGAGAGTGTCACAGTCGGGGACAGCGCTATGAAGGGGACTCCCGACGAGAGATTCCTTGAATCTAGCTACCATTGCCAATCTCGAATTACGGCCTTCGTGATGCGGATTGGATGCTGCAGATGGTCTTGCCTTTGGTCCCATTGTACCAGTAACATTCACTGGGTTACCCGCATGTGGAGACAGGCTAGCGGGACTGTCGCAAGGGCCGCAGCCATGTGTCTGAGCAGGCGAAGCACCAGTCTGGCAGGAACGGTCTTTGCCGAAATGTCCCTGATTAGGGATCTTACGTGTTCTGTTCTGTCCGGGGGGGAGGAAAGCTTTCCCTTGGACAGTGTCCAGAACTGCACCTATGAATTGCAGAGTCTGGGACGGAACCAGGATTGACTTCTGGTAATTGATGATAATGCCCAATGTCTCGAACAGAGACTGAGTGCAGTGAATTGCAGACATTAGGGCCTCCCAGGAGGGCGCCATGAGGAGCCAACCGTCCAGGTAGGGGAAGATGTGGCTACGACCGCCATGCACTTCGTGAACACCCGAGGTGCCAATGACAGCCCGAAAGGGAGAGCTCGGAACGGATAATGGCGACCCAGAAACTCGAAGCACAGGAACCTCCTGTGTGCCTGAGCAATCGGAATATGCAGGTAAGCATCCTGCATGTCTAGGAACGCTAGAAAAGCACCCTGCTTTAGCATGGGCATCAGACCAGGGAAGGTCACTATGCGGAAGTGTTTGTACAGGACGAGACGTTGAGGTCGCTGAGGTCCAGTATCGGACGGAGGTCCCCTGTCTTCTTTGGAACCAGAAAGAAGTGAGAATAACCTAGTCCCCTCTGGTTCCTTGGTACGTGCTCTATGGCTTCTTTTTCCAGAAGCGCGAGCACCTCTTGCTGTATGAGCAGGGCATGCTGACCCAAGTAACGGGAGAGCAGGGGAGGTCTTGTAGGTAGGTAGTCTAGAAATTCTATGCAATGGCCTTTCTTGACCAACTGGAGAACCCACCTGTCGGTGGTGATCAACTGCCACCCTAAAAAGTGGTGAGCGATGCGACCTCCGACTTTCCTTGCCCGCTGATCCAGAGAAGGGCGGGGCTGGAAGGAGTCATGCTGTGGTAGCACTAGTCCCTGCAGGCTGGGCCGGCTTCGTGTAACAATGGCCTCTGCTTGGGTCTTACGCAAAAAAGTGCCCCTTTGCTGCTGGCCGGAACGTGGCTGCTGCCTTTGCTGCCGGCCGCGAAAACGGCTCTGGTTCCTAAGAAAGGAACTAGGCCTGGATCTGTACATGGCCTGTACAGATCGGACTGCCTTCCCTGCGTCCTGGAGCTTGGTGATGACCTTCTCCAAGGATTCACCAAAGAGTACCTCGCCGTTGTATGGGACATCTAGAATATTCTTCTGTACGACCAGGGTGAAGCCGGAGACACGGAGCCAGGAGTGTCGGAGACAAACACCTGAAGCTGCAGCTCTGGCAGAAGAGTCCGCGGAATCGGAGCGTGCTCTGGCAATTTGGGTCCCACATTTGACCCAAAAGGAGTAGGTTGAGGAACCCGCTTTCTGGTCGCCATCGAAGCTTTTCAACCAGGTCCTAGCCCTGTTCCCACAGGGCGCTCTGGAACTGTACCATATGGGTAAGGTAGTTCAGAGACCTGATGGCGCACATGGCAGCCGCGTATGTGCGCCTCCCCAGGGCATCCAACTGCTTGGATTCCTGGTCCGGTGGCTGAGTGCTCATATGCTGAGGCCTTTGAGACCGGTCATGTGAGGCCGTGATGACCAGGGAGTCTGCCAGAGGTTGCTTCGCCAAGTACTGGTCTTCTCTCAGAGCCGGTCAGGTCAGCCTTCTTCAGCACCGCGGGAGTGGAGTGCAGAAACTTCCACGCAGCCTTGGTGACGTCCGCAAAGGTGTCCACCAAGGGTGGCACTACCACAGGCTTTGGGACTTTTTGCCAAAGGTAGGGGTCAAGGTCTTCAGCATCCCACCCCATGTTGTCCTGGATGTGCCTCATGATCTCAGCGAAAGAGGGATCATCCGGTGAGACCTGGGGAGATCATGTGGGTCAGGAGAGGAGATGCTGAGCGGAGAAGGAGATCTGGAGTAGTCCGAGGTGTCCGATCTTGAATCCTCCCCCGATGGAGTATACCAGTGTCATCTGGGTCGTTTGGGTCTGGAAGACCCTGATGGAGATCCAGAGGGAGGCCTTCTCCCGTCTGTAGATCTGCCCCTAGGAGGTGGAGTCTGTTCCTTGGGGGTTGGTGGTCATCCTACTGGCCCCTTAGGTGGAGGAGGAGGTGAAGGGGTAGGAGGAGGAGGAAGAGGTTTGACGGGGACCACATCTTTTCTGATGGTGTCCCACCAAAAAGTAAAGAGTTCCTTTACTTCTGCGATCTTCATGGCAGACGACGGGCCTGGCGCCGGTGGTCTGTCGCCAGGGTCAGGCGTCGGGTTCCCGTGGGAGCCCGGCATCCTTGGTGTCGCCCACCTGGTCTTCGTCCGTGGGGTGTCCTCCTCAGTAGATTCCTTGTGACCGGCATCCGCCGTGACGGGGGGTCTTCCGCCCGGAGATGCCGACGTCGTCTCCTGGCCGACGCCTGGCCAGAAACTGGTGTCTGGCAGGTGCCGCCGGCTCCTGTGAGTGCCTGGCTGATTTGGACTGTTGAGCGACGCCGGGTCCGATGCCCTTTTCAGAGACATCAGGTCCTTGGTCTTTCTGGGTGCAGGATCAGGAACTCTGGGCAGTTGGGAGACCAACCTGAGTCGGTGTCAGGAAGAGCCGCCAGAAGTCTGGACCTTTACGGGGCTGCAACCGAGCCCTGGAGGGAGAGCAGTCTGATCTGGAGCCGGAGCTGTGGGAGTACGAGGCTCGAGTTGGGGACCTAGACCTCAGCTTGTCCCGGTGCTTATGGGATTTAGAAGAGGATTATCCCCTTGAGAAAGGTTCTTGGTCCATCCTTTCTAATTTCTCTTCGAGGACATATGCCTGTAGTGCCTTCTGACGGCGGATCCTGGTGCGGCTATTGAATCCCTGGCAAAAGGTGCAGGCCTTGGTGTCGTGGTCCAGGCCTAGGCAACGCACACAGGAAAAGTGAGGATCCTTGAAAGGGATCTGTTTTCCACATGCACACTTAGAAAGGTGACCCTCAAGTGATGGAGTTGGAGAGGACATCAGTTGTACACAGAAAAAATTCACCAAAAGTTCTGTAGTAGTCATACGCTAGATAGAGACCGAGAGGCAGATGCTGACGAGTCGATGGCGGGAAAAGAACTGAGAATTATGGAGGAACCACATCCATATGTACTATGCCTGACGTCGGGGGCGGTTCCCGCTGAATACTGCTAGCTAGAAAATTTCCGTGGGGTCCTGGCACCTGCCGGTTTCAGTCCTAATAGTGTAACCTGCTGCAAGAGCTGTTTCTCGAAGTAAGATACCTAGGTACCTAAAAGTTGTCACGTCCTCAAGGACTGTCCCGTCAAGGGTGTGGAAGTCCAGGGGTGTGGTAAGCCTGGATAGTCTCTGCCTAGTGCCGAAGGTCATGCAGACTGTCTTCTTGGCATTAAGGGAGAGTTGGTGGGAGCTAAACCAGAGATGAACTTTATTGAAATCAGCCTGTAGATTGGTAGCAACCTCCTCGAGGATCTGGCCAGAGGTAAAGAGGACTGTGTCATCTGCATACATGTGAACAGAGGAAGATGAACAGGTTTGTGACAGGTCATTTAGCAGGATGGAAAAGAGAATGGGGCTGAGTACTGAGCCTTGGGGAACATCAGTATCTATTGGGAGTGGAGGTGAGGTGGAATCAGCAATTCTTACAGAGTTTTGCCTTGCAGGTAGGCTTTGAGCCAGTTGGTGGCAGTCGCAGATAAACCAGCTTCAGAGAGGCAGGATAGCAACACAGGGTGGGAGACAGTGTCAAAAGCTTCAGCTAAGTCAACAAAGATGGCTGATGTAATAAGACCTTTGTCCATCTCTGAGAGGATGATGTCAGAGTCTTAGGAGGGAAGAAACAATTACTCACCTTAGCAATTATATTTCTTCTAATGGAGTCTTGCTGTATTCTGACAACTGCAGTGATTCCCAACCTTTGAACTGCCCCGGAGAACTAAGGGTTAACTTTCCATGCAGGACATGGAACGCTGAGCTCTAGCTCAGTTGAAGTCTCTGTCTGGAGTGTTTTGAACCTAAACCGTCAGATTCTTATGAGCCCATCTAAACTAAAAATTCTATGTGGAAATTGTAAAAATTCTACCAGCCAACTGGCTGAAAAGTTTCGTATTCCCAAGGAAGACACAAGTCAGGAAACCCAAAAACTAAACCCAATGTACTCAAAAATAACAATAATAAATAAGCACCCAAACAAAAGAGGAGGGTGCCAGCAAATACACACCCGGGGTGCAACACTGCACCTGCCCACCCACTTCCCAAAAACAGGTTCCGAGAGGGGAGGCAAGGAGGGAGGTCAGAATACAGCAAGACTCCATTAGAAAAAATATAATTACTAAGGTGAGTAATTTTTTCTTCAAACAACATGAAGTCTTGCTGTATTCTGACAATTGGCAGATTACCAAGTAGTACCTCCAAGGAGCAGGGACAGAACCTACTTTGGGAATAGGCTCTGAAGTACTGCTGTGCCAAACCGAGCATCGCTCCTAGCCTGGATATCCAGAGAGTAATGCTTGGTAAAGGTATGGACTGTTTTCCAGGTGGCTGCTTGACAAATTTCTAGGAGAGGAATACCCCTGGCCACAGCCAGGGAAGCAGCTGTACCTCTTGTGGAATGAGCCCTCAGGCCTGAGGGTGGAGTTTTTCCCAGTTTTTCATAGCAGATTTGTATACAAGACACAATCCACCTGGCAACAGATCTTTTGGTGGCAGGTTTGCCCTTTCCCACTTCCCCATACGTGAGGAACAACTGGAGGGAGTCAAGCCTGTTACCCTTGGTACGCTCTATGTAGTAACTAAGGGCTCTTAACATCTAAACTGCGTAGCCTCCTCTCTCCTGAGGAAGAATGCTCAGTGAAGAAAACAGGGAAAGAGACTGGTTTAAATGGAAGTCTGAAAGCACTTTCGGCAAGAACCTTCTATTTGTTCTAAGGACCAATTTATTCCTATGAAAGGAGATAAAATCAGGTTCCACTGACAGGGCTTGCAATTCACTGATACGTCTGGTAGAGGTAATGGCTACCAAGAACACAGTTTTCCAAGTCAAGTACTTAAGCTCTGCTGAAGACATAGGCTTAAAGGGGGGTTGCATAAGCTGAGCAATGCAAACATTCAAATCCCAGGCAGGGTCAGGGTTTCTAAAGGGGGACTGGTGTGAAACGATCCTTTAAAAAAATTACAGAACACAGGATGGGAAGACTGTTGCTAGCCTTTTTTTCTTACTAATTGCCCTCCATCCCACCCTAAGCCAGTTTTACTTTTATAGTCACTGGATTTGACTGTCAACAGTAACTTCCTGTTTGGCAGTAAGAAGGGAAGGATCATAGAGAAACACTGGTTTTGTCAACCGTGTGGTACCATTTGCTTGTAACCGACTTCAGTGAATAGCAGAGCATTGTGGGAACCTGGAGGACTAGCAATAGGCTAGTATACCTCCTACCCCAAAACAACATCTCTCTGTTAAACGCATCATTGCCTGGTGGTTCTCTTGCCCTTTTAAGGGCCTGTAAAACTTTAACTCACAGAATCTTGCTGAATTTAAATAAATATTGTTATTTTTACTTCTCGCCGAAACCGGAAGTGAACGGACGCTAACTTCTGGTTTTTGGTTTTTTCGCTAAAACCTGCCCTCTCTAGCGAAGGGGCGTAGCGCGTATGGGTCACAGACAAAGACATATGCGCACAGGCGTGGTTCACAGCGTCATTGGGCACGCTGAAACTGCTGGCATTAGACAAACTTGGATAAGATAATTTTAGCATATCCTCTACTTAGTAAATATACACCTTTAATAATGGAAAAAGAACTTCGTAAGTGTACGCAATGTTTGATTTATAATGAGGGAAAGTAGGGGAGCGAGTATGTATGTGCTAATCGTCATTTGATTACTACTCTTGAAGCAGAGATAGCGTGTCTGCTTAATATTAAACCAGTTTCTACTGATATTAGGGAATTATCAAGTTACATTGATCTTATGGATGAACAACTTCATTCTAATGAACAATTTCCTTTACATTTAGGTAGCATTTCTATGCCTCCTGATGAGGAGACAATTGTAACGACTAGTACTAGTTACCTGTTGCCTCTGCCCCCTTATAAGGTGGATGATTATCCGCCCTCTTCTCATGATGATGACCGGACCATTGTCACAAAGTCTCTTAAAAAAAGGAGGGGTGGTCAAATACACAATAGTGCCCCTACTGAAACTCGTAATAGTTTTGAGCAATTGACTGTATCAAATAATGAAGTGCTACATGATTTATCCTGTGCATCACCCTCTGCTGATAATGGTTTAAAAACACTTTTCAATCAGGAGTTAATGCCCATGAATACTTGTCCTAGTAAGTCTCAAGCTACCAAATCAATACCTATTAAGTTAATCGCTCCAGAGTGTGTTAAACAATCACCCGTTTCTGATTCTTGTACCCCTACTGTCTCAAAACAACTGTTAGTCCTGGGAGATTCAGTCATTAAGGACATTGACAGGGCGGTATGCAATAGTGACAAGAGTAACCGCACTTGTTCTAGCTTTCGTGGGGCCAGGGTATCTGACATTACCTCCATGATGCCTAAAATTTTACAAATTGAGGGGGAAAATCCACTGGTTATCATACATGCCGATGTTAATGATATAAACAACACCCCATTTAATCAGTTACAACAGGACTACATGGCGTTATGTAACCTGTTACTTGCTAGAGGATGCTGTGTATGTATATCTGAAATTCTACCTGTCCCGAGAGCAACACCTACCATGACGCAGAAAATCAAAGCCCTAAATGAATGGCTGAGAAAGTGATGTTTTAAGCAGGATATACCCTGCATTACCCACTGGGAATCATTTTCAGATAGTTCTTCCTTGTTTTGCTGGGACGGTTTACATCTCAGTCGTAGGGGCAGTACACTTCTGGGGAAAAGTATCACTAAAATCATAAATCATTGTTTAAACTAAAAACAATGGGGGAGAATGGGTCTATTCCCAAGTCTCTGAATACTTACCAAAATATTATTACAACTAAATGTAAATTCCTAGCTTTGAATGCAAGATCTTTAAACCAACTCAAATTAGCAGAACTCAAGCCAAATGTAAAACTTAAATACAGGTGTGGTGGAAGTAACTGAAACTTGGTGGACGATCCTCAATTTGGTCCAGAGAAATTCCAGGTCATAAGTTATATCATAAAAACAGATTATATAAGCAAGGCAGTGGAGTTTGTATGTACATACGAAAGGATATTCCTTCTTTTGAAGTGTGTTCTCCCTTTCCTTTGGAAAGTATATGGGTTAAAAATCTTATTGAAGGAGCAGTCCTATATAACTACTGGTAACATCTATCGACCTTCATCTGCAAATTCAGATTACACAACTGATATATTTAAAGAAATTACACATTTTTCAGAATCTCAAGATACTGTAATATTTGGTGACTAACCTCCCTCATATTAACTGGGACTCATTTTTAGGACAATCCTATGCCGAGAAAGGACTAATAGACATGGTAGTTAGTACTGGATTACAACAACTTGTTAGGGAAACCATTCAAGGTACTAATATTTTGGATCTGTTATTTACTAACAGAACAACAAATTAGCAATTTACAAATTTGGGATCCACTTGGGACCACTGATCATTCATCTATTCTTTTTGAAATTCAACAGTTTAAAACTACACAAAGGAAGTTATACTGTACAAAAAATTATAATTAAGCAGATTTTTCTAAAATCAATGAATACTTACAAAACATAAATTGGGAATCTAATCTTCTTAATTGCACAACAAGCTTGGGACTTTTTTAAAAACATTGTACATTATTTGGAAAATACCTTTATTCCATCTAAGAAGAAATTTAATAATAAAGGAAAAATTCCCCCTTGGTTCAACAAGACAATTAAAAATCAGATTAAAATAAAAATTAAACTTCTTAGGAAACTTAAGAATAGTTATGTTCCATTCAAAACTACTCTATTACATAAATACAGATCATATGTGAAAAACTTAAAAAATTCTATTAAATTGGCAAAAAATAAGCTAGAATTTAAACTAGCTCACACAAAAGACTGTCACAAATCTCTTTTCTCCTATATAAATAGTAAAAAAGGTGTATCAAGGACCCATTATAACCAATGGCTCTTCTCTATCCGATATAGAAACCTCAAATCTCTTTAATAAGTACTTTTGTTCTGTCTTCTCTCAAAAATCATCTATTAGTACATTTGAAGTTCACCACGTAGATCATAGGTTCTACCCAACTGACATTATACAAGCTATCAAAAAACTAAAAAAATACTAGTCCAAGCCCAGACGGTATTCATCCATGGTTTCTGATCGAAACCTCTCTAAATATTTCTATACCTTTGTCAATTATCTTCAACAAATCCTTACAAGAAGGCATTGTACCAAATGATTGGCGTTCAGCAATAGTTACTCCCATATTTAAAAAAGGCAACAGAGGTTCTGTGCAAAATTATCATCCAATTAGCCTGACCTCAGTGGCTGGTAAATTAATGGAATGAGTAATGAAGTCTCTAATAGATCAAGATTGTAAAAAATTAAGAATTCATGATTCAAATCAGCATGGGTTTACTCCCAAGTATTCCTGCACCACCAATCTGATATCTTTTTACAATAATATAAGTACTCTACTAGATGTGGGTATCCCTACTGATGTAATTCTTTTGGACTTTAGTAGAGCTTACGATAAAGTCTCACATGAAAAACTCATTACTAAAATGCACAATCTAGGCTTGTCACCTGATATTGTCAACTGGACTTTAAACTGGTTGACAAATTGTTCTCAGAGAGTCAGAATTAATGCTATCTTGTCTGATTCGGGTAGTGTGACAAGTGGTGTACCACAGGGGTAGGTCTTGGGACCAACATTGTTTTATCTCTTTATCAGTGATTTACAAACAGGGCCAAATAACTTCATGGTTAAATTTGCAGACTATACTAAATTGGAGGGGGCAAGGTTAATAATCAAAAAAAAATTTCTGCATTAAAGAAGGATTTGGAAAAATTAACACTTTGGGCAAATGAAAATCATATGCAGTTTAATCAAGACAAATGTTTAGTAGTGCATTTCGGTAAATAATCCAAAACTATATATTATATAAACGGACTACCACTTCACTCAAATTAGAAAAGATTTAGGATATATGTTAATAATAAACTTACATCAAATGATCAGTGTGTTAGAACTGCTTGCATGACCAGACTTTTGAGGCAAATAAAACGCACTTTTATTAATCGCACTGAACAATGCCTTATTCCATTGAATAGGGCATACATAAGACCGAATCTAGACCATGGCTCCCCTTTCTGGAATCCAAACCAAAAAAAAAAAGCCATAGCAATTCTTGAACAGGTTCAAAGGAGAGTAACTAGAATGATTCCAAGATTAACAAACTTGGATTATTCGAACAGATTAAAAACTACTGGTCTCTTCTCTCTTCAAACTAGAAGATTAAGAGGTGATATGCTTATGGTTTTTAATTTAATAAATTCACCAGATCTAATGGAAAAATGTGGTCTAACACTCTCCAAAAGGAGACATGTTCGAGACTGCATAATAAACAGCTTGAAGTAAAAACCTATAAAACCAACAAAAGTGGAAATTTTTTTCCAATAAGAGCATCCATTGTATGGAACACCTTGCCACAAGAATTGGTAGAGGTAACTAGTGCCACTGTCTTTAAAAACAAATTAGATATTTGGTTGAGGGATAATAGATAAATAATGTCCCACTTAGTGTGGGGAACAGTCTCGATGGGCTCTGGCCTTCTGTTCTTTCATACCAAGTAAGTAAGATAGTGAGGAAGGCTGCCCCACAGACAAAAATGCAGAAACAGCTGACAAATGTACCTTGAGAGTAGCTGGTCTGAGGCCTAGGCCATCAAGATGGACCATATAATCCAGAACCGTAGGCAATTCAGCAGTGTCTGGAGAAATATTCTTCTTAGAACACCAAATGCTGAATCTTTTACATTTGGAGTTGTAAGTCTTTCTGGTGGAGGGCTTTCGAGAAGCCTTGAGGATATCCAGAACCCCTTGGGAAAGATGCAGATCTGCAAACTCTAACTCTTCAAGAGCCAAGCCTTGAGATTGAGGGACTGAAGATTGGGGTACCAAATCCTCCCGAGAGGATGTTAACAGGTTGTAATTCCTGGGAAGAGACAGGGGGAGATGGACGGCCAGGGACAGCAACAGAGGGTACCAGGACTGTCTGACCCAATCTGGAGCAACCAGAATCACCTTGCAAGGCTGAGATCTTATTTTGACTAAAACTTTGAACAGGAGTGGGAAGGGGGAAAGGCATACAGAAACTTCCCTTCCCAATTCAGAATCAGGGCGTCCAGGGGGACCGAGCCCAAGACTGGAGGTCTGCAACAAGAGAGGAACTTGGTGATTGTCTGGAGCTGCAAAGAGATCTATGGAGTGCCCCACCTTGAAAAAATCACTTTCAACAACTGAGGGTCCAGGGACCATTCGTGAGGTCCCTGAGAAATCCTGCTCAGTGCATCTGCTAGCACACTGTCCTTGCCTGGAAGGTGAACTGCTGCAAGAGAGGCTTGTAGGGAATAAGCCAGGGACCACAACCTCATGGCTTCTGCGCACAAGGCCGTGGACCGAGTGCCTCCCTGCTTGTTGATGTACAACGTGGTGGTAGTGTTGTCTGTTCTGACTTGAACCATCTTGTTCTGAACTGACTGTGAGAACTCCTTTAGAGCTAGAAAAACTGCCCTGAGCTCTAGAAGATTGATGTGTAGAAGGGATTCTTGGGGGGACCACAGGTGGGCTCTCCCCAGCCCAGAAGAGAAGTATCCATGGTAAGGACCACTGAATAAGGCTGAGCAACAAAAGGAACACCTTGCCTTAAATTGTCCTGATCCTGCCACCACTGGAGGGCCTGGATCAAGGTCGAGTCAATGGAATCAGTTTGGTAAAGGAGTCCTTTCTCTGAGACCAGTAAGCTCTCAGGTGGAACTGAATATCCCTCATCTGGAATCTTGCCTCTTGGACCACTGCTGTTGAAGCTGCCATGTGGCCCAAGAGCTGGAGAAAATGCCTTGCCAGTCGAGATACCTGAAGGCTGAAGGAAGAAGCTAGTTCCAAAAGAGCCCTTGCCCTTTCTAGAGGAAGAAAGGCTCTTGCTCCGAGTGTGTCCAGTTCTGCCCCTATGAAGGTAAGGAGCTGGACTGGTTCGAGAACTGACTTGGGAAGGCTGAGAAAAAATCCTAGGGAAGTAAGCACTTGCTGGGTCACTTGCAGGTGAGACGACTTGGTCTGGAGACTGACCCACTAATAGCCAATCATCCAGATAAGGAAATATGGAAATATTTTGCCTTCTTAGGAAGGCAACTACTACCTGCCAGGTACTTTGTAAAAACCCTTGGAGCTGAGTTTAGGCCAAAGGGCATTGCTCTGAACCAATAGTGGCCTGAGGGCAACCTGAACCCGAGGTACTTTCTGTGGCAGCACCTGATGGGAATGTGAAAATAGGCATCTTTGAGGTCCAGGGAGGCTAGCCAGTCCCCTGGCCTTAGAGAGAGAAGGATTATTCTCAGAGTTATCATCTTGAACTTTGGTTTTAAAAGATGTTTGTTCAGATATCTGAGGTTTAGGATGGGTCGCAACCCCCCCGTCTTTTTGGGGGTCAGGAAGTACCTGGAGTACAGTCCTTTGCCCCAGTGTAGAGTAGGTACTCTCTCTATAGCTCTTAAAGCTAGGAGAGAAGAAACTTCTGCCTCTAGGGCAAGGGTTTCCGAAAGATTTGCAGATGGAAAAGATCTGGCTCTCATCTTTGGAAATTTTTAAGCTGAGAACCAGTCCCTGGTTTACTACTCCAGGACCTACTTGTCTGATGTAATAGACATCCAGTCCTGGACAAAGTAAGCCAGCCTGCCCCCTACTGGAATAGGAGAGTCAACCCGGGCAGACCCATCAGGGTGTCTGCTTGGCAGAGGCTTTAGGCTGAGGGGTGGAGCAGGCCTGCTCATCCCCCTTCTGCCTCTCCCTCTGAAGAACCCCCTCTGCGAAAAGGAAGAAGAAGAGGCCTGTGCTTGGTAAAAAGGCCTTTGAAAAGGCCTGCCCCTAGACTACAGCCTTTGAGGAGTTGCCTGCCTCTCCTTGGCCTGTGCACTCCTGTAAGTGGTCCTGTACTCATCCATTTTCTTCATGTAATTCTCTGTCTGCTCCCCAAACAGAGAATTACCCACTACAGGAAAATCCATAGCCTTAGTCTGGGTGTCCTGCGAGAGGCTAGTACATCTGAGCCAAGCCATCCTCCGAAGAGCCACAGATGTAGCCATGACTCTTGACACATCATTAGAGTCCACAGCAGCATGAAACTGAACTTCAGATGCCTCAATCCCATCTGCAACCACCGCCTCCAGCTCCTTGGCTAGCTGGGGGTAGGCCTGTTTAGCCAGTGCCAGTACAGTGTCCCACCTAGACTTCTGGTACCTGGCTGTATAGGTCATGTAATTCGCCTGCCTGAGTCCCAAGGAAGATGCCATGTACTGTTTTTTTGCCATGGCATCAATCTTCCTGGAGTCCTTGTCTGGGGGGTGTGAAGCCAAGGGAATATTTGCCTTCTCACAGGCAGCAGCCTGCACCACCCCAACATGGCTGCATTGCTGGTATAAGAACTCTGTGTCTGAGCCTGAAAGTGTATACCTCTTGTCCATTCTTCTATCCACAGGAGGTATAGTGTCAGGAGACTTTAGGATTTTTTGTGCCCATTTCCCAAAGGATTTGTGGAGGGGAATAGTCTCCTGGACTCGGGAATGTCCATCATTTCTACATAATCAGGCTCCTCTTGATCTTCCACAGCCTCCTCCATAGGAAGCTGGAGGGTTTCAGCCACCTTCCTGTAGAACATAAAGTGAGAAGGGGACTCAAAGCCTAGGAGGGGAAACACCTGAAGGTCTGTCTGGGGAGATGTCCAGTTCCACAGGCACATCCAGACCCTCACTTTCACCATCATCATCCTCCTCAAAGTCCCTTTCCTCTTCAAACTCTGGTTCATAAAAATCTTCGAGGGTATAATCTTGAACCGGAGGAACCAACCGAACCGAACCCCTGCCACAAGGTAGCGGATTGGCAGGAACCGGGCAGAGCGATTCCACAATCTGAATCGCTCTGGCAATCTCTTCGGCGGTCGAAACGTGAACCTCTGGATCCGAACCGGACAATTTGTCTTTGCGTTTTCTTTCTGTCGGAACCGATCCCTCGGAATCGGCTCTCCTTTTGCCTGAAGTAGTATCGCCCTGGTCAGAGGTCACTCCTTCTGATTCGGTCGGAACCGAACCAGGCTGGCCATCCAAGTCAGCAGACTTTTCGGCCTCCTTTTCCCTCAGTCTACCTAATCTCTTCTCAAGGGTAGATTTGGGAAAGTTTTTACATATTTAGCAGTCTGAATCAAGGTGGTCAAACCCCAGACAATAAACACAGGTGGTGTGGGGATCGACCTTAGCAAAGACCTCTCCACACTCACTGCAGTGTTGAAACCCAGTGGGCCCGGTTTTTTTCTTGGGTTTATCAGACATGGCCAACCTAACCAACTTACCCTTTTATGGCAACCGCCAGGCAAGACTCCTTTATCGGTTCCAACCTGTTTTGGTATTGGAAAAAACATAATAAGACACTTTTTTTTTTTTTTAGAACTGATAAGGACCGGTAACCACACACTAAGTAAAAACACAAAATACAGGATTTCACTATCAAATGGCCGGTTCAGCCGAACCGAGCTGCACTTTTACAAGTTCCACACAGAAAAACAGAACAATTCCTATCTAGTACTCACAGCACCACAGACAGAGACTGAACCGACTATGCGGATAACTTTTTCAGTTTAAAAAAACGACGAAAACTGAAACTTTAACAGACTTTCGAACCAAGCTGAAGGAGAAATCTCCAGAGCGACCGTTCAGTGAGGTGGAGTAAAGAATCTGACGGTTTGAGTTTGAAACACTCCAGACAGAGACTCCAACCGAGCTCAAGCTCAGCATTCTATGCTCTGCATAGAAAGTTAACTCTTTGTTCTCCGGGGCAGTTTAAAGGTTGCGGATCACTGCAATATGTCAGAATACAGCAAGATTTCATGTTGCTTGAAAGAGGCAGTCAAGAGGAGGGCAACTAAAATGGTGCAGGGTCTGCAAGAGAAGTCATACGAGGAGAGACTAAAGGAGCTTAATATGTATACCCTTGAGGAAAGGAAGGAGAGGGGGACACGATCGAAACTTTTAAGTACCTCAGTGGAATCAACAAAGTCCAAGAGAGTAGCATTTTTCAGAAAAAGAGATGTGCAAGAACAAGGGGACACAATTTGAAGATGAAGCAGTTCAGGGAATGTAAGGAAGTATTTTTCACAGAGGGTGGTGGACGATGGAACAGCCTTCCTGAGGATGTTGTGGGGTCTAAAACTGTGGGAGAATTCAAGAATACATGGGACAGACATAAAGCAATTTTTGTGGGGGGTAGGAAGAAATAGGCTGTTTGTTAACTAGGATCTGCAGCTTATCCTGTAGGTAGGGAAATGGGCAGACTAGGTGGGCCAAGCTGTCCTTATCTGCCGTCAAAGTCTATGTTTCTACGTTTCTATTTAACTACTGAATCTCACACCACAGAGTAAACCTCTTCCACTTAGAGGCATACAGAGGAGCTAAACATGTACTCCCTCTGGAAGACAGAGGGGACATAATCGAGACCTTTAAATACTTAAAGGGTATAAAATAAGATAAACACTGAGGGGGTGTTCAGACTGAAGGGGGGAGGGCCCATGAGGGGACATAGCCTGAAACTGGCTGGTGGAAAGTACAGAAGAGTCCTGAGAAAGCATTACTTCACGGATAGGGTGGTGATGCCTTGGAATGATTTACAGGAGGAGGTGGTATCAAGGAAATCAGTGCGAGGTTTTTTTTTAATATTTTCTCCCCCGGGCCTCCGGTCGGCGTTGACATCCCAACTGACCCGCTAGCCCTGACACCCGACATCAGGCCGTCCTCCCACTCACTCCCCACGGATTACCCCCATCCCAGGCGGAGTGGTGAGGAGCTACCCAGTTCAACCCAACGGAGCAGGATCCGGATGAGGAGGCGCCATTTGGGTCGGGCAGCGGGGTCAAAAGTTCATGCTGCCCGACCGGAGCCCATTTTAAATTTTCCTCCTTCCACAGTGCCGGCGTGCAAGGACGTCTAGGCACGTAGCCAACATCTGCCGCACTCCGCCCTCCCCCCCCCTTGCTACACTGCTCTAGTAGCACTGGTTGTCACCAAGGGCCGCTACAGAGCACTGGGACCCTGGATCCCTCCCCAGGACAGGAAAGCAGTCCACCTGGGTCGCCAGCGTGGTGTGAGGTGTGGCGTCTCGCGCCTAAACTCTCCGCACCACCGGGCCGGCAGTGGGAGGTTTTAAGAAGGGATGGGATAGTTATATGGGAAGGGTTCAGGTATGGAGGGTAAAGACCATGGAAATGTAGAATGGAAATCAGGGGAAGGATGGAAGAAGAGGGAATGGGGCAGCAGCAGCAGCTATCAAGCTGTGAACTGCATCTCAAGCAGACGTGATAGACCTCAAGGCCTAATCTGCTGGCATTTTTGTATGTTCGTATATGTTTTCCTGGTGGCAGGTTTTCTGTAGACCTTGAGGACCCCTAGCACCTGCTCCAAGAGCTGCAACCCTGAAAACTCTTGCTGCTTAAGAACCAAGCTTTGAGGTGGAGGGACGCGAGGCTGGGACAGGCTATTCTGCCCTGAGACATAGGCTGTGCCTTGGAGGGAGACAGGCCGTTGTGAAGAGAGGGCCAGGAGCAGTGAATACCAAGGCTGTCTGGCCCAATCTGGTGCCACCAGAATCACAGGCAGGTTGGCTCCTTAGCTTTATGAGCACTCTAAGAAGTAGGGAAATGGAGAAAAGGCATAGAAAAATCTCCCTGTCCAGTCTAGGGCCAGGGCATCCAGGGGAAGGGACCCTAGGCTGGGGGCCTGCAACAATATAGGGGAAGCTGATGGTTCTCCTCTGAGGCAAATGGGTCTATTTCTGGAGTATCCCATCTCCTGAAAATTGCTGCCAACACGTGCTTGTTTAAGGACCACTCATGGTGCCCTGGACCGATTCTGTTCAGGATGTCTGCCAGGGTGTTGTCTTTTCCTGGAAGATGGAATGCTGATAGCTGAACATCCAGGGAGTAGGCCCGTGTCCAAATTCTCAATACTTCTGTGCAAAGCATGGAGGACCTGGTTCCACCCTGCTTGTAGATATAGGACATGGTGATCATGTCTGTTCTTATTTGGACTGACTGACCTCTTATGTGGAATGTGAAAGCTTGCAGGGCTAGTAGCACAGCCCTGTTCCAGCATTGTTGTGGAGTGTGGGCTCTAAGGGAGCCCAGGTGCCGCTGATGGTGTGGCTGCCCTAATGTGCTCCCCTCCCCAACAGGGAAGCATCTGTGGTGATGACTACAGTGGGAGCCTGCTGCTGGAATGGCACCCCTTCCCTTCGGTTGCTCTCTTCCTTCCACCAATCCAATGCTTTGAGCAGGAACTTTGTAACTGGCACTAGCTTGGAGAGTGGGTCCCTTTTTTGGGTCCAGTACAGCCAGAGATAGTACTGAATGTCCCTCATTTGGAACCTGGCACCACAACTGTGGTGGTGGCCATGTGACTCAGGAGTCTGATGAAACTTCTGGTAGTCCTGGGTTGACCTAGCACCTAGCTGAAGAGTTTGCCACCTCCTACAGATTTAGCACTCTCTCTCTCTCATGGCAGAAATGCCCTACCCTGCAGGGTATCTAGTTCTGCCACAATAAACTCCAGAGACTGTACTGGCTCATGCTGAGACTTCTGATGATTTATCAGAAGGTCCAAGGAATCCAGAATGTCCTGGGTGGCCTGGAGAGTCTCTCCTACATGTTGGGGGGGCCGGGGAGAGTCCCCTACAATAAGCCAGTCATCGAGGTAAGGCAGGACTGAGACTCCTTTCCTCCTTAAGTGAGCTGCCACCAAAGCTAGGCACTTTGTGAATAACCTTGGTGTGGAAGAAAGGCCAAAGGGAGGAGAACTGGTAGTGATCTGAGGGTAACTGGAACTTCAGGTACTTTCTGTGACCATGTCTGACTGGGATATGAAAGTATACATCCCTGAGGTCAAGGGAAGCTAGCCAGTTTTCCTTCTGCAAGGAGGGAATCACTACGGATAGAGTGACCATTCTAAATTTTGGCTTTGTCAGATGTTTAAGTATCTGAGGTTGTAGATGGGTCGCCATTTCACATTCTTTTTCTTAGTGAGAAGTACCTTGAATTAAGGCCTAACCCACACTGAGATGGTGGAACTCCGGCAGAACCCATTCTGCAGGAGCTGGAGAGGGAAACCCCCTGTGCATCTGAAGCCTGGGTAACCTTTTGAAGTATAGTGGGAGGCCCTGGCTCACCACTTTCAGTACCCACTTGTCTGTGGTGATGCTTTCTCAAACATGGATGAAGTGAGTCACCCTCCCTCCGACAAGTAGGGGGCTGGAGACCTGGACCCGAGCAGTCAGGGGATTCTGTGTGGGCTGGGTCCTAGCTGCTTGGGCAGAGTCAGCACACTTGGCACCCCTCCTGCCCCTACCTCTGAAGTATTCTCTGGTCTCAAGATACTCTGTAGGCATGGACAATGGTAATATCCCCCGACTCCCCTTCCTTGAGGCCTGTAGGAAGTAGAGGCTTTCTCCTTAGTCAAGTAGCTCTTGTAGGTGGTTTTGTATTCCTCCACCTTTTTCACGTAAGCCTGTTTTGTTTCCAAACAGAGAACTGTTTTCACATGGGAAGTCCATGGCCTTTACCTGTGTGTCTCGTGTCAGGTATGTGGCACGCAGCCCTCCTCATGGAGATAACTAGAGCCATGAATCTCGATGCAGAGTCACTGGTCATCCACTGCCATGTCGAACTGGTATTTAGTGGCATCCAGGGTACTTCTGGCTACATCTGCCAAGTCGTGGCATGTCTCATCTGGAATCCTGTCACACAGCGCCAGGACTGCATTCCAAAGGGCCTTCCGAAATTGTGCCACATAGGCCATGTATGTGACCTGCCTGAGGAGGGGGGAGGCTACTGTACTACTTCTTTCCCCATACCATCCAGTTTTCTGGAATCCTTGTCAGGTGGATGAGACGGCAAGGCAAAATTTATTTAAAAGACACCCAATCCTGGAGGCGCTGGACATCGTACAAATAAGTAAACACATATTCAGAAGCAGATCAAGAAAACACAGAAATAATTATAAACATATAAATAACACTTCATAAACATTATCCATAAACAATAAACTAAACATCAAATTACTAACGGCTATGATCAAATCAGATCTGTAAATTAATAACTTAATCCAAAAATGCCTGTGCGAATAGGAGGGCCTTAAGGCAGGCCTTGAATACCTCCAAGGTAGGGTCCCCCTTAACCCCAAGGGGCAGCGAATTCCACAGGATGGGGGCGTTGACACTAAAGGCCCTGTCACCAGCCGATTTCAACCTCGTCCTGGGAATCGCTAGGGGGCCCCCACAGGAGGAATGGAGGGGCCGAACCGAGAGAGCTGGTACAAGAAGGTCTAACAGATAACCAGGGCCCTGACTGTGTAGGGCCTTATAGGTGAGAAGACCCACCTTAAAGAGGGTCCTCCACCTTACTGGCAGCCAGTGCAGCTCACGCAACACCGGCGTAACGTGGCAACATTTTTGCTGCCCAGTAAGTGACCATGCAGCTGCGTTCTGCACTAGCTGCAATCTGCGGAGAGATCCTCCCACGACCCCGAGGTAGAGCGCATTACAGTAATCAAGCCTTGAAGTAACTAAGGCATGCATCAAAGTGGGGAGGTCCAGAGGCTGAACAAGGGGCTTTATCCTGGTGACATTTCTGAGTTGAAAAAAACAGGAGCGGACAGTGGAAGATATCTGCGCCTCCACAGTCAAACTGCTATCCAGAATGACACCAAGATTTCACACCCTAGAGGAGGCCTTCAATGGAACAGATCCCAGAACAAGTCCAGTCTCTGATTCAAAGGCCATCGTATCACGTACTCTGTTCGACTCCACCACCACTACCTCCGTCTTATCGGGGCAGTCACAACCAGCTAGAGGCCATCCAGTCGATCTCAGCAAGGCAGCTGTTTGGTTCATCTACCGTGCTGGATGTTCCTGGGGCAAAGGATAAGTATAGCTGGGTATCATCAGCATAGCAATGAAAACCCAAGCCATACTTCCTAATTATCCCTCCCAGGGGTAGCATGTACACTGCGAACAACACTGGGGCCAACACCGATCCCTGAGGTACTCCGCAAGATAGGGGGCTAGGGGTGGAGGAGAAATTCCCCATCACAACCCGTTGCCTCCTGCTGGTTAAAAAGGACTCAAACCAGCAGATGACAGTGCCGGTTAGTCCGCAGAGTTCCCGAAGGCGGTCAAGCAACACACAATGGTCCTTGTGGATCTTGGCCTCATCACAGGCAGCCACCTGTACTACACCCTCATGGATGGGGTGGCCACAGACGTATTCGGAATTGGTCCTATCCAGTTCGTATTTTTTCCTCCACCTTCTTATCTACTCCTGGAATGGAAGTGGGAGTTTGGAGAATCTTGAGTGTCGCCTTCCGCAGGGACTTGTGCACTGGAAGGAGCAATCTCTTAGTTGGGGCTAGGCCCATCATTTCCAGGAAGTCTGCTTCCTCTTCCTCCTCAACAGATTCCTGAGACGAGAGGAGTGCCCAAAGGTGTCAATCATCTGCCTGACAAAGGCAAAATGGGAAGAATAGTCCTCCGGACCTCGGGGGAGGGGGGGACCGAACCCCTATTCAGGGGAGACCTCTGGGCTCTATTGGTTCCCCTTCAACAACATCCTCCTCCTCTTCCCCCCCCAAAATATGACTCAGGACCCTGCTCCAGAGGAACCGGACCTGATAGGGGGCCTGGTGAGGAACTGATGGGGCCACAAAGGCACCCATAGTTTAAAGGGGCTGAAGGACCTGGATGACCTTGACAATGTCCTCAGCAGGAGGCAATTTTTGCCGTTCCACAGAGCACTTCCTTACTTCTTCAGCAGGAAGTGCAGTGGTATGCTTTTCTTTTTGCTTCTTTTCAGCTGGAACCGGGCCAGGGCCCTGCTCTGGCCTCTTGTGCTTAGAATGCTCATAGTCCCGTTTTTCAGAGGCTTTTTTTTTTTTACAAGAATCTTTAGAGGCTCATTCTTTAGTTTTACTGTGAGAAAGGCACTCTTCCGACCTTTTAGGAGACTCGGGCAACCCAGTATCCATGGCTTGTCATGTTTTGGCTTTTTTTACTTCAAAGCTCACAGTTTGCCAGGAAATGGCTGGGACCCAGGCACTCTAAGCACAGATCGTGGCCATCTGCCTTGGCCACAAGCTTGAAGCACTTTAGACAATTTTTAAAGCCTGTGAGTCCTGTTCTCTTTTGGGCCTGACATGCCAGTTAGTCAGAATTGACAGTAAAATGGTTCCCAGAACTAGCAAAGCTTTAGTTTGCGGTTCGGGTCCACTAAAAATGGCAACTGGCAAAAAAGGAGGGAAAACCCGTTTAGTTTTGGCATCTCTAAAAATATTTTGGGTTCCCACCATGAGGAACCGAAACGATTCCTGAGTAAACAGTTATTTTAGACTTAAACTCGATGGAATTATCTAACACCGCCACTAAAATAGAGAATGTAATAATAAAAGTTAATGTAAATCAGGATTTTTTCCCCAGTTCCCCAGAACCGGGATGGAACCGGAGAAAATCGAAAAATAAGCCAAGTATGTTACAATACCACACTAGAGGTAGAAATATGAGGAAAACTATCACTTTCATAAACTTTAAACCAAAATAAAAAACTTGCAGCAAAGTTGAGGTGGAGAGCTCTTTGGGGCGTCTAGCTACTTCAGGCGGAGAAATGAATCAGTTACCCTAGTTAGCAGCAGCAGAGTCTTCAGGAGCCAGTCGTCCACAAAGGAGAACACATAGAGACCCTCCCCCTATGAAGGGTTGCTGCTACTGGTGCCAGACATTTGGTAAAGATCTATGGCACAGAAGAAAAGCCAAAGGGCAACACACTGCACGGATAATGTTCACCTTCCAGCATAAAGCGAAGGTACTGTCTGTGGGATTTCCTGATCTTAAATGAAGGTATGCATCCTTCGTGTCTAGAGAACAGAGCCAGTTCACTGTTTGCAGAAGGGGGAATCAGAGACTGCATAGGGATACCATCTGAAACTTTCTGTATTCGATGTACAGGTTGAGATCTGACACAGGACACAGATCACCTGTCCATTTTGGGACTAGGATGCATCTGGAATATAAATGTTTCTCTCCTGAGGAGGAGTGGGTCCTACGGCATGTTTCTGGAATAAAGTCTGAACTTCTTCCTTTAGAAGCGACAACTGGCCCAGAGGAGAAAAGGAAGGAGGCCGAGGATCTGCAGGGATCCACAGCGTGCTCCCTTGTAATCATCTCCAGAGCCCACGTGACCGGAGTGAAGTCCCACTACTCTTCCAGATGCAGCGAGATCCGCCCCCAAGTGGTAATGGCAGGGCCACTGGAATGGATTCTTCTGGGTGGTGGTGTATGGGCACGGCTGTAGGGGACATGGAAAGCTACCACCTTCTCTGCCACGGCCTTGTTGATGACAGGTACAATTACGCTATGCAGCAGCCTAACAAAAGGAGCCCTCACCACGACCTCTAGCAGGAGTGAGATACAGGGGTCTTTATAGACAGAGTAATTTTTGAACTTTCAAGGCCATGTAGGGTCTCTCCAACATCATATCCAAACAGTTTTGTCCCTTTAAACAGGGCATTCAAAAACACCTGTTGCACATCATTGGCAAAGCCAGCAACTCAGTCAAAGCTATCTCCTCATGCAAATGCCAGAAGCAGCCACCCTGGCAAAAGTATTCAAGGCATGATAAGCGGAGCATAGCAAATGTTTGCCAACGTCAGCACCAGAATATTAGGTAAATCCTTCTTGGCAGAGCCATCAGCCAAAGCCCGAGCTGCAGTATGAGCAGCTTCCCAAAAGCTGTTCAGATATATTTTATCAGGTGGGCCTGGCAGTTTGCCCACTGATGCAGAGGCATAAGTACGCTTGCCCGTCACATCCAGGCTGCTAGATTCTTTATCAGGAGACAAAGTACTCGTGTGTCTGGGGACCCCAGACCCATCATGAGCAGCCACGATGCCCAGAAAGTCAGTTGCTGGCTGGTTAGCATAATACGGCTCAGTGGATGGTGCAGCATGCTGCTGATCTGCCTCTCTAGGAACTGCAGGCAGTGAGTCTGGTCTGTACCATGCAGCAAAAGTAGCATCCTCTAATGCAGGATATACAGGCGGAATTAAAATGGAGGGGGAGCAGGGAACATCCACCAATTCCATGAGATTCCTTTCAGTGGACTCTTCCTCTTCCACAGCAAAACCCATGGCAGACTGCATTTACTGCATCGTGGCTTGGAAAGATGGCTCCTCAGGAGACAATCTTGGGGTATAAACCAGAGACCTCACTGCAGAATGAGACAGCAGAACCAGAGCGAGGTGCTAAATATTTTTCTACCTCATATTCCTCCTCTAAATCCATGAGGGCAGGACTGTATTCCACTTCATTGTCGTCAGCATAATCAACGATGGGAGCAGCAGAATGAACTGGCCATGCTGGCGGCGGCTGAGAGGGAGGAATCTACGGTGTGCTAGTGCAACCGGACGAGGAGGGCTGCCCCATCGGCAGAATAATTGCCTGCATTGGTAATCCAGGCAAAATGTGTCTTATTTCTGAAACAAATGTCAGCACAGCCCGAGAGTCAAAAAAGCCCTGTAAAGGGGCCAAGCCTGCTAGTAGACAGGCGCAGCCTGATGACGACAATGCCTACCATCCACAGTAGATATGGCAGTGACTAAGCCAAGCCCCAACCTTGGTGTCTCATCGATGGTCGGGGGAAGGGGAAGAGGTGAGTGTGCTAAGTTAACGTGGACAGAGCAGGCAAAGATGCAGATTTACCTTGTCTCGACAGCGACCAGGACCTCACCAGCAAAGCAGATTTTTCTTTTTCTCCAAGTTTGTGCTTAAGGGATGGCGAGGAGGGCCACGGCAATGACCATTCCCAGTCCCGATCCTTAGACTTTTAACATCTGCTTTTTGGACGACGATGAGGAAGAGGAAGACAAAGACCTTGGGCCCTGTTCCTTCCTCCATGGATTTCAATGTCTCGAGAAGAAGGAAGTTTTCTAGAGCTTTCTTATGGCATCCCCTTGCAGCTTTGGTTGAAGCTCTGGCAAACCTCATAAGCCCTCATGTTGTGAGAGAGGCCCAAATAGCACACACAAAATGCATATGTCTTGTATGTAAATTTTATCTCTGCATTTACAATTCTGAAATAAAGCCTCTTTTGACTTCACTGGCCTACAAAGATGACAAAATTCTAAGTAAAATAAAAGAATAAATGGCAAAGGTTAGTTTGACAGAATTTCCTTCAGCAGGTCCGACAAGGATGATGGATGGCGGGAAAGAACTGAGGAGAGAGAGAGAAGCCGCCCACGTTTCTATACATGTAGGCATGGCACATTACTGTAGGTGGCCCCTGGCTAGCAAACCTTTCCATGTGGCCCTAGCTCTGACAGCTTTAGGTCCAAAGGTGTGGCCTAATGGAGGAGCTATCCTGGAAGAAGTTCTGTACATTTATTAAGTTATTCAGTGTATATTAAATGCGAAAACCTGGCTATGTAGCCAATTCTCCAGCCTAGCCTGAACAGCAACACATTTAGATGTTAAAGCAGCAGTATTTGTCAGCAGGCAAAACATTCGGTCATAGGGCCTTTTTTTTTAAGTAATGTATTCGAAGCAGAAATAGAAATAAATATACTGATTGCTATCTGATGTTTCTAAAACAGTTTTTATTACCAATCGTAAAGTTACTGAGTAGTCATGAAAGACGGCTGCCACTAAAAAAAACACGAGATTCCTTTTTAACTTTACCTGCCGGGTTAATTTTGGAATGCATTAGGAGGATACTAGCACACATTTCTAATGGCAAACAGCACAACATAACAGTTACATGGATACTGGAACATTTCATGTGGATGTGTCTCACCCTGTGTACTTAGGGTGAAAAAAACGTACCCATCGTCCTATGAACACACAAGGAGAAAATCCTACAGGTGCCAAATGACTCATTTCCAGATAAACAGATATAAAGGGTCAAATGCAATCCTTTCTGAAGGGCAGAGGGACTCAGGAACTTGAGAAAACTTGAAGCAGAATAGCCCACACTCACTGAGAAATTATACTCCTCGACAGCCAATGCTAGGCCTTCTCATAACAACAAGTGTCCAAGCAGGGCTAGTCTGTTGGCAGAGTGACAGAGCGAGCACCCATGATGCCAGCGAGCCAGGGTGGGGAAACGCCGGGTTAGAGGGCCGGCTGGGGGAGGACGGCTGATGCCAGCGAGCCAGGGTGGGGGAAACGCCGGGTTAGAGGGCGGCTGGGGGAGGACGGCTGATGCTCACCTCCTCAGCAGAGGGAGGGCTCCTGGTCTCCACCGCAATACCGCCACCTGGCATATCACCGATGGTGGTGCAAACTAAAGCCAATACCAAGGGAGGGGGATGCTGGCACTCCTGACACTTCGGCGTTAAGATGCAACATACAGAACATCCACAAGATAGAGAAATAATAGAACCCCAACCGTACAGCATGCCGTCCACAGCAGGCTCCGCACCACCAACCGGGTTCTCACTCCCTCACCAACTCTCAACTTCTGGCCAGAGGTGAGGGGTGACGTCCGGCAGGCCCTTCCCATGGGGGTTATCTATGGCAGAATATAGGAGCATCAGGTAAGTCCCAGAGATGGCGAATGATAGGGCTGGGCAAAGCGGTATGAATAGTGAGTGTGGGCTTCAGACTCAAACTTTTTTTTTTTAAGCACGCGCCTCCTGACCTAACGCAGGTTAGACTACTGATGCGCAAGGTTTAGCAGTTGCTATCAAAGCTGTTGACAGCAGAGGTCTGAACATGCTAATCCAGTCATCCTTAGCAGGTACCATCCAGCTGTACCCATACCCCCCTCATCAAGCTGTAGGTGTATGGGGAAGTGTTTTTATACAGAAAGCACAACCTGAATCCATGCACCTAGAATCACCAGTTTTGGGAACGAGCTCCACTCAAGCAGGTTCCTCACTCCTGTTCTTCCCTCGCCACGGCAGCACAGACTGCGCATGCACACGTGTCCCGACCGCTGCAGCCCCTCCCCTGACCACCATCTGCACCACCAGCAGGTGGCAGCCAAGAGAGGAGTCTGCCCACCACCCCGATCCTGGAGAGGACAGCAGCCTGGCAGCCCCCCACCCGTCGACCTGAACTTGGGTCGCCAGCCTGATGAGAAGGCGCACAGCCCCTCCACCTTCTATGACACTGTTCCAGCTGCACATACTTTCTTTAACCCGTTAGCAAAAAAGCACCTTTAATCTCATCATGTAACCCCCGCTGCACTCACTAGCCATTCTGGGACAGAATTCTGACAGGGTGTGGCAGACTGAGCAGAGAGACTGGTTGTCAAAATGATTTTTTTTTTGCAAAGGATACGGGTCCCATTGACTCCTGAAATTTTGAAATCATCCAGTAGTTGTACCACCATCTCCCGGTTCGGGTCATCAGGGCCACTGTTTCGAACCTGTGAACAGAATCAAGACTACTTATGATCGAAGCATGATAAGTGTACACAGGGATGGGGGGTGCACCGCTGGGGTGCTGGTAGCAGTGCCTTGGCATGCCATCAGCAATGGGCAATATTTGAGCAAAAGGACTGGGAACTATGCCCGGGAAAGAGAAACACAAAATGGGGAGGAGGGGTGTTAAGGAAAGGTAAAAACAGAGAATGATGGGTTAAATAATCATAAACATCATTTATATTTTATTATAATTTATATATATTTATATAACTGGTGAGACTGCTGCTATAATGGACAAAAAAAAGAGCGTAGAACATCCTGTCAGACCAAAGACAGACACTGTGTTTCAAAAGTGCTGTGAGAACTGCCCTGCTTAGCAACTCTTAGGGAATTCAAAGGCAAGGTTAAACATGAAGTGGTAATGAGCTACGTGGCAGCAGGAGGATTCATTGGATAACCTCTGGAGTCAAATCAGCGACACAGAAACAAAACCTGCTATCAATATTAAAACAACAAAGGAATCTGGTTTCCTAGCACACCTTTCATAAAACTGTACCCCAAAGCACTTGATCCAGGAGAGGGAAGGGATAAAATGTTCCTGACCATTTCAGGGGCACAGCTGGCTTCAAGCAGCACAGACACAGCTTCAGGGGATACAGAAAGGGTAAACACAGAGAGATTCAAAACAGCATATGATCTGCTCAGAGTTACACTGAGTGACCGTTGTGGGATTCAAACCCAGGTCTCCAAGTTTACAGCACTGGGATCTACACAATTATCACCCCTCCACAAAGGAGAGGACCCCCCACCCCACTCTCCTCCCTGTGCTAGCCAAAGAGCAGGAAGAACGTCTCTCTCAACTTTTCTCTTTTCTTGATTCCTTGTCTTGTCTCTGCCCTGCCTAGTCTGGCTTGGGTAAATTATCACTTCCTCGTCTCATCACCCCTACAGTTTACAGATTGTCCTGAAGGGAATGGATCAGGGCACATACACCTCGCCCATCTTTATCCTCCTTACCCAGGCCTTTAACACTGTGGTACACACCATCCCACAGGACAAGTAAGTAGGGGTGGGCCTCTCTGACCTCTCAGTCAGTTGGCTCCCCTTCTACATGCTGGAAAGGCGCCAGTCAGTCCCTGTATACGATGCCCTATCACCACATCTGCTGTGGGATCCCCAAGGCTCTATTCTACACTCATTATGTTTTCCACTTTATTATGAAGCGCTACAAAACCTGCCAGGCACTCCTGGTCTCCCATGAAATAATCTCAAAAACTATTTTTCCAGTGTTGGGACTAAGGAGTCTTGGAGTACTGCTCCAAAAACTGTCCTGGCCAGACTGGATCCACTATTTATTTTATTTTAAATTTTGATATTACACTCCTACTGTTTCGCCCTCAGCAACCCTCCCCACACTTACTACTGTTCCCTCTATTCTAACCGCTCCCTGCATTAACTCAACGGCAGGAGGGTCTCCCACTATGCCTTTATTTAAACTTTTTATTCATGACATTTTATCACAACACATAATATGCAACATTGCTGAACTCATACAACAGAAAACACCAGACATACCATTAAAGAAGAAGAAATATTATTAGCTCAGGTGGTACAGCATTCAAGGGGTGACCCTGGGTCAAACTCAGCACCATTCTCATCCTCCTTTCTACTTCAAAACCCTCTCAGCCCATGAAGCCAGGAATTACCTACTCAAGGTATTGGGGAAATCGAGATTTAGTGGTGACACCCTGGATCTCAAGTTTGTAACCCATATGCTGGAGGAAATTCTAACAAATTATTATTAACATGTCACTCAGATACTCTCAATTTCCTCAGAAATGGAAATCTGCCACTGTGACATCAGTTTATAAGTCTGGGGATCAGACAATTACTGGAAACTATAGGCCTATCTCTATCCTGCCCCCAAAAAGCTCTTGAGCTATAGTGGCTGACCAACTGGTTGAATACTTAGAAAAGTATCAGCTACAATGCCCACAACACCACGGGTTCAGAAATGGTCATAGTACCACTACCACCCTTCTGGAGTTCACAGGCTTTATTCACCACTCCTTGGATCAAGGACACCAGGTCAGTGCTGCTTTCATTGATTTTAACAAAGCTTTCAACACAGTGAATCATGCCCTCCTGGTCAAACAGCTTACCACCACTGGCCTAGCTCGTGACAGCACAGCCTGGTTTGAAAGTTATCTGCACAACTGTACACAGTAGGTGAAGATTGGTAACACCCTCTCGGACAGCAGACCTGTCCTATCTGGAGTTCCTCAAGGGTCCATCTTGGGCCCTCTTATTTAACATTTTCCTCAAAAACCTTCCTTATACTCCTGTCAGGGTCACATCCTTTTATATGCTGGCAATGCTGTCCTGTTTACCAGTGATCCAGACCCTAAGGTTCTTGAATCTAGGCTACAGAGTAATTTCGTAGTCCTAGAAAGATGGTTCCATAAGCACAAGTTAGTTATGAATTACAATGAGACAAACTATGCTGTTCTCCAGCTCCCAAAATAAAAAATTACTCACCTTAGTAATGTTGTTTTTTCTAATGGAGTCTTGCTATATTATGACAATTGCAGTTTGTCCCACCATTAGAACTGCTCCGGAGGTGAAAGAGTTAACTCCATTCCATGAATGGAACTTTGAGTACGAGCTCTAAAGAGAAGCTCTGTCTGGGTAGTTTCAAACCTAAACTGTCAGATCTTTATGAGCCAAAACTCACCAAGGTCTGTGTGGAAGCTGTAACCTACACTAGCCAACTGGCTACCTAAATATTAACACCCACTGCTGGTCCCAACACCAAAGACTCAAGTCAGGGGACCAGAACTAATAGTATAATTTAACAATATGAGAAGTAATATAAGGAAAAATGAAAAGTGAAAAAACACCACACCCCAAACGCCAAGAAGGGGTGAAAACACATATAATGGGCATAAACTAGTGCCCACACTAGGCTGCCCACCCCATACCCAAGTAGAAGTTCTGAGAGGGGCAGGCTGGGGGAGGTCATAATATAGCAAGACTCCATTAGAAGAAACAACATTACTAAGGTGAGTAATTTTTTCTTCAAACAACATGAAGTCTTGCTATATTATGACAATTGCAGACTACACAGCAGTACCTCCATGGAGGAGGGACAGAACCTACTTAAGGAATAGGCTCTGAAGCACAGCTGTGCCAAACCGAGCATCTCTCCTAGCCTGGACATCCAGGGAGTAATGCTTGGTGAAAGTGTGTACCGTTTTCCAGGTAGCAGCTTGACATATCTCTAAGATAAGGATGTCTCTGGCAGCAGCTGGAGAAGCGGCTGTACCTCTGGTAGAATGAGCCCTCAGGCCAGAGGGGGGATCTCTCCCCAGTTTCTGATAACAAAATTGGATACAAGAGACAATCCACCTGGCAATTGATCTCTTAGTGTCAGGTTTCCCTTTTCCGACCTCACCATAAGTGAGAAAAAGTTGGAGGGATTCGAACCTGTGACCCTTGGTATGTAGTAACTTAGGGCCCTCTTAACGTCCAAACTGTGCAATCTCCTCTCACCAGAAGAGGAATGTTCAGCGAAAAACACTGGAAGGGAGATAAGATTGGTTAAGATGGAAATCTGAAACCACCTTAGGCAAAAACTTCCTGTTAGTCCTGAGGACTACCTTATCCCTGTGGAAAGAAATAAAGTCAGTTTCTACTGACAAGGCTTGCAACTCACTTATGCGTCTAGCAGAAGTGATAGCCACTAGGAAAACAGTTTTCCAAGTTAGATACTTAAGCTCTGCAGAAGACAGAGGTTCAAAAGGGGGTTGCATTAACTGGGCAATGCAAACATTAAGGTCCCAGGCAGGGGCCGGATCCCGAAAAGGTGGATTAGTATGAAGTAATCCCTTAAAAAACTTGGAAAATACAGGGTGAGCGGAAAGAGAGGATGGCTTTCCTGCTGAAACAAAAGCAGAGACAGCTGCCAAATGAACTTTCAGGGTAGCTGGTCTCAGACCCAAAGAATTAAGATGGACCATGTAGTCCAACACAATGGGCAAATCAGCAGATTCTGGGGAAATATGTTTCCCAGAACACCAAATGGAGAACCTTTTCCACTTAGAATTATAAGTAGCCCTAGTGGAAGGCTTCCTAGAAGCCTTTAGAATTTCAAGAACACCCTGAGAAAGGTGTAGGTCAGCAAATTCTAACTCCTCAAGAGCCAGGCCTTGAGGTTGAGGGATTTGAGGTTCGGATACCAAACTCTCCCCTGGGCACAGGTTAACAGGTTGTGATTCCTGGGGAGAACACAGGGAGATGGACTGTAAGGGACAGAAGGAGTGGGTACCAGGGCTGCCTGGCCCAATCTGGGGCAATCAGAATCACCCTGCAAGGCTGGGATCTGATTTTGACCAACACCTTGAATAGGAGAGGAAGGGGAAAAGCATAAAAAACTTCCTTCCCAATCCAGGAGAAGGGCGTCCAGGGGACTGAGCCCAACACTGGGGCCTGCAATAGAACAGTGGAAGTTGGTGATTGTCTGGGGCTGCAAAAGATCTATCTGAGGGGTGCCCCATCTGGCAAAAACTATCCCAGTACCTGAGGATCCAGAGACCATTCGTGATGGCCCTGAGAAATCCTGCTGAGAGCATCTGCTAGGACATTGTCCTTTCCTGGAAGGTGAACTGCTATGAGTGAAGTGTTCAGGGAATAGGCCAGAGACCACAACTTCATTGCCTCGGTGCACAAGGCCGAAGACAGAGTGCCCCCCTGCTTGTTGATGTACCACATTGTTGTGGTGGTGTCTGTTCTGACTTGTACCACTTTGTTCTGAACAGAAGCAGAGAACGCTGAAGTGCTAAAAGACAGCTCTGAGTTCCAGCAAATTGATGTGGAGCAGAGATTCCTGGGGGACCACACTCCCTGAGTGGAGAGTCGCCCATGTGTGCTCCACCCCAGGAGGGAAGCATCCGTAGTGAGGGTCAAAGAGTGAGAAAGAGGAATGAAGGGACCCCAGTCTTAAGTGCTCTGATCCTGCCACCACTGGAGGCCTGGATCAAGGTTGGGTCACTGGGACCAACTTGGAAGGGTCTCTTCTCTGAGACCAATAGGCTCTCAAGTGAAACTGAATATCCCTCATCTGAAATCTTGCTCCCTGCACTACAGCTGTGGGCCCAGCCATGTGCCCCAGGAGCTGTAAAAGTGTCTTGCTGATCGAGACCTGCAGAGTGAAGGAGGAGGCCAGAGCCACCAAGTTCTTACCTCTCTAAGGGAAGAAAGGCTCTGGCCAGATTTGTGTCAACTCTGCACCTATGAAGGTGAGCACCTGAACTGGTTCCAGAACCGACTTTGGTAGATTAGCAAGAAGCCCAGGGAGGTGAGAAGCTGCTGGGTGACTTGCAGGTGAGATTTTACCTGTTCTGGGGACTGGCCTACAATGAGCCAGTCGTCCAGATAGGGAAAAACAGCAATCCTTTGCCTCCTTAAATGAGCAACTGCTACTGCCAGACATTTTGTGAATACCCTTGGGGCAGAGGTAAGGCCGAAGGGCATTGCTCTGAACTGTAGTGACCCGAGGGCAGTTCGAATCTGAGATACTTTCGGTGGGAGCTTCTGATTAGGACGTGAAAATAGGCATCCTTGAGGTCCAGGGAAGCTAGCCAGTCCCCTGGCCTTAGAGAGGGTAAAATCATTGCCAGAGTTACCATTCTGAACTTTGGTTTCAAAAGGTGTTTGTTCAGATATCTGAGGTCTAAAATGGGCCGCCATTCTCCTGTCTTTTTTGGGGTAAGGAAGTATCTGGAGTACAGACCCTTGCCCTGGTGTAGGGGAGAAACCCTTTCTACCGCTCTGAGAGCTAACAGGGTTGAGACCTCTGTTTCTAGAGTAAAGGTCTCTAAAGAGCTTGCAGGTGGAAAAGACCTGATTCTCATCTTTGGGAACTTTTTGAAGCTGAGAACCAGACCCTGGCTTACTACTTCCAGAACCCACTTGTCTGAAGTTAGAGACACCCAGTTCTGACTGAAGTAAGCCAACCTGCCCCCTACTGGTAAAGGAGAATCAGCCCTGGGCACCCCATCAGGGTGCTTGTTTGGCAGGTGCTTTAGGCTGAGGGGTGGGGGCAGGCCTGCCCACACCCCGTCTGCCTCTGCCTCTGAAGAACCCCCTCTGAGCATAAGCAGAGGAGGCCTGGGTTTGGTGAAAAGGCCTACCCCTACCCCTGGGGGTGTGCCTCTGAGGAGTGGCTTGCCGCTCCTTGGCCTGGGCACTCTTATAGGTAGTCATATTCATCCATCTTCTTCATATAATTCTCTGTCTGCTCCCCAAACAGAGAATTTCCCACCACAGGAAAATCCATAGCCTTAGTCTGGGTATCCTGTGACAAGCTGAGCACACCTGAGCCAGGCCAACCTCGAAAAAGCTACAGATGTGGCCATGACTCTGAGGAACATCATTAAAATCCACAGCAGCATGAAACTGCACCTTAGAAGCCTCAATGCCATCGGCAGCCACCTGCTCCAGCTCATTAGCAAGCTGGCAGAGGCCTGTTTGGCTAAACTCATAACAGTGTCCCATCTAGATTTTTGATACCTTGCTACATAAGCCATATAATTTGCTTGCCTGAGTCCCAAGGACGCTGCCATGTACTGTTTTTTTGCCATGGCATCAATCTTCCTGGAATCCTTGTCAGGAGGATGTGAAGCCAGGGGAATGTTAGCTTTATCACAGGCTGCAGCCTGAACTACCCCAACATGACTGCATTGCTGAGAAAGGAATTCTGTATCAGGACCTGACAGTGTGTACCTCCTGTCCATCTTTTTATCCACAGGAGGCACAGAATTAGGAGTTTTTAAAATTTTTTATTGTTTGCTTCCTAAATGACTTATGCAAAGGAATAGACAATCTCCTAGACTCTGGTATATCCATCATTTCTACAAAATCAGGCTCCCCTTGCTCCTCCACAGCTTCCTCCAAAGGGAGCTGGAGGTTTCAACAACTTTTTTGTAAAACATAAAATGAGAGGGGGACTCGGAAAGCATAGGGGAGATTCTAAAGGTCTGTCTGGGGAGATGTCCGCTCAATGGGCACACCAGACCCTCCAAGTCACATTCATACTGTTCATAATCATCCTCCCCTCCTCTGGTTCATAAAACTCCTCAACATCATATTCCTGAACCGATGGAACCGACCGAACCGACCTTTACCAGATAGTGGCGGATTCGGACGGAACGAGGAAAAGTGACTGGACAATCTGAATAGCTCTTGCTATCTCTGCAGCAGTTGGAGAAAGGATTTTGGGCTCCAAACCTGCTGACTTTCTTGTTTTCTTTACTGGAACTGGCTCATCCGAGCCAGCCCTCGTTGCCCGAGGAAGTCTCGCCGTGCACTCCCTCCGGTTCGGTTGGCACCGAACCGGGTTGGCCATCCAGGTCAGCGGACCTTTTGGCCTCTCGTTCCCTGAGCCTGCCCAATCTCTTTTCCAGGGTGGCTGCAGGGAAATTTTTACAAATCTGGCAGTCTGAATTGAGGTGGTCAAACCCCAGACAATAAACACATGTGGTGTGTGGGTCAGCCTTGGCAAAGACTTCCCAACAGACATCACAGTGTTGAAACCCAGTGGGCCCGGTTTTTCTTTTGGGTTTCTCAGACATAATGCCAGCCTAACCAAAAAACTTGCCCTTTTAACGGCAGTGCCAGGCAAGACACCCTTATCGGTTCCTAACCGTGTCACGGGTATTGGAAAAAACCGTAATGAAATCCGTTTTTTTTAGAACCGATAAGAACCGGGAACCGCACTCTAAAATCTCAAGTTTAAATACTTCAAGTTTTAACATAAGCTGATCGGTTCAAAACCGAACCGATAAACCTTTACAAGTTCCACACAGAATTAAAACATGAATTACTTACGATACCACAGACAGAGCTTGAACCGATCGGTTTTGCGGTTAAAATAAAACTATTCTCGGTTAAATTGAACCGAGAAAACACTGTTTAAACCGAGAAATGAACCGAGCAGTAGGAGGAATCTCCGGAGCGACTGTTCAGTGAGGCGGAGTAAAGAATCTGACAGTTTAGGTTTGAAACTACCCAGACAGAGCTTCTCTTTAGAGCTCGAGCTCAAAGTTCCATTCATGGAATGGAGTTAACTCTTTCACCTTCGGAGCAGTTCTAATGGTGGGACAAACTGCAATTGTCATAATATAGCAAGACTTCCTGTTGTTTGAATAGGCACAGAGCTTACCCTCTATCACCAACGAAGAGGGCTCTCCCCTGGAGCTAGTTCAGCTCTTTAAATATCTGGGGATTACTACTGACAGTACAATGACCTATGCCGACAACACTGTTAAGGCTGTTAACACCCGCATTGGGCTACTTTACAGGCATAAGCAATATTTGACCCCAGAGGCTCTTAACCTGGCCATTCAAAGCCTCTTGTCTCATTAGTGATTACGGCTTACCAATCTATGGATCAGCTACTGAAACAACTCTTTGCCGCATCATAGTTGCACTCAACAAAGCATGCCGGCTCCTTACCGGCTCAGACCGTCTGTCCCATACCTGCGACATGTACGCTCAGGCTAACTGGCTCCAATTCAAAAGTAGACTCATGTACCAAACCTGTTTACTTTCTAAAAAAGTAAGCTTAGGCAAAATGCCCCCAGGAGTGCAAAAGCTCATTACCCCCACTATCAACAGTCACTGCACCAGAAGATCTACTAGCCAAATTTTTAACAAACCCCACTGTCGCACTTCACTGGGACAAAGGTCCTTTCCCTACCGTGCCCCGCTATGGATGAACTCGCTGCACCATGACATCACTTCAGCATCCACCTTGGGCTCCTTCAAGGTTAAACTTAAGCAACAGCTAGTTGCTGATGCCAGTTGTGACTGCTTCCAATAACCTTCCTTCTTATGAACAGCACTTATTCTAACCTTATACTATCCTGACCTAATGCATAACTGTTCTCAGCATGTAAATAACTGTTCTAAGTTGCTAATCATTCTCCTTCACATTTCCTCTTGATCCCTTCCACTCTTTCCCTTCACCCCTCTATGGCTTTCCCCCATCCCCCTTCCCTGTTATATCTCCCGAGTTCCCTTGCTCACTTTAAAAAGCTTTGTCCCATTCCTTCTCACCTCTGACGAGGCCCCTGGGCTGATGCCATCCCTTACCTTGTTGATTATTAGATATTAGGCAGAGTCTGTTCTAATTTTCCTGCAAAAAGTCGTTTCGTAAGACCCCACCCCCTCTAATACGACCCTCTGAATTCCAGGTTTTAATCAAATATGCACCATGACACACATTATACAATGCCACATATATTAGAACTTCTCTAATTATACACTCTTGTAATGTCTTGTATAATTCCTTGTTTTGTTTGTTCTCTGTCTCATATTTTCCCAATATGTATTGTTCGTCTGACGTGGACCCAATGAAATGATCTTGTTCTCAAAGATGTTATGTGAAATTTCAATAAATAAAAAAAAAAATAAATGTCATAAAAACAATATTCTAAGAATGAGCTATTGCAGGCAACACCCGTTATACATTGTCCATGGGGTCACCAAAAAAAAACTTTGCCCGACCTTCCCAGGTCCTAGACAGACGGTCACAGATAACTCTGAGAGGGAAAAAAGGTTACAAATATACTCGAGCCCCACAGTAACAGAGCGGTTATTAAACAGTTACACATTTGTTGCCAACAATACAGCCTATAATCTGTATCCTGTATTTCTTACAGGTGGTGTTCGGCCTCACTGGCAGCACATAGAACAGTAGATTCTACTGCAAAGTCAGCACTATGTGAATTTGTTGTTGGACAGGGAGTCTGTTAATACAATCATAAAGCTGGGTCAGTCCAGACACCCCCGGGACACCTCCTGCAGCATTTCTGCCACATTGACATACCCCATCTCTAATTCTCGAGCTGCTGGATATTCCAGTGGATTCACCACCAGTGCAGATGATGGATCAGATTTATACACTGGCAGGAAAACACGCCCCACCAATGAACAAATAACATTTTACCATTCCTCTCGGGCACACTGCAAAGCACATGAAGGCAAGGTGGAGACGTATGAAGACACATCATCTTAAAGAGTAAACTCTGTGGAGTAAAACAGGTTTGAAACAAACTGACGTGTGACAGAAAAAATATACTATTATAATATTAAAACTGATCAACTGAAGGGCCAGCCCAGTGGTGCGGTGGGCTGAGGCATTGCGCCTCATCTCCTGCCACACCGGCAACTAGTGTTCAGTGGCGAATGCAGGTTGTTCGGGCTCGGATGGGGAGGGAGAGGATCTAACGTCCGGAGGACAGCTCTCATCTGCCAGGGAGGGTGGTTTGGCATTCCCCCTGAATGACTTCCCCCAGGTGGAAGCCTGAGGGTAGAATGTACAGAGGATGCTAGTGACAGCAGGGTGCTGTATGCTTGAAGCCCGGAATGCGCTCCTAACCCTCAGCTCAACCCCAGCATCTGGATTTGTGCACTGGGGGGGCCTCCCTGGCCCCACTACAGGGGAGGGGTGGTGGTGCTGATGGATGTGAGCCTTTCCAAGGGGAGAGCTGAAAGCCCACCTGCCAGCCATCCCGCGGGAAGAGAAAAAAAATGAGGACTTGCAATGACATCATAGACTGACTAGCAGACTGATGAGAGAATTCCCTTCCCACCTGGGATTTAAACTTCTTTCCTCACAAATAAACCCAGACCAAACAGCGCAAAATGCTTGCCGGAGCAGAGGGAGAAGACAGGCAGACCAGATCCAAGAGCACTAAAAGCTTAAATGAGTGCGGATTGAGGCAGATGGAGAGGAAGCAGCTCTCATCAGAGCCACAGTGTGTCTCTGGGCTGCTCAAGAAGCCTGGGCTATGACACAGAATGCGAGGGGAAAGGCTGCCACGTCATATGTTTGAGCCATTAATAAGCCTCTCGCAGGGAAAACTAACAAGAATTCCGGCACCTCAACGATCGGCTGGACAGAGTGGAAAGGCAAGTGGAGGAAACTGAGGAGAGAGTAGCCATAGTGGAAGGCTTTCAACTGGAGGCAGCAGTCGAATCTCTCCCACTACACAGAAGCACTTCAGGAGAAATACACAAACTTCTAAACTAAATTAAGAAGGCACAATCTATGGCTAACAGTCCTCCCAAAGGGATCGGAGACAGGACATGTGCAACTTTTTGACAAATCTATTGAAGATGTACTAGTCCTCCCACCAACTACAGACTTCTGAATCGAGAAGATGCATAATGCGCAGCTGTCCAAGCTGACCAATCCTCGCACCAGACCCAGCTTTAGAATGTTTCCAGCTTCTGAACTGAAGAAAAAATACTTCAACTGGTGCGGCAAAGAAAGGAGATTTCATATAACAGTGCCTGCCTTTACTTAGACTAGGATTCTCCTCCAGACATTCTTAAAAATGCATCCAGTACATGGGCACTATAAGAGCCTTGTGAGCAAACCAGACAAAGCTCCACACCCCCTATCTGGCAAGAATAAAGATCTTTGGGATAACAGAATTAAAATGCATCTCACTCCTGAAGATGCTAAAGATGAACTCCAAGAACATGACATACACACAGGGGGACGACAAAAAAATCAGAACAAACTGAAAGGACCAAGTCAACCAAAGACCAACAGACAACAAATCCGGGTGACAGAGCTCACAAGCAGCATCCTACACCATGCATGAAATTTATGGACTGTTACAGCAGGTACAAGATAAAAAGGCAAGGGGTGGGGGGGAGAGAGAGAGGCAGCGCACAAAACATCCCAAAAGACCTGAAGCACAGCTGCGGCAGCTGTACAACACCCCTAATGTTAGCAGGGTAAGTCAACACAAGACTTTCATTTCTATGGCACTCTGCCTAGCTTACACACCCCTCTCGAGAAACTCTGAAACATAATCTTTATTAGGCCTATGCTCTCCACGTCTTAGTGCAACCCATCATCCCCAAACTCACAAGAGCCGTTTCAAAAAGAGTTACCCCTGAACCAACTGCCTCCCGTTTGCCCTTTTTGCATGGACATCCTTGATCAATGTAGTGAATGGCCCGAGAGAAGCCACAAAGCACCCATACAATATCCCATTGACAATGCAAAGGCCGTAGTCCAAATAAGCTGCATACGTATCTCCACACAGACTCTGCACTGGAACTATGGACTTGTTCACAGCATCATATCCTTAATTGGACTGGAACTGCAATTGGTTTAGTAACTATGTCTACTTTAAAGACCATTTACATCTCACTGCCATCAAATCATCTAATCTAGCCCACTGTGAGGTACTTCATACTCTTCTTACCCTGGGCACCAAGAAACTACATACTGCTTGTGCCTATAACCCACCATCAAACAGTCAAAAGGGTCTGGATGAGTTGCTGGATCAAATCTCATATCTTGCTGGGAAACATGAGGTCCTTATACTAGGTGACCTTAATTTAAATTGGCTAGGGAGCACACAATCAACATTGCTGTCCAGGCTGCAAAGTTTTAACTTGCACCAACTTATATGGGATCCCACCAGAACACCACCACTCTCAAATACAGGACTGGATTACGACCAACCACCCTGAAAACATTAATGCCTCTGGCGTACTACCTGATGCCATCACCAACCATTCCCCTACCTATTGTATCTGGGGTAAAAGCAAGCCCACTCCATCGAAACCTCGCCTCATCACTTTCTGTAACTATGCAAACTTCGACCCACAGCTTTTTTTTTTTTTTTTTTTTTAACATGACACTGCTGCAACTGACTGGTCCTCCCCACTATTATCAAATGATGCTCAGACTTCCCTTCATCTATTCATGACACTTCCTCATGGTGCAGGATAAGCACTGCAAACTAGTTACTAGTCGAGTAAAAAATAGGAAAACCCGCTGGCTAAAGTCCGACCTTCCCTCCAAGCTAAAACACAGAGATAAAAGCTGGCTCCGATACAAGAACTCAGGACTATCCTCTGACCTAAACACCAACAGGGCCCTGCGCAACTCCTGCAAACAGGACATCAAAAAGGCCAAAAGATCCTACTGCAAGGATCTATTAAACTCCTATAGCGACTCTTAAAAAGTTCTGGTCCCATATAAAACTCTTTCTTGGCTTGAATCTGACATCCACCCCTAATGACATGTCATTAAATGGTGTATACTGCAACAATCCCCGTACCATCGCCAATTTCTTCAATGATAAATTCGCTGCCCTAACCAATTACACCTCCTCTTTCCCTGTCCAGTCGAACACATCCACCTTGTCTAATGACAGTGGTCCTCAATTCTTTTTTAAGGCAGTCTCTAGGCATGAGGTGTTCCGATTACTAAATAAAATCTCAGATTACACTCCAGTAGGCTCAGACAATCTAGAGCCCAAGCACCTAAAACTATCTGCACCCTACATAGCTGCTCCCCTAGCCAAAATCTTCACACTATCCCTGTCCCAGAGCTATATACCAGATATCTGGATGGTAGCTAGAATTACCTGTTTTCAAAAAAGGAGATAGCAAAGATCCATAAAATTACAGGCCCATAGCCATCCTATTAGTTCTCAAAATTCTGGAGAAACTGGTGTCCACTCAAACAACTGACTTTCTCCAGAAATATGACCATCTTACCCCGGCTCAGCATGGCTATCGCAAAGGCCATAGCACCACTACAGCCCTTCTCAACTTTACGTCAGATACGCTTGTGGCTATGGACTCTGACCTTCTCGCTGGGGCCATTTTCATCGATATGACCATGGCATCTGACCTTGTCGACCACCCCATCCTCTTAGCCTCGCTTAGAACACTAGGTTTCTTTGATAACGTTGTGAGGTGATTCAGCTACTACCTTTCCGATAGGACTCAAACTACAAAATGTAACTCCACCCTCTCAGACAACGCCACCATTAACATTGGGGTACTGCAAGGATCCATCCTTGGGCCTCTGCTTTTCTCTATCTTCATTAATAACATCTCCACAAACCTCCATAGGACTGATTCTCTATTATATGCCGGTTACATTGCTCTATACACCAGTGGTAATAGCATTGAAGTCATCAATCAAACACTCTTTGACTTTCAGCTAATACAACAATGGCCACTAGTTCTAACTTGTCCTTAATGAGTCCAAAACCCAGGCTATGCTATTTGGTTCTAATGACAAGCTTAAACACTCCCAACCTAAATTTAAAGTCTCCTCCTCCAGTGGTTTAACTCTAGGGGTGGTGAACTCATTAAAATATCTGGGTGTCACACTTGACGCATCACTAAACTTTGAGCCACACATCCAACAGACCTGCAAGTTGGTCAACGCTAAACTTGGGATAGCCTTCCGGACCAGCTATATGCTCATCCCCTCAGCAAGGCTAGCCATTGCCTGGGGCATACTCCTACCCTCGCTAACTTATGGTGTTGCCACCTATATCTCTGTGTCCAAATCCAGTCTTCGAAAATGGGATGTCACATACAACAATATCTGTCGCTATGCATCCTCCTCGCATTAACTAAAACACCACTGTCTCCTATATTCAGATCTGGGATGGCTTCCTCCCTCGTAGCTAAGGTTTTATGCGTATGGCTCCGTCATTGACAATACTGTCTGATCACAAATACCCAAACCCCTGGCAGGTCTCTTCGTTAATTTGGCATCCCACTATAGCTTACGGTCTGCTGACCAAGCGCCTGTCTTCATCCAGACATCATTCCTCCAAAGGCGCCACGGCTTTTGCCTGCCATGCTCCCCTATATTGGGACTCCCTCCCACTAGCCTTACGCCAGTCACCATCCCATGCCTCTTTTAAGAAAGGCTTAAGTAACCATCTTGCCACTTCCTACAAATGCGCCTGCTTTGAACCCCCCTAACCCATACCTCCTCCCTTCCTCTCCTGCCACTTCTGTTGCACTCTTAAAATGTATAGCACTTTGCCCTCGTCTCCCCTCTCGTCGGCCTCTTCTTAAACCTCTACTCTGGCCTTAAGATTTCCATCTCCTTTTCCCTCCCATACTACCCTAGTAAATATTATAAGAATATCATGGTTCTATTACATAACACTGTCACAAATAGAACAATGTGTAATTAGCCTTAGCTAACGAAATGTCTTTTCACTGTTCTAGTATATTTTTACTTCATCTACTGTGCTATTGTCTACTTGCTCTGTTATAGTATTGTTTACTATGTCTAAACTTGCTCTGTATTTTACTATCAATTATGTCAAAATTTCGTATTGCAATGTGTGTCTGTTTGTACTGTACCCTCCCGGGTCATGCCTGAAAATAGTCATTGCTATGACTAGTGCACTTACCCAATAAACAAAAACTAAATAAAAAAAATAAATAAGGATGCTTCTGGTATTGGTGGTAAGGGAGATATGAAAATTACGTACCTACCATAATTCCTGATCTTCTCTTATATCTTCACCATTCATTACTGCTGGGTGTAAGCCGGAGGCAACACGCACCCACTACGGGAGGTTTGTTTTGGTTTTTTTTGGAGGGAGGAGTCCGTGCCTGCAGCGGCACCCACGAGAGTGATGCACTACGTGGTGCACGAGGGGCGGCTGTTAGGCGTCGCAGACTCCTCCTCCTCTATCCCAGTTCTGTAAGCCGGAGAGGCGAATAGAACAATAAGAGTGAGGCAAGAGAGCCGAGGGATAGTAAAAGGAAAGGAAACAAACTGAAAAAAGGAATAAGCAGACAGACGACAGGAAAGAGGAGAACCCTGCCCTAAGGGACCGCAAGGCTTCACTCCTGGGGCTGCTCCAAGGCTGGAATAGATAAGGGAGAGGAATGAAAAAAACAGAAGGCGAAGAGGAGGGATGCTGGGAGGAGGGAAAAAAATACTGCCAAGTTGTGAGTTAAATTGGCTGAAGGGTTATCAGCTCAGAACAAAAAGGGTAAGGAAGCAAGGATCCCTTCAAACAAAACTGGCCTAAAGGTTCGACAGAACCGTTTCCACAGCTTGATAGACAAAAGGCAGATTTCCTACACCTCCCATTATCCCAAAGTCCATCACTTAAGCTGAGAGCTCACAAATTGCCAAGGCACACAATCTGTTCCAGAGGAAGAGCGCCCAACTTAGGAAAGGGGGAAAAAGGACCCCACTAGCACATTGCCATGTGTTAATACAGGTGGTGGAGGGAGGGGACTGAAGCCCTAAAGGGGGCACCCCCTTGAGAAAGTGGACAGAGATAGGGAAGGAAACTCGTTCTGACTCCCTGGGAGGCAGAGGCCAAGAATCAAACCACCAGTTCCTGAAGGCAATTTTGAAAATGGGCTAGAAGACTGACTAGCACCAGACTGGCATACACAAGGCAGGATCCAGAAATACCAGCGAAGTCCGAGAACTAAGGAACAGGATCATTCAAGAACTATTCCTGTTAACTGGTGATTGAACTAACTTGGCCTAAGAAAAAAGGTGCCCAAAGGGACACCTTCAAGGGTAATCAGAAAGACTTCCCTCAGGAGAAAGACGAAGCTCTACTCACTCTCCTCCCTCTCCAGACTTATGTTACCTCCACTGAGAGAAAAACGGAGACCCAAAGGCTAGGGGATTTAGGCTCTAATAGCCATGAAAGGAGGAAGGGGAGGTACAGCCAGTAGGGTGGGGGGAGAGACAAGCAAGAAGGAGGCCCATGAGGGGAAGGTGGGCAGGATTCAGTAATGAATGGTAAAGATACAAGAGAAGATCAGGAAATATGGTAGGTACATAATCTTCATATCTTCCCTTGTCTATCTTCACCATTCATTACTGGTGGGTGGGTGAGTACCAAGCATTCCCCCCTCCCCCGAGAGGGGGACTAATATAAGCCTGAGGGAACAAGAACCTCAGCCTCCTGTTGGTGAGAAACAGGAAGAAGAGACCCTGGCCGTACTAGACTGGAAGCCTAAAATCGAGGAGAGCTAGAAGGTGTCCCCTGAAGACGAAGGGATGGAGCAAGCCTCTGCAGAAGCCTCCTAGCCTTGGTAGAAAAGAGACAGATCCCTCGGTAGGTGGAGAGAATCATCCAACGCCGGGCCAGGGGTGACAACCTTGCTAGACGAAGCCATGCCATCCGCCTAATGCAGATTACTGTCCCCACAAGCCTGGAAGCCACCTCACTGGCGTCGGAAGATGCCCTTGCTTGGTGCCTTGCCAGTTCCAGGCCAACAGTGGAGAGGGCAATGACCTGTCATGATTGCTCCACATCAGGCATCGATGCTAGCACCTGAGCCAGCACCGACCACAAGTGCTTGTTATAGACAGCATGGTGTGCCTGATGTGACGCAATGTACAACATCGCACGAGAAGAGGAGAGGAGAACACTCTTCGCCCCCACCGGTCGAACTGTAGGGAATCAGAGTCTGGTGGTCAGTCGTGCACCAGGTGTCGGCACCCGGAAGTGGTCTCTAGAAACACCAAGATCGAAGGCAGGTTAGGGAGAGAACCAAGGAACTCAGATGGAGCACAATACCTCCTTCCTGCAGTCTGTCGGGGCTGGGAGAGGGTCGGCTGGAGACTGCCAGGTGCGGACAGACGCCTCCTGGAAGGGAATAGGCCAGGATGGCACCATCAAGTGCTAGGCACTGAATTCACTGAGGAATTTGTGCGTCTCCCGCTCGGTACTGTCCCATCTAACATAGGAAATACGGAGATCCCCAACCATCCTTGAAAGGAAGCGCTAATATTCAGTGAAAATCAGCGTCGGAAGAAAGATGAGCAGTAGGTTCCTCTCACTCCAAGGAGGGAGCCGAGGAGGATGGGGAACTCGAATGTCCAGAAGACTCCTGCGGCAGTGGGGACAGGCGAAAGACCCGTTCGTACATGTACCTAACATATGACAGGAAGGCCACCACACTGCCTCTGAACATCTCCCAGGATAACGGTCCCATAGGACCCACATAGCCTGGAAGAGAGGGGGTGGCTGCAGAGGAATGGGAGAGGGACACCTACAGACGCTGGGCTAGCCGTCTGTCTCTGGTAGCACCGTCTGTTTCTGGTAGCATTGTCTGCCTAGTATCTTCGTCCACTATCTTTGCTTTTATATTCGTTTTATTTTTGTATTTATTTTACACTATGCTATTTTAGTCAGCTGCTGTTAGTGCTTCATTGTGACTCGTGAACTACGGCTTAGCTCCACGGTCCTGTTTGGAGTTTTTCCGCGGGCTTCGTGGGCTCAAACTAAGTGTGGTGAGCAGCAAGGGATGTTAATCGGTCCCTGCTTTAGTGGGAATACTGCTAGCGAGCTGTCCCCGTTTTTGCTCGATGTGACTGATGTGACTGGATTGCATCTTGGAATCCCCTAGTCTGTTCGTTCCCTGGCAGTACCTTCGTATTCTGTTGGCTACTGGATGGCTTTTAATTAGGGGATTGCTGTTGAGACTTTCAGCTGTGGGCCTAGTAGTGCTGCCTATTGCACTGTTCCTAATTACTCGACCGAGGACTTTGGAGTGTTCCTTGAAGCGTTTTGTGCTCGATTTCAAGAGGTCTAATCAGGAACTGACATTTTTGAAAACACATTTGGACAGAAGGATTTGTATTTTTTCAGGCGATTTCTGGAGTTCGGTTGCATTGGATTTACTATCCGTGTCTGATTGACCCTGACCAGCCTACTGGTGGATCCGCGGGCTCGAGGGATCTCCGGGGTTTCTGTAACACACAGGGCTGGGGAGTGGGGCCGGTTGGAGGACCGGTCCGTTATTCCCCTCCCCTTGATTTCTGGGGCGGTCAACTGGAAGGCTGGCTTGTCCCATAGTAGTAGTGATGTGCCACTAACTTGCCGAGTTATTTCCCTCGTAAACAGCTGAAGGGAACCTGCGGCCTATTGTGGGTCTTTCGTTTTAGAGGTCTGAGGTTGAAGACTGGGATTTGTTGAGTTCCTGATTTTCTGGATATTCGACCTGGTATAACAAACTTTGTGGCTTGAATCATTAAAGGCTGTGTGTTGGATGTCAACTGCTAGCTTGAACAACTTCTGACAGCGATACTTTTTAATGTGTGTATACTGCCAGTCTGAACTTCTCCTGTCATCAAGTTCTTTTTATTTTATATTTGTGGAAATTATACGAGCAGGGAGCGTGCTCAGCAAACATCTGTGAACTCACCCTCCTATTGATATTTGTGAGAGGTTTATCTGGAGGGTGGTTTCCAAATTATTTCCTTATATTTATTTTTTAGTTTGGTTTATTATTTATTACTTTGAGGTATGTCTATTTGCCTAGTAAATATCAGTGAACTCACCCTCCCACTGATATTTGTGAGAGATTTCTCTGGAGGGTGGTTTTCAAATTATTTTTATATTTCTTTTAGTTTGTTAGTGATAGTAGCACCAGGAAGTGAGAGGCCTGGGTGCTTTAAAATTGTTTTTGTTAGTTTTATGTGTTTGGACCCAGGTAGTGAGAGGACCTGCGGGCTAAATATAGTTATGTGGTAGGAGGTTAGATACTCAGATTTTTAAGTTATTTAATTTAGTTATTTAATATTTTCTTGGCGTAGGTACAGATTATTTAGTTGGGGGGGTGTGAGGAGAAGTTTATGATAGGCTGTAATTGTTGGGGTTTTATATATTATGGTTATTTTACATTGCGTAGTTAGATTTATATTGTTTTGTTAGGTTGTGGGCCTGGGATACGTATCAGTTTGTTATCCCCTGGTCATGCGCTATTCAGCCTCTGCTCTCCATGTCCTCTGCCTTTTTTGCCCCCCTCTATTGGCTTTTTCTATCCATCAATGTTGTCGGGCTTTAGGTATTGCCCATAGGAGGTGGGGATGGGGTGGGGGCGTGAACAGCCTCAGAGCGGGATGCTCTCATCAGGGTTGTTGAGCCCAGAAGACGCCCTGGGGCGAAGTGGAGTCTAGAGCGTGGACCATCTTGTTTGGTCCCCATACCCAAGGGCACCATCGTTGGCGATGGGCAGGTGGTCAGGGCAGCCCAAGAGTTTTGTCCAACCCGGGCGCTGTTGTGCAATGCCAGATCTGTCAGGAACAAGGCCGCAGTGATTTTGGATCTTGTTGGGTCAGCAGATCTGGCCTGTGTCACCGAAACCTGGCTAGATGATAATGTGGGCCCAATAGCTGAGGCAGCAATTCCGGCCAGGTATACGGTGATACACTGCCAGAGGTTGTGCCGGGGGGGCTGTTTCAAGACCGAATTGGAACTCACCAGTGTTGCAGTTGAGGCCAGTTCATTTGAATGTGCTGTAGTAGCAGGTGTGGGCTATAGGATTGCTCTCATCTACCGTCCACCCGGAGATGGGAAGCAATTCCTTAAGGAAGTGGTGGACTTCATGGTTGATATGGCATTTGAGTCGCCCAGGCTGATGGTCCTGGGTGACTTCAATGCCTGGATCAACGACGAACTCTCGCAATTTGGACAATACTTCCTCCAGTTGATGAATTCACTGGGCCTGACACAGGTGGTTACCAATGCTACTCATAAGTGTGGCCATTCTCTTGACCTGGTCTTCCTCCTGGGGATCGAGGCCTCAGACATGGGGGTGGAGCAGTCGGATGGTCTGATCATTACACGGTGTCGGTGAGGTTCAATTTTGGCAACCCCCTTGTAGGCCAACCCCTATGGAGATGGTCAAGTACCAACCTTTACGGAATGTTACTTCCGATGGCCTTGCTGCGGTGCTTGACCTATCACAATTTCCTGTGCATTGCAGGGATCTGGAGGCTTTGGTCTTGGCATATAACAATGCCATTACCCCTGCCCTGGATTATATTGCACCAGTTCGTGTGCGTCCTCTCTCCCTTCGACCTCGGGCTCCGTGGTTTAATGGAGTCTTCAGGGAGTTGCAGTGACTAGGATGCAGGTTAGAACGCTGTTGGCGGAAATCCGGCTTACATGCCGACCATCTTAGATTGTTAGAACATTATCGGTTCTATCAGCCAGAAATCTCTCGTAAGAAGGCAGAGTTCCTGTCTGGGGAAATTTCTGCCACTCAGAATCGACCAGTTCAGCTTTTCAGAACTGTGGACAGGCTGTGCAACCCAGCCTGTCTGCAGCTCCGAAGAGCTTTTTCACAATTACAGTGTGATGAGCTTGCTCGGTTCTTTGCTGATAAGGTGGCTGACATTAGGTCAGAGATCCACTTGACACATTCTATGCCAGCTGTTGAGGATCAGGGCCTGGTCACTATCCCTCCGTTTTCCTGGAGTACCTTCGACCGTCTGGAAATCATGGATGCTATGCGGATTGTCCAGGGGATGCGCCCTACATGCTGTAGTTTAGACCCAGGCCCTACATCCCTGATTATGGGTTGTGGTGATTCTATTGGTCTGGTTCTGGCACAGATAGTCTGGTGTTCCCTTGACTCAGGTGAATATTCCTGCTCCTTGAAAGAAGCAAGGGTGACACCTTTGTTGAAGAAAGCTTCTCTGGACCCAGACTCTCTTGCAAACTACAGGCCTATCTCAAACCTCCCCTTTGTGGGGAAGCTGATTGAGAAAGTAGTGGCTGCTCAACTGGAGAACAATTTGACCATCCATAGTATCTACGAACCTCTTCAATCCGGTTTTCAAAAGAGGCATAGTACCGAGACTGCGCTGGTTCGGGTGCTCAATGATCTCCTGATGGCGAGAGACCACAGAAAATGGTCCATTTTGGTACTTTTAGATCTGTCATCAGCTTTTGACACAGTTGACCATGGGGTTCTGCTTGAGTGCCTGAGATTTATCTGTGGACTCTCTGGATTGGTCCACAGATGGTTTACCACCAATCTCACTGGAAGAACTCATAAGGTAGTGTCAGGGTTTTTTCCTCTGACCCTATTTCTCTGTCTTGTGGGATCCCTCAGGGCTCAGTATTGTCCCCATGTTCTTTTCAGTGTACATGCTTCCCCTTAGAGACACTGTGAGACGGTATGGGCCGAGGTTTCATTGTTATGCCGATGATACCCAGCTCTACCTGCTTTTGCCCCCGACCAGGGAGGAGCAGTCTCGGTATTTAATAACTGCCTCAAGGAAATCCAGGATTGGATGAAGTCCAGTTGGCTGAAATCGAACTCTGGGAAGACTGAGGCGATGGTTTTAGATCCAGGCTGCCCCCTAGGATTGTTCCTTGGCGACGCCGAGCTTCAGGTCTCTGAACAGGTGCAAGACCTAGGGGTGATGTTGGAGGCGGGGCTGACACTTCGGACACAGCTGTCGGCTGTCGTTAAGTCATCTTTTTACCATCTGAGAAACATCGCTAAGATCAAGCACCTTGTTCCGTCCGGCGACCTGCCTACATTAATCCATGCCTTTGTGACCTCGCGTTTAGATTACTGCAACTCGCTTTACTTTGGGTTTCCAGGGGTTGATATCTGCCGCTTGCAGCTGGTGCAGAATTCTGCAGCCCAGTTGTTGATGGGGACTCCTAGATCTTCCCACATCACACCGGTGCTGCGGGAACTGCACTGGCTGCCGGTTCAGTGGCGGATCACCTTCAAAGTCGGATTGCTGACATATAAAGCCCACACGAACTGGGCCCCGACTACCTGAAAGAGCTTCCGATTCCTTATCACCCTGTGCAACCACTCCGCTCGGCCGACGAGGGGTTGCTGGAGATGCCGAGGATGACTTTAAAATCTGCTGAGGCCCGAGCTTTTATGTTCGCGGCCCCGTCCCTCTGGAACTCTCTAGCCCATCGGATTAGGGAGGGCACGACCATGGGGAGTTTTAAACATGCCCTAAAAGCATTTCTTTGGATAAAAGCATATGGTAGTGATGGCTGTTGATTTGTACTGTATATTTTATATGATGATAATTTGGTTTTAACTGCGTCAATTGTTTTTACTGTACTGCACCTTAGTATTTGAAAGGCGCACTATAAAGTATTATTATTATTATACAAGGAGGCGACTGTCCTCTGCCAGGGCTCTGAAATCCAGGGAACGGAGCCCAAGCTGGAGGGATCCCTGAAATCAAACCGGTTCGCAAGACGGAACCCTGGGAATGCAAACTCCGGAAGAGCCCAAACGAGAGGGGGGGTCTCCCCTGTGACGCACCTGGGGTTGCACGAGTCCAGATGGACAACCCACGGCGGCGCCACCGAAGGGGACCCCTGAACACAAGGAGAGGCGGGGCTCGGCGCTACGGCTCCTCCCTGCACCCCAAGGGGTGGCAGAGGAGTGCAGATGCCCCTCACCCCGACCCCTCAACTCCCTCAGATTCAGATGATGCTCTCCTCATTGACCCCAGCGAAGGGGTCCCTCGATCCAGGGGCCTCCGAAGATGGGACTCCATCCCCGCTCGAAGAGGACGCTGAGGAGCACCAAGGCTGGCAGCTGCGTGGCCCCCTCGGGGGGGGGGGGGAGACAGTCCTCTCCCCAACCTCCAAGCCACCCACCCCCAGGGACCCCAGGTCACCCCCAGCGTGGGAGTCCTCAGAGGAAGAATGCTGTGGAGATTCAGGGATGGGGCGCTGGGCTGCCTGACACCGCATCCCACAGAGGATTCTGATTCCGAAGAATCAGGGAGCCAGACCGGGTTCACATCAGAGTCATCCCCTCTGAAGAGGAGTTGACCAGGAGAACCTCAATGCTGGCCACCTAGAGAATCTCCTGAGAAACTGCACCACGAACTGTGCCGGTGGGGCCCACAACGATGGCCGTTCCCAGCGTACCGCCAGCAGCTCAGAAACCTGGCCCAATCCCCAGAACCCAACACGGTGCCACCAACGGACTCGACCAGGTCAATGGCGCTGAGAACCAAACCGGCACCAGGATCCGAGACGGCGCCAGAAGGCGGAGTCGAGGGGCCGCCAGTGCCGAACCCAGCTAACCGTGGGCAGCGACAGCAGAGTCTGCAGCTCAGGAGAGGTGACTGCCGAGGCGTTTCCACGACACGACCCGGGAAGGGCCATGGCTTTCTCCGACACTCGAAGAGGCCTCCTCCTCCTCAGCAAGGCTTGAAGATGAGGAGGCCTCCTCCTGAGACCGTAAAAGGCCTGGGAGGGACCTGGAGGAAGGGGCCTAAAGACCTGGCCTGGGAAGCCCAAGAATGACGGAGTCCTCCGAAAGCCGGCAGGGACTTGCCGACTTTGAGCGCGAGGATTTCAAGAACATGGCGATCCACGGAAAAACAGGAGTTGCATCTATCCATATCATGGTTAGGTCCCAGGCACCGAAGGCAGGCATCATGTTGGTCTGTCACGGAGAAATGCCGGCCACAGGAGCACCGACGCACGGGGGCACGTACCACTTTTGACTTTCACTTGGCTCCTGAATTGGACAGGATGTGAAAACAATTTAATAAACAGAAAAGCTCCCAGCACTGTCAAAAATAAAAAAATAAATCTGTCTTACTGGTTTCAACGGCGTCATGAAATCGAACCAGGATGAAGGAGATCGAGCAGACATTGGCGACAAAGGCCTAGCGATTTGCAGCAGCAGGCGGTTTCACTAGCGTGGCAGGTGTAGACGACAGTGGGAGAAACAGAACTGGGATGGAGGAGGTCTGCAATGCTGTGGCGCTCCTCGTGCACCACAGAGCGCTCGTGGCCAACTCCCCCAAAAAAAAAAACACCTCCCATAGCAGGTGCGCCTCGGCTTACACCCAGCAGTAATGAATGGTGAAGATTGACAAGGGAAGATCTCTAGGTTACTTGCTTGAATTAATTTATATGGGAATTATACAAAACAGAAATGTGCCAAGAGTTGGAAATACGAGACAAAAGCAAGATGCAGACTTAAAAAGGGAAAACAGAATACAGTTTAATAAATATACTCAAATGTATTTGCTTGTGTGGGTGAAGGAATAATGAAAATGTGTGAAAGGAGGAGGGGAGTGGTCTGGGACGGGACAGTGGGAGAGAGAGTGGGCAGAGGTGTGAGACACCTGACTGCCTGCACTGGCCCCTACAGTGTGGTTCCACCCACTAAGTGCAAACCCGAAGGCCAATACCGGAAACTGCCCACACAAACAAAGCGCATCTCTGAGCCTATTCCATAGCCATCCACACCCCCAAAGGTAGAGAAAAGACAACACTATAAGACTGGGGACCGACCCACTGCAGACCCAACTCCGACTGGGGGAGAAGCCCATGACTGTTGCATAAGTGGAAGGTATGCCCCCATAAGCCCAGCAACATAAAAACAGAACACAAAAGGGTAAGAATCCAGAACAGAAGAGAACCCTTGACAAAAGTTAAGCAGGGTGGATATAAAGGACCAGAGAGGTACCACGGAGACAACATACTAGTGGGATAACCATCGGGGGGTAATTCCTTGGTTTTACCAATGCAGAAACTTCTGTGGTGTGTGCTAGTATCCTGGACTCTTCCTAAAGGAAGTGGCCCAAGTAGTGGCCCCCACTGCAAGAGAATGAACTTCCACCACTATCCCTGGGATGGAAGGGGAGCACCAAGGAGGAGAGTGGCCGGCCCCCACCAAGGACAAGGGAATATGATAAACGTTCCCCAGCCTTGGAAGAGGTTTTAGTTGTTGAATGTTTGATGTCAGTAATGTGTTATGTAAGCTATGTTCAAATGGAGGTCTGCAAATAACCTTGGAAAGTGGTGATCGGGTGGACGGGGAGAGGGGCACACTGCTAACCCATATGAGACAGGGACTGATTTTATCTTATGATGGCTCAGTCACTTAAATTCCCTACCTACAATGTCAATGGTATCACCTACCCCACTACACATATGAAAATATTAACTACGGGCGCTAAACTAAAGCTGATATAATTCAGATCCAACAAAGACATCTCTCAAAGGCTGAACACCACAAGCTTGCCACATGTGGATTTCACCAGGTACACTCCTCCTCATATAAAGCTGAGAGAAGGAGGAGAGGTGTTGCCATACTGACCCCGAACAAGTTAGCCTTTGAGACCAGAGGTGTCCCTACAGATGAGAAAGGCAGATATGTGATAATAAAGGGCATGCACAATGGCCAAATGCTCACCCTTGTCTCAGCCTGCACTCCACCAGCCTCAAACTTTTTTTTTTTTTTTTTGACAGAAAACTCCTAACATTGTTCTAAAAACAGAAGGGACACTCATATGTGGAGAGGATCTGAATCTCACTTTTGTTCCCGAAAGTAGATAGTACATCAGGCATCCCCCACGAGAAACGCCTAGTAACAAAACAAGTTACAATCCTAACAACAGATCTGGGACTCCGACGCATGGAGACACTAGCATGGCTCTGCCAAGGGATATACCATTTACTCTGCTGCCCAGCCCACCAAATTTACAGTAGACTAGATATTTTCTTCCTCCCAAAGGAAGTACAAGACAGATTAAGCAATTGCTTTATGGCACTATTGGGCTATCAGGTCACGCACCCCTCTTTATACATCTAAGTGTAAACTGCCCGCAGAAAGCAACATCTCCCTTCTGCAAGACAGGGAAATCAGAGGTCAAATTTCACAATTTATAGGCCGGCCTAGTGGCGTGGAAGGCTGAGGCATCATGCCTTACCCCTTGCCACACTGGTGACCTGTATTCGCAGTGCAAGCAGGTCGTTGAGGGTCTGCCGGGGAGGGAAAGGATCGAGTGTCCTGGGCACAGATCTCCTCTCCCAGGGAGGGTGGGGAACAGAGACCGGCACTTGCCTGACACCTAGCAGAGGCGGAGTGCTGGCACGCAAAGTCCTGTACTGTGGGGCTCAGAGGCGGAGCAGCCGACCAGTGTGCTGCGTGCGGAAACGAGCACAACTGTGCCACTGTCAGCACTGCATGCTCCCCTCCACAGAAAAACAGAAACTGGTCCCAGTCGAGCTAGATGAAGCCTGTCCTCCGAAAGCACCGTCCCCGAGAATGTACCTCCCTGAAACTGGATCCGGACCTGGCAGGTACAGAAGGGGGCTCCCCACCACCCTGCCACGGAGGGAAACCCAACATACTAACTTACTAATTGCCAGCAGATTAGGCCTTACGGTCCATCAAGTCTGCTCGAACCTCGGGTCCCTAGTTGGGTATCAAGGCCTCCCCCTCCTTTTGTGTTCCAGAACCCCTATCATCCATCCACGCCCCACTGGTCCAGGCCTTCCCCTAAAACTTTCCCTTTCTTATCTGTCCCACCCCCTCTTGAAGCCCTCCACCGTAGAAGCCTGAACCAGGCTGCCAGGCAGCGCGTTCCAAGGTTCCACCACCATCTCGGTGAAAAACCTCCTCCTCCTCCTCTCCCTCCCCCATCCTTCCACCTTCCAACTTCAAAACATGCCCTCGGGTGACACCTCCCTCCTTTAGTCTAAATATCCCCTCCGTATTTACCCTATTTATTCCCTTGAGGTACTTGAAGACCTCAATCATGTCCCCGGTCTCTCCTCCAATGAAAAACAGGCCAAGCTCCTCAAGTCTCTCCTCATACGCCAGATCCCCTAGTCCTGCTAGTCCTAGAAAGCTGTGGGAGCAGATGAGTCAAGCCTGAAGGTGGGGGGATGGGGCTGGGGGGGGGACGACAGGAATGTGGGCCGACTGGGGCAGGTGAGAAAACAAAAAAAAGTCAGTTTATCAAGCAGATGGTACAGGAGAATATTGTGCTGGAAATATCCCTCCACGTACTCTGGGATACAGTCACAGCCGCACTAAGAGGGAAGCCAATAGCAATTGCAGTAAGGAAAAATAAACCATGAAAAGAAAGGCCCTGGAGAACAAGATAATGGAACTAGAAAGGTTACAGCAGGTCAAATTGGACAGACAAAGAGGGAAATAACTCAACGGCCCGAAAAAGGAGCCAAACAGAAGGCTAGATGATAAGGTAAAACAAAACCTTAAATACTTCAGGCAGAGATTCTACGAGGAAGGCTCCAGAGCTATAAAATTACTAGCATGTAGACCGAGGGCCCAGAGGGCAGGGCAAACATCACCAGGGTCCCACATCAGGGCACAGGACAGAAAGTCACCCACATGCAACAGAGTGGAGGTATTTAGACACTACTACTAAACACTCTATAGGACCAGGACAACCAAATTGCAAGATCAAAACACCGCATAGCTGACACCCTTACAGCTACCCCAGATTCCACAAGATCACAACAAGAAGCTTTCTATGCATATCTCCACAGATGTAAGGATACACATTGTCAAAGATGGTAAAAGAGGAAAGTGCCCTGGCTCAGATGGCTACCCCCCCGAATTCTGTAACGAAATTCCAAGAGGACACTGTACCCTTATTGAGGGCTGTGTACCAGGGAGCCCATGGTGGAGGAAAGGACGCAGGCCCCCTACTGTTACTACAGTACACAGTTATTTTAGTAATACCCAAGTCTGGCAAGGGCCCCACACAAGGCCCCTCATGCTGACCTATCTCAATTTTAAATGTAGACTACAAGTTCTCAACAGTCATATTAACCAACAGGTTGGAATGTGCAATACCAGAAATCATACATTTGGATCAAATGGGTTTTATAGCAAGCAGACAAGCCCCAGACTTCTATTTGATTGCCCATACTGTATAACTCGACACAAAATATCAACCGTCAACATGGGTGTGGACGCCGAAAAGGCATTTGATCAGGTAGGGTGGAGCTACCTGTACCAGGTCCTTGCTGAGTTTGGCTTCTCCTGGACATTCACTGGCATTTTACAAACCTTATATCAGGCCCGCAAGCCTATGTTAGAGCCAATGGTCATCTTTCCCGGCTTCCAAACTAGGCTGAGGGACACAGCAAGGTGCCCCACCCTTATCCTTCTTGCTTTATATATACACAGTCCTTGGCACAGAAGAGCCAGGAATGAGTGGAGTCACCGTAGTGGGCCCCACCGAACATAAGATAACGTTCTATGCTGATGACGTGCTATTGTACCAGACAGATCCTCAAACCTCAATGGACAATGCCACAACACCGGTTAAGAGAATTCTCCACATACGCAGGATACACACTAAAAGCAACGACGGAGATCCTCAACTTAACGATGCCCCATCCAGAACACAACAAAGCACACCCCAAATTAAATGGGGCACTCAAAACAAATATCTGGGAATCTATTTAAGGAACACAAAAACCAGGTTATATACCAGGACAATAACACCCATTTAATGCAGTCACTGAAGGAGGACATAAGACTGCGAGTCCCTCCTCCCACTTCCAGTGCACATCCAGTTTCAGACAATCAAGATGTACATACTACCAAGGTATTATATACCTGTTTCAATGTGCCTCGGTGCAGCTTACCCAACAGTGGCTAGTGGACATACAGAAAATGCTATATAAATGTATACGGGCAGATGGCAAACCCAGAGTACAAAGCTCCCTCCTCTTAACCCAAAAAAGAGTGGGGTGGATGGGCCCTCTCCCTTATAGGAAACTGTTGGTTAGCAACACAGGTGAAAACAGCCCCGCAGTGGGGCACAATGAACTATATAACCCACTGGAAAACCACTGAACTTACCTCTTCGAAAGAGACCCCACACTCTACCTTACCACATGATGACCCCTCAGGAAAACCAGAGGAACATCACACCTGGGGGCTCTAGAAGTCTGACAGAGCATGGGATAGAGTAGCTAAACATGACAGAAGAGCCACACAACAATGGATATAGATGGTTAGCCTGGGACACTAATTTCCCACCAAGCAGACTAGACCCCCGGTACAAGCGAGAAATGAAAATTACATACTTACCGTAATTCTGATCTTTCTGTTCATCTTCGCCATTCATCACCTTTGGGTACTAGCTGGTCATGACCCCGCGGGAGCTTTTTTTTTGATGGGTGGAGTCTATGCACCATCGGCGCTGCCCTCGAGGCCGACGCACTGCGTGGCACTCGCGAGTTGGCCGTTAGGTGTTGTCAACTCCGCCCTCCCACCAGTTCTGAGTCGCCAGAGAGTAAGAAGGGTTGGGAGGGAGGGACAAGGAAGTCAAGGGACAGACAAAAGAAAGGATATATAAACTAAAAGAAGAAATAACGACAGAGAACAAAATAAGTGAAAAACTAAGGGGATTACATAGGGCCCCAATCTCTGGAAGTAGAAAAAGGAGGGAGGAGAGTTAAGAAATTTAGAGATAAGGATGTGGGGGAAGAGACACCTGGAATCATGACCTGTCTCCAGATTGCATAGGAACTGCGGAGTAGTAGCCAAAGAGCCAACTGCCAGAATTCAAGGCACAGAATCGCTGGCAATAACTCCGAGAAGCAGAATTGGCTATTCTGGAAGAAAAGACAGGATACAGGGATTACCCCCCCAAACAAATAAATTTTTGGTGTAAGAAACCTAGTTTCTTAAATTAAATCGAGGTTGTATCCAAAGGACAAGGAAAATAAAAGCAAGGTGACGGGGAGAAGGGTAGAGGGAACAGAAAAGAGGACAACAACCAACCCCCACCCCAAAGGGGTGGAGCCAAAGCACTGAAGGAGTGCCCCCATCCTGACCACTCAACCCCCAGAGAAATCCCCCACCATGTGCCCCAAGTCACCCCACTCCTGACTAACACAAGGCGCGAGAGAGAGAGAGGACACAGAGAGGGACCCAGAGACTTAGGCCCCAGGGGGATGGATGGTGGGATTGTGATGAATGGTGAAGATACACAGAAAGATCAGAATTACGGTAGGTACGTAATTTCCATGTCTTATCTGTGTCAATCTTCACCATTCATCACCTTTGAGTAGTGCCGAGCCCCCCAAAGGGGGTTTCAACCCTAAGTGACTGAGTCCTTTAGCTCTCAGTGGGTAACGCACTAAGAGGGAGAACCTTCACGTGTCTGGAGAGGCCCAAGAGTGGGGAGAGCGAGATGAGGATACCCCGGAGGGGGTAGGAAGTTGCCCCGACAGACGCCGTCTCACCCTACAGGAGAAAAGACAGGTTCTCTGGTGAGCAGAGTTAATCACCCTACGCCGGGCCAAGGGTGACAACCGGGAGAGACGCAGCCATGCCGTCCGCTAGTGCAGATCGCTGTCCTTATGTCCCTGGTAGCTACCTCATTGGCGTCATACGATGCCCTTGCTTGATGCCTTGCTAGCTGCAGGCCACGCGTAGAGAGTGCAGTGGCTTGTCTGGTTTCCTACATGTCAGACATCGAGGCTAGGAGTTGAACCAGCTTGGACCACAGGAACCTATCATAGGTAGCATAGGAAAATTACGTACCTACCGTAATTCTTGATCTTCTCTTGTATCTTCACCATTCATTACTTCACAGGTGTAAGCGAATGGCACTTCCGTCACGAGAACTTTTTTAAATTGCCTAACGGCCCCACCGAGAGCGGCGTCATCAACATGCGCGAGGCGGCCGTTAGCAGGATCGATCCTCCTCCAACTCAGTTCTGTGAGCCGGAGAGGCAAAATGAAAGCAGAAAATATAGATAGCGAGGCAAGATAGCGAGGGATAGCAAAGCAGGAAGAATGAACTGAAAAAGGAATAGCCGATGGAGGAAGGACAGAGGAGATAAGAACATCCCTAGCCTAGGGAGTGCAGGGCCTCCTTACCCGGGCGACTCTGGAGGAGAGAGATAAGTGAAATGAGAAAATAGAAGAAGAAGAAGAAGAGAAGAGGAGATGGGATGTTGAAGGGACAGAATGCCCAACGAGCATAGTTGAGCTTGTAGCTGAAGGCTCGACTAAAGGGGAAGCAAGAATCCCGGAGATAGAGCTGAGAGAAGGTTCACCGAACCCGCTAGACAGACTCAGGAAGGCATAGTCCTCATCTTCAACATGCCATTGTTCTTGACACCCACCTCGGGCTCCTGGCATGGAGGCCTTTAACTGGAGGGCGGCCGAGGAGGGAAGAATAAAAACCAGCAGCGTGAGAGCTGCTCGGGGTTTAGAAATGGAAAAATAAGCCTTTTCAGGCGTTCCAAGATAGAAACGGGACTCAGACTGACTGGCTAAGGCCGGCCAAGGCTTAGGCTGGCTAAGATTGGATATGGTCAGCAGAGCTCTACTGTAAAAATTGTCCAGGAGGACACTTAAAGGGAGAAACCACTTAGCAAAACAGCGAGAAGGATAGCCTACCTTCTCATTTGCCTTCTTGTTTGATTTCTCCTATTCCCTTTTTTTTTTTACAGAAAAAAAAATTTTTTTTTTTTTTAACTAGATGCATGACCCAGATACCAAGATGCCTATAGCAGTCGGAGAGAGTTCCCTCAGCATTTTTTTTTTAAAAGAAAGGAACAGAGTATCGTTGCCTCTGCTCTGCAAGGCAAGAATAGAGGGGATTAGATTTCAGGGCAACTACCTGAACACGGGATTGCAGGATCAAAACTGAATAGCCTGAGCCAGGCCAAACAACCCCAGAGGTATCTTGCCATAAGAATAGCAAAAGATAGTTGTGCAGTCTGATCGCCAATGCAATCCATGATGGCCCATGAATCTTAGAGTAAATAATTTTCTGGATTTTAAACCCCCAAAAAGATTTTTTTTTTTTTTTTTTTTGTTTTTTTTTTTGGAAAATGAAACATTTTCCTATATTATATAATGCAGAGAGAGGAAGGAGACGGGAGGTGGAGAAGCTACAGGAAGAGGCCACTGGGGGATGGTGGGCGGGCGTAAGTAATGAATGGTGAAGATACAAGAGAAGATCAAGAATTACGGTCAGGTATCGACTTTTCCTATCTTCCCTTGTCAATCTTCACCATTCTACTCCTGGGTGATACCACTCCTCTTCCCCAGGAGGGGAGAGGCCATACCTGAGGGAACAAGACCCCCAGCCTTCTGCTGGTGAGAAACAGAAGAAGACCCTGGCTTATTCAGAAAGCCAAGTGGGAGAAGAGCTAGGAGGTGCCTCCCGAGGACGAGGAGACGGAGGGAGCCCTGTAAAAGTCTCCTAGCTCTGGATGAGAAAAACGGTCCCCGAAGGCGGAGCGCATCACCCCGCCGGGCCAGGGTGAAAACCTGGAGAGGCGAGCCATGCCGTCCGCCTGATGCAGATCGCTGTCCCGCAAGCCTGGAAGCCACCTCATTGGCGCCATAAGATGCCCTTGCTTGGTGTCTTGCCAGCTCCAGGCCTACCGCCGGAGAGGGCAACGGCTTGTCTGGTTTGCTCCGTGTCAGGCATAGATGCCAGCAGCTGGGACATCATCGACCACAGATGCGGTTGTAGGCAGCGTGGTGAGCCTGATGTGATGCAATACATGCTACTCGCGAAGAAGAGAACACTCTTAGCCCCCAACGGTCGAACTGGAGAGAGTCCGAACTGTGGGCGGAGGCGCGAGGCAACGGCGCCAGAAGGAGTATCCGGTATACCAAACCTGAGGACGGGTTGGGAGGGAACCTAGAGACTCAGAGGGGCACAATACCTCTGCTGGCAGTCCGCCGGGGCTGGGAAAAAGCGGCGAGGGAACTGCCAGGACGGGATAGACGCCCTGGAAGGGATAGGCCAGGAAGGTACCACCAGATGCTGGGCACTGAATTCACCAAAGGACGCTAGCGTCACCCGCTCGCATTGTCTCTCCAACGAGAACTCAAGATCCCCGCCATCCTCGAGAGGAAACGCTGATATTCTGTGAAATCAGCATCGGAGGACAGATGAGCAGGGGTTCCTCTCCTCAGAGGAGGGAGGCGGGATGATGGGGAACTGGAATGTCCAGAGGATTCCTGCGGCGGTGGGGAGAGTCGAAAGACCCGCTCATGCATGTAACTAACATATGAGGGGAAGGCAGCAGCAGAACCCCTGAACTGCTCCCAGGATAACGGACCCGTAGGACCGACATGGCCTGGGAGCGGGGGTGGTGAAGGCAGAGAGATGGGAAGGGCACCTCCGAGGAGGCAGCTGCTCTGCGAGGGCTCTGGAATCCGGGAAGGGAGCTCTAGTAGGAGGGATCCCGGATATCAAACCAGGCAGAGAGAGGAACTCTGGGAAGCGGAACCTGGAAGAGCCCTGGGGAGAAACTCCCTGTGGCGACGCGGGACTGCATGGATCCAGAAGGGCAGTCCACACAAGCGCCGCCAGAGGACACCCTAGAACCCTGGGGAGGCGGGGCTCTGCGCTCTGGCTCCTGGCCACCCCCGAGGTGGCCAAAGAAGCCCGAGCAGCAGGACGCCTGCCCCTCAACCCCTCGGATTCGAGGGCCCTCCTCCCCGACTACAGTTCCCCCTAACCCCAGAGGAGTAGCACCCGGGGGTAGCTGTCACACGGACCTCCAGAGGGGCCTCCCACCGTCACCCCCGTCTGCCCCGGGACTCCTGACCACCCCAGCCAGGAACCCTCAGGAGGCAGACGGCAAGGGGACAGGAGGAGGGGCCCGCTGCGCCGCCTGGTACCCCTAGCCACCGAGGACCCAGATTCCAAAGAATGGGGATGCCAGGATGGGTCCACATGTGAGTCATCGTCCTCCGAGGAGGACGAGACCAGCAGGACCTCGATGCTGGCTACCCCAGGGGTCCCCGAGGCCACGCAGGGGGCATGACAGCCCGGTACCCGAGTCTTGACACCGCTCGCCCCAAGCGCCCGGCAGTGAAGGCCCAACCCCACACCCCAGCTCCGGCAGACCGGCACCGCCGGAGGAGGAAGGCCGCCAACGCCCGCCCGGCGTGAGGCCCAGCGGCACCGTCGGCTTGGCGCCGCCAAGAAGCTCGCCAGCTGCGAGCAGGCGCCGAGGCCAGCAGCACGCCATGCAGCGCCGCCCTGATCATCGGCGCGCGGCGCAGGACGCCCGCTCGATCACCGGCACCGCGGCGGCACGGGATCTGGAAGCGCCCGCTCGATCACCGGCACCTGTGAAGCGGCGCGGGATCCAAAAGCAGCGCCGCGAGGCGCGGCGTCGGTCCACAAGCCGGGCCCAGCCAAGGGCCTCGACGAGAGCCTGCACCTCGAAGGTGACTGCCGGCGGTGTCAGCGCTGCGGCCCGGAGGAACTCGATGCTCCCCAACACCGTGAAGGGCCTCCCTCGGCAAGAAGGAAGAGAGAGACCCCTCCTCCCTCGGACCGTATAGGCCCAGGGAGGGACCCGGGGAAAGGCTAAGGATCTAGCCCGAGATTCCCATGGCGCCGTCCCGAGAGTCGACGGGGCCTTCCGAACTTATCTGTGCAGCGGACCGAGGGCATGACGGTCCCATCGAAAACAAAGCGTCGCCTGAATCCATATTATGGTTGGGTCCCCGAGCGAAGACAGGCGTCATGCCAGTCGAGGCGAAAATGCCGGACGCCAGGAGCACCGGCTGAGGGGGGCGGCCGTCTTAGAAAACGTTCGCTCAGAAGCCGGACGCCTTGTGAAATAAACAAGATTAAACACAGTCGGAAATACACCGGCGCGGCTGAGAAAGAAAAGGAACAGGTCTTACGTGGCGTCGAGTGTAAAAGTTCGGATCGCACCTTTGTTGCTACATGAACAGGTGCTGCCTCGACGGCGGGAGAAACAGAACTGAGTTGGAGGAGGAGTCGGTCACTTACTAACGGCCGCCCCTCGCGTGGCGATGAGCTCTCGAGGGCGGGCCGTTAGGCAATTTAAAAAAAAAAAGCTCCCGTGAGGGGTGCGCGCCTCCGGCTTACACCCAGGAAGTAATGAATGGTGAAGATTGACAAGGGAAGATAGTGTGCTTGATGAGCAGATCTTGAGAGAAGCAACCGTGCAGAGTAGAAGGTCCTCCTACCCCAGAAGTCAAAATCCAAGGAATCCTGATCTGGAGGCTGGTCACGGTGCAGGGCGCGAAGCCTGTTGGGAGTATCAATTGCATCAATCCTGAGCTAGGATGAGGTAGGTTACCTGGAAACTCTGCCGGGGGCACAATACCTCTGGCGGAGATCCCTAAGGGCTGGGACTCCAGAAAAGGTCTCTGCCAGAAGCGCATCGAAGCCTTGCTAAAGGAAGCAGGCCAGGGGGGCACTACACGAGTGTCCGCACTGAAATTGCCCAAAAAGGCATGCGCCGAATGCTCTGGATTGTGCTCAGTGGGAGGGGTGACATGCAGGTCCTCCAACATCCTCACGAGAAAACACTGATACTCAGCGAGATCAGCAGCTAGGGAGATGTGGACAGACGGTTCCTCACCTCCTGAAGAGGAGGAGGAGGAGTCAGGGCCTCAGAGGTTGGCTGCTCAGGGAGAGGTTGAAAAACCTGTCTGTCCATGGCCCTGACATAAGACGGAAATTGAGCAGCCACAGCTCTGAACTGCTCCCAGGAGAAAGGGCTGCTAGGACCAAGAATACCTGAGAGAGCAGGAGAATGTGGCAGAGGAGAGGGGACAGAGCCAACAGGAATCAACTGTCCTCCGCTGGGCTAGACAGCACACCTGGAGCCCCAAGAGAAGAGGCCGTGAAAGTCCAGGACAGTCCCCTACCTCCAAAGAATGGGGCCCTCTCAAAGGAAACAGAAAAGGAAGGGCGAGGGTCCTCGCTACAACTTCTCCCAGGGCCCGGGTGGGCTCCAGAAAACTGTCGCCGCATGGAACCCAAACCCCTCGACCCCTCGAAATCGAAGTGCCCTACTCCTCCCGAGAAGCGAGCCCAGGCGGCTGGCAACCTGGTCAGCCCGAAGGCTATCAGGGAGCAGCATCCTCCCCTCCTGTGGGTGCTCGATCAGTCCCAAAGTTGGGCGATCTAGGCACACCACATGAGGGGGCACCATCAGTGAGGGGTCAGAAAACCCTCTGAGTCCAGGCTGCAGAGCAGTGGTGGCCTGCACCACTGCCTGCTGGTCAACACCCCTGACCCTGGTCCCGGGAGCCACTGTCCTCTCCTCAGAGGGGGGCTGGTTCTGGCCTGTCGAGGACACTACCAACGTGTCCACGCCAGCAGCCAACTCCAAAGAGTCAGACTGCCTATCTGACTCAGAGTCAGATTCCTCCTCCGAAGAAGTGGAGATCGAAGTTCTGTGCCAAACGGTGCGTGGACGCCCGCTGCCATCCCGAATGAAAGGGACACCAGACCCAGAGACTGCACCAGAGTTAGCACAGACATCCCCAGCCACACCATGAACGGTGCGGGAAGAAGACGTGACTCCAACTATGGCAGCAGCATCGGAACCAGAGACTGTCACGGCACCGTTCCAACCCACGGCACCGCAAGAGACGCCAAGGCCAGAGACAGCGCTGACCACTCCCGGCGTCGAGGTCGGAAACCCCCAGGGTGCTGTCCCAAGCCACGGCACCGCAAGTGGCGCCAAGTCCAGAGACTACGACGATGGCCCCGACCACGCTATCAGCGCCGTGAACAGCGCAGAGATCGGAAACCCCAATGGTGCCGTATCCTCGCTCAGTGCTGCGAGTGGCTCCAGAGCTAGATACAGCACCGTCCTTAACCACGGTGCCCCGGATGGCGCCGGGGCGAGAGACAGTCAAGGACAGCGCCATAGAGTCTCCCATAGCGCCGTGAGCACCATCGGCACCGTGAACAGAGCCAAAGGCAGCAGCGGACCGGCGCCATCAGGGCCCACGGCACCGCAAATGTCGCTGAGGCCCAAGATGGCATCAAGGATGGCACCGACTCAGGCCTTCCGAGCCGAAGGTACGACACTGGGGGAGCCTTCACCCCCGAAGGGGCGATTACCAAGGCGACTGGGCCCTCATGCACCGCGAAAGGGGCTTCTGCCATGGCTAGGCTACAAGCAGAAGCCCCTCCTCCTCTGTCCATACAGAACTGGGAGGGACCCAGCGGAAGAGCGAAGGCGTGGCATGCCGAGTGCGCACCCGTCCCAGCTGGCGGAGCTCATCCAACTTTCCGCAGCGTCGTTCGATGGCATGACGGTCCATGGAGAAGTAGGCGTTGCACAAATCCATGTCATGTAGCAGGCCAAGACACGCGAGGCAATGGTCATGTTGGTCGCTGACGGAGTACTTACGGCCGCACGGGCACTGACGCATAGGCGACTGTCCCGTCTTCACTGTTTGCTTGCCCCCCGACAGAGACATGACCTACGGAACACACACCACCAAACAAGACCAGATGTCGCAAAATAAAGAAAAGGAACAGTCTTACTTTTTAAGCCTCAGGCGATGTCAAGCGGAGCGAAACGGAATCGGCAGGAGCAAAGAGAACAGAGTCAATGGACTCTTATCGGAGCCAAAGGCTTCAACAATTGCAACAGGCCTCTCACACAGAGCTTCCACGAGGTGACCTCGATGGCAGGAGACGAAGAACAGGTGGGAAGGCGAGTCAACTTACCTAACCTCGGCCAACCCGTGAGCACCCGCGCAGTAGCCGGCGATGGTGCGTCAATCCGCCCATTCAAAAAAAAAAAAGGCGCTCCAGTGGGGTCATGACCTCTGGCCAGTACCCAAAGGTGATGAATGGTGAAGATTGACACAGGTAAGATCAAAGCTGCAATCCCCTCACCAAATACTACAAGAGGCCCCCCTCCCAAAGACTTTCGAAACCCTGAAGGCAGAATTTAACTGGTGAAAATACAGATTCAGATATTTTAAAATAAGGGATTTTGTGATGCAGCAAATAAGACAGAGGAACCAGATTTCACAAACCATACCAAAAGAAACACCAACTCCACTCCCTTATTCAATATCTCCAACAAAAAGGAGCTATTTCTCTCATTTACCAGTTTCTAATACAGGACACTGCAGCTCTGGGGACACACATAAAAAACAAATGAGAAAAGGAACTGGACCTCCACCCTACTTGCAAAGAATGGGAATCAATCTGGAGAGGCTCCTTTAAAACAGATTCCTCTCCTAGGTGGCACGAATTCTCTTGGAAAACTAAGTCTAGATACTTCACCCCGGCCATCAAAGCCCAATGGGATCACACCACCATAGGAGAGTGCTGGAGGGAGTGCAGAGAATCAAGTGGGACCTACAATCACATATTTTGGACATGTGAAACTCTAGGATCTTACTGGGAGGGTCTGAAGCAAAGACTGAGGGAGTTATTCACACTATCAGGGGAAATCACGGCAGTCTGCCTGATATTAGGCCGCTAACCTAGTACAACAAAATGGAAGGTGTCCGTATACCTCTGGAACATTTGTGTGGTAGCAGCATTAAAAGCCATCACACGAAAATGGCTGCAGACAGAGCTACCAAAGATACAAGACTGGGAAGAGGTAGTCGATGAAATTGTCAAAATGGAAAGTGACACACCAGGTTCAAGATGGGGGGGGGGCATTCATTAACACATGGACGAGGTGGGCGATGACAACACATAAGCAGGGGAGACACCCCTTGGATACAACGGTGAATAAGTATACTCTGGAACCAGGGTAAAATACAAAAAGGTAAACACAAGGAGAGATCCTGTGGGGGGAGGGGCGCCCATTCCCCACTCTGGCTCACTGGGCAGATGATAGCCACACTCCAAGAGAGAGGGAAAATGACAAGAAAAAGGAACATATCAATAATCTCTGAAGTTGATGTGTTCTGGTGTTTAATAAGGTTTATTCATGTTGTTTTTAAGTATACAAAAATGTTAAACAAAATAAGCTGTCAGTACAGTGACATAGGACAAGTATAATTCAACACAAACTGTGAACTGAATGTCCACTATACTGTATGTCAACATGTATGCTCCCTGGCGCAAAGAAATAAAAAAAGTTAAAACAGGATTAAAAACTACTACTCCCTTTTACAGTTCAAGTAAACAAGTCCAAAACAAAAAGTCTAGCACTGCAGTGTGCCAGGAGGTAGTACTAATCATCACTCAATCCTGCACATATTTTCTAAATTCCAGGGGTCTAATACCAGACACTCACAAGTCCATCAACCAAAGGCCCCAAAAGTTAGTTTCTGGATAACTTAAGGCTTAGTGAGGTATAGGCAAGATGGAAGTCTCACCGAAACCTCAAGCGGTCAGTGCTCCCCCCCCTTCTGAAGGTGCAGCACCCCGCTGGGACTCTACTCTCTCCACACAAACCCCAGCTTCTTTGGGATCAGTAAACGGATGCGGTTTTCTGTCCACTGTGAAGAGTAAGCCGGCTGGGAATACAACTGACTAGGGGATTCAAGCTCCCTTACACATCACATGACCCCGCTGAATGCCTTATGATGGGTTCAGGTGGCAAATGATACGTCTGGGAAGAACAACATTCCTCTTCATTAAACACAGTGGGGCTGCTGGCGAACTCTGCCCTCACAACTGTCTCCTGTTCCGCTGATGAGTATATGACCAGCAGCATGTAGAAGGGTTTCCTGTTTGGCCCTCTCTTGGCGTGGAGTAATTCTGCAGGCTTTCATTATGCAGAAGTCAGTACATCCAGTCACCTCCTGGATCCCTCAGCTAAAAGAAAGAATCAGGACTGTCAGCCTCAATTCCTTCCGGCAAGCAGAGAATCCTACCCTTGGCAGCCCTGATCACACTTTCTAACTGTTCCACTCAGCTTTTCAGTGCAGTTCTTTCACTGAAGTGGCAGCAGTAGCAAGGGCCTTCCTCGTAACCACTTCAGATTCCATCATCAAATCTTCTAATGCTTCAATCCTGGTTTCCGGAGTTACCACTCTGTGCACGAAGGAGTCCAGTTTATGGTCTATCTTCTACACTGGGTTTTTTTTTGGTTTTGTTTTTTAAATTCAAATGTATTACATAATAGGAATCAGAGTACAGTTCTTACAGTCCATTAGCTTTACAGATTCATAGTGACTTACAGGTTTCACATTTAATTCCTCTTTTCTTTATTCTACCTTTCTATTTTCCATCTCAAATACCTAATATCACATCGGGTCACTTTTCTCTCAACTCCAAGCCTCTCCAGTTATTTCTAAAGCTGTTTGTAGCCCTTGCCTTATCCCATCTGGTTCCAGAAGTGCCTGGTGTACTTTATGTTCCTAATTTTCATTATCTTCTTTCTTCCCTATTACATTCTACTTCGTGGGGACCACCTCCCTCTGGTTTTCATGGTCTTCTAATTAGCACTTTAAGGAATGTGATAAGTTGTGTTTAGTCTTTCTATCAGGTCTCAGTACCCCAGTATGGACCACCTTGTCCATCTTCTAATAAACAGTGTGTGTCTTGTTTATCTTCTGTGACATTTCTTCCATGTCTTGGATTTCTTGTACAGCAAGCACCCAGTGCTTTCTATCCGGTGGGTCTGCAGAGAGCCACCTCCACGTAATCGACTTAAGTGCAGCCACTATCAGGATATTCCAAAGGTAGATTACATCTGCCCCTCTTATTCCCTCTAGTGGAATTCCCATAATCATGTTCTTGAATGTGGGTTGCTGAGTACCTGGGAATATTCAGGATATTTCCCTTATCACGTCCCCCCAGTATGTTTTTAGACCATCACATTCCCAAAAGATGTGTGTGTGGTGTGCATTCTTGGCCCCACAATTCCTCCAGCAGGTCCCTTGGATATTTCTTCCCCATTTACCTTGGATTTCGGGCATGTAGAAGTACCTCACCCTAACCCTCCACGCAAAGTCTCTCCAACCCAGGGAGAGAGTGGTTTTGTTTGCCAGGTTGAATGCTACTTCCCACTCCTCTGCCGATATGGCTGTGTCACTCTCCCTCTCCCATCTTGTTTTTATTTTGGTAGCGGTTGTTGGTATAGACTGCCTAATGCTTTTATAGAGGGCCGAGACATGGCCTCGCACCAGTTTTCCTGTTGTAATTGTCAGCATTGCTAGTACGAGGCTTGCTATATTAGGTTCTGAAGCCAAGGTCTTGTGTGTAGTCGGTAAGTGATCCCTCAGCTGCAAATATCGGTAATGGTCCCTGTTCCTGAGATTGAAGGTCTGCTTGAGGGTGTGGAAGTCTAAGACCACATCACCCTCGACCAACTGTCCCAGCCTCTGCAGGCCCCCTCTCACCCACAGCCGGAATGTATGGTCTAACCTTGAGGGGGTGAAATGCATATTCCAGGCAAACCACTGCATCGGCCAGATTACTTCTCTTAACACCCAACTTAGCCCAGAGCCTATGTACCATATACAGGGTGTTCCGAGCTGCGAGTGGGGTTTCAGTGTCATCTCTCAGTATGTTAGGGTCTGTTACCCTTGCACCTACTGGGGGACTTTGTCATCTGTGTTTCAATGTCTTTCCAATGGGCGACATACACATCTGTGCTCCACAGTAGGGCATATCTTAGTTGTGCAGCCATGCAGTAGTTCTCTAGGTTCAGGACAGCCCTCCCCCTCTTGATTTATCTTCCTGCAGAGTGCTCATTTTTATTCGGGGTCTCCCTGGTGACCAAATTAATTGTGATATTTTTTTTGTCACTCTTAGAATTGCTTCCGAGGTATATTATCAAGAGGGACTGAAATAGGTACAAGAATCTTGGCAGGTTGTTCACGGTAACTGTCTGAATCTTGGAATGCATGGGTAGTCTAAGAATTTGCCATTACTCTATATCGTTCTTAAGATGGGAATTCAGTGGCCCAAAATTGGCCGTAAACAGATCTTTTAGGCTTTTTGTGATCTGGATCCCTAAATATTTGATTTTCCAGTTTAAGGGTAGAAGGTCCAGAATTAAAGGCGAGGGTCTGTAGTGTAATTTGAGTACCTCTGCTTTATCCTTATTGAGGAAGTAGCCTGAATGGGAACCAAATTCCTGCAGAGTGTTCCAGATTTCAGGGATGGACTGATTGGGGTTGGAGACATACAGGAGAACATCTGCGTAGAGATATATTTTGTGTTCGGTATCCCCTATGCGAACTCTCTCAATGTTTTGGTTTTCTCTGATGGCACAAGCCAGGGGCTCTATATATATAAAGCGAACAAAAGAGGTGAGAGTGGGCAACCCTGCCTGGTTCTTCTCCCAAGTGGGAATCTATCTGATATTCCTCCACTGATCCTGATATATGCCTGTGGGGATCTATACAAGGCTTTTAATGCATTTACTGGCTCAGAAAACGCAAATCTCTCTAGTACCCTAAGCAAAACTTACCATGATACTTTATTGAATGCCTTTTCGGCATCCAGACTCATCAGGCAGAAGGGGATCTTATCTTGGCTTGTTTTGTCCATTACGTTAATGGCGTGTTGAATGCTGTCCGGGGCCTGCCGACCTGCTATGAAGCCGGTTTGATCATTGTTGATGAGTTGGGGCAGGAGGGGGAGGAGCTGCCCAGCCAGCACCGAGGTGAAAATCTTATAGTCGACATTTAATAACGAGATAGGTCTGTATGCACTGCATTCAGTTAGGTCATTTCCTTCTTTGGGAAGGACTGTTATGGTGGCATAATTCCAGGAGGGCGGCACTCCCCACCCCAACCCACCCAAACCTCGTTGATCGCCTATAGCAGGCATGGGGCTAGGTCCCCTTCTAGGGATTTATACAATTCCCTGCTAAACCCAACTGGACATGGGCATTTCCCAGTTTTTAAGTTTTGCATAACTTCTAACACTCTGTAAGGCGTATAGGAGTAACAAAAGCTTCCCGTTGCTGTATGGAGAGCGTGGGTACTGTTAAGTTGTTAAGATAATCCTGTTTCAAACAACATGAAGTCTTGCTGTATTCTGACCATTGCAGTTAGCCCCAGCACTTGAACTGCCCTGGAGAGTATAGGGTTAAATTTCTATGCAGGGCATAGAACGTTGAGCTCAAGCTCTGTTGAAGACTCTGTCTGCAATACTCTGAATCCAAACCGTCAGATTCTTTACTCCGCTTCACTGAACAGTCGCTCCGGAGATTTCTCCTGCTGCTCGGTTCCAAAGGCTATTAAAGAATTGTCGGTTAAAGTCTCGGTTTTCTGAATTATTTTACCGCGATTCGGTTCACTCTGTCTGCGGTACAGTAAGTACTTAGATAGCATTTTTTGGATTGTGGAAATTGTAAAAGTCCCGATCGATTCGACTGAACCAATCCTTTAGATCTTTTGATTTAGTCATTTTAGTGTGTGGTTACTGGTTCGTACCGGCTTCGAAAAATGTGTTTTTAGCGGTTTTTTCAAACACTCGTAACATGGTTAGAAACCGATAAGAGTCTTGCCTGGCGGTTGCCGGAAAAAGGGTAAGTTTGGTTAGGTTGGCCATGTCTGAGAAACCCAAGAAAAAAATCGGGCCCACTGGGTTTCAACACTGCAGCGAGTGTGGGGAGGTCTTTACCAAGGCCGATCCAAACACCACCCGTGTTTACTGTCTGGAGTTTGACCACCTCGATTCAGACCGCCAAATTTGTAAAAAATTTTCCTAAACCTACCCTGGAGAAGAGATTAGGTAGACTTAGGGAGAAGGAGGCCGAGAAGTCCGCTAACCTGGAAGGCGGTTACCACCGAACCAGAAGGAGTGCCCTCTGACCAGGGCGATACTTCTTCAGGCAAGAGGAAAGCTGATCCTGAGGGGTCAGTTCCTGCAAAAAGGAAAGGAAAAGAAAGGAAAAATCTGCCAGTTCGGATCCAGAACTCTATGTTCCCACCGCAGAAGAAATTGCCCGAGCGATTCGGATTGTGGAATCGCTTCGTCCGGTTCCGACCGATCCGGTCCCAGTTGGTAGGGGTTCGGTTCGGTCAGTTCCTCCGGTTCAGGATTATGCCCCTGAAGATTTTTCTGAACCGGATTTTTTTTTGGGGGGGGGGGGACTGTGAACAATGTGAGGATTATGATGATGAGTGCTTAGAAAGTCTGGATGTGCCTATAGTACCGGACATCTCCCAAGACAGACCTTCTGGTGTTTCCCCTCCTAGGCTCTCGGAGTCCCCTTCCCACTTTCAGTTTTACAGGAAAGTGGCAGAAACCCTCCAGCTTCCTATGGAGGAGGCTGTGCAGGACCAAGAAGAGCCCGACTTCGTTGAAATGATGGATATCCCAGAGTCTAAGAGACTGTTTATTCCCCTTCGTAAGTCTTTTGGGAAGTAGACTCTAAACATTTTAAAGTCTCCTAACTCTATACCTCCTGTGGACAGAAGGCTGGACAAGAGGTATACTCTGTCAGGCTCAGATTCGGAGTTTCTTTACCAGCAATGCAGCCATGTTGGGGTAGTGCAGGCTGCAGCCTGCGACATGGCAGGCATTCCCTTCGTTTCACACCCCTCAGACAGACTCCAGGAAGCTGGATGTCATGGCAAAGAAACAGTACATGGCATCCTCTTTAGGACTCAGGCAGGCAAATTACATGGTCTACACAGCCAGGTACCAGAAGTCCAGATGGGACACTGTACTGGCACTGGCTAAGCAGGCTTCCCCCCAGCTGGCCAAGGAGCTGGAGGAGGTGGCTGCTGATGGGATCGAGGCATCCAAGGTTCAGTTTCATGCTGCTGTGGACTCCAATGATGTGTCATCAAGAGTCATGGCTACATCTGTGGCTCTTTGGAGAATGTCTTGGCTCAGATGTACTAGCCTTTCACAAGACATCCAGGCTAAGGCCATGGATTTCCCTGTGGTGGGTAATTGTTTGGGGAGCAGACAGAGAATTACATGAAGAAAATGGACGAATACAGGACCACTTACAAGAGTGCACAGGCCAAGGAAAGGCAGGTAACTCCTCAAAGGCAGCAATCCAGGGGCAGGCCTTTTCACAGGCCTTTCTACCAAGCGCAGGCCTCTTCTCCCTTTTCCCAGAGGGGGTTCTTTAGAGGGAGACACAGAAGGGGGATGAGCAGGGCTGCATCCACCCCTCAGCCTAAGGCTCCTGCCAAGCAGACACCCTGAGGTGTCAGCCCAGGGCGACTCCCCTATACCAGCAGGAGGCAGGCTGGCTTACTTCGGCCAGGACTGGAAGTCTGGTACTTCAAACAAATGGGTCCTAGAAGTGGTAAGCCGGGGACTAGTCCTCAGCTTCAAAAGATTTCCAAAGCTAAGGCCCAGATCTTTTCCACCTGCAAGCACCTCCGAATCCCTTGTTTTGCAAGCAGAGGTTTCATCTCTGTTAGCTCTAAGGGCCATAGAAAGGGTGCCTTACCTACACAGGGGCAAAGGTCTGCACTCCAGGTACTTCCTTACTCCAAAAAAGACAGGGGAGTGACGACCCATCCTGGATTTTATTTATTGATTTAGTTTTTGTTGACCGGGTAAGTGCACTAGACAAATCCTGCCTATTTTCAGGCATGACCCGGGGGAAGGGGATACAGATGAATGCCAACTGACCTTGAACCAGATTAAGCTGTTGGTGGTATTTTTAGTGAATGAGGGAAATTTGGCCAGGACACCGGGGAAATTCCCATGCACTCCCCGATAAGTGCCATGGGATCTTTAACATCCACCTGAACTACCACCAATCAGGCAGATGGAACCTCGGTTTAACGTCTCATCGAAAGGCGGCACCTCAAGTGCAGCATCCCTCTCATGCTGCACCACAGTGTCAGTACTAGGATATTAACCCACGTGCCAGATGTGGGAACTGAACCCACAGCCCTCTGATCGCCCAGCCTCAGAGGCGAGTGTGATACCTACTGAGCCACTGACACTGATATCTGAACAAGCATCTGTTAAAAACAAAATTCAAAATGGTGACTCTGGGAATAATTCTTCCCTCTCTAAGGCCAGGGGACTGGCTAGCCTCCCTGGACCTCAAGGATGCCTACTTTCACATTCCCATCAGGTGCTCCTACAGAAAGTATTTCAGGTTCAAATTGCCTTCAGGCCATTATCAGTTCAGAGCAATGCCCTTTGGAGCAACATCAGCTCCAAGAGTGTTCACAAAGTGCCTGGCAGTAGTGGTGGTCTTTTTAAGAAGGAACAACATTCCAGTGTCTCCATATCTGGATGACTGGCTTATTGTGGGGCAGTCCCCAGACCAAGTCAAGTCAGGCCTCCAAGTGACCCAGCAAGTGCTCACTTCCTTGGGGTTTCTTCTCAACCTTTCCAAGTCAATTCTCGAACCTGTACAGCTTCTCACTTTTATAGGAGCACAGCTGGATAGAATCAAGGCAACAGCTTTTCTTCCCATGAAGAGGGTTACAGCCATTTCAGAGCTGGCCTCCTCTTTTCGCCTTCTGGTCTCTCAACCAACAAGGCATTTCCTTCAACTTCTCGGTCACATGGCAACTTCTACAGCAGTGGTCCAAGGAGCCAGGTTTCAAATGAGGGACATTCAGTTCCATCTCAGGTCCTTTTGGTCCCAAAAGAAGGATCCTCTTACAAAACTAGTTCCAGTGACTCAGACTCTGATTCAGGCACTTCAATGGTGGCAGGATCAGGAGTGTCTCAGGCAAGGGGTTCATTTCGTCAGTCAGCCCCACTCTGTGGTCCTTACCACAGACATTTCTCTGTTGGGGTGAGGAGCCCATCTCGGGGCTCTCACAGCCCAGGGACAGTGGTCCCATCAAGAGTCCCTCCTGCATATGAATCTTTTGGAGCTCAGGGCAGTGTTCCTGGCTCTGCAAGCCTTCTCTCAGTCAGTGCAGAACAAGGTGGTACAGGTCAGGACAGACACCACCACCACCACCATGTGGTACATCAATAACCAGGGAGGCACTCTGTCTACGGCCTTGTGCACGGAAGCCATGAAACTATGGTCTCTGGCTTACTCTCTGCAGACATAGTACAGTTATGTAAGAACCTACCGTAACAGTAGATCTTGAGAGGGGCTCCTGCAGTCGTAATTACATACAGGACTGGCGTCGGCAGGCGGCAGGACCGCAAAAACTTCTGGCTAGTAGTCTCTGGTAGGAACACCCCACGTCAGGTGACCGCCATCAGGAGACATCGGTATAAAGGCGGTCCCTCACGCCTGTCTTCCAGTTCTTTCCCGCTACAGGCCACAAGAGACCGACAGAGAGAAGCGGATATTTCCCTCACTGGAAAAGGAGCTGAAAAAGCTTAGGGGGATGGAGGGCGGAAAGGTATTACCTACTGCAAGAGCCTCTCTCTAAGATCTACTATTACGGTAAGTTCTTACGTAACTGTACTATCTTACTTCGAGAGAGCTCTTGCAGTAGGTAATTACATATAGGACTGAGTCCCAAGCAGTCTGGAACAAGAAGAAGCACACGGGAGGAGGATAGCTACTCAAAGCAGAACCTCTAGCTGTGAAGGCCTTAAGAAAGAAGGCTTGCAGAACAGTGAGCCCGAAGCCTGCTCTACGGCAAGAGGCAATATCCAAACTACAATGTTTTGTAAATGTATGAACAGAAGTCCAAGTGGCGGCAGCACAAATGTCTGCCACTGACACATTCTTGAAACATGCCGCAGAGGCAGCAACCCCTCTAGTGGACTGACCTCTTATTTGGCCCAGAAGGGTCTTGTTGTACTTGTCATAATAGAAGGTGATGCAATGAGCCAACCAATTAGACAGGCATTGCTTGGAAACAGCACTGCCTTCTCTTTTGGGGGCAAGAGAGACAAAAAGTTGATCAGTTTTTCTGAGATCCTTTGTTCTGTTAGTGCAGCATCTCAGAATGCGGTGAACGTCCATAGTGTGAAGTAGATACTCCCCCTGATTGGAGTACTGCGTAAATAAGACGGGTAATTCTATGGACTGGTTCAAAGTAGATTCCGCTACCACCTTGGGGAGAAACTTAAGATTGGTGCACAGAGCCACACCTTCCTTGTGAAAAATCAAGTGCGGGATTTTACACATCACGGCCTGGAGCTCGAAAATCCTCCGAGCAGAGGTAATGGCCACTAGGAAGAGCGTCTTCCATGAAAGAACTTCATGTCTGCCAAGGCCGCTGGTTCAAAAGGAGGCAAAATAAGTTTCTCAAGAATGAAATTCAAATCCCAAGGAGGGGCGGGAACTCGAATGGGGGTCTCAAGTGAAGAACCCCTCTGAGAAAAGTCTTAGAGACATCCAGTTGAGCAAACGTCCTATCTGCGAAGGAAATATGGTAGGCCGAAATGGCCGCCATGTGTACCTTCAGAGATGAGTGACTAAGACCCAGGTCGAAGAGGTGACGCAGGTACTCCAGCAGTCGCCCAACTGAGCAAGAGAAAGGCTCAAAGCCTTTTGAAGCGGCCCAGATTGAGAACCGTTTCCACTTCATGGCATAAGTAGACTCTAGTGGAGGACGTCCTAGCTTCCACTAAGATCTCAGCCACCTGGGAGAAACCCCAAAGCAGGCTTGAGCTATGTCCACAGGAGCCACGCATGCAACTGAAGGACTTGAGACCTGAATGAACCAGAGTCTCCAGATCCTAGGTCAACAGAATCGAGACAGCCGGAAGGGAGGCCCCTGAGTATTGTTGCAGTAGAGAGACCAAACTTGCCTGGGCCAAAAAGAGCGATCAGAATCATTCAGCTCCTTCACAAACCAGTTTCTGCAAGACACCGGGATCAGAGGAATCAGGTGGGGTACAGACTAATCTGTCCTCCAATCTAGAGAGACAGAGCATCTCTCCAAGAAATGCCGCTCGCCTTTAACGAGCGAACAGAAGTCGAGAGCTGGCGCTAGAGGTGAACGTAACATGTCCACCTGAGGTGTTCCCCAACGAGGAAGATATCGCCTAGACCCCTGATCCAGCCTCCCACGCGGAGCTTGAGACGAGCGACAGCTTTGTCTCAAGGAGTTCCTCACCCCCAGAACATGAATTGCCGTGAGGTGAAGGTCGTTTCGCTGCCCAAATCCCAGACTCTTACCGCTTTCCTGCAAAGACTGCAGGACCCAGTCCCGCCTCTGCTTGTCGATGTACCATACCACACACATATTGTCCGTCTGGGCGGCTAGGTGGCCTGGATGAAGATGCAGGTGGAGGACCTGGACAGCGTGACACCACCCACGAGCTCGAGAGCACTGATGTGCAATGATTGCTCTAGCCTGGACCAGAGCCTGGGTCCGTGCTGAGACTGAGATGGGCTCCTCAGCCTTCGCCCGAGGCGTCTGTGGTCAGAGTCTGGGAGGCAGGAGGAAGGAAGAATGGAACTCCCCGAAGAAGGTTCTCTCGAACCATCCACCATTGTAAGTCTCGAATCATGGGAAAGGAGACTAGGACCAAGTGGTCCAAGTTGTCTACCAACTGATCCCACTGAGAGCAAAGCATCCACTGAGAGACCCTCATGTGGAGCCGAAGCGAGGGTCTGGGCTAGGAGATAGCAGCCGCCCATAAGCCCGAGGAAGGCAAAGAACTGAACTGTACTGACCCATCTGCTGGCTGGACAACAGGTTTGAGTCTGGAGAGAGGCCAGCCCTGTCGGGAGGCAGAAAGGCCCTGCCCTGAGAGTGGTGTCCAGTATAGCCCCAATAAACTGAGAGCCTCTGGGATGGGATCAAGTGAGACTTGGAATGGCTGATGGTCAATCCCAGACAGGCAAAAGACCTGCTGGGTGAGAGAGGCAGTGCAAGAGTTCCTCCCTGGACGAGGGCCACAGGAGCCAATCGTCCAGGTACGGAAAAACCTGTACCCCGTGCATGAGTGAGGCCGCCACCACCTAGGAGCATTTGGTAAAACTAGAGGGGCAGAGACACAGGCCAAATGGAGTGCCTTGAACTGGTAGTGGTCCCCTGAAAGTAAGCAGAAATATCTAAGGTGAGGCAGGCGAATAGCTATGTGCAGGTAGCGTCCTGCATATCCAGAGCGCACAGCCACTGGCCCGAGCGGAGGAGGGGCCAAAGACTCTGCAGTGAGAGCATCCTGAACCTCTTGTACTCCACGAAAAAGGTTTAGGGAACCGAGATCTAGAATAGGTCTTACATCTCCTGTCTTCTTCGGGACCAGGAAGAAGTGGGAATAGTAACCAGTTCCTTGTAAGCAAAAGGGGACAGGTTTTATCGCCTCCTTCAGCAAGTGTTGAAATCTCTTCCTGGACCAGAAGAAGGTGTTCCCGTGAGTACGACGACCTTGGGGAGGGTGACAAGGTGGTTTCTGTAGCAACTCTATTGAGTTTCCTTCTGCGATTAGCTGGAGCACCCATGAATCTGATGTTATCCTCTCCCAGCCCAGAAGGTGGAGGGAACACCTCCCTCCTACCGGTTCCTCTGGGAAGCCCAGAGGTAGTGGGAGAGGGAAGGAGTCAGGTGGTGTGGGGCAGCGCTGCAGCTGAAGCTCCCGCTGCTTTTTTGGGTGGGGGGGCCACATTTAGTGGTCCTCTTTCCCTGTGGTCTCGTTTTGGGCCGATTCAGTCTGCAAAAGGGATGGCGCTGCAATTGATGGGGATGGTACATAGAGTCAACAGACTTCAGTGCCGTCCCCTTCTCCTGCAAGTCGATGATGTCCTTGACATCACCTCCAAACTGTACCGAACCCCGGAAGGGCGCTTCCTGGATAGCGGACTGCACTTCCGAGACCAACCCTGACACACTGAGCCAAGCGTGACGCCGCAAACCTACGGCGAAAGCTGAGCTCCTACCAGTAGTGTCCACTGCATCGTAGGTCGCACGAAGAATGTGCTGACTGGCCGAATGTGCAGAGCGGACAAGGTCAGCCACTTCCTGCTTGACCCGAGAGTCCGGAAGGGAGTCCAAACCCCCATGTGGCCGACGTAGTTCAGGGCCCTAATACCCAGGGTGGAAGAAGCAAAAATCTTGTCATGCTGGTCCAGAAGGTGGGATTCCTTGTCAGGTGGAGAAGAGCTAAGATGTTTGGGTTGAGTTGACCAGCCATGAGCGGCGCTAATCACAGAGTCAGCACGAGGGTGGGAGTCTAAAAAAATCAACACCCTCTGGAGCCTGGTATAGCCTGTTCAACTTCCTCGAAGTGGGGCTAAAGCGGACGGCTGTTTCCATATGGTGGTAATAAGGCCGGCATGAGGCTCAATCCAGGGTGGCACCAAAGTGGGAGCCATCACGAGCAGATCCAGATGCTCAGCAAGTTTTTTACGCTGGGGGTCTGCCACTTATGTACTTCCTGGATCTTCCATAGCAACTCCGTAAAGGAAGGATCCTCCGGAGGAGACTTTGGAGGAGTCCTTGGCCGGGGCTTGGACGGAGAGCGTGGCTCGTCGTCTTGCTCGGAACAACCGTCGGAAGGATCCGAGGAAGAAGAAGATGAGGAAGAGGTAGACTCCCTCTCCCGACGAGGGGGAGGAATGGACCCCTTGGTATCCCTCGGGAAAGCGTGTCCTGCCCCTCTCTGGACCGAGAGGGTTGAGCCCTGGTGTCCTGAGGTGGGGAGGGAGTGTGTCGTCGTGGACGTACGGGAATCGGCACCAGCACTGTCATCGGAAGACGATTCTCCACCTCTCTGGTGAGCTAAGCCTTGGCCTCAGCCCACCAGGAGGCCAAGTCTCTACTGCAAGTCCACCGGCGGCTAAGGCGGTTGGGGGGATATGGGTATCGACTATACCCAAGGGGCCGCGTATCCACAACCCAACAGTGGGAAGCCAGCGTCGGTGAGAACTTAGTACTACTTGTCGGATATGTTGGCGCCTGGTACTGAGGCGCCAGATACTGCAGTCCCAGGTATGGTGGCGTCTGATACCGGGGCAGGCGGAGGGCCAGCGTCAGGCGACATCAGGGGTGGGATGTCATCCAGCGTTGACAATACCGGCATCAGAGCCAGCAGCGAAAGCGGCCTGAGCTGGTGTCGAGGTACCGACATCAGATCAGTCGGACCAGAAGGTGGGCGGTCTGGCGGAGGTGGACCAGAAACCTCCAGCATCGCCGGGGATGGGGGAAATCCAGCAGGGTCGGGCTGAGGAGACTCAGGAGTCCCCGGAGGAGCAGCGAAGGCTGCAGGGGAGCAGGAGCGATGGGCGTGAGAGTCCGGGTCTGCTCATCTGCTGTGCGGACGTCAGGTGAACAGACGTGCGGCTTAGCAGCAGGATCCGGGCGGCATCCGACTTAATGGACCCTTCACCAGAGGCAGGCCGCGATGGAGGGGCAGCCTGGTCGGGCGGAACGGGGGCCGCACGACTTACCGACCTTCTCCATGCGGGCGTCGGAAGAGCCGACGTCTGGCTTATCGGAGCCGCTCACACCAGTAGGCCGCGAAACCAGGGCTTTACTGGGAGCGGAGGCCTCCATGAGCCCGAAGGGCGGGCCGACGCCGCCTTAGAAACTTCTAAGGTGGCCGTCCATGGAAGCCGTCCGGGGTTACCTGTCTCACAGCGACTCCGAGGAAGACACGGTGGGAAGAGAGCCCTTGTCCAGTGCCTTTCCTTGTCCTTCTTCTTGCGATGGCCTTCAGTGAAGTTGGCGCCTGCCAAAGTTTTCAGTTTTCCATGGAGCTCATTTTCTTTTAAAATGTAGGCTTCGGGACTGCTGCCGCCTTCTCCGGGTGGCGCGTTAAAGCTTGAGGCAGTGCTGGCACTTCTCCACCAGATAGCAGGCCTCAGGCAAAAAAAAGCACAGGGAATGACTGTCCTTATGGGAGTTAGGCAATATGCAGTAGCACTTGTTTTTTGTGCTTCGGAGAGTGTAAGGGATGGCGCACGACAACGGGGTACACAGCGATAGCGCTGAAAAAATGAAAATACTACAGTAAAACTACGAAGGAGCCTGACCGAGCAGGGAACTTTCCGCGGTGCTGGCATAAACTAACGCGGAAAGACAGGCAGGCATGAGGGCCCCTTACGCTTCTGAGAGAGGTCCTCGCAGAACTGCTGAAGGCTAGATGCCATGGGTGCCGCCTGCGGCATCGTCCTATATGATACCTGCAAGAGCCTCTAGAAATAAGTCTTTAGTTGCAGTCCAACTTCGGGAAGGACAATGTGCTAGCAGATGCACTGAGCAGAATCTCCCAGGGCCATCACCGAATGGTCTCTGGATCCTGATTTTTTTCCAGGTGGGGCCTCCAGAGATAGATCTCTTTGCAGCCCCGGACAATCACCAACTCCTCTGTTTTGTTGCAGACACCCAGTCTTGGGCTCAGTCCCTCTGGATGCTCTGGTTCTGAACTGGGAAGGAAATTCCTCTATGCCTTCCCTCCTTTTCCTCTGTTGTTCAAGTTCTGGTCAAAATGAGGTCACAATCCTGCAAACTAATTCTCATTGCTCCAGACTGGGCCAGGCAGCCATGGTATCCCCTGCTGCTGTCCCTAGCAGTCCAACTTTCCCTGTCTCTTGCCAGGAAGTGCAATCTGTTAACCTCATCTCAGGGGAGGATTTGGTATCCCAATCTTCGGTCCCTCAATCTCAAGGCATGGCTCTTAAAGAGTTATAGTATTCAGATTTGCATCTGTCCCAAGGGGTTCTGGACATTCTCAAAGCCTCTAGAAAGCCTGCCACCAGAAAAAACGTACAACTCCAAATGGAAAAGATTCAGCATTTGGTGTTCCAAGAAGCATATATCCCCAGACACTGCTGAACTGTCTACAGTTCTGGATTATATGGTTCATCTTAATGGTCTAGGTCTCAGACCAGCTACTCTCAAAGTACATTTGTCAGCTGTTTCTGCTTTTCTGTCAGTGGGAAAGCCTTCCTCTCTGTCATCTCATCCTGTATTCTGTAAATTTTTCAAAGGATTGCTTCATACTAATCCCCTTTTAGGGATCCTGCTCCTGTCTGGGATTTGAATGTTTGCATTGCTCAGCTTATGCAACCCCCTTCTGAGCCTATGTCCTCAGCAGAGCTCAAGTACTTGACTTGGAAAACTGTTTTTGGTTGCTGTTACCTCTACCAGACGTATCAGTGAATTGCAAGTTCTGTCAGTTGAACCTGACTTCATCTCATTCCATAGGGACAAGGTGGTCCTTAGAACAAAAAGGAGGTTCCTACCCAAAGTGGTTTCTGATTTCCACTTAAACCAATCCACGTCTCTTCCTGTGTTCTTCACTGATCATGCTTCCTCAGCAGAGCGAAGGTTACACAGTTTAGATGTTGAAAGAGCCCTTAGTTACTACATAGAGTGTACAAAGGGTAACAGGTTGGACTCCCTACAGTTGTTCCTCACTTATGGGGAAGTGGGTAAGGGCAAACCTGCCACCAAGAGAACTATTGCCAGGTGGATCGTGTCCTGTATCCAATTCTGTTATGAGAAACTGGGAAAAATTCCTCCCTCAGACCTGAGGGCTCGTTCCACTAGAAGTACAGCTGCATCTCTGGCTGTGGCCAGGGATATTCTCTTGTTAGTAATTTGCCAAGCAGCCACCTAGAAAACAGTTCATACCTTCACCAACCATTACTCCCTGGATATCCAGGCTAGGAGTGATGCTAGATTTGGCACAGCAGTGCTTCAGAGCCTATTCCCAAAGTAGGTTCTGTCCCTCCTCCTTGGAGGTACTGCTTGGTAGTCTGCAATTGTCAGAATACAGCAAGACTTCATTTTTTTTTTGTTTGTTTGTTTTTTAAATTTTGGGACACCTTTTTGCCCCATTTATACCCTCCTGTACTCCCTCAGTACTCCACTCCTTCAGGCATTGCTCATGTCCCTCCTAGGTCCGCTACCTCGGTATCCGTCCCCTAGAGTGCCTGGTAACTCCTTACCTCCTCCTCCAACTCGTGGAGCACCTGCACAGCAGAGATCTGCCCGTGGGTTCTGGACCTGGATGGCTGTTAGGAGCAGCCGTCATCTAGCCTCACTGAGGCATTTTCCGTTTTCTGTGGTCCCCCTCTAGCCCTCCCCTGGGACGCCGGCACGAGGAGGTACGTCCAGAGAGGCGATGTGCTGAACGCACGCCTTCTCCCAAGTGCCTGACAGCGTCCCCTCCGACTCCTGATGGCAGAGCCATCAGAACCTGGGAGAGCCCTTGCTTCCACTGGCTCTCCTCGGGAGATGGTGCGCAAGGCACCCCTGGTAACCCTCCCCAGAGAGAGCATCCGTTGGGACGGCTCGATCCCCCCCTACGATCCGTTCCGAACCCCTGGTCGCCAGTGCCGTCAGTGTGGCGCTCTGGCTCAACCTTCAAGCGCCACTGGGCGGCCCAGACTTCATGTTGTTTGGGGGAAAAAAAATTACTCACCTTAGTAATTATGTTTCTTCTAATGGAGTCTTGCTGTATTCTGACCTCCCTCCCTGCCTCCCCTCTCAGAACCTGTTTTTGGGAAGTGGGTGGGCAGGCGCACTGTTGCACCCCAGGGGTGTCTTCAACACACTTCCTGTTGGGTGCTTTAGTTTGGTTATTAAGAATTTGTTACGCTTTATTACCTGGTTTTTGTTTGGTTTTTTGGTTTCCTGACTTGAGTCTTCCTTTGGGAACCTAGACCGTTAGTTGCCAGTTGGTTAGTAGAAATTTTACAATTTCCACATTCTGATAGGTCAGTGAGTTTTTAGCCCGTAAGAATCTGATGGTTTGGATTCAAAGTGCTGCAGACAGAGTCTTCAACCGAGCTCGAGCTCAACGTTCAATGCCCTGCATAGAAATTTAACCCTATACTCTTAGGGGCAGTTCAAGTGCTGGGGCTAACTGCAATGGTCAGAATACAGCAAGACTCCATTAGAAGAAACAATTACAAAGGTGAGTAATTTTTTCTTGTTTCCCGGGGGTTCCTGCTGTGGTCTATAGAGTTGCTTATAATAAGCTACAAAAGCTTCCCTGATTTGTTCATCCCTATATCTCAACATCCCTGTCTTGTGGTCTTTTATTTTAGTGATGGATGCCCTAGCCTGTCTTTTCCTTAATTGCGACGCTAGTATTCGGGTGGCTCTTGGTCCCCCTTCATAATATGTTTGTTTCATGTACGAAAGCGCTTTTTCTGTCTCTGTCTGTTGCATTTTAAATAATCTATCCCTGACTGTCTGGACTTCCCTGTCCCTTTTCTGTGTCCATTTTTGTTGTTGGTGTGCCAACAGTTCTTTCAGTTGACTACTGAGCCGAGTCACCAAGGTTTTTCTTTCCCTATGTCTATATGAACTTATGGAGATAAGTTCCCCCCTCAGCATAGTTTTTAGTGTATCCCAGAGAATTTGAGGTTTTACTCCTGGCCTCCTATTATCTGTGATGATTTTTTTTTTACCGCTTTAACTTTGGAGGTAACTTCCTTATCTCGCATAAGAGAAGTACTGAGGCGCCACTGGGTTTTCTTTAGCGGGAACCCCAGGTCTATCTCGACAAATATTGGTCTATGATCTAAGTGGGTTGCCACACCCACCCAAGAATTGCATATTTTAGTAGGTCTTGGAACAATGTCAGGAACAAATCTATTCGGGAAAAGAGCTTATATCTTTGTGAGTAGCATGTATACTCCCTAGCCTTAGAGTACCTCTCCCTCCAAATGTCTGCAATCCCTGTTACCATCAGAAGTTTTCTGAATAATTTTGCCAACCTGGTGCCCGGGGAGGGGATCTGTGACGTAATGTCAACTTGCCTGTTCAGCACTAGATTCCAGTCCCCAACCATGAGAAGCATCCTTCATGTCTTCTCCATGATTAATTTAATGACGTCTAAGTAGAATGAAAAGGGGGATCCTGGAGGGGGGCGTATACACTGGCCAGGGTAATTTGTGTGTCCTGCACCCTACCTCAGAGGATGACATACCTTGCCCCGGGATCCATTATTTCTTCCTCTTCAAAGGAAAAACTGGCTGCTATCAGGATTGCCACCCCTCTCTTCCTCCCCTTCTCCAAGAAGGCATGGAAAATTTTGGTAAGAACTTTATTTCTGAGTTTCTCAGCTTCCCGGGGAGCAAGGTGCGTCTCCTGCAGAGAAATTATGGGTGATTCCTGCTCTCTAAGGAACTTCATGACCCTCTTTTTAACAGGACTATTGAATCTGTTGACATTACATGAGAGGACTTTTGTATTTAAGTTAGGAGGGCCCGATGGCGCTGAGGGTTGGCTGGGCATACACAGCGACAGGTTCCGAGAGCGGACTCGGGTTGCCCAGGGGTCAGAGGAGGAGGAGGGATCAGGCGTCCCAACGGATGCTCTCCTCCTCCAGGGGTGGGTTCCTGGGGTGCTATATGCACCCCACGCTCCAGGGCCGGTGGAAGCACGGGCACCGGGGCACAGGCGGCCAAGAGCTGGGGAGGGGAGGATGTCAGGGCACTTGACAACGGCATGCGTTAGCACGCCGTCTGTCTGGACGTCAGTCCTGTGTGCCGACGTCCTCAGGGGGTAGAGGGAGAAAAAACGGATACACCCCTCGGTGGTCCTAGATGAAGACGGCTCCACCCAAGACCAGAACAGACCCCAATGTGCAGAAGGAGGGAGGAGAGAGGCACTCTAGGGGCAGATCCTGGTAAGGGGGATGAGCAGTCTGAAGGAGTGGACACCGGGGTAGGAAAGGAGGGTTAAAAAAAAAAAAGTTAGGCATCTGTCTATTTTCCTAGTCTCCCCGAGGGCAACAAGCCCCAGATTGATATATTCCAACAGAAATTATAGGCAGAGTTCTGTGCTCGAAAATTAGTCCATCAGTCTTTACTTCTTGACCCTGCACTCCGTTCCAATCTGATATTTCAAAACAATCAATCAAACAATAAGTAATACATAATCAATAACTCTAAATTTCACTCCATTAATCTTTTAAACAGTTAAACTTTTTACAATTCTGCTTTTGCTAGTCGAGGATTGAACCTCCTATATGGTACAACTGAACTTCCAAGGTCAGGCCCCTTCTTTAGGCCTGGGTTGTGTCCAGCTTAGACAAACTACCCCAACACTTGTTAAGCGTGTGTTCTACCACAAGGGGGTAAAAGTCATCCTTGGGGTTTTACCTATGTCAGGTACTGGGATTTAGTTTGATTTAGCCTGCAGCCTATCCCTACGAAACTGGGCCTGCCCTTTATTTGACCTTTATCTACATTAGGTCGACCAGCTATATCTCTCCCCCCCCCTTCCAGGTGGTGGACGTAACCTCTCATGCACCTATTTCAATTGCATGTGAGGAGGGTCCCCTACTGCCTCCCAAACCATTCCTCCTGTTCCTCCTGGGTCATCCCACAGCAGCGGTGGGGGAGAGGGGTTCTTGCATCTAAAAAAAAAAAAAAAACACAATCCAGAGACATCTGACGCTCACTCGTTCCCTTACTGCTGGGTGAATAATTCACCTTGTGTCTCCTCATGACATTTGGGAAGGAGGCAACACCGCCCACACCCTTAGACCCTTCGCCGTTCCTCCCATCATCTCGACTGATATTCCCCACTTTCCCGGATCCATGTGTTAATGTGATCGAGCAGAGCTTGACTATTTACCTCCCATGTGGTGACCAAGTGATGCCCCCGACTCCCCAACCCCGCGATATCCCCTTTCTTGTCTTCACTCCCCGGAGCCCTCTCTGATTCTCCCATTCCTCTATGCTGGCAGTCGGGCGCCCAGTCTGCAGTACGCAGTTTAGCCAAAACATGCACCCGATACCATTTCTTCCAGTGGCAATGCTTCGAGTCCGCTGAGCGAGACAAATGGTATGCCTTTTCTTCCCACCCCCCCATCTCCCACCAAGAACCAGCTGAACCCATAAGAGCTACCAAAAGGGCCCCGATAATGCGTGGTTTCAAGGCCCAGAGCGAGCCTCCTCCCCCCCATTCCCCGAACTCCCAGCTCCCCCTAAATTGTGGCCTATAGATCAAAACATGATTCTCCTCTTCTCAACATCCTACTTATCTCAAGTGGACTTTTATCAGTTGTTAAAGACAGGCATTAATGGTCTAATTGTAACCACTAGGAAGTAGGCCCCGAGATGGGGGCACGTCACACGGGAGGGCATAGGAACGGCAGTCAGGTCCAGTATATGGGAACTCTAAAAAGTACTTGCTTTATGACTTGGATCCTCCAGGTTCGTTGGTTGATCTCTGTGTCTGATCTGGCACTTTCTGCTGCTCAATACCTCCCTCATCTTGTCGTCGTCTGCTCATGTTGGCTGAGTACGTTTTTAAAAGTACTGCAACATCAGAGCGGAGGTCGGTTTGTGGAATCGGTTGTTGCATCCCCTTTCTCTTATAGCCTTTCTTAGCGACCTCTCTGGCCGACCAGAGAACCTCCGTCTCAAGCTGCTCCTTGATCATGGGTGGGGTGTCTATGCAGAGTTCCTCAGGAAATGATTTGGCAGCCAGCAGATCAGGGAATATTCTGGGGCCTCTAGTAGTCTCGACTCTTAAGACGCGCAGGATGCAGCAACTGTGCACGTAAATTCTTGCCTCTTAACTGTTTAATGATAGGCCACATAGCTTTCCTTTGTTCTTGGGTTTGGGATGTATAATCATTATCGATAGTGATTTTATTACCCTTTTATGTCAGATCCCTTTGTTTCCAGGCCTTATTTAATATTTCTTCTTTGACTGAATATAGGGTGAGCTTGGCTATGAAACAGCGAGGTCTGGCCCCGGCGTCACACGGCTCTGGCGCTAAGGATCTGTGCGCCCTGACCATTCGGAGATCAAACTCAGCTGGTAAGTCAAGGGCCTCCCTTAGAACTGATTGAAGGAAAGTAGCAACATTCGGCTCTTGGTCCTCCGTGCCTTCCGGGATCTCACAGATCCTGATGTCCTGTCTTCTGTTCCGGCCCTCCAGATCGTCCAATTTGGTACTCTGCTCCCTTTCCCGTGCCAGAAGATACAGAAGCAGCCTATCCTGCCAATCTGCCTGCTCGACTACTGTATTCAGGCCCAACTCCAGCTGATCCGTTCTATGCTCAATACCACTTAGCTCAGAGCGGAGATCGGTAAGTGATCGGTCTATTTTGTTCACTGTGCGTGCTGTTTGTAGGACTGTATTTATTAGATTCGGTTCTGCCAATTCCATTTGAGGATCAGTGCCCTCGTTTTCTCCTCCGGACCCTTCGGGCTGCGTCCTACTCTCCTTTTCCTTCTAGATTAACTCTCTTAACTTCGATGTTGGCGTTTCCTGATGCCTAGACATCCCAGCTTTGGACAGAGTGACTTTTATTGGTGATTGCATGCTTTTTTTCGGTCGATGTCTCGATTTAGTTTAGAGGCGGCCCGGAGTGTCAGAGCTAGTCAGCCACTGAAGTTCTGCCATCACCAGAAGTCCTACACTGGTTTTGTTAGGGCAATTCCTGCGATCTGAAGAGAGTCTAGGGACGCTGACGATGGGCCGCTGATGTCTGGCTCGAGTCCGACTGCTCTGTGCGTTTAGAGGCATAATCCCATGGCTGGAAAAAGCTCTGCTGAGGAGTCATTTTAAGATACACCATCTTATTAAGTTTGATATCAAATTGATCAGTTCAGTAATCTCCATTGAATTATGTAACTACCGATGAGTTTAGTCTGCAAGAAATAGCACATTTTAAAAGTTATAAGACTCTATGAAGGAGCTCAAGAAATCTGCTGTTGCTTGCTGGACTGATAGCTCCGCCCCCCCATTATGCCTCCTTGTTATACAAGTTATGGTTTAGTTCCCTCCGTTATCGCCCCCAATCTGCCACTCTAGTTCCTGCTATATCTCAGCCCCCCCACTTTAACACCCTTGTGGGACAATTTACCTTCTCTGTCTCCCTCCTCCGGAATAACCTCTGCCCTGCTCTCAATGCTCTGCAATGGATGCCAGTTAGGTGGTACACTTCTTTTTAAGGGTCTAATTCAACTTTTCATTTTTCCAAGCAGGTCACAGTTAAAATCTGTTTGGGATGTACCTTTTTTGGTTGCTGCCCCCAGATACCATAATATGCTATAATAATATAATAATATGCTATAACACAATAATATGCTCGCCCCACTAGTATCCATGTGGCCCCACCAGTCAACAGCTTCAAGAAAATATTTCAGGCATGGCTTTTGATGAGGAATCTGATGAGGTACATTTCCTTTGCCTTGTTTGGATTTTATTAGTTCAGTCATGGCCAGAGGACCACCTTCTATTTCACGATTACATTATGCACAATTGTATATTGATTGTATATTTGTGTTAATATTGATATTTTGCAATTTCTTGTTTTCTTTTATTATGCATCACTGTTGTCCAGCGCCCCGAGTCTGGAAAGAAGGGTCCCTCCCCCCACAGAGCTTGCTTTCTTCTCTGTCCCATCTGCCCCATTCTGATGGGCCCCTCATCACCATCCCAGATCTTGTCAGGGACTTGCCTATCCACCACTTACCCAGGGTTACAGATGTGGTGGGTGGCCAGCCCTGTCAGTCAAGAATGGGCCTGCAGGGGGCATTGGCATCATTCCGGGTCCTATTCTCTCTCCCAAGGGTGCCAGTGTGCAATGCCACCCATGTGTGCTGGGCGTCTACTGAATGCTCCGATCCCTTTCAATGCGCAGTCACTGTGCTGCCACCTGGCCTCCACTAGGGGGCAATAGAGTAGTGTACTACAGTGCCCTCCCACCCCGAGAGAGGAGCGCTATTCCTGGGACACTCAATCCTCCTCCCCCTGGCACCTGAGCAAGGCCTCCACCAGGTGGCAATACAGTAGTGTACTGCAGTGCCCTCCCACCCCGCGGGAGGAGAGCTGTTCCTGGGACGCTCGATCACTCCCCACCGGCACCTGAGCAGGTGGCAATAGTGTACTTCAGTGTCCTCCCACCCAGAGTGGGGCAGAGCTGTACCTAGGACGCTCGACGCCCCCCTCAAGCAAGGCCTCCACCAGGGGGCAACAGAGTAGTGTACTGCAGTGCCCTCCCACCCTGAGGGAGCAGAGACCAGGACGCTCGACACCCAGCCCCTGAGCAAGGCCTCCACCAGGGGGCAACAGAGCAGTGTACTGCAGTGCCCTCCCACCCTGAGGGAAGAGAGCTGTTCCTGGGGCACTCAACCTCCCCCCCCGACCAGGTGGCAATACAGCAGTGTACTGAAGTACCCTCCCAACCCGAGAGAGGAGAGCTGTTCCTGGGATGCTCGATCACCCCCCCCCCCGACCAGGTGGCAACAGAGTAGTGTACTGCAGTGTCTTCCCACCCCAAGGGAGCAGCGCTGTTCCTGGGACGCTCGATCACCTGAGCAAACCGTGTGGAAGTGCTACCACTGCACTATCAGGTCAACTTGGAAAGGAATTTTCCATCCATGTCTTCCCTCCACTCCTCCTCCATTCCCTGAAAAAGCTCTCCTGTCTCTGACAAAGCTTTCACATGGGAATTCGTCACTTATGCCTGCACCTGCAACCAGCCGCTCCTGCACAGCTACAATGTCGCAGCACCGACCCCCCATTCCCCGACCCCTCCTTATCCCCTTAGGGTTTCAGTTGTATTTATTGTACACTGCATTTGACTGTTGCTCTTCCTGCACTATATTTACTGTGTGTGACTGCTGCCCTGTCTCGAACGGTACGTTTGACTGCTGCCCTGTCTCGAACGGTACGTTTGACTGCTGCCCTGTCAAACTGTACGTTTGACTGCTGCCCTGTCGAACTGTACGTTTGACTGCTGCCCTGTCGAACTGTACGTTTGACTGCTGCCCTGTCGAACTGTACGTTTGACTGCTGCCCTGTCGAACTGTACGTTTGACTGCTGCCCTGTCGAACTGTACGTTTGACTGCTGCCGTCGAACTGTACGTTTGACTGTTGCCGTCGAACTGTACGTTTGACTGTTGCCCTGTCGAACTGTACGTTTGACTGTTGCTCTTCTTACACTGTATTTGTTTTGTTTGTTGCCTTTACAGTGTATTTATTGTTTTGACTGTTGCCCTTCTTACACTGTTTTTGTTTTGTTCTCAAATATCACGCTTCTTTAACAGCATTTATTTTGTTCAACAGGTGCACTTAGATTGTACCCAACTGTTACCCTTCTTACGCATTTATTGTTCCGTTCAACTGTTGACATTTCAAATGATACCATAAAAACGTAGGCTTCTAGCAGCAGATGTCTGTTTATTTGGATTTTGTAAACCAAACAAAAACACCCGACAATGTCTATTCCCAGGTACAACCCGGAAAGTACATGAAAATACATGAGCAGACTACTAAGCATGCTAGCAGTCAGTACAAAAAAGTGAATCAGTGAAATAGAAATTACAGGTAAAAGCAGCACAAAATACAAAGAGCAGGCATACCAGCTTTACAATCCATGCACATAGCCCAAACGGGGTACAGTTACCTTAAGGTACAGGTAGTCTGTTCCAAAGAAACTTCGAACATATTTGTGAAACATCTTTAAGAGGCAGCACAGTACAAGGCTCTAGTAGTTAGGAGCAAGAAAGGAGAATGCAGAGGCGCCCATTTTGGCTCAACACTTGGGAACCTGAAGCAATGAATGATCACAGAACTGAAGGGAACAGTTTCTGGAAGAGTCAATGAGGATTTCAGCCACAGAAGGTGGGACTGAGGTACAATGAATAGGTTTAGTTGTACTGTTTGGATGTGCCAAATCCTGACTTAGTTTAGCCAGACTGATCGTGCCATATGCCCCAGATTAAAATACAGTGCATGCACTTCTGCGTCAATAGCAATCTTTGGGCTACTCACTGAAAACTACCCCCATCCAAAATTAAAAGAAAACTGGTAAGAGTGCAGTTTTGAGTTTAGAGCACTGAACTGCGTAACAGGAGGCTCATGCCTGAATCTCAGCACAGCCACTTGCTGTGTGACCTTGGGTCAGTCACTTGACCTCTGGTGTTTGTCCTTCCCTGCTGTAACACTGGGTAGCAGCAGGGCCAACACTGTGCACCTCACTCTGAATACTGAGGATACAAACCATGTTGAGCAGGTTCAGAGATGAATACTCACCGATTTCAGCAGCTTGATCTCATCGAGTGCCGTCTCAGTGTAGTGCTCGGCACTTTTCACCACCTTCAGTGCTACAAACCTCTTCCCCTGTTTCCAAGCAAGACAGCATGGAAGCAACAGTATTAAGCAACGCTTTTTTTTTTTTTTTAAATCAAGCTGACGCATCCTTGGCAATGGGGGGCGAACTCTGGCTAATGGTCACCCTAGGACCCAACTTCATCTAGCCGCCATCTCTTGGTCAGAGCTGCTGCATGGTGCCGGTCCCTCATCATGGTGGCTGCATGGATTTTCAGCTGCATGTTCTCCTTCCCACCTCCCCCCAAAGGGCCTTGCCTCCAAGTATGAACCAACACCCCTCACGAGGGAGCTGGCTTCCCAGCCCATCATGAGGGGTGGCTGCAACGCTGGAACCCACATGTCATTCTCAATGGGCTGCCTTGCGCTGCACTCATAAGCCCTCCCCAGCCCTGGCCTCACCTAAACCCTTGCCACTGGAATAGATGCACAAAGACACCATGCGGCCCTTGGCATGAACAATTTCATATGGGAATTCAGAATTTGATGAAATATCTAGAGGTCTTTTCCCCTTTGGGTCATGACTGCACAGACTCAAAATTTCTGCATTATCTTCAAATGCTGAGCTTACAGAGGCATAAAAGCCTCCCCCGTCCAATTCAACATTCCATGTTTTTTCTGTGGAGCATGCAGAAGCATGGCACCCCCCCCCAAACTTTGTCTGTGGAGCATAAAAGGCATAACCCCCAGTTCAAATCAACATTCCATATTACTTTTTCTGCAAAGCATACACAGACATGAAGTTCTCCAACCAATTACACACAGCATTCTTTATTACTTTTTGTGGAGCATACACAAGCTCGAACCCCACCCCAACTCAACATTCTACATTACCTTTTCTTAGAGAGTGTACACAGGCATGGTGTCCCGTTCTCATCCCCCCCAAAAAAAACTAAATTCAGCATTCTGCATTGCCTTTTCTGCTAAGTACACACAAGCACAGAGCCCCCCTCAAAAAATGAACTCCATCCTTAAGTGCAAGCTAGGTTAGCCTTAAAAAGCAAATGACATAGCTTCCACTTGTGTGTTAAAAATGGCACTGGAACCCAATGAAATGCAAGTCAAGGTTAGTGGCAGATCCAGGACAGTATTACAGGTGGTTGTGGTGGATCCAGGACTGTATTACAGGGATTTGGGGGGCCAGATTCTTTACAGGGAATTAAGGCAGGTTCAGGACTGCTACAGCGGGTTAGGACAGGGGCCTAATTGTATTACGGAGGTCAGAGGTGGATCCTGGAATGTATTACAGGGGGTTAGGGGCAGGTCACAGACTGTATTACAGGAGGGATTAGGAGTGGATCCAGGACTATATTACAGGAAGTTAAAGGACAGATCCAGGACTGTATTACAGGGCGGATCCAAGAATATTACAGGGGGTTAAAGGGCAGATCCAAGACCATATTACAGGGGGTTAAAGGGCAGATCGAGGACTGTATTACAGCAGTTAAAGGTCAGATCGAGAATTGTATTATGGCAGTTAAAAGGCAGATCAAGGACTGTGTTATAGTGGGTTGGGGTAGGTCCAGGACTGTATTACAGAGGTTAGAGGTGGGCCCAGGACAGTATTACCACGGGGTTAAAGGGCGGATTGAGGAATTAAGGAGAAGGACCTAGGAGGTACTAGTCACAGGGGACATGAGGGTATCAGCACAGTGCCAGAGGGCAGCAGCAAGGATCAATCAGATGCTGGGGTACACTGCCAGGAGTATCACCTCAAGTAGAGAGGAGGTTATCCTGCCTTGGTACAGATCATTGTTGAGGCCAAACTTGGAGTACTGTGTGCAGTACTGGTGTCCTTACCTAAAAAGGATGCAAGACTACTGGAGGGGGTGCAGCGTAGGGTGACAAAGATGATCCTGGGTCTAGAGGATAAACCCTATGATGAAAGATTGGGAGAGCTCAACATGTATTCCCTGGAGAACAGAAGGTGGACATGAGAGACATTTAAATACTTAAAAGGCATAAACAGGGTCAAAGCGAGAGGACTGTTCTGCTTAAACAGGAGGAAGGGTCACGAGGGGGGAACAGTCTGAAGTTGGAAGGGGGAATATTCAGGAGGGAGATGAGGAGGGACTACTTCACAGAGAGGGCGGTGGCTTGGTGGAATGCACTAAAGACAGTGGACAGTTTTAAACGGGGATGGGATTGCGTCACGGGGATAAGTTCACACAAGAACAAGACGGGGGATAGTCCGGGGGAAGAGGATGATGGAAAAGGAATAGGGGAGGCCACAGGTGCAGGAGAAGTAAACTACGAGCTGCACACTTGGGCCGACTTGCTAGACATATGGGCCTTTTTCTGCTGGCACTTTCATATGTTCATAAACAGCAGATCCAGGACCATGTTACAAGGGGTTAAGGGTAGGTCCAGGATTGTATTACAGGGAGTATGGGGCAGGTACAGGACTTTATTACATGTGGTTGGGGGCATATCGAGGACTCTATTACAAGGGGTTAGGCGTGGATCAAGGACTGTATTACAGGGCGTAGGGGCGGGTCCAGGATTCTTTCACAGCAAGTTAGGAGGCAGTCCAGGCTTGTATTATAGGGAGTTAGAAGTGGGTCCAGGACTGTATTACAGGTGGTTAGGGGCAGGTCCAGAGTGTATTACAGGGGATTAGCTGCAGGTCCAGGATTGTATTACAGGGGGTATGGGGCAGATCCAGGACTGTATTGCAGACAGCACAGTGTCATGGATCCAGGGCCTTGTTAGTCAAGCTGTAGTTTGGGGTTTAAACAAAGGAGCATTGCAATAGACTAATAAAACACTGTAAAAAGATACCGCCACTGACTACAACAAGGAGCACTGCAACGCTCTCAAAACACATCACTGGGGCTGACTCCATGGCACTGAGGAATGGGGATCGTTCTGGTACGTCGGTGACCCAGGTTCGTGCACCAGGGCCGGCTGGAACAGAAACCGTCAGGAAGGGTTACAAGTGTCCTTTAGACGCTCTACTCGGGGGAGGAGGGGGAGCTTGCAGCACCATTCAGTAACAGTTCCTGGTAGTAGCTGTCCGAGGTGCCAGTGATGGCATCTGTGACCACGTACCATCATAGAAACAGACTTTGACAGCAGATAAGGACCACTTGGCCCACCCAGTCTGCCCATTTCCCTACCTATTGGATAAGCTACAGATCCTAGTTAACCAACAGTCTACTTCCTGCAACGCCCCACTACAATTGCCTTATGTTTGTCCCATGCATGTTTGAATTCCCCCACTGTTTTAGACCCAACAACCTCCCCAGGAAGGCAGTTCCATGCATCCACCACTCTCTGGAAAAAAAAATTTCCTCACATTACCCCTGAGCCGTCCCCCCTCTATCTTTAAATTGTGCCCCCTTGTTGTTACACATCTCTTTCTGAAAGATGCTACCTCCTGGACTTTGCTGATTCCTTGAGGTACTTGAAAGTTTCTATCATGTCCCCCGTCCCTCCTTTCATCAAGGATGTACATATTAAGCTCTCTCAGTCTCTCTCCATATGGTTTCTGATGCAGACCCTGCACCATTTTAGTTGCCCTCCTCTGGACTGCTTCCATCCTGTCTATGTCCTTGCGTTGATGAAGTCTCCAAAACTGCACACAGTACTCCAGATGGGGTCTCACCAACTGTCTGTACAGAGGGATAACCACTTCCCTTTTTCTACTTGTGATGCCCCTTCCTATGCATCCCAGTATTCCCCTGGCTCTCCTTACTGACTTCTCACATTGCTTACCCACCTTTAGGTCATCTGATATGACTACCCCCAAGTCCCTTTCCATTTTTGTTGTTGTTAGTACCTCCCCTGCTATTGTGTATTCTTCCCCTGGGTTTTTGTTTCCCAGGTGCATTACTTTGCACTTCTTTGCATTGAATCTAAGTTGCCATATGTCTGACCATTCCTCCAACCTTGCCAAGTCCCTTCTCATCCTTTCTACCCCCCTTGTGTATCAACTCTGTTACAGATCTTTGTGTCATCTGCAAAGAGGCATACCTTTCCCTCCAGACCCTCTGCAATGTCACCTATAAAGATGTTAAAGAGGACTTAACCCAGTACTGAGCCCTGAGGTACTCCACTCGTAACCCCACTTTCTTCGGAATGTGTGCCACTCACTATTACCTTCTGTGTCCTGTTGTGCAGCCAGTCTGCTACCCAGGCTACCACCCTGGAACCCACTCCCAGGCTGGCTAACTTGATTATTAATCTTTTGTGCGGGACTGTGTCAAATGCCTTGCTGAAGTCTAGGTAGGCCATATCCACAGTCCCCTCCTGGTCTATTACTTTGGTCACCCAGCCAAAGAAATCAATTAGATTCATCTGACATGACCTTCCTGCTGTAAATCTATGCTGCTTTGGGTCCTGTGCCCCGCTGGCTTCTAGGTACTCACCAATTATTTCTTTCAGAAGTGATTCCATCATTTTCCCCACCACTGAGATAAAAACATAGAAACACAGAATGTGACGGCAGATAAGGACCGCTTGGCCCACCTAGTCTCCCCATTTTCCTACCCAACAGATAAGCTGCAGATCACAGTTAACCAACAGCTTACTTCCTCCTACCCCCCACTAGGACTGCCTTATGTCTGTCCCATGCATTCTTGAATTCCCCCACTGTTCTCGACTCCACAACCTCCTCAGGGAGGCTGTTCCATGCATCCACAACCCTCTCTGTGAAAAAATACTTCCTCACATTACCTCTGAGCCATCCCCCCTCTATCTTCAAATTGTGCCCCCTTGTTCTTGCACATCTCTTTTTCTGAAAGATGCTACCCTCTTGGACTTTGTTTATTCGCTTGAGGTACTTGAAAGTTTCTATCATGTCCCCTCTCTCCCTTCTTTCCTCAAGGGTATACATATTAAGCTCCTTCAGTCTTTCTTCGTACGTCTTCTGGTGCAGACCCTGCACCATTTTGGTTGCCCTCCTCTGGACAGCCTCCACTCTGACTATGTCTTTGCGGAGATGGGGTCTCCAGAACTGCACACAGTACTCCAGATGGGGTCTTACTCAGATGAGAGATCAAATTTACAGGTCTGTAGTTTCCTGCTTCTGCCTTGCTCCCACTTTTGTGAAGGGGAATCACATCTGCCCTCCTCCAGTCCTCAGGTACCACAATATCCTCCCATGATTTGTTAAAATGTGTGGTTAGTGGTGTCACTAGGTCCTCCCTCATTTCTTTAGGATTATGGGGTGAATCCCGTCAGGCCCCATTGCTTTGTCCACCTTGAGTTTTAGGAGTCCTTTCAAGACTCTTTCTTCTGTAAATGGACTGGTGTCAACCCCCCTACCCAGAGTGCTTCTATTGTCTGGTTTAGGTAACTCCTCCTCATCTTCTTTTGTGAATACTGAGCAAAAGTATTTATTCAGTATCTCTGCCTTTTCACTGTCTCTTTCTGCCCACCTCCCCTCTCCTTTATTAATCTTCACTATTCCTTCCTTAACCTTTCTATGCTCTCTAATGTACCTATAAAAGGTTTTATCCGCCTTCTTAACTAAGTTGGCTATTTTTTCCTCGGTTTGGGCCTTTGCTATTCTGACTGCCTTCCCCACTTCTTTTTGCTTTACTTGATACAGTTCCCTGCCATGCTCCTTCTGTGATTCCTTATACTTTTTGAATGCAGCCTTTTTGTCCTTATCCTTCCCTGCCACCCCTTTTAAGAACCATGTTTTTTTACTCCGCTTTGTTTTCTGTATTTGTTTCACACAAGGGCTTGTTGCCTCTATGATGGCAGTTTTGATTTTTCTCCACCCCAGACCAGCCGTACATGCGCCCAAGTGAATGGGGTGGAAGGTCCAGAACAGGGGAAAATACAGAAATGGTATGCAGGATGACGGCTTCTCTGCCCCTCTCTATGCCTGAACCATCTGTGCTGGGTCTGCATGTAACCCCCGCCTCTGCCCAGCAGCCCTCCTCCTCTAGGCCACAGCGACCACCTAAGGGCTAAGATAGCAACTTTGAGAAGGTAGTTCAAGAGATCTCAAAAGACGTTCCTGTGAAGACAGCCAGAGAAGGCCCCTGGCCAGGGATAAGTCAGCCAGTACAGGAGACTGGAGGTCTGGATGGCAGCAGTTAACGAGGGCACCAGCAAAAGGTGAGTCTGGCAGAAGAGTGGCCATGTGGGGACCTGAAAAAGTAGTGGGCCAGCTGGCACGGAAGAGCCAAAAAATGAAAATTACGTACCTACCGTAATTATGATCTTTCTGTGCATCTTCACCATTCATCACTGTTGGGCATCTGCCGGAGGTCAGGACCCCGCGGGAGTGTTTTTTTTTTGTTTTTTTTTTAAAAGGTAGGTGGAGCCGATGCACCGTCGGCGCCGCCCTCGAAGCAAACGCACTGCGTGGCACTCGTGGGTTGGCCGTTAGGCTGCGTCGACTCCTCCTGCCTGCCAGTTCTGAGTCGACGAGAGGTAAGAGGAAGGGAGTGGAGGGTGGGACAAGGAAGTCCAAGGGACAGAAAAAGGAAAAGATGTATGAACCAAAAGGAGAAATCACGACTGAGAGGACAGGAATGGAGAAGAGTTGGAAACTTAAGGGATTGGGATGGGGGCCCCAATCTCTGGAAAAAGAAGAGGGAGGTAGGGTGGATAAAGAATTTAGGAAGAGAGGGAAGAGGTTGACTCATCCCAGACCCTGGTCCATCTCCAGATTGTATAGGAACTGCAAGGAGTAGCAAAAGCTTTCTGCCAGAATTCAAGGCACAGAATAACTGGCAAACACTCCAGATAAGCAGAGACGGCTATTCTGGAAGAAGGACAGGGTACAGGAATTAACACCCTCTCAAGAGAAGATTATTGGTGAAAAAAGGGGGAGAAAAATGTCTTTTTTTAAACGAGGAGAAATAGGTTGGATGGGAACAGGGAGGAGGAGGAGGAAAGAAAGGAGGGCAACTGTCAACTCCCACCCCACAGGGGTGGAGCCAAGGCACTGGAGAAGAAGTGCCCCCCTGCTGCCCACTCTCCCTGAAACATTATCCCTCGTGTGCCTGTTTTACCCCACTCCTAAAAAAGAGGGGGAGGATGGACACGGAGAGGGAGGGGGAACCAGAGACTGAGGCCCCAGGGGGATGGAGGATGGGATCGTGATGAATGGTGAAGATGCACAGAAAGATCATAATTACGGTAGGTACGTAATTTTCATATCTTATCTGTGTCAATCTTCACCATTATTCTGTTGAGTGAAATGTAGAACCCCGGAAGAGGTTTGGTTTACACCCTAAGGGATAAAATCCCTTAGCTCTCAGTGGGTGGCACACTAACATGGGGAACCTTCAGGGCCTGGAGAGGCCCAAGAGTGGGGAGAGTGAGACGGAGTCCTCCCAGAGGGGGAAGGAAGTTGCCCCGACAAGCGCCGTCTCACTCTACGGGAGAAGAGATAGGTTCCCTGGTGAGCAGAGTTAATCACCCTACGCCAGGCCAAGGGTGACAACCGGGAAAGGCGCAGCTATGCCATCCGCCTAGTGCAGATCACGGTTCCCACAACCCTGGTAGCTACCTCGCTGGCATCGTAGGATGCCCTCGCTTAGTACCTTGCTAGCTCCAGGCTATGTGCAGAGAGTGCAATGGCTTGTCTGGTTTGCTCTGTGTCAGGCAATGAGGCTAGGAGCTGACCCAGCCTGGACCACAAGAACCTGTCATAGACTGCATAGTGGGCCTGATGTGCAGAAATAAAAAGAAGTAACCGTGCAGAGTAGAAAGTCCTCCTACTCCAGAAGTCAAAATCCAAGGAGTCTTGATCTGGGGACTGGTCACGGTGAAGGGCGCGAAGCCCATCAGGAGTATCCAACTGCGTCAATCCAGACTGTGGATGAGGCATGGATCCTGGAGACTCCGAGGGTGTGCAATACCTCTGGCTGAGATCCCTTGGGGCAGGAACTCGGAGGGTCTCTGCCAGGGCATAACTCGCATACTCCCGAGGGGAGCAGGCCAGGGCGGCAGCAGAAGGGTGGCCTCGCCAAAACTGCCAAGTAAGGCGTGCACAGAGTGCTCAGGATGGCTGACAGTGGAAGAAGTAAGGTGCAAGTCCTCCAACAACCTCACGAGGAACCGCTGATACTCAGCGAGATCAGCAGCTGAAGAGATGTGGACTGAAGAGGAGGACGAGGAGCTGGAGGTCACCGTCTGTTCAGTGGGTGGCTGCATGGGGGGAGGTTAAAAAACCTGGCTGTCCACTACCCTAACGAAAGCAGAGAACCGAGCAGTCACCGCTCTGAACTGCTCCCAGGAGAGAGGCCCGCTAGGACCAAGGATGCCTGGGAGTGCAGGAGAATGTGGCAGAGGGATGGGGACAGAGCCGAGAAGAGTTGTCGGCTGACCTCCGGCTGGGCTAAGGAGCGGACTGTGGGCACCCACGGAAGAAGGTGCCCCGGAAGACCCCACAGCAGACAGCTGAACAACCATTTTGGTACTGCCTTGGCTGCACCCAGAAGAATCCCCCCTGTGAGGCGACCAGGGCCATATAGGTCAGAAGGACGAGTCCCTACCTCAAAAATGGGACTCTCTCAAAGAGACCGAAGAGGAAGGCGCGGAGATCCCTTTTGGCTTCTCCCAGAGCCCAGGTGGACCCCGAAAAAGGCAGACGTGCCGACCCCACGCTCCTCGACCCCTCAGAGTCCAAAAGAGCCCTCCTCCTCGAGAGGGCCAGCCTAGGTAGCTGGCATCTCTGGGCGGCTCCCGAAGGGGCTATCCAGGGCACAGTACCCTCTCCTCCTGTAGGTGCTCTGATCGGCCCCAAAGTTGGGCAATCTAGGCACACCACAGGTGGGGGTACCACTACTGAGGGGTCAGTGAAACCACCAAAACCAGGCTGCAGAGCTATGGTGGCCTGCACCACTGCCTGCTGGTCAGCACCTCTGATCCCAGTCTCGGTAGCCACTGACCCCACCTCAGAAGAGGGCTGACTCCGGCTTGTCGAGGAGACTACTGGGCTGCCCACCTCGACAGCCAACCCCAAAGGGTCAGACTGAACGTCTGACTCAGAGCTCGACTCCACCTCCGAGGAGGTAGAGGCAGAGACTCTGTGCCCAACCGTAGTAGGGTGCCCACTGCCATCCTTGCCCACAGGCCCAGAAACCAAAGCTGTGCCCGAGCCAGTGCCCCCCGCAGCCCCGCGAACGGAATCCTCAGGGGGCACGACCCCAGCCTGAACAAGAGCTCCAGAGCCGGGACCAGTCACGGTGCCATCCGGTCCCACAGCACCGCAAGTGGCACAGAGGACGAAGACGGCACCGCGTGACAAGTCAACGCCGACGACTCCGTCACGGCCCATGGCGCCACGAACAGCGCCGACCGACTGCATCAGGAAGCGCTGACCCAGGCCTTGTGAACTGCGAGTTTGGCGGAGGCCTTCACCCCGAAGGCGGTGCCATGGCGGCACCTCCGCCTGCTCCCGGGAGGAGACAGGCGGGCCTCCTGCACCGTGGAAGAAGCCTCGGCAATGGCCAGGACACTAGCGGCCGAGGCTCCATCCTCAGTCCGTATAGAACCGTGAGGGGACCCGGAGGAAGGCCGGGCGTGGCTTGGCGATAATCTTGCACCAGACACAAGTCGGTGAAGCTCGCCCACTTCCACGCGCGTTGCTCAATGACCCAGTGGTCCATGGAGAAACAGGCGTCGCACGAATCCATGTCGTGAAGTGGGCCAAGACACGAGAGATACACTGGTTGTGCTGGTCGGTGACGGAATACTTTCGGCCACAAGGGCACCGTCGCATGGGCAGCCGACCCGTCTTAGTAGATTTCTTGCCCTCCGACCGAGACATGGCCTACGGAGAAAAAAACACCAAAAATAAACTCGATGTCGGCGAGTAACAATAAGGAAGATCTTACCGGGTGACGTCGGTGGTGGCAGAAACAGAACCGGCAGGATAACCGACCAGACTTGGGCCGAAGGTAAATTTCTCGAAAAACTACTGCCCGGCGAGCAGGCCTAGAACTGTTCACAGCTTCCACGAAGAACGCCTCTGACGGGAGGCGAAGAACGGCAGGCAGGGTAAAGCGCAGCCTAACGGCCAACTCGCAGCGCCAAGCTGCATCGCCCACCTACCTTAAAAAAAAAAAAAAAAAGCTCCCGCGGGATCCTGACCTCCGGCAGATACCAAACAGTGATGAACGGTAAAGATTGACACAGATAAGATCACACTGGTAAACACAAAAAAGGGACTGAGCAGCTGACTTCAAGGAGATAAAACATGATCCCTGCCCTTTTCTGCACACCTGTAGATATTTGTACAGTTACTATGTCTCTTACAGTTATAAGCGTGCAGTCTCAAATTATTTGGGTTAGAGAACTGTGAAGCATAGCAGAGCACTGCTGGCACACAAAGGACTTAAACTCAACCGTAAGAGACATAGAAACTGTACACACAAACATATTATAAATCATGTTAAAAGACTTCTGTTTAAATAACTGGAATTCGAATTTAAAATCAGAAGGTTTACTTTGCAGAATATTAGAATCCCCTTTGTGGGAAATGGACTATGCCAACTGAACTTAGAACTTCAGAATTGTAGAACGATACACGAGACTGTCTTATTGTAAGACTGCCTGGAATGTTTAGAAATGAACAATCCTGATTGGATAAGTGTGATATCACGATTTATAATCTTAAACTGACAGCTGACTGACCAGTGCGCTTTACATGAAGGTCAAGCACCTATATGTGTAGAGGGGGAGAGAGAGCCCGATTGGTGGTCTTTAAAATCTACAGTCAGCATCAACTATCTCTGCATGCAAATGGATCCTTAAAACTAGAGCGAACTCTACAGAACCCCAGAAAGTGAACCCCCAGTAATCTAAATGTTTTGTGGCAGCTACTACAAACTGTCTCATGTCAAATCCTCAACCAAATTACATTTAAATTAACGTTACCATTAACTGTAATTATGGTACAATGTCTGTAAAATAAAAAAATAAAAACTTACACAATATCCCAGGCTAGCCAGACTGTGGAGAAGTGGCCCCATCCCAGCTTCCTGATCACATGGTATCGCCCGTTGAATAAGTCCCCAATTTTCACATAATGGTACCCTCCTAGAACAGAAGAAGCAAAAACTATAGTTTTAGTCTTGAGACTGTCTTAGTAATCCTGAATGTTTAAGCACAGATTATACATTTGATATGCTGAATATAAATGGGTTCTTTGTTTCTTTAATTTGAAGGTCTTTAAGAAGTGCTAGCCATCCTCACAAAAGAAAAAAAATTGTTTTCAATGCGGTATTCCATTATATAACTATACAACGAAGTCTGAATGTCAAGAACCTACACCAGAAAGGGAGTGGGAAGGGAAGAGTGAAGAGCCTCTCATGCTCTCTCATTCAGCATTAAACACATCAGGGAGGCCTGGGCTACAGTCTTGGCCTACAAGTACCTTCCTAGGCGTCTGGCAAGACAGCCACCTAGACTACACGACACACATCAACTGCATCCATTCTAAGCTCCGCCCAAAGCTGGGTGCTTTTGGCAGAAATAAAGATGCCCTCTCCCTCCAAGTCCAATGTATACCACTCACAAAAACAATCGTACCTATTTTCAACTACGCTGACATGGGCTATGTGTCCACCTCCTCCTCCACCCTTTCCAGGCCAGTCTCTCTATTCAATGCCTTTTGTCATTTTGTCATAAATGCTCCCCCAAGGATTCATCACTGCACCTTTCTCCCCCGCTGCCCAGCACCGCCTCCCTCCATAATCTTAGTCAAATACTGGTTTGGCTCACTCCCCCCTACTCGCCTCCCTCCTTTCCCCCACCTCCCACCCATTCTACCATCTCCGTTCCAGAGACCCTCGTACCTTTGCCCTTCTCAAACTCTGAGCAGGCCACTTTCTCCTACTGCTTCCCTCACAAATGAACTCTCTTCCATCGTCACTCCACCTGCTACCCTCGCCAAACCTCTTTAAACGTGCCTTCTCCCACTCTCAACTTCCGTCCTGTTCTATCAGCCAGGCTAAGTCCCCTGCTGTCTATTACACTGCTGTGGACTTGCCCGCTCGTACTAGTCGCAGTCCCAACTAAGTGCTCTTGCTGAACGTACTGCACTGAACTACCCATGCTCGCTATGTGCACCTCGATTTCACTCAGCGCTTGTATTGTGCGGTTTTACTTGTATATTGGACTTGTATTTTTGCTTCTACCCAGGCTACTGTAACCAGCCTGACCATTCTGTAATTGCCTCCCTTTTCCCCCACCCCAGGGTCGCACCTGGAAATGGGCCTCGGCTCAAGTGTGCCTCTCCCAGTTACCAAACTTTAAAATAAATAAATATTAGGCAGGGAGGAATGGGCTTCTGAGCAGGAGGGAGGAAGAAGGGAAGAAAGAAGACCCTCTAGTGCTCTCTCATTCAACATCAGGCAGGCAGAACTGGAGACACACAATGGGCCAACTCTCGGGCTCTCTCATTCAACGTCAGGCAGGCAGGACGAGAGACACAATGGGCCAAGTCTCGGGCTCGCTCAGCATCAGGCAAGCAGGACTGAGCAGACTCAATGGGCCAACAGGCCTTTCTATGCCAACAGAGCCTATACTTCCCTGCTATTGAACTGCCCCAATGCTGAGCAGATTCAAGTGTGCCTTGGCTACTGCCCTCTTTTCTGGTGATGGACAACCAGACACCTCTCTCCCTAAACCTTGGCGAGGGAACGGTTTGGAATTCTATCAGGTAGCCTTGCTGAACAGCTGTCAGTGTGAATCCAGGCCCATACTTTTGCTAAGTGAAACGGTTTTCCTCCTATCAATGGTGGAAGAAGGTCCATGTACCTTCAGAAGATGAGTTAACTTAAAAGCCACCAGATTTCGGTTTTCACCGGAAAACCCGGTAAAATTCCAAAATTTGGACTGTCTGCAAAACGGTAAAAAAAAAAAAAAAAAGAATTTCATGGATTGTGGCATTTTATACGAGATCAGTAAATCAACAGAACTTTTCATTTTTTAATAATTGTTTCCTGTACCATTTTCAGTTTGCTTCATTTAATGTTCTGCATATTAAGTCTTCTTTTATTCTGATCATTTATACACTTGCTAAAAGAATGACAGCAGAATCCTGGTAAAATCTGGAAATTAGACTACACAATCAGCAGCACAATTCCTGGAACTGCAAGTCTTGAAAATGGCATTTCATTATTTTAATCACCATAGATCAGTGGCCTGGGTTATCTTTGATCAGAGTCTCCCACTCCCATTTTAGTAGCTGCTTCCAAGCTGCCGAGAATTAAAGTGGGGTCTGCCCCGATGATCTTGGGCATGAAAAGGCGTTCTAGTCTGATAATGACCCTCGAGGTGGAACACCTTGAATATTGTCAAGGGCACTCGAGATGAAACACCATGTTTCTAGGCAAGGGCACTCAAGGTGGAACACCATGTTTCTAAGCAAGGGCCCTTGAGGTGGAACACTTGGTTGAGATGGGAGTTCTGAGAACAGGGATCAGATGTTAATGTCCACAGTTATAAAGGAAGGGAAACTAATTGGCAAACAGCAAATCTTTACTAAGCTGTAACTAAATTATGTTTTGTTTTTCCCCTAAAGATCTTCGGAGATGTCAGAGGGGAGGGAGCTCTTTTAAAGTCAAGTAATTGGAGCACGAGTGTCCGAAGGCAATCCTTTTCCACAAGCAACAGTATTTGTTAGCTGGCAAAACATAATGGATTTGTTTAGCATTAATATATGACACTAGATGTGTCAGTATATTTTGATTTCTCAGATGGTTTTCAGTCAGCTTTTATTACTAAGTTTAGAATTACTGATTCTGTCGTTAAAGATGTCCGCCACTATTTTATTTTTATTTTTTTTAATCCTTTTTCTTGAGGTTACTTTTTAGCATTGGGTACTAGATTCATTTTATGGATGTACAGTACAAGCCACATATATCGGACAGGTTTGTGTAGTGCTGTTTTGTCTGTTACAAGCAGCTGTCTGGACAAAGCAGAAATCAGTTTATACATACAGTTTATAAACACTTCAGAGCATTTTCAGCACTCAAGAGCACACAACCCTGTACCCACTAACCTTTCTCTGCATCTCTGATTTTGTTTAAGTTACTGAAGAAAAAGGCACCTCTGCTTTTAAATAAACTAACCTCAGATTCCACAGTACAGGTACTACTACATCTCTGATCTTACTGTGTCTGTGCATCAGTTGCCTTGTTTCACTGTAAGCTCCGTTTATAAAAACAAAAAAAAAAGGGGGGGGCACTTTTGCTTTAAAATGTTCCTTGTCAGATCCCAAAGAGCCCTGCTGTTCCGCGATGTCACCAAGCCACTCACGTCAAAGACCGCCAACAACTGCATCAGTAAGTAAACATCGTTAAGCGGCAGGATTAAAAAAAAATCAATGTGTTGGCCCGTCTGGGTCAGGGGAGCAGGGCATGGCAACAGGCAGCAAGAAATGTGTTAGAAAGCATCAGGGCAGGCAGTAGCAGGATCTGGCGAGAACAAAAGGAGACTGGGACAGTGCTGAGATCAGCCAAAGAAAAAACTCAGGAAAGGCTCTGAAAAATAAAAACAATCAGCCTTTAAAGACAAAAATGAAAACCACGTACCTACCATAATTTTTGCTCTTTCTCTGTATCTTCACCATTCATCACTACTTGGGTACAGCTCACCGGAGCTAGAACCCGGTGGGAGACTTTTTTCCATGGGCGGAGTAGACGTCGGGCTAGCGCCGCCCTCGGAGCAGCGTTCTACGTGGGCGCTCGAGGGCTGGCAGTCGCCATGTCGACACTAACCACAGTTCTGACACCGGAGAGTGTACAGAAAGGAGGGTGGGATGAGGCAAGAGAGCCTAAGGGATAGCTAAAAGGAAGAAGGAAGAATAAACCAAAAGGAGAAATAAACGACTAAGGCAACAGAGGAGGAGACTTAGAAAAGGAAATTGGGGAGGGGCCCCAACCTGGACGGAGAAGGGAAGGGGAGGAAGGGAAAATAAGGGTGGGGGGAGTAGCACACCTTCTGAAGTGGAGATACACAATGTGATTTCAGGGAATAAGGTCCAAACCTGGACTATAAAGTTCAGCTGCAGGACGAATGTCGCAGCGTGGGTCTGAAGACCACCCACAAGGAGTGCAGGCTGAGGGTACGTCTCAATTCCCCCCCCCACAAAAATAAAGGAGGGGAGAAATTTTAACAGCCAGAGGCTTCAAAGAAACAATGTGGCCTCAAAATTGAGCTCACTAATAATCAAAATATAGACGAGGAAGAAGAAAAAGGGACACCTCCCCCTCACTTCGAGACCCCTCTGGAAAGGGGGGGGCCCTCTCCAAACTCAACAACATCTAAAGGGTTTACCCCTGTGCGTCTCCACAGTCCCCTCCAGCCTACACACAAGGGAGAGGAGAGCAAGGAAAAGAAAGACACAGGGGAGAGGTAGAGTCCAGAGACTGAGGCCCCAAGGGGAAGCAGGGTGGGATTTAGTGATGAATGGTGAAGACACACAGAAAGATCAACAATTACAGTAAGTACGTAATTTTCATATCTTATCTGTGTCAATCTTCACCATTCATCACTACTTGGGTGAGTACCGAGCCCCACCCCCCCGTAAGGGGGGGTACCCAGAACACCTTAAGGGACTAGGTCCCTTAGCCTCCAGTGGGTGAGACACTGAAGGAGAGAACCCTTACAGGCCTGGGGAGGCCTGAGACTGGTCCGGGTGAGACGGGGATCCCCCCATGGGGGAAGGAAGGCGCCCCAAAAGTCACCGTCTCACCCGTCAGAAGAGGTGGGTTCTCCGGTAGGCGGAGCAGAGCACCCTACGCTTGGCCAGGGGGTGACCACTGGGATAGGCGAAGCCATGCCGTCCACTGAAGGCAGATGACTGTCCCTTCCACTCTGGAAGCTACCTCACTGGCATCACAAGATGCCCTTGGCTGGTGCCCTGCTAGCTCCAGGCCCCGCAGAGACAGGGCGATGGCTTGCCTGGTTTCCTCCGAATCAGGCATCAAAGCTAGGAGCTGTCCTAGCCTGGAGCACAAGAACCTGTCATAGGCTGCAAAGTGGGCCCGATGTGCTGCAATTGACAGGGAGATCTCCCCCAAAAGTCGAAGTCTGCAGAGTCCGAATCTGGGGGGCGGTCACGGTAGGGGGCACAAGGCCCTGAGGGGGTGTCCAGGGAGGTCAAACCCGAAGAGGGATGAGGCAGAGAACCTGGAGACCCCAGGGAAGCGCAATACCACTGGCGTAAGTCTCTTGGGGCAGGAACAGTGGAGAAGGGATGAAGTCAGAGCCGATGCGATGCTTCCTGAAAAGGAACAGGCCAGGTGGGAGCCAACAAGTGGGCCGCACTGAATTCACGCAGAAGGCGTGCGTCACATGCTCAGGATTGCTGATAAGTAAGGGGGTCCGGTGGAGCTCGTCCAACATCCTCACAAGAAAGCACTGATAGGACAGATCAGATGCTGGGGATATGTGGACTGAGAGTTCCTCTCCCTCAGTAGAGAGAAAAGAGGAGAGAGACTAGCTCCCCAGTTCAGGGGTCGGCTGCACAGGGGCATGGTGAAACACCTGCTGGTCCAGGGCATGGAGGTAGGTGGGAAAAAATGCAGCCGATCCTCTGAATTGTTCCCAAGTAAGAGGCCCGAGAGGACCCGGAATACCTGGGACTACCGGGGATGGAGACAGAGCCTCGGAGGGCAGGCTCCTGGCAACAGGAGAACGGTCTCTGTCAGGGCAGGGAGGCCAACAGAAAACCCTTCGCAAGGAAGGAGAACCCAAAGCTGCTGCAGCTAACAGACATTCAACCGAGTTGGAACGGTCAGATCTGTGCCCCAAAGAAGAAATCCCCCTATGAGGTGACCAGGACCGTGCAAGTCCAGCAGGACAGCCCCTGACCTCAGAAGTAGAAGTCCCCCTCGCGGACTCCATCAGGAAAGGCGAGGCCTCACGCAAGCCTCACCAGGACCCGGCTGGGTCCTAGGAAGGGCTCGCTGCACCACACCCCTTCCTCTCAACCCTTCGGAGTCAGAGAGGGACCTCATCCTCTTAGCCACTAACCTAGGCAGCTGGTATCCCCAAGTAGACTCAGAGGAGTCCACCCAGAGAACTGTACCCTCCCCCTCCTGATGTGCCCTGGGCTGCCCCAAACTTGGGACTGTCCAAACACATCAAGGAAGGGGGAACCTCAACTGAAGAAACAGCCTCACTAGTGACCTCAGGCTGCTCAGCAGTAGCCGCAGAGGCCACCGTTGGCCTGTCAGACCCGCTGTCCCTGAGGTCTACCGGTGAGAGCTGAATTCCAGAAGGGTCAGAGAAGGGGGGCCGAGGTGCTGGAAACAAAGATCCGAAGATCCCGAAGAATCCGGAAGCCAGTCCGGATCAGATTCAGAATCCGCCTCCGAAGAGGTAGACTCCGAGGCCCGATGCCAGACCACCCCATGGGCTCCTCCAGTTCCCGGGCCCCGAGGTCAGGCACCCTGAGATTCAAAGCCCCCAGCAGCAGCAGAGGCCAGCACAGCCCCACGCCTAGCACAGACACCCTCCAATACGCTGCGAACGGCACCGGAGTCAGGAGCGACCCCAAGCACGGCTCCACACTCCTCTCCGGTGCCGCTGAGTGCCAAATCCAAAGCGGCACCATGCTCGGTGCCGCCATCCACCCCAGCACCGCGAGTGACACCGAAGGTAGATCCGGCGCCAAAGACAGGATCGACTCCGTCCCTGGTGCTGCGGGCGACACCGGGGACAGAGACGGGACAGGCTCCCGCCCCAGTGTCACCGGGACCAGAACCAGGCCCAGAAAGCTCCAAACTACCAACGCCGACGAACGCCGCAAGCAGAATCACAGGCGACGACAGCACCGAGGACAGGCCCAATGCCGGCCGTGGCGTCGCCCTCCGAGCCCACGGTGCCGCAAACTGCGTTGGGACCAAAAGCGACACCGGGGGACGGCACCGAGGACGGTGCCAGCCCAGTCCCGAGGGACCCAGAATGCGACACTGAGGGAGCCTCCGCTACTGAAGTAGCAACTGCCAGGACAGTGCCTCCCAGCTGACCCCCAAGAGGGTCAGCCTGGGCCTCCTGCACCGTGGAAGAAACCCCCACCGTGGCAAGGCTAGAAAAGGTGGAGGTTCCCTCCGCAGCAGGCCATATAGGACCTGGAGGAAGGGCAGAGAGTCCTGACCTTGGCTTGACGGCTGAGAATCAGTCCTCCGAAAGTCGGCGGCGCACATCTGACTTTCCACACGCGAATCTCAGTGACACGGCGGTACATGGAGAAGCAGATATTACAGTTATCCATATCATGTCTGGGGCCGAGGCATGAGAGGCAACGTTCATGCTGGTCCGTTACGGAGTAAAGGCAGCCATAGGGGCACCAACGCATGGGGGACGCCCCGCTTTCGACACCTTCTTGCCCCCTGGACGAGATATGACAGACGAAAAATTTAATAAAACATAGTACCCGATGACGCTTTATAAAAAGGAAAGATCTTACCGGTGTCGTAGAAGCAACGTCGAGCAGACAAAACTGAGGCAACAACTAAACGATGGACTAGGCTGCAGAAATCTCTTCAGTCTCGCACGCAGGATCCTCACTCGACAGCGGGAGAATAAGACCTGGGGCAGAGTCGACAATGGCTAACTGCCAACCCTCGAAAGCTAGTCGAGAACGTCGGCTCCTGAGGGTGGGGCCAGCCCGACATAGACTCTGCCCATGGGGTTCCCCACGGGTCCTAGCTCCGTGAGCTATACCCAAGTAGTGATGAATGGTGAGATTGACACAGATAAGATCAGCAAGATATAGAGACTCTTAGAATTTACAAAAAGCTCCCCCCCCCCGCAGATTACCTTTTCTCTCTCTCGCTCTCACTAGCTCAATCAATTCAGCCTTTAAAAAGATCCTCTCTAGCTTGAGCGGGGGTGCTGAGCAAAAATGAAAACGGGGAGATAGAAGACATGTGATAAACTGTTCATTGCAGCCCATCTTCCAATTACACCGCACCAACTTACTGAGGCAGGTCAGCAGATCGTCAGGTCAGGAACTGGGGTGGGGATTTGAAAATGTATGTTCAGTTAAGGGAGGCTAAACTGCAGGAAGAGAGAAGCTAATGCAATGGAGGGGAAGGGGGCCGGGACAATGGACTGATTTAAGAGTTTTACCAGGAAGGCATGCTGAGCAGAGTACCGCTTGATTCCAGATGCGTCCTGGGGGATAGTACAAAAATAACGGAGAGCAATGATAGTAACAATAGTACAGCAGTGCTAAAAACACAAACAGTAATATAAGTGCAGCTGTGCAAATTAGGACAGCGCAGGATAATACTGGCAAGTAGTGGAGCCGCTACAATGATGCACATAACAGAGAAAGGTGAGGCATGAGACGAGCGCTTGATACAAGCAGTGGCACAGAGCAAACCCGCGAATGGGTAACTCACTCGGAGCAGGATGTGTTAGGTGCACGAGCAGGTGGGGGAAAAATGCGCTGCAAGGAGGCCACCGAGTTGCTGGGAGGGAGAGGTATATAAAGTAGTGATTAGGGAGAAAATGAGCAAGACAACAGAGCATGAGGCTACAAACTAGATATTAACCACTTGCAATTTGTAGCTGTGGAGCTTAATTAAGATGCACACAAATTATAAAGTAAAAACCTGCAGTCTGTAGCTGTGGAGATTAATTAAGATACACACAGATACTCTAACACAATAAAAAGAAAGAGCAGGTTGTAGCTGTGGATAGGGGTTAGAAATGAAAAGCATGTACCTACCATAATTCCTGATCTTTGTGTATATTTATCATTCATCACTGCTGGGTAGTGAGAAAGCACGTACCTACCATAATCCCTGATCTTTCTGTGTATATTTACCATTCATCACTGCTGGGTAGTGAGAAAGCACGTACCTACCATAATCCCTGATCTTTCTGTGTATATTTACCATTCATCACTGCTGGGTAGTGAGAAAGCACGTACCTACCATAATCCCTGATCTTTCTGTGTATATTTACCATTCATCACTGCTGGGTAGTGAGAAAGCACGTACCTACCATAATCCCTGATCTTTCTGTGCATATTCACCATTCATCACTGCTGGGTAGTGAGAAAGCACGTACCTACCATAATCCCTGATCTTTCTGTGTATATTCACCCTTCATCACTGCTGGGTAGTGAGAAAGCACGTACCTACCATAATCCCTGATCTTTCTGTGTATATTCACCATTCATCACTGCTGGGTAGTGAGAAAGCACGTACCTACCATAATCCCTGATATTTCTGTGTATATTCACCATTCATCACTGCTGGGTAGTGAGAAAGCACGTACCTACCATAATCCCTGATCTTTCTGTGTATATTCACCATTCATCACTGCTGGGTAGTGAGAAAGCACGTACCTACCATAATCCCTGATATTTCTGTATATATTCACCATTCATCACTGCTGGGTAGTGAGAAAGCACGTACCTACCATAATCCCTGATCTTTCTGTGTATATTCACCATTCATCACTGCTGGGTAGCGAGCCAGAGGATCAGGACCCCGCGAGAGGAGTCTACATCAAGACGGTGCCGCCCTTGAGGCCAACGTTATACGTGGCACTCGTGGGTTGGGATACAGCTGGGTCATCACGCCTCAGCACCAGCTCTGCATGCCGGAAAGATACAGAAAATAAGGGGGGCAGGAGCCCAAGGGACAGCAAAAGGAAAGGATGTAAAACCAAAGGAGGAATATGCCGAAGAGAGGACAGGAAAGGAGGAAACCTAAGGGGATTGGGAGAGTAGAGCCCCAATCTCCGGGCGAGAAGGAACGGGTGGAATAGGGAGGGATAAGAGGACAGAGGAAGAAGGAAGGAGGAAAAGGGGACATCACCCCCAAGACAGTGCCCTGGACTGCTCTGGAGAAATTATGCCCCAGGTCGAGCAGACAGGCCAGAGGATGAAAGCAAGGCCTGAAGAGGATGGCACTTATTTAGGGGATTAGAGGCAGGACAAAGGCTAAGGACAGGTCGGTTCCCCCCCTCCCCCACAAAAAAGCATTGAGCCAGAATAACCAGCTTAAAAGGCTCTGGAGAATAATCTCAGGGGATTGGAACTTAGTTATTTGATTTGGGAGATACTCTGTGGAGGAACCGAAGGGTAACAATACACTCCTGAAGGAGGGTTAAAACCAACCACCAGGAGGCACAAGAGGTTGGAGGATAACTAAGGAAACCACCAGAGTAACTCCTGCCACCAGACTCCCTCAAGAGGCACAAGATGGAGCAGAAAAAAAATCCCCAGGAGCTGCCTGGGCTGAGAGGCAACAGCAGCAACCCTTCCTGTCTTCCCACCCAGAGGAAAAAAAACTGCCCCCCTAAAGGGAGGGGGTAGGAGGTGCTGGAAATGGACCAAGGTCCAAACGGGAGACAAACAGGGAGAAGGAGAACCGCCCAGAGAGACTGAGGCCTGAGAGGAGAAGGTGGGCGGGATTCAGTGATGAATGGTGAATATACACAGAAAGATCAGGAATTACAGTAGGTATGTAATTTTCATATCTTGTCTATGTCAGTCTTCACCATTCATCACTGGTGGGTGATTACTGAGACCCCCCGAAGGGGGCCCAGAACCTCCCTAAGGGACAAAGTCCCTCAGCCTCCAGTGGAGGAGGAGACACTAGAGAAGGGAACCCTAGCAGGCCTGGCTAGGCCTGAAGCTGGTCTAGGTAAGGCAAGATTCTCCTAACAGGAGAAGGAAGGAGCCCCTGAAGCTCTTGCCTCACCCTACGGGGAAAAAGATAGGTTTCCTGGAAAGACAGGGCAATCACCCTACACTGGGCCAGGGGTGACAACCGGGAGAGATGAAGCCACGCCATCCGCCTATTGCAGATCACTGTCCCCACCAACCTGGAAGCCACCTCACTGGCATCGTATGATGCCCTTGTTTGGTGCCTCGCTAGCTCCAGGCCCTCTGCGGAGAGGGCAATGGCCTGTCTGGTTGCCGCTGAATCAGGCAAAGATGCTAGGATTTGACCTAGCAGAGACCACAAGTGCCTGTTGTAAGCAGCATGGTGGGCCTGATAAGCATAAATACACAAAAGGAGGCGTGTCAACGAGAAAGCACTCCTCCCCCAAAAATCCAACTCCGCCGAGTCAGATTCGGGGGTTGATCACACCGTGAGCTTCTATGCCCAGTGGGTGTGTCCAGGACAGTCACGCCCGACGGGGGGTGAGGCAAGGCTCCTGGAGACCCAAGGGGGCACAATACCTCAGGCGGAGGTCCCTTGGGGCTGGTGGTTGGTTTGAGGGATGTAGCCAGGCCCAGTACGACGCCTCCCGAAAGGGATTAGGCCAGGTAGGGACCATCAGGTTGGCCGCACTGAACTCGCCTAAGAAGGCACACACCAACCGGTCAGTATTGCGTTCCCCAAGGGTGGAAATATGGAACTCGTTGAGCAACCCTGATAAGAAGCGCTGATAGCTGGAACGATCAGCCGCTGGGGATAGGTGGACAGAAGAGTCCTCTCCCTCCGAGGAGGAAGAAGAGGGAGCCGACTAGTCCAGAGAGCCAGGTTCCGGCTGCACAGGGAAGTGGTGAAACACCTCCTGGTCCATGGACTGAAAATAGGCAGGGAACAGTGCAGCCATGGACCTGAACTGTTCCCAGGTGAGGGGCCCCATAGGACCAGAATGACCTGGGAAAGGGGGTGGAGTTGGCAAAGGGACCAGGCACCTCCGAGGAGGGTCACGACCTCTGCCGGGGCTAGGGAACCTGCCAGGAGACCGCAAAGGAGGAAGACATCTGGTGGTTCTGGCAGACGAAGGCCGCTCAATCGAGCTGGAGCGGCCAGAGCTAAGCCCAAAAGAAGAAATTCCCCCGTGAGGCGACTGGGGACGCATGAGCCCAGAAGGAAGGCCCCTAACCTCTGAAAATAAGGTACCTCTCGAGGTGACCTCAGGGGAGAAGATCAGACCAATGCTGCAACTCCTCCCTGAACCCCCACAGGTTCCTAGGAAAGGGCGCTGCCCTGAAACCAACCCCCTCAACCCTTCGGACTCCAAGAGAGCCCGCTCCCTCATAATCAGCTAAGGCAACTGACACCCCACAGCCGCCTACTGAGAGACAACAGGAGAAGTAATACCCTTCCCTACCTGAGGTGCTCCAGCCAACCCAGAAGTAGAGTTACTAAGAACAACCACCAGAGGGAGTACACCTCCCAAGGTGACAGATGGATCACCAACTCCAGGCTGTCCTGAGGAACCACACGGGGCACCGGAGGACTGGTCGGAGCCACAGACCCTGGAATCAGTTGAAGCCATCTGCTCCCTGGGAGGGGGCTGAACTGGAGCCGCTGCGCTGGAGGCAGAGGAATCGGCGGACTGAGAATCCGGGAGCCAGTCTGGGTCAGCCTCAGAATCGTCCTGCCCAGAGAAGTCCGAACCCAGACTACTCCCCGATCCCTCTGTCACGGGGGACACTGCGAACTGGAATCTCTCTGCCCACGGCACCGCCTAATCCCCAGCACTGCAAACCATGCCAGAGGCAAGCCCTGTGCCACCCGCGGTGCTGCCTCAATCCCCAGTGCCGCAAGTGGCGCCGGAATCAGAGGCAGCACAGAGGACGGCACCGGCCCGGAGGCCTCAGACCACGACACCGGGGAAGCCTTCGCCTCTCAGAAGGCGACTGCCTGAATGTGCCTCCTATCGCCTCCTGCACCATGGAAGGCGTTCCCACCACAGCAAGGCTGGAACTGGTGGAAACCCCCTCTTCTGCGGGCCATACAGGCCCAGGAGGGGACCCAGAGGAAGGGCTGAGAACCCTGCTCTTGGCGACCCATGTACGCACCTGTCCCCTGAAAGTCGGCAGCGCACGCAACTCCAGAACCACGCGTCACATCTGTCCATATCGTGGTTCGGTCCCAGGCAGGTAAGGCAGCGGTCATGCTGATCAGTGATGGAGTAAAGTCGATCGCAGGGACACAGATGCATTGGAGGCCGACCCACCCTTGAAGATGTTTTCTTCTCCCCTGAACCAGACACGACCAGTCGGAAAAACAAAAACTGCACTCTGTTGATGAGAAATAAATAGGAAAGATCTTACCAGTTGACACAGAGGACGGAGCAGCAGAACTAGGACTGTAGAAAACTAACCACGCGGCGTCGTGCTCACTCGACAACAGGAGAAGCAGAACAGGTGCTGAGGAGGCATCGACGATGGTTACTGTCTAACCCGCAAGAGGCACGTATTGTGTCGGCCTCAAGGGTGGCGCAGTCTCGACGTCTACCCCTCCTCTTGCCAAAAAAAAAAAAAAGCTCCCCTGTGGTCCTGATCCTCCGGCTCACTACCCACCAGTGATGAATGGTTAAGATTGACACAGACAAGATCAATCTAAATAGAAAAATTCAAACACTAACACTGCAACACTGACGAATATTCGGCAGGGATGCGGCCAGTTATCCAAACTTTAAATTTAAAATTGGCACCAAAACTGTCCATCCAACAATGGGAGAGCTGCAACTGACACTTCGTTAGCCAGGCTCCAACGGTTAGATACTACCACAAAGGTCCATTAGCACCTCCACAGCTGCGGTCAGGTAGCCTCAGAAGTGACAGCGAGGCTATCTGACAGCAGTTGAACAGGGTTAATGGGTCTCAGGCATCCGCCACTAATGTGCTATGGTCAGCGGATTTATATGGGAAATGTAGGGCCACTGAGTTTCCCTTTTCAACGGAAAACACTGGTCAAAAAAAGGAATTTGTCATCTTTAAACCAGCAGTGGGAGTCAATTTTTCAAACCCCTCCATTTTAAGTCAGATTATTTGTATAGAACATGCTGATTTTCCTCAATTTGGGAGGGAAAATATATAGACACACAATATATATATTTTTGCCAAACAGAACTGACCATTTTTGAAAAACAGAAACTCATTTGCTCTAGAAATGGTTTTGGCATCCAGAATCTGTCCGCTGTCAGCGGCCATCCAGCTTAAGCGTGGACGATACAAGAGGCACATGCTGTATTAGGAGTGCTGGCACACATTCCGATGGTAAACAGTACAGCACCACATCAAAATATTTAATTTATTCACAGTGGACATAGCCAGAGAGCAGGGACTTCTGAAAACTCAAACCCCACATCTCAGTTCAGGAGGAAAACGCAGTGAAACAAAAAATAAAAAATTACGCACTTACCATAATTCCTGATCTTTCTGTGCATCTTCACCATTCATCACATTTGGGTTCTGGCCAGAGGGAAAGACCCCGTGGGAGCTGTTTTTTTTTTTTTTTTGGATGGGCGGAGTCGATGCACCGACGGCACCGCCCTCAAGGCCGTTGCACTGAGTGATGCCCGCGGGTTGGCTGTTGGGTGTCGTCGACCCCGCCCTCCTGCCAGTTCTGAGTCGCTTTACAGTAAGAAAGGGTTGGTAGGGAGGGACAAGGAAGACCAAGGGACAGACAAAGGAAAAGACATACAAACTAAAAGGAGAAATAGACGACAGAGAGGGCAGAAGAAGATCGAGAAAAACTAAGGGGATTGAGAAGGGGCCTCAATCTCTGGAAGCAGAAAAGGAGAGGGAAGGAGGGAGGGAAAAACAAGAAATGAGGAGGGGGAGGGCATACCCTGGACTGATGACCATCTCCAGACTGGTTAGGAACTGCGAAGGAGTAGCCAGAAGGCTGAATTGCCAGAATTCAAGGTACAGAACCACTGGCAAGAACTCCAGCATGAGCAGAAGCGGCTATTTCTGGAGAAAAAGGGACAGGATCCAGGGTTGTCCCCCCTCACACCCCCTGAAACCACAGAACTGGAAGGGGAGAAACAAAGGTTTCTTTTTAAATAAATTTGTGGGATGAGTCCCTAAGGACATGGATGGATGGGAATAGAGGAAGAGAGAGAGAAAAGAGAGGGCAACCACCAACCAACCTTCACCACAAAGGGGTGGAGCCACGGCATTGAGGAGAGAAGCACCCTCTCCCCCAATCCCTCTCCCATTCTGTTAGAAGGTAAATTCCCCGTGCCCCAGGTCACCCCACTCCTGACCAGCGGAAAGTAAGGGAGGCACACAGAGGGAGGGGGACCCAAAGACTGAGGCCCCAGGGGGATGGAGGGTTGGATTTAGATGAATGGTGAAGATACACAGAAAGATCTGGAATTCACGGTAGGTACGTAATTTTCATATCTTATCTGTGTCAATCTTCACCATTCACCACATTTGGGTGAGTACCGAGCCCCCCCCAAGGGGGCCCTAGACCCTAAAGGACTAAGTCCCTTAGCTCCCAGTGGGGAAAAGCAGAGAGGGAGAACCTTCACGGGCCTGGCGAAGCCAGAGACTGGAGAGAGTGAGACGGGACCCCCCCCCCCCAGATGGGGCAGGAGGTTGCCCCAACAGACGCCGCCTCACCATATAGGAGAAAAGGTGGGTTCTACGGTACACGGAGGAAATCACCCTATGCTGGGCCAAGGGTGACAATCGGGAAAGACGCAGCTATGCCGTCCGCCTAGTGCAGATCACTGTCCCTACGAACCTGGAAGATACCTCACTGGCGTAAGATACCCTCGCTTGGTGCCTTGCTAGCTCCAGGCCATGTGCAGAGAGTGCAATGGCTTGTCTGGTTACCTCCGAATCGGGCATAGAGGCTAGGAGTTGACCTAGCCTGGACCACAGAAACCTATCATAGGTAGCACAGTGGGCCTGATGAGCAGAAATTGAAAGAAGCACCATGTAGAGTAGAAGGTCCTCCTCCCCCAGAAGTCAAAATCCACAGAATCTTGATCTGGGGGCCAGTCACAGTGGAGGGCGCGAAGCCCATCAGGAGTGTCCAGCTGCGTCAGAGGCATACGACCTGGAGACTCCGGGGCGGGACACAATACCTCTGGCTCAGATCCCTAGGGGGCTGGGACTCCGGAAAAGGGTCTTTGCCAAAACCACAATGACGACTCCTGGAAGGGAGCAGGCCAGGCGAGCACAACGATGGCCGCACTGAAGTCACCCAAGAAGGCACACGTCAAATGCTCCGGATTGTGCTGAGTGGGTGGGGTGACACGCAGATCTTCCATCATCCTCACGAGGAAACACTTATACTCCACAAGATCAGCAACAGGGAAGATGTGGACAGAAGGTTCCTCTCCTCCAGAAGAGGAGGATGAGGAAGCGGGAGAGCTAGAGGTTGGCTGCTCAGGGTGAGGGTGGCACACCCGCTCGTCCATGGCCCTGACGTACGTAGGGGAGTGAGCAGCCACACCTCTGAATTCTTCCCAGGAGAGAGGTCTCCTAGGACCAAGAATGCCTGGAAGAGCAGGAGATGGTGACAGAGGAGTGGGGGCTAGGTCAATAACAGAATGAGAGTCCTCTGTACAGGCAAGAGAGCGCACCAGGAGCCCCAAGGGAAAGAGGCACTCCAGAAAGCCCAACAGCCAACAGCTGATCAACCACACTGGAATTGCCTAGGCTGAGCCCTGAAGAATTCCCCCCTGTGAGGTGACCAGGACCGTGGAAATATAAAAGGATGGTCCCTTCCCTCGAAAGACATGGGCCCTCTCAAGGGGCTGAGAAGGAAGGATGGGGATCCATGCTATACGACTCCTTCCCGAACTTGGGTGGGTCCCGGAAAAGGGTCACCGCATCGAACCCTGACCCTCGACCCTCGAGAACCGAAAGAGCTCTCCTCCTCGCAAACAAAAGCCTAGGCAGCTGACAACCCTGGTCAGTCCCCGAGGGTACCACCAAGGGAGCAGCACCCTCCCCTCGGTGCTCCAGTCGGCCCTAAAGTTGGGCGATCCAGGCACACAATCTGAGGGGGTAAACCAACTGAGGGGGCAGAAAACCCTCCGAGCCCAGGCTGCAGGGCAATAGTGGCCTGGACTACTGCCTGATGGTGAGCACCTCTGACCCTAAACTCGGGGGCTGCCACCTGCTCCTAAGAGGGAGGTTGTCTCCTGTCAGCCAAGGAAAACTACCAGGGTGTCAACATGAGCCGCCAACTCCAAAGAGTTGGACAGCTGGTCCGCACCAGACTCTGAGTCCGTCTCCGAAGAGGTTGAGACCGAAGCCCGGTGCCAGTCCGGATGCCCGCTCCTGTCTGGACCGAAGGAGGTGCCAGTCCGGGTGTCCGCACCACAACCAGCACTGAACTCCCCCAAGGGACCGCAAACTGTGCTCGAAAAGACGGTGCCAAGAACAGCAGCAGCAGAGCCAGAGTCGATGACTGCCACGGCGCTATCCCGTCTGACGTCACATGAATCCATGTCGTGAAGCAGGCCAAGACACGCAAGACAACGATCATACTGGTTGGTAATTACTTGCGGCTGCGCGGGCACCGACGCATGGGGCTGCCCTGCTTTCAGCGATTTTCTGCCCTCCGACCGAGACATGATCGACAGAAAAACAATTCAAACAAAGACTCGACATCGCTGAAAATTAATAAATGGAACGGTCTTACCACAGCGGCGTTGAGTAGGGCGAAACAGAACTGGCAAGTAACGTTTTCGGAGTCGAAGACACGAGAAGGCTGTTGATAGCAGCTCCAAACAAGGTGCGACCTCTACGACAGGAGACAAACTGGCGGGAGGGCGGGGTTGACGACACCCAATGGCCAATCTGCGAGCGCCACACAGTGCGTCAGTCTAGAGGGCTGCACCGTCGGTGAGTCAACTCCACCCATTCCAAAAAAAACTCCAGCGGGGTCGTGACCTCTGGCCAGAACCCAAATGTGATGAATGGTGAAGACTGACACAGATAAGATCTGGATATACCGATGCTTTTTTCTAGAAACACATTATTATAAGAAGACTATATCATGACATCACTTCCGCTAATAAATACTGTACTGCTGCTTTAGAAGCTTTAACCTTTCTTTCATGGAACGATGACCATTTCTCAAGCAGTCAGGAGGTATGAGAGATGGCTGAGCCACATTTTCCCTGTCATTAAAGAAGTACTAAAAATGCCAACCTCTCTCCAGGCTAAAAGGCCCATTCACTGGCTCTCTCCGACAGTACTTCTGTCATCCTTCTGTAAAGCCATCAGGGTACCAGAGTAGCTGGCTATGACTCACTGGCTGGCACTACGTTTAATTCATACTCCCACACCTTCACGTCACCCTTTCCTGCAGCACCACTCACACTCCTCAACAACACATTCCAGAAAACCGGCCTTTACAGAGAGAATGGAGCCTGGCAGTACTATAAACTGGGGGGGGGGGGGTGGAATATCAGAGGACACAGCTCATTCATGACTACTGCTCACCAGGAATGTACCCCCCAAAATACTGCTCACCAAGGAGGTACCCCTCACTGCACTAGCTCTGAATCCTTATTTTTCTTGTTGAGATGAAACTCAGTTTACTACTAATAAATACTGCTAGCATCCAAGTGAAAATGACATAGTGACTGTCAGAGGGTAGTATCCAGATATGTGCTGCAGAATAGTCTAGTAAACCACACACACACTCTCTCTCTCCCCTTCAACATTCTGCCACCTCCGATCCCACACTACCTCTAACTTTCTGTGCCTTCTCTCCCACACTCGCACTACCTTCAACTTGGTAATCTCCCAAACAAGCTCCCTTCGACTGTCATCTACCCTCCACATGTGCTCCCTCTGTTTTCTCCCCCCCACTCCCTTCGACTATCATCTCCTCCCACACAAGCTCCCTTCGATTGTCCTCTCCTCCCCATAAGCCCCATTCGACTGTCAGCTTCTCCCACAACCTCCCTTTGATTTCACCACCACACACACCCTTTGACATTTAGCCTTCACATATACACACACACACACGCTTCAATTTTCTGCCATCTCTCCCCACACACCCACTTCTATTCATCTTTGTTATCTCTCTTCACCCACACTTCCCCTTCAACGTTCTGCTAGTCCCCACTCCACACATGCTCCCTTCACCTTTCTGTACCTCCCCGTTTAACATACACCACCTTACCATCTCCTCCTATATGCCCCCTTCTACGTTTTACAATTTCCCCTTCCATCCCATGGCTTGCACAGAGGGTACAGTAGAAGTATCTCCTTAAGTCCTTCTTAGAGTTTTCCGCTAGTTTGAGGCCCCTAGTCATTGTGTTACTTCTTAATTTAAATAACTACTAAGAACCCACCCCGTTGTGTCCTTATATGTATTTGTAGGTTGATATCCCGCCTCCTCTTGTCCCCCATTGTGTCCCCGCCTCCTTTGTCCCCACCACTGTTGTGTCACTACATGTATCTGTAGATTACTACTCTGCCCCCTCACCTTTTCCCCGCCACTGTGTTCCTGCATGTAGGTTAGCATCCCGACGCCGCCCCACCACACTGCATCCCTGCAGGCATCTGTAGGTTAATACCCTGTTCCCTTTTCTCCTGTCCCATCCTGTGGTTTCCATGTATTATCAGTAGGTTTGTATCCAGTCCCCCTCCCTGTCCTCTAGAGAGTATACGTTTAGGCTGTCGAATCTTTCCTGATAGGATCTACCTTGCTTCAAGGTAGTTCCAAGTCTCACCAGCAGCAACGTAGCAGCGCAGTGCAACCTCATGGTGGTGGCTATGCTACGGGGGCCATCCTTCAGGTGAAACATTAAACCAAGATTCCTCTGTCCTTTCCAGCAGCTGTCCACATGAACTTAGATCGCACTGCATTTGCTGAATATCCGCCATATCTCCCCCAGCAGTCCCGCGCAATAGGTGTGACATTTACAATGACTGGGGGTATTTCTGAGCATATGAAAGTCTTTCTGATTGTCTACTTACAGTCCCTGCAGTACCAGTGTTTAATGCACTGCTATCTAAGGATCTGGAAATACCTACAGGATAAAAAAAGGAAGGAACATCATAAAACTCAACTATCTCGTCTCATTGCTGCATATATGAAAGTGGTTTAAAAATGAGGTTTCTCAGTGCACAAAACATCTCTCCTAGCATCGGCAACAAACAGCTTCAGTAGGCACCTTACCCTACATTTCGCATGCACAACATGAACAGAACTCATTGCGAGGCACTTATACAGAGAGTCTTTACATCCTAGAAAGCACTGTGTGTCTGTCAATCCTGTGAAATGACAACAATAATCCCTGTAACTTGTAATGTAGCTATGCTGTGTTGTATAACTGAGTTGTGTTCTACCATGTCATGTTCACCTGGGTCGCCCCTGAAAAAAGTTACCTCCGGGGCTCAGTGGACCTACCCGGTCACCAAAATTAATAAATAAATTAATAAATAAAAGCTCCAGAAGACCAGACATCTCATCTTTAGAGAGGCAACAGAACACTGGTTGTAATGTCACAGACAGGCAAAGGGCCACAGGAACATCCAGAATCAGATCAGTATTTAAAATACTAGTCAAACTTTTAAAAACATGGTCACAGCTCTTAGAATGTAGTATAGAAAGCAACCTACAGCAATACTAGGCTACATTTTAATGTACCTGGCAAAATCATTCCTATTGGGCAGCAGTGAAAACATGCACAGACACTCTCCCCTACCCCCCTCCATTTATTAACCCTGCTTCAGAGTCTGCAATAGAGCCTGCTCAACCTGTTGACAAGGTCTCTCACCTTTGCAGTAATCATTGGGGTCCTCCTGCTCGTCGTCATCAGAGCCTAGGATCTCCTCTTCCTGCTCCGCAGCCTCATATTCTGATTGGGCAGCCAACCCTCGGTGCTGAGGATCAGGCCTGTACAAAAAAAAAAAAAAAGACAACTTGTATTAACAGGGCAAGCAACTGTGTACACAATGCCACACAAGCCCAGGGACTCTCAGATCCTACCCAGCTTGCGTTTGCAGCTCAAGCACTCTTATACAGAAGGCCAGCACAAACCCAGACACACCCAGATCTTACCCGGTTTGTGTTAACAGGGCAACCACTCTGTACATATACAAACAGAGGGACCCTCAGATCCAACCCAGCTTATTAGCAGGGCAGCAACCTGTACACATGGCCAACCCAAACCCAGGGACTCAAATCACACCAGTCTGAGTGTGTGTCTTTTTTTTTAATCTTATTAAAATGTTCTTATTTTTAGAAGTGCACAGATATACAAAACAGACTGATTTCAAGAGAGAATGAGAGTCAGTTTCTGCTTGCATCAGTATATGTAAGATGAGAAGAAAAAATTACTCACCGCAGTAATCTTCTTTCTTACAAGGGTTCCTTTAGCATCATCAACTTTTTTTGCACTTAGCTGGCTAGGTGCAACTGCCCCGGAGGTGTGCCTTTAAGAGATATTTAAATGAGCTTAGGGATAAGCCAATCAAAAGACAGGAAGGGGAGTGAGAGCTGTTGATGGCTTTAGAATTTTTTCGAGAAAAAACGAGGGCAAATGCCCCAAAAAAGAAACAGGATTCAAAAAACATGCAAATGTCCACAAAAGTGGAAATAGAAACAGCAACACGAGCTAAAAACCCATCAATAAGAAACTCCAAGTTTGGTAAAACGTGACATAAAGAGCCCTTCTCAGACAGGTGAACCGGGGAGGAAGGGTGGGAGATTACTGATGCTAAAGGACCTCTTGGAAGAAAGATTACTGAGGTGAATAATTTTTTCATCTTACCCCAGCAGTCCTTTAGCATCAGTAACTTTTTTGCAGACTACCCAGTAGTACCAAGTGGGAGGTGGGCAGAGAACCTACTTAGGAAAGAGGCTCTGCAGAACCGCCCTGCCAAATTTGGCATCAGATCTGGTCTGCACATCCAAACTGTAGTGTTTCACAAAGGTGTGCACAGATTTCCAGGTAGATGCTTTGCAGACGTCCAGTAGGGGAATGCCCCTTGCTGCTGCAAGTGAGACTGCAGTGCCCCTGGTGGAATGGGCCCTGAGCCCCACTGGAGGTTGTTGACCAGCTTTCTCATAGCAGAATCTAATACAAGAGACCAACCAACGAGAAACAGTTCTCTTGGTAGCTGGTCTTCCTCTGCCTACATCCCCGTAGGTGAGGAACACCTAAGTAGAAGAATCTCTGGACTGTCTAGTATGCTCTAGGTAGTGAAAGATGGCTCTTTTGACATCCAAGCTGTGGAGCTTTTGGTCGCCAGGAATGGATGGCTCAGTAAAGAAGACAGGCAGAGTCACGGACTGGTTCAAGTGAAACTCTGAAACCACCTTTGGCAGAAATTTCCTATTTGTCCTGTGCTCAACTTTATCATTGTGAGGATGATGTAATTTGGCTCAGTGCACATGGCCTGTAGCTCTGAAATCCTCCTGGCAGACGTAATGGCTACCAGGAAGACTGTCTTCCAAATTACAAACTTGATGTGGGCCGTGGACATAGGCTCGAAGGGTGAATTCGTGAGCCTGTCTATGCAAAGATTGATGCTCCAAGGAGGAACGGGCTTCCTGGTTGGAGACTGGAGGTGCAAGAGGCCTTTGAAAAACTGTAAAAATGTCATGGGAAAAAAATATGTTTTCTTTCCCACTGAAAGGTAGGCTGAAATTGCCACCAGGTGTAGCTTGAGGGAAGATGGTTTCAAGCCTGACGCCTGTAGGTGTACCAGGTAGTCTAGCAGCTGAGGGTCTGAAGCCGATAGGGGTTCGACCTTTTCACTCCTGCACCAGAGGGAGTATCTTTTCCATTTGGCTGCATAAGCCTTCTTAGTGTTCGGTTTTTTAGCCATGCTCAGCATCTTAAGGACCTGTTCAGAGTACTGCGAGGATGGAAACTAACTCCTCAAGAACCAGGCCTCGAGGTGAAGAGAGTATGTCGTCTGGGTAATGCACTTCCGTCTGAACAAGGGTCAGCAGGGAGTGAGCTGGAGGCAGGCGAATGGGCCTGCTGCAAGAAGACATTGTGAGAAGAAAAAGCTACTCACCTTAGTAATGTTGTTTCTTCTAATGGAGTCTTGCTGTATTCTGACTACTGCAGTTAGGTCCTGCCTTTCAACCGCCCCGGAGAACAAAGAGTTCACTTTCCATGGCCAGCATGGAATGTTCAGCGCGAGCTCGGTTGAAGCCCCTGTCTGCTGCTGTTTAAACTCCAACCGTCAGATCTTTACGAGCAATACTCACTAGAAGTTCTGTGTGGAAACTGTAAAACTCACACTAGCCAACTGGCAACTAAATTTATTAAAAAAAAAAGGTTTTTGGTTTCAAAGCAAAGACTCAAGTCAGGAAACCCAAAAAACAAAACACAACACACACCCAAAGTAAAGGAGGGTGAAAAAGGGGGCACCTCTAGGGTGCCAACACTGCTCCTGCCCACCCACATCCCAAAAACCAGGTTCTGAGAGGGGAGATCAGAATACAGCAAGACTCCACTAGAAGAAACAACATTACTAAGGTGAGTAATTTTTTCTTCAAACAACATGAAGTCTTGCTGTATTCTGACTACTGCAGACTACCAAGCAGTACCTCCATGGAGGAGGGACAGAACCTACTTTGGGAATAGGCTCTGAAGTACTGCTGTGCCAAACCGAGCATCACTCCTAGCCTGGATATCCAGAGAGTGATGCTTGGTGAATGTATGGACTGTTTTCCAGGTGGCTGCTTGACAAATTTTTAAGATAGGAATATCCCTGGCAGCAGCCAGGGAAGCAGCTGTACCTCTAGTAGAGTGAGCCCTCAGGCCTGAGGGTGGGGTTCTACCCAGTTTTTCATAGCAGAATTGTATACAAGAGACAATCCGCCTGGCAACAGATCTCTTAGTAGCAGGTTTGCCCTTACCGACCTCTCCATGTGAGAGGAACAACTGGAGGGACTCAAATCTGTGACCCTTGGTGCGCTCTATGTACTGCAGTAGCTAAGGGCCCTCTTAACATCCAAGCTGTGCAGCCTCCTCTCTCCAGAGGAGGAATGGTCAGTGAAGAAAACAGGGGGAGACAGACTGATTAAGGTGGAAATCTGAAGTCACCTTAGGCAAAAACTTCCTGTTAATTCTAAGGACCACTTTATCTCTATGGAAAGAGATGAAATCAGGCTCCACTGACAGGGCTTGCAATTCACTGATACACCTGGCAGAGGTAATGGCTACCAAAAACACAGTTTTCCAAGTCAAGTACTTAAGCTCTGCAGAGGACAAAGGCTCAAAGGGGGGGTTGCATAAGCTGAGCAATGCAAACATTAAGGTCCCAAGCAGGAGCAGGGTCCCTAAAGGGGGGATTGGTGTGCAGCAATCCCTTGAAGAACTTACACAACACAGGATGGGCTGACAGAGGAGAGGGCTTGCCTACTGACAAGAAGGCAGAAACAGCTGCCAGATGCACTTTAAGTGTAGCTGGCCTAAGTCCTAAGCCATTAAGATGGACCATATAGTCCCGAACTATAGGCAACCCAGCAGATTCTGGAGAAATATGCTTATTAGAGCACCAAATAGTGAACCTTTTCCATTTGGAGTTTTAAGTCTTTCTGGTGGAAGGCTTTCGAGAAGCCTTAAGGATATCCAGAACCCATTGAGAAAGGTGCAGATCAGCAAACTCTAACTCTTCAAGAGCCAGGCCTTGAAATTGAGAGATTTGAGATTCGGATACCAAATCCTCCCCTGAGAGGATGTCATCAGGTTGTAATTCCTGGGAAGAGATAGGGGAAGGTGGACTGCTAAGGACAGCAACAGTGGGTACCAGGGCTGTCTGGCCCAGTCTGGAGCAATCAGAATCACTCTGCATGGTTGAGACCTGATCTTGACTAACACTTTGAACAGGAGAGGGAAGGGGGGGAAAGCATACAGAAATTTCCCTTCCCAATTCAGAATCAGAGCATCCAGGGGGACTGAGCCCAAGACTGGGGGCCTGCAACAAAAGAGAGGAAGTTGGTGATTGTCTGGGTCTGCAAAAAGATCTATCTGTGGAGTGCCCCATCTCGAGAAAATCACCTTCAAAACTAGGGGATCTAGGGTCCATTCGTGATGGCCCTGGGATATCCTGCTGAGAGCATCTGCTAGGACATTGTCCTTCCCTGGGAGGTGAACTGCTATCAGAGAAGTTTGCAGGGAATAGGCCAGGGACCACAACTTCATTGCCTCTGTGCACAAGGCCATAGACTGAGTGCCTCCCTGCTTGTTGATGTACCACATGGTGGTGGTGTCTGTTCTGATCTGGACCACCTTGTTCTGTACAGATTTGGAGAAGGCTTGCAGTGCCAGAAACACTGCTCTGAGTTCCAAGAGATTGATGTGAAGCAGAGATTCTTGAGGTGACCACAGTCCCTGGGTGGTAAGATCCCCCAGGTGGGCTCCCCAGCCGAGCAGGGAAGCATCTGTGGTGAGTATCACTGAATGAGACTGAGTGACAAAAGGAACTCCTTGTCTCAAATTGTCCTGATCCTGCCACCACTGCAAAGCCTGGATCAGGGTTCGGGTAATGGACTAGTTTGGTAAGGGAATCCTTTCTTTGGGACCAGAAGGCTCTTAAATGGAACTGAATGTCCCTCATCTGGACTCTTGCTCCCTGGACCACTGCTGTGGAAGCTGCCATGTGACCCAGAAGCTGAAGGAAATGCCTTGCTTGTCGAGACATCTGTAGGGTGAATGAAGAGGCCAGGTCCATAAGGGTCCTTGCCCTGTCCATGGGAAGGAAGGCTCTTGCCCTTACTGTATCCAGTTCCGTCCCTATGAAGGTGAGGAGCTGTACTGGCTCAAGAACTGACTTTGGAAGGTTGAGGAGGAATCCTAAGGAAGTGGGCACTTGCTGAGCTACTTGCAGATGTGACTTGACTTGGTCTGGGGACTGACCCACTATGAGCCAGTCATCCAGATATGAGAAGATGGAAATCTTTTTTCTCCTTAGGAAGGCAACCACTACTGCCAGGCACTTTGTGAACACCCTTGGGGCTGATGTTAGGCCAAAGGGCATTGCTCTGAATTGATAGTGGCCTGAGGGCAACTCGAACCTTAGGTACTTTCTGTGGGAGCACCTGATGGGAATGTGAAAGTAGGCATCTTTGAGGTCCAGGGAGGCTAGCCAGTCCCCTGGCCTTAGAGAGGGCAGAATTATTCCCAGTCACCATTCTGAACTTTTGTTTTAAAAGGTGCTTGTTCAGATATCTTAGATCCAGGATGGGCCGCCATTCTCCTGTTTTTTGGGGGGTTAGGAAGTACCTGGAGTACAATCCTTTGCCTTGTGTAGGACAGGAACCCTTTCTATGGCTCTGAGAGCCAGGAGGGAAGAAACCTCTGCCTCTAGGGCAAGGGTCTCTGATGGATTTGCAGGTGGAAAGGACCTGGTTCTCATCTTGGAAAATTTTTTGAAGCCGAGAACCAGTCCCTGGCTTACTACTTCCAGTCCTGGACAAAGTAAGCCAGCCTGCCCCCTACAGGTATTGGAGAATCGGCCCGGACAGACCCATCAGGGTGTCTGCTTGGCAGTGGCTTTAGGCTGAGGGGTGGAAGCAGGCCTGCTCATTCCCAGTCTGCCTCTCCCTCTGAGCATAACCAGAAGAGGAGGCCTGGGCTTGGTAGAAAGGCCTTTGAAAGGGCCTGCCCCTGCCCCTGGAGTGCTGCCTTTGAGGACTGGCATGCCTTTCTTTGGCCTGAGCACTCCTGTAGGTGGTCCTGTACTCGTCCATCTTTTTCATGTAGTTCTCGGTCTGCTCCCCAAACAGAGAATTACCAATGACAGGGAAATCCATGGCCTTAGCCTGGGTATCCTATGATAGGCTAGTACATCTGAGCCAAGCCATCCTCCGAAGGGCCACAGATGTAGCCATGACTCTAGATGAAACATCACTGGAGTCCACAGCATGAAATTGCACCTTAGATGCCTCAATCCCATCTGCAGCCACCTGCTCCAGCTCCTTGGCAAGCTGGTCAGGGGCCTGTTTAGCCAGAGCCAGCACAGTGTCCCACCTGGACTTCTGGTATCTAGCTGTGTAGGCCATATAGTTAGCCTGCCTGAGTCCCAAAGATGCTGCCATGTACTGCTTCTTTGCCATGGCATCAATCCTCCAGGAGTCCTTATCTGGGGGGTGTGATGCCAAGGGAATATTTGCCTTATCACAGGCAGCAGCCTGCACTACCCCAACATGGCTGCATTGCTGAGAAAGGAACTCAGTGTCCGAGCCTGAAAGGGTATACCTCTTGTCCATTCGTCTGTCCACAGGAGGTATGGAGTTAGGAGTCTTTAGAATTTTAAATGTCTGTTTCCCAAAAGATTTGTGGAGGGGAATAGACAGCCTCCTGGACTCTGGGATGTCCATCATTTCAACAAAATCAGGCCCCTCCTGATCCTCTACTGCTTCTTCCATTGGAAGCTGGAGGGTTTCAGCCACTTTCTTGTAAAACAAAGTGGGAAGGGGACTCAAAAAGCCAAGGAGGAGAAACACATGAAGGTCTGTCTGGGGAGATGGTCAATAGGCACATCCAGACTTTCATAATCACCATCATCCTCCTCCTCATACTCTCCCTCCTCCGGTTCATAAAAGTCTTCTAAAGTATAATCCGGAACCGGGGGAACCGACCAAACCAAGCCCCTGCCAGATGGCGCCGGTTCGGCCGGAACCGAAGTTAGCGATTGCACTATCCTTATCGCTTTGGCTACTTCATCAGCGGTCGGAGAAAGAACTTGTAGATCCGAACCGGATGATTTTTCTCTTCTCTTTCTTTTAACCAGAACTGACTCCTCAGAATCGGCTCTCCTTTTGCCCAAAGAAGTTTCGCCCTGGTCAGAGGGCACTCCTGGTTTGGTCGGAACCAATCCGGCTGGCCATCCGGGTCAGCGGACTTCTCGGCCTCCCTTTCCTCAGTCTACCTACTCTCTTATCCAGGGTAGCTTTGGGAAAACTCTTACAAATTTGGCAGTCTGAATCGAGGTGGTCAAACCCCAGAGAATAAACACAGGTGGTGTGGGGATCAGCCTTAGCAAAGGCTTCCCCCCACACACTGCAGTGTTGAAACCCAGTGGGCCCGTCTTTTTTTTCTTGGGTATCTCAGACATGGCCAATCCTATCTAAAACTTACCCTTTTTTCGGCAATCCACCAGGCAAGACTCCCCTATCGGTTCCTGACCGTGTTACGAGTCATGGAAAAAAATGTAATTAAATCTTTTTTTTTTTTTTTTTTAGAACAAATACGGACCAGTTACCACACTCTAAACAATTTCAAAAACTTTTTTAGACCAAACTGATCGGTTCAAACTGAACCGATCCAAAATTTACAAGTTCCACACAGAAACTAAATGTAAAACCTATCTAGTACTCAAGGTACCACAGACAGACTTAAACTGACAGATTCAGTAGAAACCGAGCGTAAAATGAAACTTTAGCCGACTTTTTGAACCCAGCAAAGGAGAAATCTCCGGAGCGACTGTTCAGTGAGGCGGAGTAAAGAATCTGACGGTTGGAGTTTAAACAGCAGCAGACAGAGGCTTCAACCGAGATCGCGCTGAACGTTCCATGCTAGCCATGGAAAGTTAACTCTGTTCTCTGGGGCAGTTGAAAGGCAGAACCTAACTGCAATAGTCAGAATACAGCAAGACTTCATGTTGTTTGAAGCAGAGGGTACCAGGCTTGCCTGGACCAGTCCATAGTCACTAGGATCATCGATGCAGGCTGCTGTCTGAGTTTTAGCAAAACCCTGAATATCAAACGAAAGGGAGGAAATGCGTATAGGAACCTCCCTGACAGTCCAGCATCAGGGCATCCAGAGGAAGTGTTCCCGGAACTGGGGGCCTGCAACAGTACTGAGGAACCTGAAAATTCACAGGAGAGGCAAACAGATCCAAGTCTGGTGTGCCCCACCACCTGAACACTGTGGCTAGTACCTGCTTGTTCAGTGTCCATTCACTCTGGCCTTGACTGATGCGGCTTAGAGCATCCACCAGACTACTGAGTTTGCATGGGAGGTGAATAGCAGAGAGGTCGACTCCCAGGAAGAATGCTAGAGACCAGAACTTCCAAACAAAGTATTCCTGATCTGGTACCACACTGCTTGTTTATGTAGAACACTGCAGTGGTGATGTCCGAATTTGAACCGCCTGCCCTTCTATGCTGGGAGCAAAAAGTTTTGAGAGCGAGGAAGACTGCTCCGAGTTCCAAAAGATTTATGTGCAACTGTGACTCTTCGGGAGTCCAGCTGCCACTTGCTGAGGCACTGTCCAGATGAGCTCCCCAGCCCAAAAGGGAAGCATCTGTTGTGATCGCCTTTGTGGCAAGAGAAGCTTGAAAGGGAACCCATGCCTGCAAATTTGCAGGGTTCTTCCACCACAGCAAGTTTTGGAAGAACTGCTCCGACACAGGTATCAACTTTTAACATTTCTTGCTTCACTGAGACCAGCAAGCTCTGAGGTAGGCCTGCAGGAGTCTCATCCTGTACCTGACCCCTGGGACTACTGCAGTCATAGAGATCATATGTCCCAGAAGTTTGAGGAAATGTCTGGCTGGTCTTGGCTGTCCCTAGGCAAAAGAATCTGCCACTGAAAGGAAATTCCGAATTCTTTCCTGAGAGAGGAAAGCATATCCCTTCCGAGTGTCCGGCTGGGACCCTATGAAGGTGTGCAGCTGGGTGGGTTCTGGGTGAGATTTCTTTAGATTTACCAGGAAACCCAGAGACTCCAGAGTATGTTCTGTGAGGGGAAAGAGATTCCTTGACCTGGCAAGGAGACTTTCCTACTACGAATCAGTCATCCAGATAGGGGCAGAGAGCGACACCCAGTCTCCTGAGATAGAAACATAGAAACACAGAATTTGACGGCAGATAAGGACTGCTTGCCCCACCCAGTCTGCCCATTTCCCTACCTAATGGATAAGCTGCAGATCCTAGTTAACCAGCAGCCTACTTCTTTCTACCCCCACCCCCTAGAATTGCCTCATGACTGTCCCATGCATGCTTGAATTCAACCACTGTTTTTGACTCCACAACCTCCTCCGGAAGGCCGTTCCATGCATCCACAACCCTCTCTGTGAAAAAATACTTCCTTACATTACCTCTGAGCCACCCCCATCTTCAAATTGTGCCCCCTTGTTCTTGCACACCTCTTTTTTTGAAAGATGCTACCCTCTTGGACTTTGTTGACTCCCTTGAGGTACTTGAAAGTTTTATCATGTCCCCCTCTCCCTCCTTTCCTCGAGGCTATACATATTAAGCTCCTTTAGTCTCTCCATATGGCTTCTGGTGCAGACCCTGCACCATTTTGAGTGCCCTCTCTGGACAGCTTCCATCTTGTCTATGTCCTTGGAGATGGGTCTCCAGAACTGCACACAGTGCTCCAGATGGGGTCTCACCAGCTGTCTGTACAGAGGGATAACAACTTCCTGTTTTCTACTATTGATGCCTCTCCCTATGCATCCCAGTATGCCCCCAGCCCTCCTTACTGCCCTCTCACATTGCTTGCCCACCTTTAAGTCATCTGATATGACTACCCCCAGGTCCCTTTCCATTTTTGTTGTTGTTAGTATCTCACCCCCCATTGTGTACTCTTCCCTGGGTTTTGTTTCCCTGTGCATTACCTTGCACTTCTTAGCACTGAATCTAAGCTGCCATACATTTGACCATTTCTCTAACCTTGCCAAGTCCCTTCTCATCCTTTCCACCCCACCTTGTGCATCAACTCTGTTGCACATCTTTGTGTCATCTGCAAAGAGACATACTTTTCCTTCCAGTCCCTCTACAATGTCGCTTATAAAGACATTGAAGAGGACCGGTCCTAATACTGAACCCTGCGGTACCCCACTAGTAACCCCCCTTTCTTCAGAGTGGACTCCATTTACTATTACCCTCTGTGTCCTATTCTCCAGCAAATTCTTTACCCAGGCTATCTAACTTGTATATTAATCTTTTCTGTGGGACTGTGTCAAATGCCTTGCTAAAGTCTAGGTAGGCCATGTCCACAGCCCCTCCCTGATCTACTCCTTTGGTCACCCAGTCAAAGAAATCTATTAGATTCATCTGGCATGACCTTCCCGTTGTGAATCCATGCTGCCTTGGGTCCTGTGCCCCTTTGGCCTCTAGGTACTTGACAATTCTTTCCTTCAGAAGTGATTCCATCATTTTCCCTATCACTGAGGTTAAACTAACAGGTCTGTAGTTTCCTGCTTCTGCCTTGCTCCCACTTTTGTGAAGGGGAATCACATCTGCCCTCCTCCAGTCCTCAGGTACCACCCCATCCTCCCATGATTTGTTAAAGAGGATAGTCAGTGGTGTCACTAGTTCTACCCTTAGTTCTTTTAGAATTCTGGGATGAATCCCATCAGGCCCCATTGCTTTGTCCACCTTCAGTTTTAAGAGTTCTTTCAGAACCCTTTGAGTCTTTTCTCCTGGCACCAGCCCTTGAGCCACATGTTTAGCTCCCCTCTCTCCCCTTCTCTGACCTTCCGTCCACCTGCCCCCCTCTCCCAGACTGGCAGCATCTCAGAGAAGGAGATGCCGGACGAAATGGATGATAGTTCGTCTCCCAGCCTAGTCAGGTGTTCCTTGGTCTTCACAACTGACCGGCTGGCGAGATCATTAGTCCCTATGTGTACCAGGACGTCAATGTTTTCTCCTGCTTCCTGAACAATTTTAGCAATGTGGTCAGTGTCTCTCCATGCTGATGTACCTGGGAGACATCTGACCATTACCCCTGGCTGGAGATAGGTATCAACTCCCCGAATCATGGAGTCTCCTATGATCAGAAGTGTTTTGGATTTCCTTTTTTGCTTTGGTTCCTGTTTTGGGTAAGTTTTGTCGTGCTAGCTCCTGTGCTGCAGTGTCCTGCTCTGCAGTGTCCTCTGCCCCTTTTGATTTCAGAAATGGAGGCAGATACCTGTTTGTAGTTTTTATATGGTTTGTGGAAGTAATATGTTGGAGAGCACCGAGTGATGGGGCACCCGATTTGCCCCTCCTAACAGCCTGCCAACCTCCCAGACCAACTACCCTCTGCGGTCGAGGTGCTTCTGTTGGATGTTGGGGAAATGGCGGGTGGTTCTTATATTTCCTCTTGAATATGAAATTTGAGGTGCGCAATCTCTGTCCATGCTGCCTGGAGCTGAGCCCTAAGATCTCCAATGGCCCAGCATTTAGGACAGTGTCCTAAATCCTGTAAAACTGCCCTTCTGAAAAGTGTTCCGCAGTACCTGCAGTTAATGATATCCATTGAAGATAAGTTGCTGGGTTAAAAACCTGGCCAGAATAATTAGAAGGAAAAAAATGAAAGTAAGTTTGATTTTGTGTGTTTGTTTTTGTATAACTTGGTATAACAAGTTAAATTACTAGGGCCCCTGTAAATGAGGTCACCGTGTGGATACCGCACTGATCCACCCCTTCCTGCTTTGCCACACGAAATGTATCACGACTCACGCTACCCACATAAAGGAGTGTAGTGTGGGGTGGTTGGAATGGGGTGGGTGGTTGAGCCCTTCCCCTGCCGAAAAGAACCACAGATGAAAGAAACATGGAGGCAAGAGCAGAAACAATCAGTCAGTCAGCAACAAATGCAGTAACCCTGAAAGCTTATCCTAATGATAGATAAAACTGTAAAGCACAACATGTAATAATTTCACAGAAGATATACCCTGTAAGAAACACTTTGCTACAGAGAAAAATAAAGCAGTAACAGAAGATATACCTTGCAAAACACAAATTGAACCTGAAGATTACAGTAGTAATCTGTTAGCACACACCTGTAGGCACACCCTGTAATGCAGCAGAAGGTATACCCAGCAACAATAATTTGAATCAGAGAAAAATAAAGCAATAAAATGTTAGCAACAAACAGTAACAATCCCTGTGAGTACAAAAAAAAAAATAACACACAGTACATCTGCCTAACCAAAAGAAGTCTTAATCCTTTCCCTTGCTCTGGTAAGGTTCTTTGCTCTGTCCTGTCAAGCAACCTAGAAGGAAAGAGCTCAGGTGAAGCTAGGTGCCTTGACCAGCAAACACAGTCTTCCACTGGGTGTCTGGGACAGGCAGACAGGTGGTTATTTCGACCCCTGTCCACAAGGTTTGTCTGACATTGTCATTACTTTTAGATGGACCCTCATCAGTAGCCTTTGATTTTTCCTCAGCCACAATTATTAATTAGGTCTCTTTGCTCTGTGCCAATTTTGCAAAGAGAACCCGAGATCTGGACCAAACTACAACCTAGCACAGGTTTCTGTGAAATGCTGCAAAGCCAGTTCTGTGACAGTTTAATGAAACTATTTCTCTTCATTATATTTTTTTTTGTAGAATTGGGAATCTATACCAATGCTAATCTTATAGAGAACCCAGCAATACCAGTCAAAACTGCACCCAGGTTTCTGTGGATGCTGTGAAGCCAGTCCAGTGACAGCTGACACTTTTACGTCCAGTTTTATGTAATTATGGGAATCTCTGATCTTGCCAATCCTCAGAAAACTCAGCAGCAACTGTCAAAATTTGAAGAACAATTCGTTGCCTCGTTGTAGAACCCACGTGGTCGGAGGTAAAAAAATAAGGCAAAATACAGCAACTCATGGTTCCTTCACGAATTGCATTAAAAAAGTAAAAAAACTATTGAAACTAAGCATCCACAGTAAAATAATTAATATAAATTAAGCAGATGCTGTAAAAATAACATACAAAACAGGGGTGGAAAAAAACAACCGCTAACAAAAAACGTAAAATTACACTCAGCACACTAAAAAAAATTTAATTTGTGAGGAAAACTTTACCAAGATAAGCAAATAGGAGGCTGTCAACAAGGAAAGTTGAGAGGCACCTCTGGGGCAATGTTGCTCAGTCAGTGGAGAAATAATTCTGAAGCCCTTCAGGCTGCTTTCACTTAGCTCACTCCCACTCCTGTTTTCTGACTGACCGATGCCCAAGCTCATTTAAATATTTATTTTATTTACTTAGTTTTTGTTAACCGGGTAGGTGCCATTAGCCAAAACATGACTATTTTCAGGCGTGACCCGGGAGAATTACAATAAGCAGGGTGAACAATGGAATACAATTTGATGTGGGGTAGAGACGTAATACATACAGAGCTAAACAAGGTTTTACAATCACATGATTAGGTAAAAACAATACTTGGAGAATCAGTGAGAAGAAAAATTTACTCACCTTAGTAATGTTGTTTTTTCTATTGGAGTCTTGCTATATTATGACATATGCAGTGAGTCCCAACCTTCGAACTGCTCTGGAGGTGAAAGAGTTAACTTTCCATGCCAGGCATGGAGACAGCTGAGCTCGAGCTCGGTTGAAACTCTGTCTGTTGTTCTTCAAACTCAAACCGTCAGATCTTTTGAGCTAAACTCACTGAGGTCCTGTGTGGAAGCTGTAAACTACACTAGCCAACTGGCTACTAAACATAAGAACACATTTTTGGTCCCAAAACAAAGACTCAAGTCAGGAGACCCAAAAAATGAAAAACACAACAAAGTCACCCCAAAAAGGAGGGTGAAAAACAACAAGGTGGGCACCTACTATGTGCCAACACTGCACTGCCCACCCACATCCCAAAAACAGAGGTTCTGAGAGGGGCAGGCGGGGGTCATAATATAGCAAGACTCCAATAGAAAAAAAACAACATTACTAAGATGAGTAATTTTTTCTTCAAACAACATGAAGTCTTGCTATATTATGACATATGCAGACTACAAAGCAGTACCTCCATGGAGAAGGGACAGAACCTACTTAGGAAATAGGCTCTGAAGCACAGCTGTGCCAAACCGAGCATCACTCCTAGCCTGGATATCCAGGGAGTAATGCTTGGCAAAAGTATGAACTGTTTTCCAGGTAGCTGCTTGACATATCTCTAGAATAGAGATGTCCCTGGCAGCAGCCAGGGAAGCAGCTGTACCTCTGGTAGAGTGAGCCCTCAGGCCTGAGGGAGGAACCGTACCCAGTTTTTCATAGCAAAATTGGATACAAGAGACAATCCACCTGGCAATGGATCCTTTAGTGGCAGGTTTCCCTTTACCAACCTCACCATAAGTGAGGAATAGTTGGAGGGAGTCAAACCTGTGACCCTTGGTATGCTCTATGTAGTAACTAAGGGCTTTCTTCACATCTAAGCTGTACAGCCTCCTCTCGCCAGAGGAGGAATGGTCAGTGAAGTACACTGGAAGAGATATAGATTGATTAAGGTGGAAATCTGAAACCACCTTAGGCAAGAACTTCCTGTTAGTCCTGAGGACCACCTTATCTCTATGAAAGGAGATAAAATCAGGCTCCACTGACAAAGCTTGTAATTCACTTATGCGTCTGGCAGAAGTGATTGCTACCAGAAACACAGTCTTCCAAGTCAAGAACTTAAGCTCTGCTGAAGACAAAGGCTCAAAGGGAGGTTGCATAAGCTGAGCAATGCAAACATTAAGGTCCCATGGAGGGGCAGGGTCCCTGAAGGGAGGGTTGGTGTGAAGCAATCCCTTGAAAAACTTTGGGAATACAGGGTGAGCTGAAAGAGAAGAGGGCTTACCTGCTAAAATAAAAGCAGACACAGCTGCCAGATGCACTTTTAGGGTAGCTGGTCTCAGCCCTAAGGTATTTAAGTGGACCATATAATCCAGGACTGTGGGTAAATCAGCAGATTCTGGGGAAATATGCTTTCCAGAGCACCATATGTAAAACCTCTTCCATTTGGAATTATAAGTAGCTCTGGTGGAAGGTTTTCTAGAAGCCTTCAGGATATCCATTACACCTTGGGAGAGGTGTAAACCAGCAAACTCTAACTCTTCAAGAGCCAGGCCTTGAGATTGAGAGATCTGAGGTTCGGGTACCAAACCCTCCCCTGAGCACAGGTTAACAGGTTGTGATTCCTGGGAAGACACAGGGGAGGATGGACTGCTAAGAACAGTAGAAGTGGATACCAAGGTTGTCTGGGCCAATCTGGAGCAATCAGGATCATCTTGCAGGGTTGAGATCTGATTTTGACTAGCACTTTGAACAGAAGAGGGAAGGGGGGAAAAGCACAGAGAAACTTCCCTTCCCAATAGAGAACTAAGGCATCCAGAGGGACTGAGCCCAACTCTGGGGGCCTGCAGCAAAAAAGGGGAAGTTGGTGATTGTCTGGGGCTGCAAAAAGATCCATCTGCAGGGTGCCCCATCTGGCAAATACCACCTCCAGGACCAAGGGGTCCAGTGACCATTCGTGATGGCCCTGGGAAATCCTGCTGAGAGCATCTGCCAGGACATTGTCCTTGCCTGGGAGGTGAACTGCCGTAAGGGAGGTGTTCAGGGAATAAGCCAGAGACCACAACTTCATTGCTTCGGTGCACAAGGCCGTAGACCGAGTGCCCCCTTGCTTGTTGATGTACCACATTGTGGTGGTGGTGTCTGTTCTGACCTGTACAACTTTGTTCTAAACAGATTTGGAAAAAGCTTGAAGTGCTAGAAAAACTGCTCTGAGTTCCAACAGATTGATGTGGAGCAGAGATTCCTGGGGACCACAACCCCTGGGTAGTAGGTCGCCCATGTGAGCTCCCCACCCCAAGAAGGATGCATCTGTAGTACGGATTAAGGAGTGAGACTGAGTGACAAAAGGAACCCCTTGTCTCAGATTGCTCTGATCCTGCCACCACTGTAGGGCCTGGATCAGGGTTCGAGTCACTGGGATCAATTTGGTTAGAGGGTCTTTCCTTTGAGACCAAAAGGCTCTCAAATGGAACCGAATGTCCCTCATCTGAATTCCTGCTCCCTGCACTACTGCTGCAGAAGCAGCCATGTGCCCCAGGAGCTGTAGAAAATGCCTTGCTGGTCGAGACACCTGTAGGGTGAATGAGGAGGCCAGAGAGACCAGGGTCCCTTGCCCTGTCCAAAGGAAGGAAGGCTCTGGCTTTCTCTGTGTTCAGCTCTGCGCCTGTGAAGGTGAGGAGCTGGACAGGCTCTAGAACTGACTTTGAAAGATTCAGAAGGAAACCTAGAGAAGTGAGCAGTTGCTGAGTCATCTGTAGGTGTAACTTGACTTGGTCTGGGGACTGGCCCACTATGAGCCAGTTGTCCAGGTAAGGGAAGGTAAGAAAAGCAACTGCTACTGCCAGGCATTTTGTGAATACCCTTGGAGCAGAGGTGAGGCCAGAGGGCAATGCTCTGAACTGGTAATGGCCTGAGGGCAGCTCGAACCTGAGGTACTTTCGATGGGAGCTTCTGATGAGAATATGGAAGTAGGCATCCTTGAGGTCCAGGGACGCTAGCCAGTCCCCTGGCCTTAGAGAGGGTAGAATAATTCCCAGAGTCACCATTTTGAATTTTGGTTTAAAAAGGTGCTCGTTTAAGTATCTGAGATCCAGGATGGGCCGCCATTCTCCAGTCTTTTTTGGGGTAAGGAAGTATCTGGAGTACAACCCTTTGCCCTGGTGTAGGGAGTGGAACCCTTTCCACAGCTCTGAGAGCCAGGAGGGAAGAGACCTCTGCCTCTAGGGCAAGTGCCTCTGGTGGATTTGCAGGTGGAAAGGATCTGGTTCTCATCTTTGGAAACTTTTTGAAGCTGAGAACCAGTCCCTGGCTTACTACTTCCAGGACCCACTTGTCTGATGTCAGAGACTCCCAGTCCTGGACAAAGTAAGCCAGCCTGCCCCCTACAGGTAGTTGAGAATAGGCCCTGGCAACCCCATCAGGGTGCCTGCTTGGCAGGGGCTTTGGGCTGAGGGGTGGAAAAAGGCTTGCTGGCTCCCCTTCTGCCTCTCCCTCTAAAGAACCCCCTCTGGGCATAAGCAGAAAAGGAGGCCTGGGCTTGGTAAAAAGGCCTATAAAAAGGCCTGCCCCTGGGAAGCTGCCTTTGAGGAGTGGCCTGCCTTTCCTTGGCCTGTGCACTCCTATAGATGGTCCTATACTCATCCATTTTCTTCATGTAATTCTCTGTCTGCTCCCCAAACAGGGAATTACCCACAACAGGAAAATCCATGGCCTTAGTCTGGGTATCCTGTGACAGGCTAGTATATCTGAGCCAAGCCATTGTGCGAAGTGCCACAGATGTAGCCATGACTCTTGATGACACATCATTTGAGTCCACTGCAGCATGGAATTGCACCTTGGATGCCTCAATACCATCAGCAGCCACCTGCTCCAGCTCCTCGGCAAGCTGGCCAGGGACCTGCTTTGCTAGAGCCACAACAGTATACCATCTGGATTTCTGATATCTAGCAACATAAGCCATATAACTTGCCTGTCTGAGTCCGAAGGATGCTGCCATGTACTTTTTCTTTGCCATGGCATCAATCCTCCTGGAGTCCTTGTCCGGGGGGTGTGAAGCCAAAGGGATATTTGCCTTGTCACAGGCTGCAGCCTGCACTATCCCAACATGGCTGCATTGTTGTGACAGGAACTCCGTATCAGAGCCTGACAATGTGTACCTCTTGTCCATTCTCTTATCCACAGGAGGTATAGTGTGAGGAGTTTTTTAAATTTTAAAAGTCTGTTTCCCAAAAGATTTATGCAAGGGAATAGACAGTCTCCTAGACTCTGGGATATCCATCATTTCCACACAGTCAGGCTCCTCTTGATCATCCACAGCTTCCTCCATAGGAAGCTGGAGGGTTTCAACCACTTTTTTATAAAACATAAAATGAGAAGGGACTCAGAAAGCCTAGGAGGAGACACTCCTGAAGGTCTGTCTGGGGAGATGCCGGGTCAATGGGCACATCCAGACTTTCAAATCCACATTCACTCTCCTCCTTACTCCTCTTCCCCTCCTCCGTTCGTAAAATTCCTCTAAATCATAATCTTGAATCGTGAACCGGGGCAAACCGGCGCTTACCTGACGGTGCCGGTTCGGTCGGAACCGGGGAAAGCGACTGGACAATTTGAATCGCTTTGGCTATATCTTCAGCGGTTGGAGAGGAAAGTTTTGGCTCCACACCAGCTGATTTCCTAGTCCTTCTTGCTGGAACCGACCCCTCAGAGTCGGCTCTCCTTTTGCCCGAGGAAGTCTCGCCCTGGTCAGAGGGCACTCCCTCTGGTTCGGTTGGAACCGAACCGGGCTGGCCATCCGGTTCAGCGGACGTTTTGGCCTCCCTTTCCCTGAGCCTACCAACTCTCTTTTCTAGGGTAGCTGCAGGAACATTTTTACAAATCTGGCAGTCTGCATTGAGGTGGTAAAACCCCAGACAGTAAACACAGGTGGTGTGGGGGTCAGCCTTGGCAAAGACTTCCCACATACACTGCAGTGTTGAAACCCAGTGGGCCCGGTTTTCTTTTGGGTTTCTCAGACATAGTGCCAACCTAACCAACTTACCTGCTTATGGCAATCCGCCAGGCAAGACCTCTTATCGGTTCCCAACTGCATTGGTCGGAAAACGCACAAACTCCGTTTTTTTAGAACCGATAAGAACCGGTAACCACACTCTAATTAAGATATTTTAAACAACCTGATCGGTTCAAATCGAACCGATAAACAGTTTACAAGTTCCACACAGAAAATAATTAATGTAAACCTATCTAGTACTCACAAATACCACAGACAGAGTCTGAACCGACCGGTTGTGGTTTAAATTCGGTCGAAAACCAAGAAAAACAATACTTTAACCGACAAAATGAACCGAGCAGAAGGAGAAATCTCCGGAGTGACTGTTCAGTGAGGTGGAGTAAAGAATCTGATGGTTTGAGTTTGAAGAACAACAGACTGAGTTTCAACTGAGCTCGAGCTCAGCGTTCCATGCCTGGCATGGAAAGTTAACTCTCACCTCCTGAGCAGTTCGAAGGGTGGGACTCACTGCATATGTCATAATATAGCAAGACTTCATGTTGTTTGAAAAGTTGCATACGGCTGATAAGATTATCGGGTAAGGGCAACTACTGTACAGACAGGCTGAGACAATAAGTGCATAGGGTAGTAGACTAGAAAGGTCAGGATAGTTGGAGAATCGGTTTATTGCAGCTTGGGATGTGGGTGAAAGTAGGCAGAAATTCAGGGTGGTTTGAAGCAGGAACAGGAAGTCTGACTGAAGAGGAAGGAGCAATACCTGCGTTTGAACTGGGCATGACTGGGGGCTATGCGGACATCAAGAGGCGGAGTTCCAGAGTTTAGGTGCTGCATGAGAGAAAGCAAGAGTTCCTTTGTTAGTTCTACATCTGGGTATTTGCAGCAGTGAGTGATCAGCTGATTGTAGGCCATGAGGAGGTCAGTGGAGTGAGCAGGGATGTCAGCAAGATTGTGGAGCCTGCTCTAATGATATTATCTACCAGGGAGCCAAGGGCACGGGTTCTAGCCAAAGCAGGGGGGAGCCAATTTAGATCGGCATAGAGTGTGCAATGGTGTTTTGACCAGGGAGAGGCCGATGCGTAGCTGCATATGCTGTTGTAGGTAGTGTCGCATTCTCTAAGAAGAGTTTTTGGGTGCATTAAGATAGGTAGCTACCCCGTAGGATAGTGATGGGAGCAGAATTCCGTGGGCAATTGCTAGTCTTGCTGACTATGTAAAGACACGGCTGGTTTTATATGCTACTCCTAGTTTGGCGTCAACTGATTTGCAGGTGGGTGTTATATGATGACCAAAATTGAGATTCTCGTCGAGGAGGACACTTAGATACTTGAAGGCGCAAACCGGTTCGAGGACCTTTCCGTCCTGGCCAGAGACTGCAAATTTGTCACTAGTATTACTTAGTTTGACTGCAGAGCCAAGCAGCATAGTATGCGTTTTATCAGAATTCAAGATTAGCTTTTTGTGGAGGAGCCAGGTTTAGGTGGACTTTAACGCAGTAGTAAGGGTTAGGTTTATATTTTGGATATTACAGGACCAGGTCGTCCGCATAGAGAATAGTCGAGCAGCTGGGGATATTCGGGGAGATATTGTTAAAGATCGAGAAGAGAAGCGGTCCTAATATCGATCCCTGGGGAATGCCTAGATTGATAGCCCTAGGGCTAGATAGCACAGAGTTGAACCTCACAAGCTGAGTCCTATTTGACAGATAGCTTAAATTCTTAAATGCATACCTCCGGGAACTGATTACCTAGCCAGCGCACCGCTACCGTCACCGATGCCAAAGAACTCCTCGGGTAAGAACCTCGGGCACAGCACCCCCTGCAGGTCGCACACCAGCAACTGGGCATCTCAGAGATACTGAGGCACAGCACCCCCTGCAAGCCACATACCAGCAACTGGGCAACTCCGGAATGCTGGGGCACAGCACCCCCTGCAGGCCCCACAGCAGCAAGAAAAGATTACTCACCGTAGAAATCTTCTTTCTTCCAAAGGGGTCCTTTAGCATCAGTAACTATAGCAGTTAGCTGGCTAGGTGCAACTGCCCCAGAGGGATACCTTTAAGAGAATTATAACGAGCTAAGGCAACCAGTCAAAACACAGGAGGGGAGTGTGCTGAGTGAGAGCAGCCTGAAGGGCTTTAAAATTTTTTCGAAAATGGGCACATGCCCCGAAAAGTGAACCAACAGGATTAAAAAAAACATGCAAATGTCCAAAAACTGAAAACAGATAACTAGAGTACGAAACCTCATTAATAAAAAAACCCAAATTTAATAAGAAAACTGAGAACAGAGTCTTTCTCCTGACAGGTGAACCGGGGAGGAAGGGTGGGACTTACTGATGCTAAAGGACCCCTTAAAAGAAAGAAGATTACTACAGTGAGTAATTTGTTCTTCTTACCCCAGGAGTCCTTTAGGATCAGTAACTATAGCAGACTATCAAGCAGTACAGAGTGGGAGGCGGGCAGAGAATCTACTTAGGAAAGAGGCTCTGCAGAACTGCCCTGCCAAATTTGGCGTCAGATCTGCACTGCACATCTAAACTGTAGTGCTCCATGAAGGTGTGCACAGATTTCCAAGTAGCTGCTTTGCAGACATCCAGAAGGGGTATGTCCTTTGCTGCTGCCACAGAGGCTGCAGTGCCCCTAGTGGAGTGGGCCCTGAGCCGCACAAGAGGTTGATGACCAGCCTTTTTATAGCAGAATCTAACACAAGAGACCAACTAGCGGGAAATAGTTCTACTGGTAGCTTGTCTTCCTCTGCCTACATCCCCACAGGTGAGGAACAACTGAGTGGAAGAGCCTCTGGACTGCCTAGTACGCTCTAGTTAGTGAAAGAGAGCTCACCAGCAACCGGCCATCTCTGGGATCCTGGGGCACAGCACCCCCTGCAGGCCCCACACTAGCAACGGAGTATCTCTGGGATCCTGGGGCACAGCACCCCCTGCAGGCCCCACACCGGCAACTGGCCATCTCTGGGATCCTGGGGCACAGCACCCCCTGCAGGCCCCACACTAGCAACGGAGTATCTCTGGGATCCTGGGGCACAGCACCCCCTGCAAGTCCCACACCGGCAACTGGCCATCTCTGGGATCCTGGGGCACAGCACCCCCTGCAGGCCCCACAACAGCAACTGGGCATCTCTGGGATCCTGGGGCACAGCACCCCCTGCAGGCCCCACAACAGCAACTGGGCATCTCTGGGATCCTGGGGCACAGCACCCCCTGCAGGCCCCACACTGGCAACTGGACATCTCTGGGATCCTGGGGCACAGCACCCCCTGCAGGCCCACTAGCAACTGGCCATCTCTGGGATCCTGGGGCACAGCACCCCCTGCAAGTCCCACACCGGCAACTGGCCATCTCTGGGATCCTGGGGCACAGACCTCCTGCAAGCCCCACACTAGCAACTGGCCATCTCTGGGATCCTGGGGCACAGCACCCCCTGCAGGCCCCACACCAGCAACGGAGCATCTCTGGGATCCTGGGGCACAGCACCCCCTGCAAGTCCCACACCGGCAACTGGCCATCTCTGGGATCCTGGGGCACAGGACCCCCTGCAGGCCCCACACTAGCAACTGGCCATCTCTGGGATCCTGGGGCACAGCACCCCCTGCAAGTCCCACACTAGCAATGGAGCATCTCTGGGATCCTGGGGCACAGCACCCCCTGCAAGTCCCACACTGGCAACAGGACATCTCTGGAATCCTGGGGCACAGCACCCCCTGAAGGCCCCACACTAGCAATAGAGCATCTCTGGGATCCTGGGGCACAGCACCGCCTGCAAGTCCCACACTAGCAACAGAGCATCTCTGGGATCCTGGTGCACAGCACCCCCTGCAAGTCCCACACTAGCAACGGAGCATCTCTGGGATCCTGGGGCACAGCACCCCCTGCAGGTCCCACATGGGCAATTGGGCATCTCCATGATCCTGGGGCACAGGACCCAAACAGAGAGTCCGGTAGGTCTCAGGGAAGCCAGCTGATGGGCTGGGGGCCAGTCCGGATGGGGTATAAACTACTGAAAATAAAAATGTTCTGCCAGCTCTTTACATTCGGGACTTTGTGCCTGATGACCCAGCAAGCTGTACATTACCTGTCCACATGCCTTTTGGTAACCCTAGAAAAAGCAATCTGTACCGCACTATCCGAGAGTCAATGAAAAATTTACATTTCATATCAAACCGTATCAACAAAAGCAGCCAACAAGCTCCCCACATTACTACAACTGTTAACAATCATGTCCCTGGCTCCCTATTCCTGGGTGCTACACAGGATAATCCCGCATCTCAATACGTGCTACATACTGTATCACTCTCTACTATGACGACAAAACAGAAAATGTCTCTCCCAGGTCATAGAACTGCCTGCATGAACAATATATCTAATGGAAGAGGATGGGGAAACTCCAAGCTGGGCTGCAGAAAATGTAATTGGCAAAACCCACCACTGCCCGCAGATTTGAAGATCAGTGCAGGAAAATGCTCTATAGAAACAAAACGGTTAACTCCTCCACAGCCTTCAGGTTCCCTGCATTTTGTAAGAACACAGTAATTCTCAGGAGACTATAGTGTCTCCCTAGCTCACACCTCCCCTGGATGCCAACTTCACTCCTTTTATATAATCAGGGCCAGACCCAGCATAGCTATGCACAGAGCTTTGTTCTCCATTCACGGCAGAAAGTACCAGTAAACCTCAGCCAGTACCAAAGAGGCCCCACAAAGTCTCCATTAATCAAATTGTAATGTTAACTGTCCCCATCACCTGCAACACACAAAAACAAACAAAAATCAACAAAAAAAAACAAAAAACAGTTCTCTAATCCAAGGAATTATTCAACCGTCCCTTTAGGGTACCCCTTTTGAAAACCTCTCCCATCAAATCTTACCAAGCTGAGCAGGCTGTTACTCTAAATACAAAAAAGTACCAGTTTAGTTTACAGCTATCCTTTCACCAATGGATGACAAGTACAGGGAACGTACCAGGTCCTACACAAACAGCAAACGCCTGTCCACAGAAAAGTGCATGCAAGATAGCTGCCTGCCTGATGGGGCCCGGCGACTGACATCCAGCTGACAGAAAACCAGCAGCATGTGGTGTGCTTCCAGCCTTGTACAGCACATAAGAGTGAGGACAAACGTACAGACTACGTGCTCTGCTATACCTGCAAGATGCTCTGATTCCCATCGGAGACGGCAGTCCTGAAGACAGCTCACTGATTTTAGAGAGAGCCATCTAAAGGTGTTTCAGGATGCTTCTCCTGAAGCATGCAAGCAGTGGAGAGACAGATCGACACGAGACTGCGCACTAGGCTTGCAGCAGCAAAGCCTGTGTGAGCAGAAATCTACCTCCCACCATCTAGCTCGAGAGAGACAGCAGCACTGCATTGCAGGTGAGCAGAATCAAAGCCTCGGAGACCTGCTCTGCTTCCCTGCCAGCTCCTCCAGCACGGCTTCTGAAAGTATGCACAATCTATTTGTGCGTAGATAATCGCTAAAATTACAACTCTCTGCTGAACAAATGTTAACCAGATGATGGGATCCAGATCCCAGTCTTTTTCTTCTTTTTTTTTTTTTTTTTTTTAAGGGGGGTCCAAATAAGAATTAGAGGAATTACACATGAATTTCCAGTTCAAATAAATATTTAATCATCATTTACAAACAGTGTGAATCAAAAATGCTATTTCAAAGGTAAGACATTTAACCACTAGGTGCACAACACCACCATAAAATATAAAATTAGCTGTCTGAATACTGGACATCTGTTCCAGGTTCAGTTTATAGATAGAACTACTGTATCTAGTCATTTTTAAAACCGTGTGGTTGGTGGTGGGGGGGGGAATATTGGGATGGAGTTAATGACATGGGTAACCGCCTGCCCTGTCAACTGGGGGGGGAGCAATCCGCCTGCCCCGCCCCCTGCCGACCAGGGCAATCCAGCTGCCCACCACCTCGACAGCGCACTCCACCTGCCCCCCACACCTTGACAGTGGCAATCCGCCTGCCCCGACAGCAGCAATCCGCCTGCTGCCTTCCCAGCTTGACAGAGGCAATCTGCCTCCCCGACAGGGACAATTCACTGTCTCCACCCTCCGCATCGACAGGAGCAATCCGCCTGCCCCACCTCGTTTACAGTGGCAATCTGCCTCGCCTCCTTATCGAAGCAGTAATCCGCCTGCCCCGCTCATCGACAGCTGCAATCCCCCACAGGCAGCTGCAATCCGCCAGCTCCCCAGTGGCAACCCTCCCGCCCCCAGTCGGCAGCGGCAACCCTCCCGCCGCCCCAGTCGGCAACAGCAATCTGCCTGCCTTCCCAGTCAGCAGCGGCAATCTGCCTGCCCCCCCAATCGACCGCAGCAATCCACCTGCCCCGGTCGACAGCAGCAATCCTCCTGCACCCCTACTGACAGAGGCAACTCCCAATCACCCCAACAGCGGCAATCTGCCTGCCCGCTTCATGGATAGCAGCAATCTGCCTGCCCCTCCGTCGACAGCAGTAATTCGCCTCCCCGTCGAGAGCAGCAATCTGCCTGCCCCCCATCGACAGCGGCACTCTTCCTGCCCCCATCAACAGCGACAATCTGCCTGCCCCCGGCACCACAGACAGAGATGATCCGCCTGGCCCCCACCCCCACTCCGGCTGGGACAATTCGCCTGCCTCCATGCTCTGTGTCAACAGGGGCAATCCACCTTCCTCCCCGCCATCTGTCGACCTGGGCAATCTGCCTGCCCCCCCGACTGGGGCAATCCACCTGCCCCTGGCCATCAACCAACAAAAATCACCTGTCACTGTCGAGCAGCAGAATTCACTTGCTCCTGTCAACATGGGGATCCCACAGTCCCTTTCGACATGGGATCCCACTGCAGAACTTTTAAGCACAGGCTCAGATGCAACCAACTGAACTTCAGAGACAAGTGTGTTTCAGGATATTAACAGGAGGGGCCCCAGGACCAATCCCTGAGGGACCCCCACTAATAACAGTAAGAAAGTGACCTCTTTCCCTGTGAAGTTTGCATAAATGGAATGGCAAATGTTCTTGCGTTCCTGGAATGAGTACCATGTTGGTTATTCAGTGACACATAACTGACCACCAAGCAGAGGCAACATTCCAGCCAATGAGAATGCCAGTTGACAGGGAACAGTTTCTTGCAAAACGCTTGTGTAGCAACGGCAGCATTACAAAACATAATTTAATTTAAAGAGCTCCTGACAACGTTTACCTTGTTTGGGGTTTCTGACACCCTGAGATCAGTTTTGACAAGCAAGGGTAGCCAGCATTAGTCTTTAAAGGATCATTTATACCCCTTTTTTACTGCAAACCTCATACCACCCACGATCTATATAGTTTTCCCGCGTTTGCCAGATGCTGCCAGGCTAAACCATACGTGACGTAATTTGTAGGGCTACACTGAACCGCTGAGGAGAAGAGAATCTGTGGCTTTCATCCCCAGATCCCCTGTTACTCACTCTGTAATTGTTTTCCTTTTTAGATCATTATTGCTGCAGGTAGCAGTAGTTGTGTTCCTGCGATTGGGAAGCGTATAAAAAAAAAAAATAAAAAAAAAATCTGGTCGGAAACTGTGTTTGCTGAGCCGCTGTCTCAGCCTGTCTGCCCCGGTCGGCTGCCACTTTGTGAGAGTATGTGAAGTGAAGCAGCACTCTGTTACAATTTTGCATGCGATTGCAGGGGATTTTGTGTGAGGGAGTGGAGTTCCTTTATTTCATTAAAATGCGCTCATACGTTTGGTGCCATCCGCTATGACTTTTTCATGTCAGCTGGCAAAACACACACATAAATAAGCTTCCGTAGTAACAGTAACATCCCTTCATTTGGCGGCATTGGTGTCCACTGTCTTGCATGAGTGACATGAAAAGCGACCATGCGGATAGCACCAAACATATGAGCGCATTTTAATGAAATAAAGGAACTGCAGTCCTCACACAAAATCCCTGCAATCACGGAAAATGGTAACAAACTGCTGCTTCATTCTCGTTTGTTAGATGCTGCTAAACCATGCTTGACGAATTTGTAGGGTTGCACTGAACCGCTGAGGAGAAGAGAATTGTGGCTTTCATCCCCAGATCCTGTTACTCACTCTGTAATTGTTTCCTTTAGACATTATTGCTGCAGGTGGTGTAGTTGTGTTCCTGCATTGGGTATCGACAAAAAAACAAAAAATCTGGTCGGAATTGTCATTTGTGAGTCGTTGTCTCAGCCTTCTGCCCGTCGGTGCCACTTTGGCGGTATGTGAAGTGAAGCAGCACTCTGTGTTACAATTTTGCATCACGATTGCAGGGGATTTTGTGTGAGGGAGTGGGTTCCTTTGTTTCATTTGTGGCTCATCGTTTGGTGCCATCCGTGTGGGCTTTTCATGTCAGCTGGCAAGAAACACACACATAAATAAGCTTCCGTAGTAACAGTAACATCCCTTCATTTGACGGCATTAGGTGTCACTGTCTTGCCAGGTGACATGAAAAGCCGACAGCGGATGGCACCAAACATATGAGCGCATTTTAATGAAATAAAGGAACTGCAGTCCCTCACACAAAATCCCCTGCAATCACATGCAAAATTGTAACAGACTGCTGCTTCACTTCACATACTCTCACAAAGTGGCAGCCGACAGGGGCAGACAGGCTGAGACATCGGCTCGGCAAACACCGTTTCCGACCAGATTTTTTTTTGTTTTTCTTCTTTTTAATACACTTCCCAATCACAGGAACACGACTGCTACCTGCAGTAATAACGATCTAAAAAGGAAAACAATTACAGTGTGAGAGTAACCGGGGGTCCGGGGATGAAAGCCACAGATTCTCTTCTCTTCAGCAGTTCAGTGTAGCCCTACAAATTACGTCACGTATGGTTTAGCCTGGCAGCATCTGGCAAATGCAAGAAAACTATACAGATCGTGGGTGGTATGAAGTTTGCACTAAAAAGGGGGTATAAATGATCTTTTAAAGACTAATGCTGGCTACCCTTGTTAAAACTGATCTCAGGGCGTCAGAAACCCCAAACAAGGTAAACGCTGTCAGGAGCTCTTTAAGCAGCAGTAGGAAAAATGTGTGTAGCGCTTGTAGGTAACCTTGTGTAACGCAGCAGTACAAGCACTTTATGGTGAACTCAGATGTGTAGTGCATGACTGCTACATGCACATACAACTTTGTGTAGCAGCTGATGAAAATTGTGTCATTTTTTTCTACTCTATACCAGGTAAAATATTCTGCCAACTTATATTTGTCTCTTCCAAATTAAGCCAATTCATCTTACTATACAAGTCAAAGTGATCAATTTCTTATCAACATCCAAGATGAACCATCAAGTCTTACCGACAAGCAAATGTACCCAGGGCAAAGCAGCATTACAAGCACCTGTGTAAACCGTAACACCATAACCAATTACTGACAGAATAACATTCTAGACTACAAGTTTACATTTTATAAATGAAATGTATCCCGTTTCAAACCACATGAAGTATTGCTGTATTCTGACTATTGCAGTTAGCCCCAGCACTCAAACTGCCCCGGAGAGAAGAGGGTTAATTTTCTATGCAGAGCATAGAACGTTGAGCTCAAGCTCTGTTCAAACCTTTGTCTGCTGCACTTAGAAGCACAACTGTCAGATTCTTTACTCCGCCTAACTGAACGGTCGCTCCGGAAATTTCTTTTTTGCCCGCAGTTCGAAAGTCAGTTAAAGTCTTCGGTTTTACCGATTATTTTTCGCAAGTTTCGATTCAGATCTCTGTCTGTGGTACAGTAAATACTAGGTAGTGAACGAGACATAGTAAACTTGTGGAAATTGTAAAAATTGATTTTCAACTGGTTCAGCTGAACCAGCCGTTTAGTGAATTACATATTCTGTTTCTAAACTTATGTGGTTACCGGTCCTTATCGGTTTTAAAAAAACCCACATTTTCTTGTGTTTTTTTTTTCCAATACCCGTGACATGGTTATAAACCGATAAGGGTGTCTTGCCTGGTTGTTTGCCACAAAAAGGCTAAGTTTGTGGTTAGGATAGCTATGTCTCGAGAAACCCAAAAGAAAAACCGGGCCCACTGGGTTTCAACACTGCAGTGTGTGTGGGGAGGTGTTTGCTAAGGCTGATCCCCGCACCACCTGTGTTTATTGTCTGGGGGTTGACCACTTCGATTTAGACTGCCAAATCTGTAAACATTTCCCTAAGTCTACATTGGGAAAAAAGATTGGGTAGACTTAGGGATAAGGAGGCCATGAAGTCCGCTGCCCCGGATGGCCAGCCCAGTTCGGTTCGACCGAACCTGAGGGAGTGTCCTCTGACCAGGGCGATACTTCTTCAGGCGAGAGGAGAGCTGATCCCGAGGGATCGGTTCCTACAAAAAGACAAAGAAATGAAAAATCATCCGGTTCAGATCCAGAGACCCTTTTTCCGACTGCCGAAGAGATTGCCAAAGCGATAAGGATGGTAGAATTGCTTCGCCTGGTTCCGTCTGATCCGGCGCCTTCTGGCAGGCGCTCTGTCCGGTCGGTTCCTCTGGTTCAAGGTTATGCTTCTGAATTATTTTAATGAACCCAATTTGAAGGGGGATGAAGATTATGATGATGATGACGATGGTGGGGAAGGTCTGGATGAGCACACTGAACCGGACATCTCTCCAGACAGGCCTTCTGGTGTTTCACCTCCTAGACTTTCTGAGTCCCCTTCCCACTACATGTTTTACAGGAAAGTGGCAGAAACCCCTCCAGCTCCTGCTAGAGGAAGCCGTGGAGGACCAAGAGGAACCTGATTATGTGGAGATGATGGACATCCCAGAGTCCAAGAAACTATCTATTCCCTTTCATAAATCTTTTGGGAAACAGACGCAAAAGATTTTAAAAACTCCAAATTCTGTATCTCCTGTCGACAGAAGAATGGACAAAAGGTACACCTTATCAGGTTCAGATACAGAATACTTGTATCAACAATGCAGCCATGTTGGGGTTGTGCAGGCTGCAGCCTGTGATAAGGCTAATATACCCTTGGCTACCCCCCACCCCAGATAAAGACTCTGGCATCCGCCTTGGGACTCAGGCAGGCTAATTATATGGCCTATGCAGCCAGGTACCAGAAGTCCAGTGGGACACTGTAATGGCACTGGCTAAGCAGGCCTCCCCCCAGCTAGCCTCGGAGCTGGAGGGGGTGGCTGCGGATGGGATTGAGGCATCTAAGGTACAGTTCCATGCTGCTGTGTACTCCAATGATGTGTCATCTAGAGTCATGGCTACATCTGTGGCTCTTTGGGAGAATGGCTTGGCTCAGATGTACTAGTTTCTCACGGAACACCCATGCTAAGGCCATGGATTTCCCTGTGATGGGTAATTCTCTGTTTGGGGAGCACACAGAGAATTACAAGAAAAAGATGGATGAGTATAGGACCACCTATAGGAGTGCACAGGCCAAGGAAAGGCACGCAACTCCTCAAACGCAGCAAGCTAGAAGCAGGGGCATGCCTTTTCATAGGCCTTTCTACCAAGCACAGGCCTCTTCTTTTCTTCAGAGAAAGAAGAAAAAAAGGGGATGAGCAGGGCTGCATCCACCCCTCAACTTAGGGCTCCTGCCAAGCAGACACCCTGACGTGTCAGCCCAGGTCGACTCCCCCATTCCTGTAGGAGGCAGGCTGGCTTACCTCGTCCAGGACTGGATGTCTGTTATGTTACCTCAGACAAGTGGGTCCTGGAGGTAGTAAGCCAGGGGCTGGTTCTCAGCTTCAAGAAATTTCCAAAGCTGAGGGCCAGATCTTTTCCACCTGCAATCATCTCCAAAACCACTGCCTTACAGGCAGAGGTTTCATCTCTACTGGCTCTAAAGGCTGTAGAGAGAGTTCCTACATTGCACAGGGGCAAAGGTCTGTACTCCAGGTACTTCCTTATTCCAAAAAAGACAGGGGAGTGGCGACCCATCCTAGACTTAAGATACCTCAAACAGCATCTTTTAAAACCAAAATTCAAAATGGTGACTCTGGGAATAATCCTTCCCTCTCTAAGACCAGGGGACTGGCGAGCCTCCCTGGACTTAAAAGATGCCTACTTTCACATTCCCATCAGGTGCTCCCACAGAAAGTACCTCAGGTTCAAATTGTCTTTAAGCCATTATCAGTTCAAAGCTATGCCCTTCGGCCCGACATCGGCTCCAAGGGTATTCACAATATGCCAGCAGTAGTAGTGGCCTTTTTAAGAAGAAAGAATATTTCCATACCTGGATGACTGGCTCATTGTGGGTCAGTCCCCAGACCAAATCAAGTCAGACCTGCTAGTGATCACTTCCCTAGGATTCCTTCTCAATCTTCCCAAGTCAGTTTTCGAGCCTGTACAGCTCCTCACCGTCATAGGTGCAGAGTTGGATACAGCCAAAGCAAGAGCTTTTCTTCTCCTGTAAAGGGCAAGGGCTACTATAGAACTGGCTTCTTCATTCCACCTTCTGGTCTCTCGGCCACCAAAGCACTTCCTTCAGCTTCTGGGCCACATGGCAGCTTCTGCAGCAGTGGTCCAAGGGGCCAGATTTCAGATGAGGGATATTCAGTTTCACCTGAGGGCCTTTTGGTCTCAGAAAAAAGATTCTCTAACCAAACTAGTTCCAGTGACTCAGACTCTGATCCAGGCTCTTCAATGGTGGCAGGATCAGGGCAACCTCAGACAAGAAGTCCCATTCATCACTCAGTCTCACTTTGTGGTCTTAACCACGGATGCTTCTCTATTGGGGAGGGGAGCCCATCTGGGGGCTCTCACAGCCCAGGGACTGTGGTCCCCTCAGGAATCCCTTCTTCATATCAATCTCCTGGAACTCAGGGTGGTCTTTCTGGACTTGCAAGCTTTCTCTCAGTCAATGCAGAACAAGGTGGTTCAGGTCAGGACAGACAATACCACCACCATGTGGTACATCAACAAGCAGGAAGGCACTCTGTCCACGGCCCTGTGCACAGAAGCCATGAAACTGTGGTCCCTAGCTTATTCTCTGCAGACCTCTCCGATAGCAGTCCACCTTCCAGGGAAGGACAATGTGCTAGCAGATGTACTGAGCAGGATCTCCCAGGGCCATCACGAATGGTCCCTGGACCCTCCGGTGTTGAAAGTGATTTTTTCAAGGTGGGGCACTCCAGAGATAGATCTCTTTGCAGCCCCAGACAATCACCAACTTCCTCTGTTTTGTTGCAGACCCCCAGTCTTGGGCTCAGTCCCTCTGGATGCTCTGATCTTGAACTGGGTGGGGAAATTTCTATATGCCTTCCCTCCTTTTCCTCTACTGTTCAAGGTTCTGGTCAAGATAAGGTCACAACCCTGCAAAGTGATTCTGACTGCTCCAGGCAGCCTTGGTACCCCCACTGCTGTCCCTAGCAGTCCATCTTCCTCTGTCTCTTCCCAGGAATTACAACATGTCTCAGGGGAGGATTTGATACTCCAATCTTCGGTCTTGCAGATTTGCATCTGTCCCAAGGGGTTCTGGATATTCTCAAAGCCTCTCGAAAGCCTGCCACCAGAAAGACTTATGACTCCAAATGGAAAAGATTCAGCATTTCGTGTTCCAAGAAGCATATATCCCCAGACACTGCTGAATTGTCTACAGTTCTGAATTATATGGTTCATCTTAATGGCCTAGGCCTCAGACCAGCCACTCTCAAAGTACATTTGTCAGCTGTTTCTGCTTTTCTGTCAGTGGGAAAGCCTTCCTCACTGTCATCTCACCCTGTATTCTGTAAATTTTTCAAGGGATTGCTTCATACCAATCCCCCCCTTTAGGGATCCTACCCCTGCTTGGGATCTTAATGTTTGAATTGCTCAGATTATGCAACCCCCTTTTGAGCCTTTGTCTTCAGCAGAGCTTAAGTACTTGACTTGGAAAACTGTGTTCTGGTAGCATACTCTGCCAGGCTTATCAGTGAATTGCAAGCTCTGTCAGTGGAGCCCGATTTTATCTCGTTCCACAGAGATAAGGTAGTCCTTAGAACTAATAGGAGGTTTTTACCTAAAGTATTTTCAGATTTTCATCTGAACCAATCTATGTCTCTCCCTGTGTTCTTCACTGATCATTCTTCTTCAGGAAAAAGAAGTTTACACAGTTTGGATGTTAAAAGGGTCCTTAGTTACTGCACTGAGCGCACTAATGCTCACAGGTTTGACTCCCTCCAGTTGTTTCTCAGTTATGGGGAAGTGGGGAAGGGCAAACCAGCCACTAACAGAACTACAGCCAGGTGGATTGTCTCTTTTATTCAATTCTGCTATGAGAAGCTAGGCAAAATACCTCCCTCAGGTCTGAGGGCTCATTCGACTAAAGGTACAGCTGCTTCCCTGGCTGCGGCCAGTCCGTACATTTAACAAACATTACTCCCTGGACATCCAGGCTAGGAGTGATGCTCGGTTTGATTCCCTCCTCCATGGAGGTACTGCTTGGTAGTCTGCTAGTCAGAATACAGCAAGACTTCATGTGGTTTGAAGAAAAAAATTACTCACCTTAGTAATTATGTTTCTTCTAATGGAGTCTTGCTGTATTCTGACCTCCCTCCTCCTCTCAGAACCTGTTTTGGGAAGTGGCTGGCAGGTGCAGTGTGCATCCCAGGGGTGCATTTGGGCACTCCCTCCCTTTTAGAGGGGAGTGGGTTGTATTATTAATTTAACAGTCTTAAGTTGTTCACTACCTGGTTTTTGATTTTGGATTTCTTGACTTGAGTCTTTTGGGGACCCAAAATATTTGGTCGCCATCCGGCTAGTAAAAATGTTACAATTTCCACAAAGTAGTTAGTATTAGCTCATAAGAATCTGACAGTTGTGCTTCTAAGTACAGCAGACAGAGGTTTGAACAGAGCTCGAGCTCAACGTTCTATGCTCTGTATAGAAAATTACCCTCTTCTCTCCGGGGCAGTTTGAGTGCTGGGGCTAACTGCAATAGTCAGAATACAGCAAGACTCCATTAGAAAATACAATTACTAAGGTGAATAATGTTTTCTTCTGTACTATAAAATCATATATTCCCATTTCACAATATAGTCAAACGAGGTTCACAAATAAAAGAAAATCTTAGAGAAACCCTTACTATCTAAAGAACAGAACTCCACCTGTGCTATCAGAGAACCATCCAGGGAGCGGAGAGCCAATCTAGCAGGAGCAGTATAATTTGTTTTGTAGTCGATTTGCTTTGTTTTTACCAAAAATCACAGTTTTTGCCTTTGTGATCGATATGTCATCTAGTCAAAGAAAACCAAGACTGTATATATATTGTTAAAATCTCCCTAAATGCAGCCCAACAGAGCAGGCAACGACCAGTCCTTTGAAAAAAATGATCATATCATCCACATAACACAGAATCTCTGAGACACTGCATGCACCCGGACAGGAACTCATATTCGGATGGGCATATTCAAATCAAGACTCAGTCTTCATCTCACGGCCTCAAGCTCATGTGACTGCCTCCCCTAACTTCCCCTTTCCCCTGTGAGATCAACCACCCCTCTCTAATGTTTTGACAATGCCGTGAACTGCTCTAGTCTCTTCTCGGCTGCCACTCCCTTTTCCTCTCTCCCTTCCTCCCAGATTCCACCTAGGTTTCTGAAATGACCCCTGCTTGTGTTATTCATGTATATTATATACTGTGATGTAATGCCAGAATTGATGAATACTGGTATATGCTCTTTTGTAATGATGCATGTTCTTGTTTAACATGTATGTTCTCTCCCAACGTGGAACCTTTGTAAAAAGAGCCTTTGCTCAAAGGTATTTGTAATCCTAGATCTAATAAACAAAAAATACGGGCCCTCATAGCCAGCCTGTGGTACCTCCCTATAATAATCTCTGCTATATCCCAGCAAACATCACTTATTCTGATACCTCCATTGTAAATGAACAGTGAACCAGCCCAGCGGTTACGGGGACCACACTAACTGCTTTTGATTCGGCACAAAATTAAACACAATTAAACCAAAAACTTTGGACAAGTCTATAAACATGGTTCCTGCATAATGCATTCTGTCCCAAAGGTCCTACAGACATATTTTGTAAACTGTGTTTGTCTTCTTTTTTTATTTCATTTCTATTGAAAGAGACAAGGTACGCTGCACCAATTAGCTCATGATCCTCGAAATTTTACAGGCGAGTTGTCCAAGTAAATTATTTGTTAGCTAGCTGCAACACACACCAAGTGCTCTCAATATTGACAACATGACCATGGCAGGCAGTCCGACCTACACATATTATTAAAAAAAAGGGAAGCACAGAAGCCAAATCCACCGATTTCCACCTTTTTATGGTTTTCTTCTGATGGACAATATTCTGTACTGGTGTCTTCACTGAAACGAGTAACTGGAGTTCTGGCTACATTACTACATGGATTCAGAATTCTGAGCATTCTTCTAACAAGCCAAAACATTGTGATCCACGTTCTGAATTAATGCAATGAGTCACAACACCTTCTAACATGAGGAAAAATTTATAGCAATCCGACTGGCTAAAACACCAAGAAAGGTATGTAATTATTAGCCCCAATTACATTTCTGTTTTAGTGTTCTCTGTGACAACCTCTTTGCAACCACCAAGGAGGAGTTCATCCTACAATCATACTGCCCAAACTGCCAGTTATTCTGCCACACAGAAACATGGAAAAAACAGGGAAGATTTACCATGCTTACAGAAGCTGCAGAACTGTGCCATGACAGCAAACATTGTTTTCATTTCATACTAACATACTAAAATGCCAACAGAATAGGCCTAACAGTCTTTCGTGTCTGCTCACTTGGTCAGCCCCCACCCTGGGCGCCGACCTCGCTGCCCCCCCCCCGGCTTCTCCCTTCCCAGTTCTGGATATTCTCGCTGCACTGGATTTTGCTCCCAGAACCCTTCCCCTGTATCTGTCCCACCCCCGCTTCAACCCCTCCACTGTCTCTGCCTCCACCAACACCCTGGGCAGCGCATTCCATGGCTCCACCACCCTCTAAGTGAAGCAGTATATCCTCCTTTCTCCCCTGAATCTTCCCCCCTCCAGCTTCCACCTATGCCCTCTAGTTGCCCCTCCTCCTTCCTTCGAAGCACCCTGACTGCTCCTCCCCTATTTACCCCCTTCATGTACCTGAAGACCTCTATCAAGTCCCACCGTTACCTTCTCTCTTCCAATGTGTACATATTTAGCTCTTCGAGCCTCTCCCCATAGATCCCTTCCCCCAAGCCCCAGATCATTTTGGTTACCCTCCTCTGGACCCTTCTCCAGGAGTTTAATGTCCCTCTTTATATGTGGCCTCCAAAACTGCATGCAGTAGTCATAGTCCCCCAGTCCGTTACTGGCATGTTTAAGTCACCCAACACCACATCCCTTCCCCTGCCCAATTTACAATGTCTCCCAACATCTGCCACCAGACTCTCCTCCAGTTCCTCCGCCAGCGCAGGGGGTCTGTACACCACTCCTATTTTTACTCTCTTGCCTCCCCTTATCAAGGTGACCCAAATCCCCTCCGCCTCCTCCACTCCTATGCCAATGCAGTTATTACACATCAATGCTACCCCTCCTTCCCTCCCCCATCCTTCCTGAACATAGTGTAACCCTCCAGGTTCAGGTCCCAGACGTGCCCTGCTGTGGCCCAGGTCTCAGTGACAGCTGCCACATCCACCTCTCCCTCAGCTAGCATCGCCTGGAGCTCAGGCACTTTACTGCCCAAGCTCCTAGCATTTAGCAGAACGACCCTTCACCCCTTCCCTATACTCCCACTTTCCCTGCTCGCGTTCCCATGAGCCCTCCATCTACCCCCGGTCTGCACCATACCAGTCGGCCTTTTCCTACGTTTCTCCAGATCCCTTGGGGGGGGTGGAGACAGAGTCCCTCAACTTATCGGACCCCCAGACAGCCCCATCTCCCATCCCTTCCCCCTTCACAAGTTTAAACCCCACCTTTCACCAACAAACCTCTCTATTTTCAGCTTAAAGATTTCCCTCACCCCCAAACTGAGATGAAGCCTATCCCTAGCATACAGCCCCTTATCCTCCCAGGTCTCCCCCCAATCAGCCCATACCCCCTGGCCCCACACCACTCCCCGAGCCACTAATTTATCTCTCTAATCATCTTGTTTTCCCCTCTAGCCCTCGGTACCAGCAGGATTTCCGAAAAGGAAATCGTGCATCCTATGTCATGACAAACCCTGGCTAGCTCCCTGAACCTTGCCTGCATCTCCAGCTCACTATTTCCCTCAACATCATTGGTACCCAAGTGGACCAGTATGTCCAGGGAACTTCCACAATCCTTTGCCAGTTGATCTACATCATGCTTTGCCCTGTGCACCATTAGTCCAGGGAAGCATTTTGTTCTAACCGGGCAGGCTTCCCCCTCCCAATCCCATTTGATACCCCCGATCATGGAATCACCCAACAGGAGCACTCTAACCACCCTCTTTCCTCAACCATTTCCCCCCTTCCATGTCCTTCCTACCGGCCCCTCCCCCCAGTTGGCTCCTTGCTCCTCCCATCTGGGTGCCACCTGCCGCCCTCTCCTTGTTTACCATGGCCACCCTTCCCCTCCTCCAAGTATTCTTCTGTGCACCGCTACACCCCCCCCCCCACCCCGTCATTGCTCGACAGGTCCTTCCATATCTGCTAAACCAGCCTGGCTCATCCTCCCTTCCTTCCCGTCTCCATTCGTCCCTTCCTTGCCTGTCATGTCCCCTGACCAGTACCTTCAGCTCTATTTACTGCACCCCCCCAGTACTTCTGATCCTTCTCCTTGCGCTTTCCTCCCTCTACTCCCTCCTCCTCAGCCTGCTCTGACCCCCGGCCCTCCCGCATTCCATGTTCCCCCTATTTTTTCTGGTTTCCGTCCCCCGCCTCCTGTCCCCCACTCCCTTCCATCTCAACCACCGTTATGTCCACATCACCCCCCAGCACTTCCCTCCTCCTGCAGTAGGAGGACAAGGCCTGATCCACATCCCCACCTTGCTCCTTTCCAGCCCCAGCCACCTGCCTGCTTCCCTGGGAGGGTCATCCTCCTACTGGCCCCCCCGCAAGGATCCCCAGCCACCTGCCTGCTTCCCTGGGAGGGTCATCTTCCTACTGGCCCCCCCGCAAGGATCCCCAGCCACCTGCCTACTTCCTTGGGAGTGTCATCCTCCTACTGGCCCGCCCCGCAAGGATCCCCAGCCACCTGCCTGCTTCCCTGGGAGGGTCATCCTCCTACTGGCCCCCCCTCCCGCAAGGATCCCCAGACACCTGCCTGCTTCCTTGGTAGTGTCCTCCTTTTGGGGCCCCTCTGTCCGGATCCCCATGTGAACCCAGAGTACTCTCCTGCGCTCCCTTCCCTATGCCCCCATCCCTAGTGCTTAGTACAACCCTATGGGAGAGCCCCTGCCCTTTTCCCCACCCATACCTCCCCTCCAACTGTCTCTTAATCCCCTCAACCTCCTCCCTGAGCTGTGCCAGCTGGTAGCACACTGGGCAACCACCGAACTTCCAAGCCCAGTCCAGTACCATGGCCGCCCCACACCCTGTGCACCCCACCACCCTCCCAAAGATGCCGGCCCTAATGACGTGCGGTCCCATCCCTCTCCATGTAGGTTTCCCTGGGTGAACCACCAGGTTCCCCACTGGTCCAAGACACACACCTACACACTAAACAAGACACCCACCAACCCTAGATACAGTGCCACAGTAAACAAATGTTAAATGTTAAATTAACTCTAAATGTTGCTGTAAAAGGGTTCTTGATTATAGTTCAAGAACATTCTCAGCATGGGACTACTGTTGATGTCCTGTTAAAAATTAAAATAGTTCATTTTGAAGCATTACAAAAATGGCCAAATCAGTTTAAGAATGAAATTCGCTACATCTTATGAGTACTTTAAGACACGTCACAGATGTGTGATTACAAGGTGCAACTGCACTTTGCTTGTGTGTTTAAAGGCACTTAGCACAAGCACCTCGTACCTAACAACACCCTCAAGCCATGCAATTACTCCCCCACAAATACAAACCCTGGTGTCTCTTATTCTCGGTTCAATAAAAACCATTATACAGAATGCTGTCCACAAACAGCAAACCATACAAAAACAATTCGGACATCAGCATTTATTCACCTATAGTAAATTACGCATCATTTGGGGAGTATAAACACATCCGAAAACTCCACTCCCAGACTGTCAAAGATGCCCCCCACACACACGTGCTACTAGTCCTGAAAACAACATTGGCGCCCCCAAGTGCAGATTTCTCCAGGTTCAAGTGTACTACTGACATGGGCCTCCCACATTCCAGAAGTCAAGACTGGTAGGCTAGGCAGACAGCGACTCAACAGGCTATGTGGTGGAAAAGGCAACCAGAATGACCCAGATGAAGCCTGCACTTATGGTAAAGGGGACAGAAAATGCGACCATAAAAAGACTGGCCACAACTACCCCTCACCACCACCACCACCCTGTCATTCCCTCCTGCCAGTATGTGTATATATTTTTTTTTTTTTTTTTAATTATTGCAACCCCAACCCCCATTAAGAACAAGTCATACTCCATAAACCCCAAGGTCTTCTGTAGGCTTTTCCTACAACATGGAAAGCCACCAGACATGAAGACACCAGCAAGAAGTTTGTAGAACTCTAATCCAAAACACATACAGAACTGGCAATAATCTACCACAAACACACCACGGAGAGAAGGAAGCCAGAAACACTCAAGTTAGCAATATCAAGTGGAAAAATAGCGGTTGACGCTAATGCACAGCCCCATCAGCAGTTCCTACAGACACAGTTCCAGACAAGAGGAGCGTGCTTCAACACTTACCTGCATTTAAAACCACTGGCAAGCTCAATTAGTGCCAAATTCAGAGCCATCAACCAGTCAAACAGCCACATTCCAGCACTAACACAGATCAGTCGGCCACTGAAGAATCCCCTGAAACAAGGAATACCTAGCACTGCCTCCGAGAGGTAAATAAACTCAGGTGTTGAATGAGGGAGGGACTGTCTCTACGACTCCATCAGCAGTAAAATTTGTAGCTGCCCTTTTGTCAGAAAGCGGCTGCAACACTCCTCCTAAAGGCAGGTGGGCTCGTTTGTTACTGGCTGCTGCTGTCCTTTTTAATCAGGTTCTCGAGTTTTCAGTGCTGAGAATTGGAAGTCCATTTCTGCCTCTGCTACAGACAACCCCCCGCCCGCCGCCCGAGAGCAGCATACAGCCAAGCAAGCGCAAATGTCAGAAAGGGCAACAGAAACTCTGAGGGAGGGAGAGAACATCCAGTCGTCTTAAGAGGAATCAAACGTTTGTTTTTTGTGTTAAAGGAGCAGACTAAAAGCAGACTTCTCCCCTACAATCTTTTTATAAAGTTACATGTAGCACACTTTTGTATCACCAGTTCACTCACCGCTGCACAGCAACTTCCTGCTTTGGTATCAAGGGAATGCTTGGAGTTCCAGGACCTAATTAAAGCCTCAGCCCTCTTAACAAAACCTCTCACAGCTGAGCCATGCTGGGACAGTCTCTGCTTCACCCAGGCTTAGGGATCAGATGGCACACACTGCTAGACAGGAGCTTTGTTCCCAGTCGTGAATTCTGCATGCAAACCAAGTAACGGAAAAGGCAAGAAAAAGCAAGCGAGAGAGAGAGACACACACACACACACACACACGCGGTATTCTGGGACAGCCCCGGGGAATCAGTCGATGACAAGCCCCCTGTGACCCCTTTTGCCTGGCATGATTAACTGATCAATCCATTACACTCCAACTAGTGCAATCATCTTGAACATCATACACTTAAGCAGACAGGACCGTACTGCTCAAAAGGGACCAGCAACTATACACACAATGGGCAATTCATAACTAGAACAAGACCCCAAGGAAATAATGCTGTGCATAAAAATCAATTCAGATGGATTTGCTATGTTACTGCAACAGAGTTTAATGAGAGTATAGCTTCAGGAAACATTACCCTCAGCTCAGTATGCTGACTACAGATCAATAATGATTGGGTCAGAAACCAAACAAAAAAGACTGCATCACACACACACAAACTAGGATGAAGAAACTGGCATCACCAGCAGAAAACAGAAGGTGGTGATGCCACTGTACAAGCAATTGGTTAGGCCACATCCAAAATACTGTGTTCAGTTCTGGAGACCATATCTACAGAAGGATGTGGACCGAATGGAGGCCGTCCAGAAAAGGGCAATAAAAATGGTGAAGGAGTATACCGTTACAACACTGAAACCCCAATGTCAACGAACTTTGCGTTGACAGGGGTAGCACCTAACTCCCACCGTTCGTGTGGACGTGGAGTTATGACACATTTTTTTTTTTGGGGGGGGGTGCAGTGCTACAGTAGAGTGTTGCGGTCGGTGTCAGCGTGTTGCATGTCATTGTCGGGATGCGTCGGTGGGATCGTGTCAACCTAAAGGATGTCAGTGGGATTTCTGCCACTGAAGCTAGGGCGGAACCATGATGGGTATGCACCATAATTCATACGAGGAAAAACTTAGACTTCAATATATATACCCTGGAGGAAAGGGGGGGAGAGGAGAATACGAGAGAGACTTTCAAGTACCTCAAGGGGCTAAACAAGGTACAGGAGAACATCTTTCAAAAAAGAGATGTACAAGAACAAAAGGTCACAATATGAGGCTTTCGGGGGACCTAGGGTAAATGGAGGAAGTATCTGTTTCACAGAAAGGGTGGTGAATGCATGCCACACCCTCCCTGAGGAGGTTGTACAGGCAAAAATAGGTGACTAGACAGAAAGCAACCCTAGTGGTAGGAAAGGAAAGGTAAGCTGCAGATCAATTAGGATCTGCAGTTGAAGTAGGTAGTGAAATGGGCAGACTAGGTGGGCCAGGCGGTTGTTATCAGCAGCCACATTCCATGTTTCTATGTAACCCAACAGACAAGGGCCACTTCGGGGTTAGCAGCACACAGGTAGCCAACTGCACTGTACCTCAGCCACTTGCTTTGAAATCAGGACAAAAGGGCTGCAGGCTATTCTGAAGGGCTAGGCCTCACAGAGATGGAGGTGTGGTGGTTCTCTCCATAAGGGGAGAATTACTATGGAGGATAAAATGGGGGGCACGCCTGCCAGAGTCCATCAGGGAGAGAGTAACCTGGAGGTGTGCTATGTGCCCCCCAAACAGTTCAGGGTGAGTTAGGGAAGGGGGAAGAGTAACCTGGTGATGTGCTCTAGGCCCCCCAAACAGTTCAATGTAAGTTAGGGAAAGGAGAGAGTAAACAAGGGTGTGCTACAGGCCCCCCAAACAGTTCAGGGTGAGTTAGGGGAAGGGAGAGAGTAACCTGGAGGTGTGCTACAGGCCACCCAAACAATTCTGAGTTAGAGAAGGGGGAGAGTAACCAAGGGGGTGCTACAGGCCCCCCAAATAGTTCAGGGTGAGTTAGGGCAAGAGGGGGGAGAGTAACTGGGAAGGGGGGTGTTAGTCACCCCCTCCCCCAACAGTTCCAGAGAGCATGATGTCCAGCTGGTTGGGGAAATTTCAAAGGAAGCCAATCACACGGGTGTGGTGACCTGGGGGAAGGGAAGCCAAATCACATGGAGTGGTGATCGGGGTTGCTACCATCTCCAGGCACAGACAAACACCTTGAGAAGGTTAATGGCAGGGCTGAGAATGACTTCCTGTCCACATTCCACGACTTCGTCCTGGAAGAGCACACTGCCGTCCTTGACCTTCTCAGCGGAGGAGATGGGATCATCTCTCAGTGCAAACTTCAAAGATAACCAGCTCCCTGGTAACAGGAAACCACTGGGAGGCAGTAACTATATCCGGGTAACCGACTCCCTGGTAATGGGAACCACCGGGAGGCAGTAACTACATCCAAGTAACCGTCTCCCAGGTAACAGGGAGCCACTGGGAGGCAGCAGCTATAACCAGGTAACCTTCTCCCTGGTAACAGGGAACCACTAGGAGGCAGTAAATGGAAATTACGAACCTACTACAATCCTGATCTTTCTGTGTATCTTCACCATTCATCACCTTTGGGTACTTGGCTGGAGGCGTCATGACCCTGCAGGAGCTTTCTTTTGGATGGGTGGAGTTGACCTTTCATCGCATCGCCTTCGAGGCAGGCGTGCTGTGGCATCTCGCAGGTTAGCCATTAGGTGTTGTCGACTCTGCCCTCCCCGCCAGTTATGAGTTGCCACAGAGGTTAGAAAAAGGGTTGGGAGGGTGGGACAAGAAGTCCAAGGGACAGGCAAAGGAAAAGATATAAAACTAAAAGGAGAAATAAATAGAGAAGACGAAGGCGTTCAAGACTAAGGGGACTGGGTAGGGGCCCTAATCTCTGGAAGTAGAAAGGAGGAGGGATGGTTAAGGTTTTTAGAAGGAAAAAAATGTGGGGGGGGGGAGACAGGAGAAACATACCCTGTAACTTTGACCCGTCTCCAGTTTATATAGGAACTGCGAAGAAGTAGCCAAGAGGCTAACTGCCAGAATTGCTGGCACAGAATTACTGGCAAAAATTCCTACAAGCAGAATCAGCTATTCTGGAAGAAAAGACAGGAAAACAGGGCTATCTCCCCCGGAAAATTTGGTGCAAAAACCTAGTTTCTTAACCTCAATTTATGTCCACAGGACTAGGAAATCAAGGATTGACAAGCAGAAGGAAAGAAAAGGGGGCAACTGCCAACCCCCACCCCAACGGGGTGGAGCCGAAGCACTGGAGTGCCCCCAATCCTGACCACTCTACCCCTAAAATAACTATCACCCTATGTGCCCCAGTTTACCCTGCTCCTGACTAACAGAAAGGAGGGGGGCAAGAGAGGGGGCACAGAGAGGGAAAGGGACCAAGAGACTGAGGGCCCAGGGAGATGGAGGGTGGGATTGTGATGAGTGGTGAAGATACACAAAGAGCAGAATAGCGGTAGGTACATAATTTCCATATTTTGTCCGTGTCAATCTTCACCATTCATCACCTTTGGGTGAGTGCCGAGCCCCCCCAGCAGGGGGTTTATAACCCTAAGGGGCAGAGTCCCTTAGCTCTCAGTGGGTGACACACTAAGAGGGAGAACCTTCACGGGTCTGGAGAGGCCCGAGAGTGGGGACACTGAGACGGGGACCCCCCGGAAGTTGCCCAGACAGACACCGCCTCACTCTACGGGAGAAGAAATAGGTTCTCTGGTGGGCAGAGTTAATCGCCGGGCCACAGGTGACAACCAGGAAAGACGCAGCCATGCCGTCCGCCAAGTGCAGATCGCTGTCCGTACAACCCTGGTAGCTACCTCACTGGCATCATACGATGCCCTTGCTCAGTGCCTTGCTAGCTCCAGGCCACGTGCAGAGAGTGCAGCGGCTTGTCTGGTTTGCTCAGTGTCAGGCATGGAGGCTAGGAGCTGCCCAGCCTAGACCACAGGAACCTGTCATAGGTAGCACAGTGGGCCTAATGTACTGCAATAGAGAGCAGCAACCGTGCCAAGTAGAACGTCTTCCTCCCCCAGAAGTCAAAATCCGAGGTGACGATCTGGGGGCAGGTCACAGTGAGGGACGCAAAGGCCATCATGAATGTCCAGTTGCATCAATCCTGACTGAGGAGGAGGCATGGAACCTGGAGATGCGGGCGGGGGCAATACCGCTGGCAGATATCCCATGGGGCAGGAACTCCGGAAAGGGCCTCTGCCAGAAACGCAACAATGCCTCCCGAAAGAGAGCAGGCCAGGGGGGCATCATGAGGGTGTCCTCACTGAAATTGCCCAGAAAGGCGCACGCCAAGTGCTCTGGATTGTGTTGAGTGGGAGGGATGATGTGCAGGTCCTCTAACATTCTCACAAGGAAATCGCTGATACTCAGCGAGATCAGCAGCTGGAGAGATGTGGACAGATGGCTCCTCTCCCCCCAGAAGGGGGGGGGGAGATGAAAGTCAGAGGACCTCGAAGGTTCAAGCTGGCTGCTCAGGGGAGGTTGAAAACCTGTCTGTCCATCAGCCCTAACGAAGAGGGAAACTGAGCAGCTCATGCTCAAACTGCTCCCAGGAGAGAGGCCCACTAGGACCAAGAATGCCTGGGAGCGCAGGAGAATGTGGCAGAGGGATGGGGACAGAGCAGACAACGGGAATCGGCTGACCGCCTGGGCTAGGGAGTGCACCAGGAGCCCTAGGGAAAGAAGGAAGGAGCTCCGGAAAACTCCACAGCCGACAGCTGATCAACCAAACTGGAACTGCCTAGGGTGCACCCTGAAGAATCCTCCGTGAGGCGACCGGGGCCGTGTAGGTCCAGAAGGACGGCCCCCTACCTCCAAAGAACAGGGCCCTCTCGAGGAAACCAAAAGGGAAGGGTGAGATCCGTGATTATAGCTTTCTCCCAGAGCCCGGTGGCTCCGAAAAAGGCTGCCGCACAGACCCCATGCCCCCCGAAATCCGAAAGCACCCTCCTCCTCGAGAGCCAGCCTAGGCAGCTGGCAGCCCTGGTCGGTCCCGAAGGGGCTATCCAGGGAGCAGCACCCTCCCCTCCCATGGGTGCTCTAATCAGTCCCAAAGTTGGGCGATCCAGGCACACCACCTGAGGGGGTACCACCACTGAGGGGTCGCTGTAGGCACTAGGCCTGTGCAACAACGGGTCCCAACCATGCATTCATTCCCATTAGATGCCACCTTTCGTGGATTAATGCTTACATGTGCGTGTGTATGTATATATGTGTGTATATATATATATATATATATATATATATATATATATATATACATATACACATACATATACATATACATATACACATATATATATATATATATATATACATATATATATGTGTGTGTGTGTGTATTACATATAGAATAAAATAAAAGTGGGTGAAGAGAGATTTTACACAACGAGTTGTGGGATGCTACATAAACCCCGAGGGCAAAGCCCATGGGGTTTGTGAAAAGCATCCCACAACTAGGGTCTGTGTAAAATCGAGTTTGACACCTCAACCCATTTTTTATTTTATATAATTGCTGGGTTTCCTTTTTTGCCTTAGCAATTATAGAAAATAAACAGTTCTGTGTGCCCTCCCAGATTATCCTAGCGTCAGTCCTTTTAGTCCGGTGCCGAGATTTTTGTATTTTAAACTGTTTTTTTTTCCCCCTCGAGGTCTTTCTGCGTTTCCAGGGTATAAGGGGGGGAGAAAAGAAAAGGACTTACCGCCGGGTTCTTGTGGCGGTTCTGTTTCCCATAACTCGGAAGCGGTGAGCGGTCTCAGCTGGTCGCGCTCCTGCGCGAGCATGCGCAGAGGAAGGGAAATCGTGCGTGTGTTTGCCGTTATAAACGCTCCTTTATAGCAGCAAATTACGCCACGGTTTCCCTATGGGAAAAAGGCAAAGCCAATTAACACATATGTATATGCATGTGTGGAGATATAAATATAAATACACACACACATATACATATGGGACACACGATGGGCAGGAGTGGGATATGGGAAATATTCACTCCCACAGAGCTAGTGCCCAGGCTCGAGGCCAAAGGCACCAGTGAAACACACCCTTTCCAGGCAGGAGAATATTCCATATCCCATGATCTGCCCATCATGTGTGCAATTTCTACCACAAGGGAGAGAGCTTTAGGAACATTTTTTCTGGTTCTTTCCTGCTCATTCTGCGTGTGCTGTCAGTGTGTGTGTGTGTTCTGAATGGACTGCGAGTGAGAAACACAGCTGACAGTGTTTTGCAAAGCTAACTGAGTGAGTCAGAGGCTCACTGAGAAAGACAAATTGCTGCAGGTAGCACTGAGAAACAAAGTGCTTTGAGTTTCATTTAGAATTCAGTTTTTTTTAAGCTGAGATCAGCACCGTAATGTGCTAGGAAAGTCAGAAACACAATGGGACAAAGGTGAGAGTCATTTGCAAAGCTAATTAAGTAAGTTGCAGCTTCAGTGAGAAAGAGATGAGAAAACTTAAGGCGGCAGTATAGCACAGTGGTTTAAGGCTCTGAGCTGCAAACCTGGAGGACCTGGAGACCTGGGTTTGAATCCCACAGACCCCACTTGCATACTGTGTGATTCTGAGCAAGTCATTTAACTTTCTTGTGCTTCCAGGTTGCACCTGTAAACAAACTTTCAACCTAATGTGTTTCTCTCCTGGTAAAAGATAAAAGTGTTTTCTGAAGCAGTTTCCTTTAGAGTGCAAGCTGCAGTGCAGTTATTCTCACTCTGGTGACATCAGCAGAGTATGGATAAATGTCACCTTCAGGATTTATTCTCACTGCAGTGGAAACAACACAGGATATCCTACTGAGAAAGCTCTCACCCCCGTGGTATAAATATATTTATACAATGGGGTGAGACATATTCCAGTCAAATACAAGAAGTTATTTTCACCGCAGTGAAATAAATCCTGATGACATCACCGGAGTTAAAATAAATGCAGTTTATTACACCCTTGGAAACCTTTTTGCAACAATGAGGCCCCCATTGTATAAATAGGATACATGACGTGCACCCATGTGATATGGGAAATATATTCAGTCCTGTACAGTGACCTCTGAAACCTCACTTGTGGCTTCGCCACTCGAGTATTCAGAGGTCACTCTAGAAGAGTGAAAATATTTTCCATATCACACTCATGCCAATCATGTATCCCCTATATAAGTCTGACTCTTAACGTTCTCTTTGATCTCTTTTTCAAAAATTATCACACTGCTCCACACTATCAGGCTATACGCTAAATGCCCATTAAACTGAGATTCTGATGTTTAATTATACACTCTTCTCTATAGTTAAGGCGAAATATAATAGGAAATGGGACTTGCAGTCACTCAAATACTTAGGAATTAAAATTCCGAAGGACCTGAAGCAGATCTTTGCCTGCAATTATGTACCTTTAATAACTTGAAACAGGATATGAGACGATGCAATATCTTGCCTTTCTTTTTATGCATGAAATTTATCTTTAAAAATGAACGTTCTTCCTCGCCTGTTATTCCTGTTTTAAATGTGTGCCCTGTCAAATAACGATGAAAGAACTACTTAGCTGGCAGAGAATGTTCAATGCCTTTCTCTGGAATAATAAGAGACCAAGAGTTAGATTACAACTCCTCTACCTCCCCAAAAATCTGGGTGGTATAGCCTTACCCTCATTAACCCAGTATTGGATATCATCTCAAATAAGACTGGCACTCCTATGGGGGCACAAGAGGTACCAAGCTCATTGGAAGTCCATAGACCTGTCCAGGGATCTACCATGCTCTCTCCCGGCATGTCTCTTTTCACCCCCGTTCCGCAGATAAGCACTGAACTTGCTACCGAGCAGTAGTGCAGCAGTACTTGAGGGATGGAAAAGGGGCACCAAGAACAAAATCTTACAGACCCATTTTTGGAAATATGTGGTTCCTGCGTAATCCACAATTCACCCCATCTCAGTATGATCCCTAGTTCAGCAGGCAGGCTGCAAAGGGACTGTGTGCCCCTTGGCAGCTATAGCATAGAGGATCAGTCCTCTCTTTCGAAAAAGGGAAAAAAATCTTTGCCTGGACCAAAAGGGACTGAATATACCATTACCAACTACTGGATTTTATAAATAAGCAGCTACGATTAGAAACTCTACAAACTCAACAATTCCTGGATGATGCACCGTAAATCAAAATATGGACCTCTGAGGTGGGGGAAAGGGCTATTTCCATTATATACAGACCTCTAACACAACTCTCTTCCCACGCTGCTAATAATTTAAGCAGTAAGTGAGAACAGAGACCTGCTTACAGCAATAGAAGACAGTCTGGTCAAGGATTTGGCAGGTGACTTGGTCTACCACTTCCTCTCCTACTTGGGCAGAATTCACATTGAAGACTCAGGCTAGGTTTTTTTTTGGTACCTTTATTAGTCGCCAAGAGATCACCAGGCACCTCCTCATCCTGTTGGAGGGAGTGTGGCACCCAGGTAGCGAACCAGACTCATTTTTTTATGACTTTCCAGTCCTCCAGAGTTTTTGGAGTGATCTTATCCAGCAGATCTCACAAATCTTTATTCTAAATCAAACTCCTACCCCCTTACAATGATTGTTAGGCCTCCCACTGGAGGGAGTGCGGGGAAGGGACACTACATATATGTGGTCCATATGCTTGGTAGCTGCATATACGGTAATCACCAGGAAATGACTCCAGAAGGACTCCCTACTATTAGTGAGTGGACGGCAATAAAAACAAACAATTTGAGGTCTGACGTATTTGTCCAAAGATGGACAAGATGGGAAATTCTCCATAACACTGACTGCTAAAGTCTAACTTTGAGGTAACCCCAGCCAAAGTATGGTGATCCTTCAGAACTAGCAGTGATAGGGCCCTGGGTTTGATACCAGAGTCCCAGTCTCCCCGGCCTAAACAATAAGAAAATATTACCGCAGTAATCTTCTTTCTTCCAAGGGGTTCTTCAGCATCAGTAACATTTTTGCACTTAGCTGGCTAGGTGCAACTGCCTCGGAGATGTGCCTTTAAGAGCTATTTAAATGAGCGTAGGGCCAAGCCAATCAAAAGACAGGAGGGATGTGAGCTGACCAGTCCAAGATCAGGGCATCCAGAGGAAGTGTTCCCAGAACTGGGGGCCTGCAACAGTACTGAGGAAGCTAAAATTGAGAGGAGAGGAGAGGCAAACAGATCCACGGCTGGTGTGCCCCACTGCCTAAACACTGTGACTAGTACTTGCTTGTTGAGTGTCCATTCGCTTGGACCTTGACTGATGCGACTTACAGCATCCGCCGGAGTACTGAGTTTGCCTGGGAGATGAACTAGATGAGAGGCTGACTCCCAGGAAGAATGCTAGAGGCCAGAGTTTCCAGACAGAGTATTCCTGATCTGGTACCACCCCAATTGTTTATGTAGAACACTGCAGTGGTGTTGTCCATTCGAATTTGAACCGCCTGCCCTGCTATACTGGGAGCGAAAGCTTTGAGAGCTAGCAAGACTGCTCTGAGTACCAAAAGATTTGTGTGCAACTGTGACTCTTCGAGAGTCCAGCTGCCACTTACTGAGGCACTGTCTAAATGAGCTCCCCAGCCCAAAAAGGGAGGCATGTGTGGTGATCACCTTTGTGGGTAGAGCAACTTGAAAGGGAACCCCTGCCTGCAAATTTGCAGGGCTCTTCCACCACAGCAAGTTTTGGAGGAACTGTTCAGACACAGGTATCAACTTTGAAAATGCGTTGCTTCTCTGAGACCAGCGAGCTCTGAGAAAGGTTTGCAGGCATCTCATCCTGTGCCTGACCCCTGAGACTACTGCAGTCATAGAGGCCATACGTCCCAGAAGTTTGAGGAAATGTCTGGCTGGTCTTCGCTGTCCCTTGGCGAACAAATCTGCCACTGAAAGGAAACTCTGAATTCTTTCCTGCGGGAGGAAAGCACATCCCTTCTGAGTGTCCAGCTGGGTGGGTTACGGATGAGATTTCTTTAGATTTACCAGGAAACCCAGAGACTCTAGAGTGCATTCTGTGAGGGAAAGAGATTCCTTGACCTGGCAAGGAGACTTTGCTACTATGAGCCAGTTGTTCAGATAGGGGTAGAGAGAGACACCCAGTATCCTGAGATGTGCTGCTACCACTGCAAAACACTTGATAGAGACTCTTGGGGCCGAGGACAGACTGAAGGGCATTGCTGTGAATTGACAGTGACCCAAAGGAAGTTTGAACCAGAGAAACTTCCTGCGAGATTTCCTCATGGGTATGTGGAAGTAGGCGTCCTTTAAGTCGAGGGAGGCTAGCCAGTCTCCCTGCTGTAAGGACTATATGACCAGTGACAGAATGACCATTTTGAATTTGGGTTTGTTTAAATATCTAAGATTTGTGTCAGAAAATACCTGGAGTAGAGGCCCTTGCCCTTCTCATGGGTGGGGACCCTTTCCACTGCTCGTAAAGCCAGAAGATTTTGTACCTCCATTTCCAACAGCGGTATCTGTGATGGTAACAGAGGTCTTGACACCTGGGTATGCTTGGGGTCTGGCAGCTGCTTGAAATGTAATGACAGACCCTTCTCCACTGTCTCCAGCACCCACTTGTCAGACGTGATGAGGGACCAGTGCTGAAGATAGTGAGAGAGTCTGCCTCCATCTGGAAACGGGGAGGCGACCTGGACCCTCACATCAGGACTTAGACTGAGAGGCAGATGGCTGGGTAGAGGTGGCTCTTCTTTGACCCCTTCTGCCCCTGCCTCTGAAAGACCCCCTGTACTGGCTAAAGTCAGATTGGGGATAGGGAGTGTAAAGCCTGGAAACAAAACTTCTGCCCCTACCGCCCCGGGACAGGATCTCGGAGGGGTGGCAGGTTAAGGCTTGGATGAGTGGCTCTGCCAGGAGGCCTTGTACTCATCGACTTTTTTCATGTAGTCAGTGGTTCTGTAATCAAACAACATATTTTGATCACAGGGACAATCCATGGCCTTGTTCTGAGTGTCTGTGGTCAGACTGGTTGTTCTAAGCTAGGCAAAGCATCTCAGAGAGATGGTATGGGCCATTGCCCTAGAGGCTGCATCATTGTCATCTGCCATGTGGAATTGGTACATAGTAGCTTCTAGGGCAGTTTTTGACGTATCCACCAGCTCCTGCACCATAGAATCTGATCCATTGCAGGCGATAGCCTGGACAGATTTCCAAAGAGCTTTCCGATATTTGGCTGTGAATGCCATGTAAGAAAAAAGTCTGAGAAGCAGGGAAGCTGTGGCATATATTTTCTTTGCTATAAAGTCAATTTTCTTGGAATCCTTGTCGGAGGAAGAGGGCGACAAGGAGGCTCCAGCTTTCTCACAAGCTGCCTGCTGCACAATACTTTCGTAGCTAGGGTGTGCTGACAGGAACTCGGTACCATTTTTAGACAATTTATATTTTCTCTCAAGCCGCTTATCAACCCCTGATACTGAAGTGGGGTGTTGAAGCACCTTCATGGTATTTTTTCTAAATGCATTATAGCTAGAGACAACCAGGGTCTATAAGGATGAAAGACCCTTCACCTCCCTATAATCTTCATCTTCATCAACATCCTGGTTGAGCTCCTGCGTAGGGAGGTTAAGGGTGTCCAGCATATTGATCCTCGTGGTCACCCGGGGAATCCTCAAGATGAGGGTCCGGGGACTCCTGGGGCTCAAAGCCCTCAAAATCCATGTCAGGGGCATCATACAATTGATCATCATCTGTGTCACCCTCACAGTCTACAGAAGAGAGAACTGTGGAAGAGTGCTTGCAAGCCCCAGTAAATCGAGGACCATCTTCTGAAGGGTCTGAAACAGCTGCCATGCTTTTTCCATATCACGCACTGACGGAAAAACCTGCGCAGTTTGTAAGTGTTTTGTTTTTTCTGTATGCTTTAAGCTGTCTGTGGTCTTGCTTTCCCAGGAGCAATGGGAACATCTCTGTCTTAGAGTTTCTTTTTAGCCACTTCATCAGAGGCTTCATTAAGCTTCCTTTTTTTGTCACTCATTTTTCAATTTGTGAGGAACTTCATCTTTGGAAGCTTTATTTTTGGGCTGGGATCTGAGGGTTCCTCAGCACCTCTGCTTTTGGTATTAGTACTTTTGAATGGCCCCTCGTTGGAAGCCTTTGATTTATCCTCAGCCATAATTATCGAAGGTTTATCTGCTATGTTTGCCAATTTAAGCAAAGCAAACCAGTCCTGGACCTACGAACTGAGTGCAGGTTTCTGTGAAAATGCCACCGGCCAGTCCTGTGCCAGTTAATAAACTATTACTAGTGCCTTTGTTTTTTTTTTTGGGTTGTAAAACTGGAATCTATCAGTGCCAATCTTAATAGAAACCTAGTAATACTCAATTGTGCACAGGTGGCTGTGGGACCCTTACAGACAGTCCAGACACATATGATACCAAGGTCCAGTAATAGAACACAAAAGGCTTCCTCGTAACTGCCAATCTACAGAGAAAACCCCCAGGCACTGTTTAAATTTGAAATCTACTGCAGATGCCTCACGGTAAACCCCACAAGGTCTGAGATAAAAAAAAAAAAAAAACAAGGCAACTGTCCCTAATTCAACGGTTCCCACAACAACTTGCCCAAAAATGAAGGAAACCATCGAAAATAAGCACCAGCAATAAAATCAAGTTTTAAACTAAACAGTCGCAATGAAAATGAAGTCAAAATAGCGCGGTCATGCTTAAAATAAAAATTTGCATGGCGCTAATGAAAAAGTAAAACTTTCACTCAGCACACTAAAGGAAATAATTTATGAGGAAAACTTTACCCAGATAAGCACTAGGAGGCTGTCAGCAAGGAAAACTGGGAGACACCTCAGAGGCAATATTGCTCAGTCCAGCGGAGAAAAAAATTCTGAAGCCTTCAACAGCTCTCACCCCCTCCTGTCTTTTGATTGGCTTGGCCCTAAGCTCATTTAAATATCTCTTAAAGGTACACCTCCGGGGCAGCTGCACCTAGCCTGCTAAGTGCAAAAAAGTTACTGCTACTAAAGGACTCCTGGGGTAAGAATCCCTAGATCCCTCTCCTGCAGAGTTACTTTAATGGCCTCCGCTCCTAGGGTGTATCCTGCTCACGAGTTTCTACACCCCACGTGCATCACAGCACACTTTTTTGGCACTGAATTTCAGTTGCAGAGTCTCTGACCATCCGTCAAGAATCTTCAGGTCCTGCCTCATGTCCTCCACCCCCAACATGGGTCTCGTGTGCAATGCCCACAGTCCAGGGCTGGAAGAATTTGGTGGCACAGACCCTGGCCATGGAACGCCTATCATTCATTTTCATATATCTCTGACTGGGTGAACCACTCTCCTCTGGCTGGGTGGTTAGATTTGGAGGAGATGGGGTGCCCTGGCCGTTTCTCCGCTTATCTAGCCAGGAAAGGCGGTCAGGCATACATGTGTTTGGATGTCTCCAATCCCCAAGTGGTGTGGGTGCTAGAGGCCTGGGACCACATCAAACACCACAGAGGTACAATGGCGGACGAGACACTGCTGGTACTGGTCGCAGGAAATCTTTTCTTCCTCCCTAGCCTGTCTGGTGGGATATATAAATAATGGGAGTTCCAAGGGGTTGGGCGTATATGGGCAACCTTTATAACTGGGATGGGATGTGCTCCTTTGTGGACCTGCAGGGGGACACAGGTTTGTCGTATGCACACTTTTTTTGCTATGTGCGGGTTAGAGTTTTTTTGGAGAGGACTGAATAGGGACCCAGCCACTGTATCAGCACTGACGCCAGTTGAACTGATCTATGCTACTCAGAGGGACCCCAAAAGTATTATAAGAAAAGCAGTAAGGCAAGAGAGACAATATGTACCCGATCTTATGCTGAACAGTAAAGCATTGTGAGAACGAGACCTAGGAATAAATATCCCTTGCGCTGCAAAAAACAGTTGCGCAGGGGTGTGGCCAGGGCAATACTCAACGGAGTTGCGCTATTGAGCAACTCCTTTGAATATCACCCCCCGGCCACAGCCACTGTGCATGGCGCAGTGGAACTTGCGCCACCCCAAGTGGTCAGAGTGGAGCAGTCGAGATGCGGTGGCGCCAAGTACCATGCGCCATCTTTATTCTGATATTCAAAGGTGACTTTGCAAATTGGCCGCGAATTGTACGAAGCGAGAGCCATTTGCATCTATTTATGGCCCCATTTGCGTCACCATTAGCATGCAGATGCGCCCGATCCCCGAGAATCTGGCGCCTGGCGCCCCTGCCAGGCAGCAGCCATCGGGGACAGACGCTTCCTGCAGCCCAATCGCGGCATAAGTTAAAATCCCCACCCCCCGACTGGCCCGATCAAGGGCATAAGTTCAAACATCCCCACCCCGACTGGCCCGATCGCGGGCAGAAGTTCAAACATCCCCCGACTGGCCCGATCGCGGCCATAAGTGAAATAAAAATCCCACCCCCACCAGCCCGATCGCGGTCAGAAAACAGTTCAACCCCCAGTACATATCCCTGGTGGTCCAGTGGACCTCAAGCCTGATCGCTGGGCAGAAATGCCTTCAACCACCCCCAAGTACATATCCCTGGTGGTCCAGTGGACCTCAAGCCCGATCGCGGGCAGAAATGCGTTCAAACCTCCCCGGACCACCTAACCTGGTGATCTAGTGGCCCCCACAGAGCCCCACCACCGTCCCCGGTCAGCCAGCAGCATCCCACCCGCCTGCCAACTGACTGCCCGGTAGAGCTGCAAGCCCATTGGTTCAAAGCACGAGCCAATGGGCGCAGCCCATACTGTACAAGGCAGTCCAGAAATAAATGGACTGCCTTGTGCGGTATGGGCTGCAGCCCATTGGCTCTTGCTCTGAATCAATGGGCGGCAGCCCCACCGGCAGTCAGATCGGTGGGGCGGCGGGCAGCAGGTGGTGGGTGGGATGCTGCCGCCCACCGGCTGATTGGGGAGTGGGGTGGGGCCTCGTGGGTGGGTGGGGCCACAGATCACCAGGGTAGGTGGTCCGGGGGTTTGAATTGTTTTCTGCCCGCGATCGGGCTGGTGGGATTTTACTTACTTTGTGCCCGCGACGGGCCAGTCGGGGGTGGGGGGATGTTAAACATTTGCTGCGATCGGGCCAGTCGGGGTGAGGAGTTGCTATATGCCCGCCGATTGGGCTGCAGGGGGGGACAGGGAGTAGGTTGAGGGCCACCCACAGGTGGCAGCTGCTGTGTTGCGCCCTGCAGTGCGGCAGCTCACCTGTGGGTGGCCCTCGACTTGCTCCTTTTTTTGGGGGGCTCAAAGTTGTGCAGGCACAGGTTGGGGGTTGCGCCTGCACAACTCTGCACAGCCCGCTGAATATCGGGCTGTGCAGTTTATGCATGGTTCCTCCCACTCCGGTTCAGCATGCCTTCATTAGCATTGCGCTGTTGCTCAGCTTGACTTGGGGCGCAACTGCCTCCTGCTGAATATGGCAGAATGGCGCAATTTCGGACTTGCGCATGGCGCAACCCTTTTGAATATCCAGCCCATAATGTCTTCCTTCTGCCCTCACTGGACACTGACTGCAGGTCAGAGTGCAGTCCTGAAATTCCACTTACAGCATTACTGGAAGCTTTAATGTGTACATGGAGAAAGCAATCCCACAAAACGCCTCCCGCAGTCCAACAGCATCATGCAGCGCCATCCCCTACTTCATAACCGGATGCAAGAGAAATCTGCTGAGGCACAAAGTCAGAATCACAGCTTTGTTTTAGAGGAAAAATGTTTCTCCAATCCCTTGAGACAGAAACAGCCATCGCTACGTAACCAACCCACTGGTGCTGTCTGCAGCCTGACACCCTCATACTGTATCTTCTAAATGTTATTTGTTTCCATATCAGTACACAACTCTTTATGTAGTTAAGGATGTATGCAAATGTTTTAGTCTGTTTTTACAGTTCATACTAGGTCCTGTGACTTCCCTGGGAATCTCCATTTCGTGGTTGTTGAAATCTCATTGTCCCCGGACAGCTGTATTAGCATATGAGAACATGATGCGTTATCACCCTTTAAACTCCCCAGCATACCTCTCAACCTCCTGCCTCATAAATCAGGAACAAGGCTTAAAAAAAATCAGGGACAAAGGACCAAAATCAGGGACACGGCTTCAAAATTAGAGATATCCACCCAGAAAGCTGGCAGAATATGGGGCTTAGTGCAAAATGCATTTTCTAAAGAACAAGTCTGTAACTTTAATGCTTCACATTGTGTTGCGCTTAATGTCCCCGCTGGTTAGCCACAAAAACACAAATTTTAGGGGGGGACAGAGTAAAATTCTGGGGCAAAATCAGGGACACTTGAGAGGTATGCTCCCCAGTACGCCTGCCTGCTTAATTAGTCTTAAAAGAAACAACAGCAAAAAAGTGTGGAATACCACATTTACCTTCGGTGAGCTTTGCAAACATCCGAGTTATAATGCAGTTTTTTTCCCTTTTAACCTTCACTCAGTTTATGAGTTTCCAGAGAGTTTTTGCAGGGTATTTGTTCTTTCAGCATATAGATACATGGTATAAATGGGTGATCTGACATGTTTTCATATGCTAATGCAGCTCTCAGGGGCAATGCGATTTCAACAAGCATGAGATGGAGACTCCCAGGGCAGTCACAGGGCCTAGTATGAACTGTTAAAACAGACTAAAACATTTACATACATCCTTAACAACTACATAAAAAGAATTGTCTATTGACATGGAAACAAATAACATTTAGAAGATATGAAATTATAGTTTTCTTTTAAAGGTGTGCATGCATACAACAGGCTTTCCTATACAGCACAGTCTGACACACATACACAGACAAGCTGGCAGACACACGTATATACATAGCCCTTCCCCACACAAAATTACACTAACATACTAAAATGCCAGCAGAATAGGCTTAACGGTCTTTTGTGTCTGCTCGTTTAGTCAGCCCCCACCCTGGGAGCTGACCCTGCTGCCCCCCCTCACCCTCTCTGGCTTCTCCCTTCCCAGTTCTGGATATTGTCACTGCACTGGATTTTGCTTCCAGAACCCTTCCACCATCTCTGCCTCCACCAGCCCCTGGGCAGCGCATTCCATGGCTCCACCACCCTCTAAATGAAGTAGCACCTCCTCCTTTCTCCCCTGAATCTTCCCCCCATGCCCTCTAGTTGCCCCTACTCCTTCCTTCGAAGCACCCCGACTGCTCCTCCCCTATTTACCCTGTTCATGTACCTGAAGACCTCTATCATGTCCCCGCGGTCCCTTCTCTCTTCCAATGTGTACATATTTAGCTCTTCGAGCCTCTCCCTATAGGTCCTGTCCCCCAAGCCCCAAATCATTTTAGTTGCCCTCCTCTGGATCCTCTCTAGAAGGGTAATGTCCCTCTAAGTGTGGCCTCCAAAACTGCACGCAGTACTCGAGGTGCGGCCTCACCAAGCAGTTATACAGAGGGAGTATCACTTCCCTCCTTCTGGAGGTGATCCCCCTAGCGATGCATCACAGCATCCTGTCGGCCTTGGCTGCTGCCCTCCTACAAGTCTCCGAGTTGTTCATCTGGACATCCACCACCACCCCCCGGTCCCTCTCAACCATCGAGACCTGTAGCATCCCCCCCAGGGTGTATACTTGGCCCGGGTTTCTGGCCCCCAGGTGCAGTACCTTGCATTTCTGCATTGAACCTCAGCTTCCACTTCCTAGACCATCTTTCCAGAGCCTCCAGGTCCCCTGCAGGCCACCCCCCCTCCTCACACCACCACCACCCCAGTTTTGAGTCATCCACAAAGAGACTCATCTCACTCCTGATACCTGTCCTTATGTCAGAGCGTGAGCGTTGAACAGGAGGGGCCCAAGGAATGATCCCTGCGGGACCCCACTAATGACCCTCCTTGGGGATGAGACTATCCCACCAACTACGACCCTCTGGGTCCGGTCCTGGAACTAACTGCCCATCCATCTGATCATCTGGTTCCCCACCCCCATTTCTCCCAACTTATCCAACATGTCCCTGTGAGGAACAGAGTCAAATGCCTTGCTGAAGTCTAGAAAGAGGATGTCCACTGGTCTACCCAGGTCCAAGGCACTCGTCACTCAGTCATAGAACTCCACAAGGTTTGTCTGACACGATTTCCCCGGGACGAATCCATGCTGTCTATCGTCCAGGCACCCTGACTTTTCCAGGTCTCCCCAGCCTCTCCTTGACAATACCTTCCATCACCTTGCCCACCACCGATGTCAGGCTGACAGGCCTGTAGTTCCCTGCCACCTCCCTTGAGGATAGGCACTATATGCACCACCTTCCAGTCCTGGGGCACCCACCCTGTCCTCAGAGAGATAGTGGAAAGCTCCGCCGGGGGGTTCGCCAGGACATCCGCCAGTTCCTTCAGCACTCTGGGATGGAATTTATTCGGCCCTGGTGCTTTCTCAGTCTTAAGGGACCTGAGGACTTCCCTCACACACTCTGCTGTGATTTCCACCTCCGCTACCTCGTCCTCCTGCTTAGTCTTCCCCCCTCCTGACAGTGATGCCTCCCCCTCTCCCCAGACCCGCCGATCGGTAAGGGTACCCCCCCTCCTCCTCAGTATCACTGTCTCCTCCCATGTATGATGCAGCCTCCCCATTTTCCTTGGTGAAAACTGAGGTGAAGTACTCATTTAGTACCTCAGCCTGCTCCCCCAGGTCATGTGCCCATCTCTCCCGTTTTAATCCTGCTAATCTGCTCCATCACTCTTCATTTTTCCCCAATGTATTATAAAAAAAACCCTTGTTCCGTCTCCTAATTTCCCTGGCCAAGTTCTGCTCCTTCCTTGTCTTTGCCGCCCTCACCACCCTAGTGGCCCTTCTAGCCATCAGCTCGTACTCCCTTCGATCCCTTTCACTCCTTGGGCACTTGAACTGCCTATAGGCTGCCTTCTTTCCTCTCACCACCTCCTGGACCTCCCTGGTCCACAAGCAGGGTTTTCGGGCCCTACCGCATTTTCATCTTACTCTTGTACAAGTGCTGGTAGCATCCTGCACCCCTCTCCTGATGATTTCCCACCTACTGTCAGCGTCCATGTCTGGCCCAATCACATCCAAATGCTCCTTAAGGATCCTTCCCATTTCCTTAAAATCCGCCCCCCTGAAGTCAGTTACCTCCGTCTTTGTGCAGCCTTCTACCCCTCCTAAATCCAGGCAGAACCAGACCGTGGCATGGTCGCTCCCCGCCAACAGGTCCCTTACCTCCAGCCCCCCAATCTGGTCACTGTCTGCCAGGACCACATCCAGTACCCACGCCTCCCTGGTCAGTTCCTCCACCTGCTGAGTTAGGAACACGTCTTGAAAGACATTCAATAACCTCTGTTCCCTGGCCACCGAGAATGTCAGTCTCCCAGTCTGTTCCTGGCATGTTTAAGCCCCCAAAACCACCACCCTTCCCCTGCCCAATCTGCAGAGTCTCCCAACATCTGCCACCAGACTCTCCTCCAGCTCCTCTGCCAGCGCAGGGGGTCTATACACCACTCCTATTTTTGCTCTCTTGCCCCCCCTCCTTATCAAGGTGACCCAAATCGCCTCCACGGTTCCCTCCGCCTCCTCTACTCCCCCTATGCCAATGCAGTTTTTGACTATTATTGCTACCCCTCCTCCCCTTCCCTCCCCCTTGTCCTTCCTGAACATAGTGTAACTGTCCAGGTTCAGGTCCCAGTCGTGTCCTGCGGTGGCCCAGGTCTCAGTGACCGCTGCCACATCCACCCCTCAATCAGTTAGCATCGCCTGGAGCTCAGGCATTTTATTGCCCAAGCTCCTGGCATTTAGCAGGACTACCTTCCACCCTTTCCCTATACTTCCATTTCCTCTGCTCGTGTTCCCATGGGGATTCAGTTTTCCCCTGGTCTGCACCTTACCAGTCGGCCTTTTCCTGCAGCTCCCCAGGGGAGTGGAGACAGAGTCCCTCCTTTATCGGAACCCCCTCGACAGCCTTTTCTCCCATCCCTCCCCCTTCACAAGTTTAAACCAAATTATCCACTGGTGCCAACTGTGGTGCATTTGACACAAAGTTAAACGTGTCTGCATGCATACAACAGGCTTCCTTACACAATGCAGCCTGACTTGACAGACGCAAGCTGGTAGACATGCATATATACATAGGCCTTCCCAACACAAAATTATCTACTGAAATGTCTGCAGCCTGAATGACACACTGGCAAGTGTATTTGTCTAGCACCCATGCCAGGGGTACAGAGCGCTGTACAGCATTAAAAATACACAGACCGCAGTATAATAAAAGCAGCAGGAAATACAGCACAACTCACTCAGGGAGAACAGGGCTGAGCCAGCAACTTCAAAAGTACTATCCCCAGATGTCTTTATCCTAGCCCTCGGACCGCAAGGAGGCCTACCTCCCAGGAGTGGAGAGGGAGAGAAGGCTGGCAAAGAGACAGGAACAGGCAGACATGCTTTTACACACATGCTTTATTTACACGAAACAATCCACTGATGATGTCTGCAGCCTGACTACCCCACACAGCTACAAGCAGGCAGACCCACACAAGGCAATGCACTCAGAAACAATGCGATAGTTGAGAAATGAATTGCGCCAGAAGGTACAAATAAGGTGCAAGTGCTCGTACGCTATACAAAACATCCCAGCAGTCACATTACAGGGGGCAACATTACGTTTCGCAGCCAGAAGCCAGCAGGACTAGTGACTAGGAAAATCCACTAGTCCCACAGACTTTTCCACTGGGCCAGTTGGTGTACATATTGAAATGTGACCTTCTCCAGTACAAGCCCGCAGGGCTAGTTAAAGGAAAATCTTACTAGCCCAATGCACAATCTACCAGCATTTGGCTAGTGGGTCCGTGCCAATTTCGACCCCTGACATTACCGAACTGACCCATTCCCACTAACTCCCCTATATTATCGAGGTCCACCACCTCTTCATCAGAGACACACACACACACACACACACACACACACACACACACACGTCTTTCCTACACCAAGCAATCCATTGGTGATGTCTGCAGCCTGACACCTGCAGACACAAGCAAGAAGATGTATGAACACACACAGACCTTTTCTACACAGTGATCCACTGATGAGGACTACAGCCTGGCTGACGCACAGGCTTTCCTACACTACGCGTGAAGCAACCCACTGGTGCTTGTCTGCAGCCCGACACAGACATACGTGTGCACACACACACACACACACACACAGAGGCCTCCCCTTCATAAGGCGATCCACAGGTGCCAGCTTGTTTTGTGTCATTGATTTTATTCATTTTAAGCACAAACCCATTTACATACAATACCAAGCATAACAGTACAACTGATTGACACAAAGTAAAAGAACTGTGTAGCAGAAAATTTCTTCATGGTCCTTCTAATTTGTATGTAGTCTGCTCTGTGCACCTCAGTCGTAAAACATTTAGAAGACTGGGTGAGCAGGGGATGAGATTTTCCTACATACTGCAAACTGCAATATTTGCAATAAAAATACAATATTTTCTTCAGCTATACTGTACTTGTTTAGCACGTACGAACACATGAAGAAGCCAGCAGATGGCCAACTGGTCTATCTAGTCTGCTCATAACGCGGAGTCCACAGCTTGAGCTACTGACCCTGCCTCCGTCTCCACTCCTCCAGTCCTTTCCATTCTATCTACCTACCCCGATCCTCACCTTTCCCCGTGTCTATCCCAGCTTCTCTTGAAGCTGCCCACCGTCTTCAACGAGACCACCTCTTCCGGCAACGCATTTAAGTGTTAGTAGCCACATTTGATTTTCGTAATCCAAGTACCATGTGACAAACACTATATAAAAATGAATTCCACTGTAGCCTAACAAACCCTGCTGGCCAACACCATGACCAGAGGCAGAACACTGCAGCACAACTCAATGCCATCATCTATACATACATATACATAATATACATTATATATATATATATATATATATATATATTATATATATATATATATATATATGCATACACACAAATACACATACATACATACATATATATATATATATATATATACTAACACACAAATACAACACACACACACATATGTATGCCCCTTGCCAGTGTCCCAAACAACACCCAGTATCCCAGCAAAAGCATGCTTCACCAACTGAACATTTTCCTTGCCTGGCACGAGGCCAACATCGCCACCTGCTGGCCCATAGCCACACCGTTCCCCTAACCCACATCACAACCTAATCACAGACTACAGACAGACACGATAGCAACTAAACTGTTATCATGATCAACACAGTAGAGGCGGCTTCTCTGATACTCTGGCCACAACCCCTTCAAGACGTGGAGATCAGTACTCACTTCTTCCTGGCTGCTAAGTACACCCCCATTCATGCTGCATCTGCTACCTCAAAATACACACACACACACACACACACACACACACACACACACACGTGTCCCTAACCTCCATGCCCCCTCAATGTGCCCTATGACCCATTAGTACACTCTATCCCAAATTCCCTTTCTACACACAAAGCCTGCTGTGCTGTTAGGGAGCCAAGTGCTGTCCAAAAACAGTATCAGAGTAAACACAAGCAGATCCACTCACGACATGGTAGAATCAAAATGCAGAGATCTAATACATTGCTGCTTAAAGGCCCTATGACACAGCCCCGAGGTACTTCACACGTTACCTTGCTAATGCTGATTCACGCGATACAGATACAGGAAATAATGCATGGATGGCAACGTTTTTTAAGATTTTTTCTTCTTCTCCAGTTTACACCAAGGTGTGTGATACATAAACGTATAAACACTCAGAGGGTGTTAAAAAAAAAAAAAGCACTTTTTGGTTTGAAAACAGATTCTGGTAGGCGCATAAGAGCGTCTCATGGGGCTAAGCTCTATAATAAAGGTTTCTGACATCACAAACGTGTCTTACGGAGTTTGACAGTAATTGCTTTTAGGATGCCATTACCTTTAACCAGTAATTTTATACAGAATGTGACCAGCAACCGAACAAGGTGATAATTCAATTTTAGGGTTTATGAAACATAATACACCAGGTGAAGGGCCAACTGGAATTTTGCGGTTCCATAAACCCAGAGACGGAATCATCTACTTGTACCTCATTTTTTTATCGGCTATATTACGTGGTTAATCTGTTAAGCTTGGTGGAAACTGTGCAAATGAGGCTGTCTACAGCAAGCTGTTTAAACTGTTCACCTAAGGTTTGGAGAGTGGTGACTGAGGTTGTAGTGGAGGTATTCGGCACGATCTGTACACGGCAAAGTAGTCAATTTTCGAACAGTGCTCAATGAAGCTTGACACGCAACCCTGTTAAGGGCTGTTAGCTTCAAATGTAAGTGAAAACCGCCACTGAACCAGCGATCAACTGAACTTTAAATTAGTGGCCCTGCTCTGATAGTCACTGTCAGAAGCGTCTATCACACGCAGCCTATTTCTCTGATTTGGGGGCCTCTTGCTGCTTGTTATAGATGTCGACAGTTACACTGCTGTGAATGGAACAGTGCTGACCAGAGTCTGAAAGGTGCTGCCGTGTCCAGGCTGAGAGGTGGTCTCGGTTTGTGCAGGGAGGCAGATTTGACATTTGTAGTTGTGCAATGATAGTTTCTGGTCTGGTAGTTACTGCAGCAGTGGATGGACCAGGACAGGCATTTTACTGTTGTGCCACGACTGAGTCACGTTCCTCAGAGGTCAGCACAGTGAACCTGGAAGCAGGGACAGTTTGAGATATTTAGCGAGTGTACATTTTTTGAACAGTAAACTGCACAAATTTAGTCTCGTAATTCTAGCCATGAATTGTGACAAGTGAATTAAGAAGCATTTAAAAATGTGCGGTTCACCTGTGAACATAGGCCATATGGTTTAAAGCTTTAATCAGCGATGCATTAGACTCCAAATTTTGACTATTCACTGCGGTTAGCGTGTCCTCATTTACCAACCCTCAGTACACCCCTTAACACCCCCAATTACACCCCACCCTCTACCACCCAGCACACACTCAGCCTCCTCAGTGCACCCAAGTCTCTCCACCCACAGTGCCTGCTCTGCCCACCCAAGTACTCTCCACCCCAGTGCCCACTCTGCCCATCCAAATACACTCCGGCCATTAGTGCACCCAAAGAAATCAGTATAGCATAGTGATTAAGGGCACTAAACTGCAAACATGGAGACCTGGTTTTAAATCGCATCAGCCCCACCTTGCATAGTGTGTGTGACCCTAAGCAAGTCACTTAACTTCCTTGTGCTCCCAGGTCACACCTGGAAACAAGCTCTTAGTGTGCCTTTACTGGTTGTGCACCCTCTGCCCAAACTACTGTACCCACCCAACTACTCTCAACCTCCTCAGAGCACCCGATTACTCAGACCCTCAACCAACCTGCATATCCTCCGCCCATTAGAGATTATTAAGTGCTTGTCTACCCGAGTACCCTAAGTCCCCTCAGTGCACGCTCTGCCCACCCCAAGGGCACTCAGACCCCAGTGCAGTGTCTGCGTACTCCTCCTCGCCACTAACCCGGGGGGGGGTGCGGCCTACACCTAGCCTAGCACTCCTCGGATTTGTATCGAGCCATCAGCCAAGATACGGCTCCCTCCCAGTGCCCTTACCTCTTGTGGGCCTTGTCCTTCTTGGCTTTGGTCCTCTTCTTTCTGGCCTGCAGCGCCAGCACTGCGGGAAAAGAGAAAGAATCACAGTTACATTACCGAACCGGAACCAAACAGCCCCCTCACCCCGCCCGAGGGACCGGAACGTGCCAGCACCCCGCCCCTCCCCAGTGCGGAGAACGAACACGTGCTGCCCACCGGTGGGGAGGAGACAGAGCCGGCAGTCCCTGCCCCCCGGTGCATGTCGGAACCGGCAGACACCAGCGGAGCGACACGCGCTCCCAACGGCACTGGCGCCGCGCGACTCTCGCCACCTCAAACGGCAGCACGGTTCCGCGAGCCCCGCACACCCAGCGCCGCGTAGGCATTAATAAGGGGACCCGGATATTCAAGAATACTCGGCGGCGACCGCCGTACCGGGGCTCCTCTGCACAAGCACAGCCCGGCCCCGTCCGCTCGAGGTGGCTGAAGGCTGGCACAGCGCTACGCGGCCTCGCCCCCTCTCTGCCCTCATCAATCCCGGTATCGCGCGCAACGGGCCCGTGTCTCGCTCACCCTTCCTCTCCATGGCTCGCCGGTGTCTCGCCACGCAGTCGCACAGCGCCGTTAGCGCTCCGGGTCTCTAGCCCCGCCCCTCCTGCTCCTAATTCGGCCCGCCGAAACTGAGGCCCCGCCCAGCGAGCAATACACCCCGCCCTGCCTGCGACAAGCGCGCAGAGACCTTCCTATTGGCTCCTCGTAGAATAAGCTCTGCCCATTCATAGTACAGCCCGCCACTCAACGATAAGTCCCTCCCTATTCGCCACGACGCTTCCTTCCAAGTTACAAGCTCCTCCCCCAGCACGGTGCGTGCCCACGCAGCCTCAGCACTTCCTCCCTACCGGAGCCTCCTACGGTAAATATTATTGTTCTCTTACATGCAGTCATCAGTGGCCAATCAGAGGAGGACAAATGAAGTAGCAACTATTGAATGCCTGAATGGCCAACCATACATAGCATTACACAGTAATGCATAGGTAACCATACAGAACTAGGTTGTGCTTTCATCCAGGGGATGAGATGATAACATATGAGCCTGAAGAGGGGAAACTTCAGAGATGAGAGATCCATGCTGTCATGCCAATATGAAGACGCATGCTGCTGAATTATGTTTAGTTGCCCATATTTAACTGTATACAGTGTATTTTGTGAAGCAGAAGCATCCATTGTGCTGCCTCAGAGGTTTTACTAACTGGCATTCACATTTCAGGACTGTGTAGTACAGTATGGTCTGCACGCCCATTGGCCTACGCAGTGGACCAATAGGCATACGGCCCTACTGTGCGCTGTCAGTCAGCGGGTGGGGTGCTGCCACCCGCCGCTGAGCTGACGAGGGGGGGGATGCAGGGTGGCGAGGGACTCAGTGGGCAGGTGGGGAGGAGGGTACCACTGGATCACCAGGTATCCGTTGTTCATTACACCCGCAATCGGGCGCTGGGGGGGGGCTTCCACTGGACCACCAGGGAATTCTAACGTACGCCCATGATCAGGCGATGGTGTTCGGTCCACTCGACCACCAGAGTTGGATCAAACATATGCCCGCGATCGGGCATTGAGGATCAGTCCACTGGACCACCAGGGATTATTTGAAGATATGCCCACGATCGGGCAATGGATAGCGGTCCACTGGACCACCAGGGGGTACTTTTAAACATGCCTGTGATCGGGCAATGGACAGCGGTCCACTGGAGCACCGGGGATTCATTCTACACATGCCCGCGATCAGTCATACGGGAGCAGAGCCGCCCGAGGGCAGCAGAGCAGCCGGTCCCGACAGCTACGGCAGCAGGCAGGCGCCAGGTGCAAGTCACCAGGGATCGGCGCACCGCATGCAAATGGGGCCATAATGAAATGCAAATGGCCCCATTTACGCCTTGCATGCATAATGGCCTCATTTGCATGTCCACGGCTGAATATCGCAGTTGCTGCACCTAGCACAACCGCGCTGGCGCAGCCCCCTGCTCCCCTTCTGCCACTGCGCTGTGCGTGCACCCTCAGTTCCATATTGGCGCAGCACTGTTGAATATCGCCTGGTCCATGCCCTGGCTCATCCCAGTTGCACTGCCTGGCGCAGTCTGAATATCCCACCCAAACAGTACAGGTTCCGGGCATGGAACATATTAAATCCTGGAAAAAGCATTGAGGACACCACTCCTTTTAATATATTCAAAAATACGTCATAAGTAATCATAAGATAGATCATATGAGGGGAAATAGCTATAACAGAAAATGTTATAGTCAGTAAAGTTTCATTCAGATTCAGCTGTGTGGTTGAGTCCAAGAGTCCTGTCTCCTTGCCAAGTTTGAACAATTCCAGGCATGGATGCAGATGATCAACCCAGACATTATAGCACTCACTGAAACCTGACTTTCCCCCAAGTCACCGGATGCCTCTATCTCCCTTGATGGCTACAACTCGTTCTGACAAGATAGGATTGCTAAACGAGGCGGTGGGTGCCTAGTATATGTCAGGTCTGGAATAAAGGTGCAGGCCCTTGATAACAGTCTTAATACAAAAGAGGCTCAAATTCTGAACCTCAAATTAAACATTGGGACACAGAATAAAGTCCTGCTGGTCTCTACAGTATACATACCTCCAGGGTACCAATCTGCTGGGCTAAACCATGTCATAGCAAGCCAAGAGCAACTAGGCAACCACTGGGAGAAGATCATTGTAGGTGACTTCTACATAAACTGGCACTCACAGAAAGAAACAAAAGCCAAGGATCTAATTACTAGCCTTTTCCTAAAACAGATGATCACTGCTGATACCCGGCTTAACTATTTTTTCAATTTTCAATTTCAACTTTATTTTTAAAAGGCGCTTTTCTTAAATCAAAGCGCCTGTACAAATAAATATGACAATAAATATAGTAAATCAAATCAACAGAAATTCTTAAAAGCTATATTAAAAAGGTGGGTCTTCAACTCCCTTTTAAAACTAAGGACGGTCGGGCAATCTCGCACCTGACGAGGTAGAGAGTTCCACAGGGTAGGTGCCATAAAACTAAACGATCTAGCACCAGATGTTTTCAGACGTACCCTGGGAATCTCTAGCAATCCCTCGTCAGTGGATCGAAGGGGGCGAGAGGGACTATAGGGGCACAACTACAAAACAGGGAGCAGCTCTCTCATAGACTGGCTCCTGACCATACACCCTGAGCATATATCTGATGTCACTGTCCTGCCTGACAGCCTCAGTGATCACTCCCCTGTGAAGTGTACCTGGTCTAACAATTTCCCCAAGAATTCACCCAAGGTGTACAAAAACCGCTGCCTGAGACCTGGACTACTTTAACATTTCAAGCTGTACGTGACACAACTGGATTGGTCCCCACTGGCTACGGATATAGATGGTATTGAGGCACTTAACTACTTCATAATGGTTTTCAGCCGTGCTTGTGATATTTTTGCACCATACAAAATTAAAACAATTAAGGGAACCTCCAATCCCTGGCTCTCCAACTCCCTTATTGGACTTAAGAATAGAGACAATCTTTGGCATATAGCAAAAGCAGTTGGTACACCTGCTGCATGTAATACCTACAAGGCAGCTAGAAACCCCTGCACCACACTCATCTGACAGGCTAAAGCCTCCTAGTATAAGGATCTAATAACCAAAACCTGGGGTTCTGGAAGAGACTTTTGGTGCTGTTTTAAATCCTTAACGGGCAAAGCCTCCAAGACCCCCCCAGATCTACTTTTGACTGTGAAGGGGCCCCTACAGGAACTCATCAAAGTTGCCAATAAGCTCAACAACGCGTTCACTGACCTTTCAAGTGTAGTCCCTGGTGACTACTTCAAAGATATGCATGTTCAGCAATGCCCAACTGCCCCTCAAGATCCCCCAAGGAAAGATGTACCACCCTTTTACTTTAGATGTGTCACCAAAGCCAAAACCATCAAGCATATTAAAAGGGTGCTTGGCAAGACCAGGATGGGGGCGGATCTGCTTGACATGAAGCTGGTTGGTCTACTCCTTCACGAACTTGCTGGTCCTTTTACCATGGTGTTTAATGCCTCTCTAAAATCGCGGGAGTATTTCCAAATGCATGGAAGTCGGCTAATATAATGCCTGTCTTTAAATCGGGGGATAAAACCCAAACATCCAACTACAGACCTATATCCATCCTTCCTCCCCTTTCAAAAGTTCTCGAAAGAATGGTCTCGGAGCAGCTTACTGAATACCTTGATAACCATAACCTACTCTGCCCGCAACAGCACGACTTCCGTAAAAAGCATTCCACACTCACCATTCTAGTTGATTATTCATCCCAATTATACAACGCCTTGGATAGAAACATAGAAACATAGAAGTTGACGGCAGATAAGGACCGCAAGGCCCATCCAGTCTGCCCATTTCTTTTTCTACCTTATAAATGTGCCATCGGCCTTTGCTCTGTCAGTGACCTATCTATTCATAGTCATTTGTATTGCTCCCTTATGCCTATCCCATGCCTGTTTGAAGCCCTGCACTGTATTCATAGCCACCACTTCTTGTGGTAAGCCATTCCATGCATCTACCACCCTTTCTGTGAAAAAGAATTTCCTCACATTCCCCCTTAATCGGCCTCCCTCTAATCTCATGCTGTGTCCTCTTGTCCTGCTATTTTTCTTATATTTAAACATGTTAGACTCTTTCACCTTGTTTATGCCCTTAAGGTGTTTAAATGTCTCGATCATATCACCTCTCTCCTCCTTTGCTCAAGGGTATACATATTGAGCTCCGTTAATCTGTCCTTATATGTCTTCTGATGCAGTCCCTGCACCATTTTGGTTGCCCTTCTCTGGACTGCCTCAATTTGGTTAATGTCCTTGTGAAGGTGTGGCCTCCAATACTGCCGCAGTACTCCAGATGGGGCCTAACCAATGTCTTGTACAGAGGATTATTACCTCCCTCTTCGACTTAGTGACCCCTACTAATACACCTAACACCCCCTAGCCTTACCTACTGCTTTAGGGTCTGCTTGGATGATTTTAGGTCATCAGTGATGATGATGCCCAAGTCTCTTTCTTCCTTTGTGACTGCTAGCAACTCCCTCCCAGCCTATAAGTGGCTTCAGGGTTTCTCTTCCCTATGTGCATGATTTTGCACTTCTTTGCATTAAATCCCAGTTGCCACTCTTCTGACCATTCTGCTAGTTTATCCAGATCTCTTCTCATTCTGCCCACCCCATCTGGATCATCTACTCTGTTGCAGATCTTGGTGTCATCTGCAAACAGACAAGCCTTACCTCTAGTCCATCTGCAGGTCACTAATGAAGATGTTGAATAGGACTGGCCCCAGGACTGATCCCTGAGGTACCCACTTGTGACTTGCATCTCTTCTGACTGTATACCATTTACCACCACTCTCTGTTTTCTGCCAGTCAACCAGTTTGCCACCCAGTTGACCAACTTCTGACCCACCGCCTACCTAGCTTATTTATCAATCTTCTATGTGGAACAGTGTCAAAAGCTTTGCTGAAGTCAAGGTAGGCGACATCAACTGCTCCCCTTGGTCCACCACTCTGGTTACCCAGTCAAAGAAATCTATGAGATTAGTTTGACAGGACCTTCCTTTGTAAACCCATGCTGTCTTGGATCCTGTGCCCTATGGATTCCAGGTGTTGCACTATCCTTTCCTTAAGTGCCTCCATAATCTTGCCCACTACTGAGGTAAGACTGACCGGTCTGTAGTTCCCCGCCTCCTCCCTGCTACCACTCTTGTGGGTGGGATCACATGAGCCTTTCTCCAGTCTTCTGGGACCTCTCCTGTGCTCAGAGACTCACTAAACAATTCTGCTAATGGCTCTGCTAGTTCCTCCTTTAGCTCCTTAAGTACCCTGGGATGTATGCCATCAGGTCCCATTGCCTTATCCACCTGAGCTTAGCAAGCTCTTGTAGGACCCTTTCTTTTGTGAAGGGGTAGTGCTCACCTCCCTCCCCTGTGTCCATGATGCTGAGCTGTGGGCCCTGCCCTACCTTCTCTTCAGTAAATACTGAGCAAAATATCTATTTAGGATAGATGCCTTTACAGGGTCCTCCTCCTCACATGCTCCCTTTTCTCCATTAAGCTTAGCAATACCCCTCTGGACTTTCTCCTTTCACTAATGTATCTATAGAAAGTCTTGTCACCTTCTTTTACTGTTCGTGCTAGTGTTTCCTCAGTTTGGGACTTTGCCTGCCTTACTGCCTTACCTGCTTCCCTTAGGGCAGTTTGGTATGCCTCCTATCTTCATCCGCTGTGTTCCCTTATATTTTTCTGAAGGCCAGCCTTTTGGCTCTGACCTTTCTGCTACTATATTTGAGAACCAAAGTGGTTTCCTTCTTCTTTTGCACTTCCTTTTCTGTCTAACACAATGGGATGTTGCTTCAAATATTGTATCCTTAATGCTTGCCCACTTTGCCTGTACCTCCTCACCTGTGTTTCTTTTGCCAGGGCTAGCTTAACTCTGTTGGCCATCTTATCAAAGTCAGCTCCTCTGAAGTCCCATATTTTTGCCTTGGAATGGGATGATTTAGATGTAGTAGCCAAATTGAACCATACCATGTGATGGTCACTGGCCCCAGGTGACCTTCTACCTGAGATCTGTGATCCCTTCTTTGTTAGTCAGTACTAGATCTAGGATAGCCCTGTCTCTTGTGGTTGGTTGCTGTACCAGTTGTTTGAGGCCCACTCCTGCAGGAATCCACTATGAGTCTAGTTCTGGCAGATGTTCCTGCTGGTATTGACCAATCTGTATCTGGCATGTTGAAGTCTCCCATTATCAGAACCTCCCCTTTAGCTGTCATGTTTTGTATATCTTCTAACAGTAATGTCTATGTCCTCCCTCTGGTCTGGGGGCCTGTAGACAACCCCAGTTCTTATGGCTGTCCCATTTCCTGTTTCCAGGGTGACCCACAGTTCTTCTGGCTCCTTATGTGTATTCTGAATTTCTGTAGCTTTGATATTTTCATTAACATACAGGGCCACCCTCCCCTTTTTGCCTCGGTCTCTTCTGAACAATACATATCCAGGTACTGAAGTCTCCCAAGTGTGGTTACTGGTAAACCACGTCTACTAATTGCTACTATGTCCAGTTTAGCTCTGACATTATTGCCTGCAGGTCTGGGATCTTATTTCCAGGCTGTGAGCATTTTGTACATGATTTTCCATTGGCCAGATTTTGGTGTGTTAGTTGTTGGGTGAAGTTTGGCATCACCCTGTGCATCGTATGGGGAGACAAACCTTTTTCTTACCTGGTGATGCAAATGAATGGCAAACACGCTGAATTCCTGTTTGACCACTAGCTGAGGGGAGGGTGTTCTTCCCATTCGACGTATGGGTGCTGCACCCTCTCCCCATTTGCTAGTTTAAATATTCTGCAAAGACGTCAAACTTCTGCCCCAATGCACTGACTCCCTCTTTAGTCAGATGCAGTCCATCAAATTTAAAGAACTTTCGCTCCCAGAACTGTTGCCAGTTCCCTACAAATCTGTGTCCTTTTTCCTGGCACCAGTCCTTGAGCCACGTGTTTAGCTCCCCTATCTCCCCTTCTCTGACCTTCCGTCCATCTGCTCCCTTCTCCCAGACTGGCAGGATCTCAGAGAAGGAGATGCCGGACGAAATAGATGATAGTTTGTCACCCAGCCTAGTCAGGTGTTCCTTGGTCTCCACAACTGACCGGCTGGCGAGATCATTAGTCCCTATGTGTACTAGGACATCAGTGTTTTCTCCTGCTTTGTGAACAGTTTTAGCAATGCGGTCAGTGTCTCTCCATGCTGATGTACCTGGGAGACATCTGACCATCACCCCTGGCTGGAGATGGGTATCAACTCCCCGAATCATGGAGTCTCCTATGATCAGAAGTTTTTTGGATTTCCTTTGTGCTTGTTTAGTTTTGGTTCCTGATTTGGGTGAGTATTGTTGTGCTAGCTCCTGTGCGCAGTGTCCTGCTCTGCAGTGTCTTCTGCCTCTTTATTTGATTTCAGAGATAGAGGCAGATACCTGTTTGTAGTGTTTATATGGTTTTGGAGGTAATGTGTTGGAGCAGAGAGTGATGGGGCACCTGATTTGCTCCTCCTAACCACCTGCCAACCTCCTGGACCAACTACCCTCTGCGGTGAGGGGTTTTCTGTTGGATGCTGGGAAATGGCGGGTGTTCTATAATGTATTTCCTCTTCAATATGAAATTTGAGGCGTGCAATCTCTACCCATGCTGCCCGGAGCTGAGACCTAAGATCTCCAAAGGCCCAGCATGTAGGACAGTGTCCTAAATCCTGTAAGACTGTCCTTCTGAAAATTGTTCCACAGTACCTGCAGTTAATGAAATCCATTCCAAATAAGTTGCTGGGTTTTTGTAACCTAGTCAGAGTAATTAGAAGGAAAAAAAATGCAAGTAATGGTTTAATTGTGCTTTGTTTAACTTGTTATAACAAGTTAAATTACTAGTGCCCTGTAAATGAGATCACCTTGTGGAGCCCCACTGATCCGCCCTTCCTGTTCTGCCACAGGAAATGTTACAACTGTGGTACCCTATAAAAGGAGTGTAGTGTGGAGGTGGTTGGGGATGGGGGTGGGTGGCTGGGCCCTTCCTCCAAAAAGAAGAACCACGGATGAAAGAACAAGGAGGTAAGAGCAGAAACAATCAGTCAACAACAAATGCAGTAACCCTGAAAGCTTATCCTAATGTTAGATAAAACTGTAAAACCTGTAAAGCACCACCTGTAATAATTTCAGAGAAGATATACCCTGTAGAAACACTTTGCTCCAGAGAAAATAAAGCAGTAACAGAAGATATACCTTGCAAAAGACAATTTGAATCAGAAGATTACAGCAGTAATCTGTTAGCACACACCTGTAGGCACACCTTGTAATAATGCAGAAGAAGGTATACCAGCAACAACAATTTGAATCAGAGAAAAAATAAAGCAATGAAATGTTAGCAACAAACAGTAGCAATCCCTGTGAGTAAAAAATAAAAACACCACCACACAGTAAATCTGCTTAGCCAAACTAAGTCTTAATCCTTCTCCCTTGCTCTGGTAAGTTTCTCTACTCTGCCTTTCAAGCAGTCTTAGAAGGAAAGAGCTCAGGTGAAGCTAGGTGCCTTGGCCAGCAAACCAAGTCTTCTACCTCCAAGATATCCAAGATAGTGGTCAGGCAGTTGGATCAGTCTTCATCGACCTCATGAAGGCTTTCGACTCTGTTAATCACAACCGCCTCCTAAGTTGCCTTCTGTCTACAGGTCTATCCCCAGAACACAATGAGTCAAAATTGGTGATGCCCTATCCGCAGCAAAGGAGGTGCACCTTGGGGTTCCGCAGGGGTCAATCCTCGGTCCTCTACTCTTTAGCCTTTACATCAACTCCGCCCCAATGGCTTGCTCAGCAAGTACAGTTCTCTATGCTGATGATGCAGTGATCTCAGTCGCTGGCAAAGACCAACAATCCATTACAATTAAACTCCAAAGCAGCTTCCATAAACTAGAATCTTGGTTTACGAAAAACAAGCTACTACTAAACATTAAATAAACAAAGAGTATGCTCATCACCACCTCCCAAAGCAGAAAGAAATATCTGCCCCTGTGTATTCATAACCAAAAGGGTGAGATCCTAGACCAATTATCTAACTTCAAATATCTCTGCATTACCTTTGATGACATGCTCACCTTCTCAAACCACATTGACTCTATTATCAAGACTGCAAATATAGGGGGCGTGGCCAACGCTGTAACATGGTGGACTCAGACTAGCTGAGCTCCTCATGGCACTCTCCTTAATAGTTGATTTATGAGACCCCCTGCATGTGGTTTGAAGTTTTGGTAAGCCAGGTGAAAGCGCAATGCACATGGCATCCAGTAAAAAGAAAGAAAAGCAGGCTAAGTTGCAATTTGGAGTGATGGAGTCGCACAGCAGATCTAAATCTGGGCCTGAACAAACGAGGAGGAGACAGGAGCCTGAGGAAAACACTGGGGTGATGGCCGACCTGCAGAGATCCCTTGCGGCAGTACCGGCTACACTGGTCCAGATTCAGCATGACATGAAAGCTGGATTCGCCAACATCGCTGCCCAGATCACACATATGCAGTCAGTGGTCATGGGGCTATCTGAGACCTCCACTGCGCACACCAAACAAAGTGCCCAACTTGAACAACATGTCGGGGTATTAGAGGACACTTTGGCAGATGTGACTAGGGACAAGACCTCAATCCAGACCACAGTCAAGGAGTTATTAGCACAAGTGGACGACCAGGAAAACTGCTACCGGAGATCAAACCTTAGGATCATGGAGCTCCCGGAGGGTTCAGAGGGCCTGGACCCAGAAACTAATATCCATAAATGGCTTGTAGACCACCTTAATTTACCTCAAAACCTGGAGCAGTGTGAAATAGAGAGGGCGCACAGAGTGGGACCTCCACCAAAATCGGGTGATCGCCCTTGCCACTGTTTAATAAAATAGTTAAGATTCACAGAAAAAGAAGCTATCCTAAGGCAGGCTAAAGTGAAGGGGCCGATAACAGTACAAAATAGTGCAGTCATGATATTTCAGGATTACAGCAAGGAGCTTCAAATCAAACGCCAGCAGTTCAATGAGATTAAATCCAAGTTATTCAAGATGGGTTGGAGATTTACCTTATTGTGTCCAGACAAGCTCCGTGTTAATTGTCCGGGGTGTTCTCCCAGAGTATTTTCGTGTCCCAGAGAGGCCTGATGCTGGGTGGATGAGGAGTTGAAGAAACGAAGGAGAGTAGGCCCTGATGATGCAGATCCAGATAAGTGATCCCACTGTATATGCAGTATGGTTTGGCTTGGTCCTAGTGCTCTGGCTACAGTGACCAGAGTCCCTATTTGTTTTAAGTAACCTATTTGGTTGAAGGTGCCACAAAGCTGCAGGAAGTATGCTCAAATCCCTGCTACTTTGACTTATAAGAATCTTTGTGAAAGCTGTATGCTTCTATTCTGCGGCTGCGACGTTGTGCACTGAAGTCGTGGGACTTATGGAGGACCGGCCTAATGAGCCCTGACCTGGTCTGGGGACCAGGGTAATGGCGGGACTGTGGAATTATATATTTTGGACTCATTTCTCTGCTTTCGGCTCTGGTCCTGGCCTCGGACTTATTTAGTTACTTTCTTTGTGGGACTTTACAGTCTCCTAAGTAGGCGTATTCTGTATTGCTTTGGCCTGTTTGAGTGCCCTCTTATTAAGCTGCCCCCAAGTCTTGGATGTTTTATAGTTATTATTTCAATGTTGACCTGATCCATTGGGGAAGTAGGGCTGATTAGTTGAGGCTTATGTGTTTTATCACTTGCCCTCCAAGTTGGCATACTCTCTATGAAAATGTTATACTACTCTGATTGGGGAAGGTCACTTGAAGAAGTGAGTGGCAACATGGGCTGTTGCGCTGGATCCTAACAGAATTATAGGGGTCCTCATTAAAAAATACTTTTCAATCAAAGTGCCAGTCAGTTAGAACTGTTTGATTAATGACACCAGGTTTTAAAGTTTGCTGTTTGTTTGTAAGGGAACTGTACTCGGATGCCTTGAGATCCGTATTGTGGGGGCTTACTTCTGTTACTGTTGGGGATAATTGGGGAAGGGGGAAGAGGGGGAGATGAGTCAATCCAGGGCTGCTCCTTTAAGCTGCACAGGAGCCAGAATTGACACCGGGTTACAGATAAGGTGGGTGATAAATGAAAATAGGTTGGATGGAATAGTCACTCGGGGGTTACTCAAGGTTTGCAGGTTATGTGTGTTAGTTGTCTACGTCAACAATGGGAATATGGATGACCCTATTAAAACCACTTCTTTTAGTATAAAAGGCCTGAAATCGGTCATTAAGAGGAAAAGGTTACAAACAGAGGTCAGAAAGGCTAAGTGGAAGGTTATTATGCTTCAAGAAACACACGTCTCCTGGTGAAGCTGTGAAAACGGCATCAGCGCTGGTAGGGTTATGGGTGACTTCAACGTTTTCCTCTAAATCAAGAGGGGTGGCCATTTGGCTGCCCAAGGAGCCCGGGGCTAAAATTGTGGCGCAGAACACTGATCAGTATGGAGATTTGCTCTGGCAGGGTGACCCTGCCAGGCAGAATGCAATCTCCATAGACTCGGTTTATGCTCCCAACGTGGAGCAGCCTGAGTTCTTTCAACAGTTGGCCTTGGAGATTGCGAGGTGGCCAGGACCATGGATTATGGGGGAGATTACAATTGTATATTAGATGGGGTATTGGATCGCTCAAACGCTACCCCCATTACTAAGTCGAAGAATGCTGTTGCCCTGAGTGAATTGGATAAAGATTTAGGCTTGGTTGATATCTGGCGATGTGCATCCCACTGGGAGAGACTGCAGCTCTTACTCGAATGCACAGGGCTCGTACATCAGGCTGGCCAGAATTCTTGTATCCCACTCCCTGATCATGTCCTCTGAAAATGCAGTCTACTCTCCCATGTTATTGTCGGATCATGCCCCTTTCACCCTGGAGCTTTGTTCGGGAGATTCGCCCCCTGTGGTCAGACAGTGGAAACTAGATCCATTACTGCTTAAGGATGGGGAGTACTGTAAAGGGGTTTCTGCAATGATAAAGGAATTTTTGATATTTAATAAAAGTGGGGAGACATCTCATACATCTCAATGGGAAGCCCTGAAGGCCTCCATTAGGGGATATTCGATAACATTTGCAATACATAAATCTAAGAGATCCTCTAGAGACTTGCAGATGCTGCTGACCAAAATTGAGGCCTGTGAGCAGGCACACAAAAGTAGACCATCAGCCGCTGTACATGGGGTCCTGCAAAAGCTCAAATGGCAGTATAATACCCTAAGCAGCGCTAGACTGGAAAGAGCTATCCTATTGACCCGGGCTGGTGCATATTTTGACAGAGACGAGGGGGTAAATATTGAGCTTGGCAGCTACATAGGCAGGAGGGGGATAAAACATAGAAAGTGTTGGGGACGTGGGGGGGCATACACAGAGGGGATACTCCCAGTGTTGGGCAAGCGTTCGGAGCTCTTTACAAGCAGCTCTACACATCACAGGGGCCAATGGACCAATAAGCCCTGGATACCTCCTTTTCCTGTGCTTCCCTGAAAGTATTAACTGCAGAGCAAGTGGAAGAATTGGAGGGGCCCCTAGCTAAGTCAGAGTTAAGCTGCAAATTATTTTCGGGAATACTTCTGGAAAACTTAAATTATGGGTCAATAATTGCAGTCCTCTCTCTAAATTTCAGTCAGGTTTCCTTCACGGTTGCTCCACCTTAGACAACATATTTATCTTGGCTCATCTAGTAGGAAAACCCAGGTTATTTAGGAAAATGAAAATATAAGCACCGTTTATTGACTTTATGGCAGCATTTGATTCTATTGTTAGGGAACCTTTACGGAACATACTTTTCAATAGCGGTCTTATGTTAGATATACATATTCCCATCATTTTACTGTACTCTAATACATACACTGCAGTTAGATATAATAATAAGGGTAACACTGCTGAATACTTCCCCACTAACTCCACTCACCACTGTGCCCTCTACCAATCACTGAACCTCACCTGTCTAGATAGCCATAGGCAGTCCCACTGTGCCAAACTCTCGTCCAAGTACTGGTCCCAGTCACTCCCCCCCCCACCTCACCACTGCCCTAGCCAACCCCAGCACCCTAGCATATTCCCTCAGAAACAATGACTCATGGATCTTAACTGTCCCCCAGAGGTCCACTGCTGCTGGCCAGGCTGCCTATAGCTACCACATGCCAAAGTTGTGGCACTCCTTCCCCGCAAACATTCGTCACTTCTCTTCCTCCCCGCATCTTAACTCCATGGTCCATGCTCATCTCTCCTCTACCTGCTCATGTGGGTAGGCACCACTACAGACCACAGAGAGGCAGGACTGTGTAACCATTCTGTGAACATTTTAATGTATGCTTACCTATCCTGCTGTATTTATTGTATTGTATTTATACTGCTCCTGTTTGAGCCTGTTTCTATTGTTCTCTCGCCCTATTATGACATTGTCCCAGGACCTAATTTTGGGTAACAATTGTTCTTATGCATCATACTTTGTATTATGCCCTCTTTAAACCATGTATTGTTTATCCCTGTGTTCCCTCAGGTCGCATATGGAATTGACCAGTAGCCAGCTCAGTATGCCTTCCTGGTTAAACGATTAAATAAATAAATAAGGGGGTGAAGCAGCGGTGCCTATTAGCTCCCCTATTATTTAACATCTATATTGACTCCCTATTTTGTTTTGATACAGTGCTGCCTTTAGACTCTCCTAAAATTAATAACACAAATATCCCCATACTAGCTTATGCGAATGATTTGATTCTGCTAGCTTTATCCACCATAGAATTACAATGGAAATTAGATCAGCTTAAAACTAAATGTGAACAACATCAATTAGGAATTAAATAAAACCAAAGTTATAGTATTTGGAAATCAGTCTCATAACCGAAACATCCATCTGGATAAACATTCTATTGAAGTTATACCATCTTATACTTATTTGGGTATTAAGTTTTCTTCAGCGGGCTCATGGACTCCCATGTTACATATGAAGTTATCAAAGCTAAGCATGTAGCAAAGGCATTAATATGATTTAATGCAAAATTTGGAGGCTATTCAGTATTGCCCACTATTAGGGCTGGAGAAGTTAAGATTACCCCTCTTCTTCTTTATGGAGCAGAAGTTTGGGGAACTAAGGACATGTCTAATTTAGAACTCCCATTATTGTACTATTATAAGGCCATTCTCCAAGTCCCTCTCTCCACTTCAAATCCAGTTGTACATTCAGAGTTGGGAAGAATCCCGGTAACATCCATAATGAATCTAAAACTAGTCTCATATTGGTTGAGAATTATTAATAACACAAAAAATGATAACCCACTTCTTTGTTTGATTGAGAAAAGTTCATGGTCTACGAGTGGCTTTTATTCCCCTTGGTTAAAAAGTTGAGTGCAATTCTCAAAGGTATTAACTCTATTCACTTATGGAATGACTATCTGTTGGGAATAACAATATCTAAATCATATAGACCCAAAATAAAAGGGAACATTTTGGAAACAACACAAAAGGAACAGATGGAATACGTCAGAAGCCAAAGACAGGCCATTTGGTTTAGTCAACATAAAATTAAATCTGCTATTGAAAACTACTTATTACTCTCAATCGCCCCCAGAATTCGTAAAATGATTACATGGAGAAGGTTTGGTATTGTCATTTCCAAACACATATATTTTAATCAGATAACGCTAAGTGACGGTTCTCAAGAAACTAACTGTCTATGTAACAGAGATTTTATTGAGATTTTGGAACACATAATAGTACAATGTCCATTATATAATTACTGCAGAGATTATTTACTAAAACATTTTTTAATTAGGGATGCTGATGTAAATTATGACCCTGTATTTATATTACTACACCCTATGACTGTGGAAGAAGCTAATATGATTGCCAAATGTATTGCATCTGTTATTAATTTTAAGAGAAAGGCCTACAATGAGTGTAATAAATAAACATGTTATATATCTATTATGTAAAGTTGCTAATACAAACAACATGATTTATGATGTTTTTATTACTTCTTTTGTAATTTTATAAAATGAACGTGTTTAATTGTTGTAATAATGATTCTATACTTTTGTAATGTTCAAACGAGTATGTACTGGATGAACAATAAAATATGATGATGATAATGATTCTTCTGAAAGTGAGGGCAGTAGCCCATACCCCTATTTTCTGGTGCTTGCTAATATACACAACTCCTGAGTCAATTCCCAGTACTAGCAACTTCACGGTGAATGGTATTGTGATACTGTAAGCAGCCTCACAAATCTGGTGTATTTTTTTCCATAGATTAATAATGCATGGGCATTCCCAGAGCATAGGTAACAGATTGGCATGCTTCTGTTGGCATTTCCAGAAACCCATTAACTGCAGACAGTCTCAGTGGAGAATAATAGTAATAATGCAAAATCTTATATTGTACAGTTCTCCCCAGAATTTCCATACTGGAGAGGCAGACATTGCTCCATGAAGAGGCCCATTCTGACTCAGAAATATCCCTCCCCATATCACATTACCATGTTTGCTTTGCTTATAATGTTAACATGGGTTGATCTGAGAATAAGTTGCCTATCCCCCAAGCTTACCCTTTTTTCGAGATTCATCACTTGCAGAATTTGGTTCCACTGTGAGTTCCTTGGAAGACATAAGTTGGGGCCCAAAAGAGAGTCATGCAGAGCCTTTCTAAGTTGTAAACAGAAGACAAAGTGGAATATATGGAGTTTGAATTTCTGCTTTAGTGCTTCAAATGACATTAAGGTGCCTGAGTTGTCCAACAGGTCATTGAGGTTTGTAATGCCTAATGCCCTCCACCCAGGGTCTTGCAAGGAACTGCCACTGTATAGTAAATTTGGGTTGTTCCAAATTGCTGTTAATTCTCGTGGGGCCTCCTCAATTTTTAATAAGGTTGAATCTTTTTGATGGTGATGAGAGATCCAGAGATACAGATGTTCTCCCTCAACCTCGAGGGTATTGCCAGGAATAGGAAATCAGATAACTTACATGGGTAGACTGTATGTTTTTCTACCCTGAACCACAAAGGACAAGCCCCCTTGCAGGGTTCCCCACATCCTGAAGAGATCTCTCTGGGACACTGCCTCATCCCCTTCTCTCTGGTCCCCCAAGTCCTCTTGCAGGGTTCCTCACATCCTGAAGGGGTCTCCAGGGACATGACTCTTCCCTTTCCCCCACCTAACCCCTCCCTCTCCTATGCACTTTTTCATTCATGTAAGCACTTGTTTACTTATCAACCCAGCACTTACTATTGTCCACTCTTTCTACCTATTATGCACAACACTGTTGTAACACTGTTTGCAATACCTGCCTTATAACTGTATGTTAATCTTGATATTGTAACTTGAATGTTTAATGTCTCATTCCTGTTGTACCCCTTCCCCCCAGGTCGCACCGGGAGACAAGCGACTTGTCACTCAATGTGTCTTCCTGGTGAAACATTTAAATAAATAAATAAATAAAACAAGTGTTCTCATTATTTGAGTTGAGATACAGAGCTGCTTGTTTAAATGTAAATGCCCATAGGTATATTTCCCAGTAGGGCAATCCAAAAACCCCTTCTGTTTTACTGGCTCTCAGTTTACTTAAGGACAGCCTTGGGGGGGGTGTCTTCCCATAAAAATGTCCTAATCATGCCATGTAACTGCATTAAGATTTGTCTGCCCATTTGGATTGGGATATTCTGGAATAGAAAGAACAGTTTAGGAGCCACCATCATTTTTATGGAGTTAATTTCCCCCCATAAACACAGATTTAGTTTCATCCATTTCTTTAAGTCACTATCTATTTCTATAAGTATCAGTGATAGATTAAGGTCCAGAATATTTTCACTGTCCTTTGGAATCTTAATTCCTAGATAAGTTAAAGATTCCATGCACCAAGTTTGTGCCCCCCAATTTACCAAGTATTGAGTCCTGTTTCATAATCATATTCAGTGGGGCTGACCTGAGTTTTCTTCCAGTTTATCTCCAATCTCGCTATTTTCGCAAAGGCATCCAATGTATCTTCCAGTGGTTTAGAGGCTGGGTAAGGATTAGAAATAGTGAGCAGACTGTCCTCCGCAAAAGCAAAGACCTTGTTGGTTATTGTTCCTGCTACAACAAATAAGTATGGTGACAGAGGACTGCTATGCCTTGTCCCCCATTGAAGAATAATAGGGTTAGATATAAATCCATTTGCAATCACCCTTGCCACTGGGTTTTTGTAAAGAGTTTTAATGCCAGAAGAAAAAATTACTCACCGCAGTAATCTTCTTTCTTCCAAGGGGTCCTTTAGCATTAGTAACTTTAGCAGTCAGCTGGCTAGGTGCAACTGCTCTGGAGGTGTGCCTTTAAGAGATATTTAAATGAGTTTAGGGCCATAGCCAATCAGAAAACAGGAAGGGTAGTGAGCTGAGTGAGAGCTGCTGAAGGTTTCAGAATTTTTTCAAAGGAAAAACGAGGGCACATGCCCCGAAAAAGAATCGACAGGATTCAGAAAACATGCAAATGTCCACAAAAGTGGAAACAGAAACAGCAACAACACGGGTTAAAAACTCATCAATAAGAAACCCCAAATTTGGTAAGAAATGTGATAAAGAGCCCTTCTCTGACAGGTGAACCAGGGAGTAAGGGTGGGAGCTTACTGATGCTAAAGGATCCCTTGGAAGAAAGAAGATTATTGTGGTGAGTAATTTTTTTCTTCTTACCCCAGGAGTCCTTTAGCATCAGTAACTTTAGCAGACTACTGAGCAGTACCAACTGGGAGGTGGGCAGAGAACCTACTTTGGAAAGAGGCTCTGCAGAACCACCCAGCCAAATGTGGCATCAGATCTGGTCTGCACATCCAAACTGTAGTGATTCACAAAGGTGTGCACAGATTTCCAGGTAGCTGCATTGCAGACATCCAGGAGGGGAATGTCCCTTGCTGCTGCCTGTGAGGCTGCAGTGCCCCTGGTGGAGTGGGCCCTGAGCCCCACTGGAGGTAGGTGACCAGCTTTTTCATAGCAGAACCTAATACAAAAGACCTACCACAGGAAATAGTTCTCTTGGTAGCTGGTCTTCCCCCGCCTACATACCCATAGGTGGAGAACAACTGAGAGGAAGAGCCTCTGTCTAGTATACTCTAGGTAGTAGAAGATGGCTCTTTTGACATCCAAGCTGTGGAGCTTTTGCTCACCGGGAGTGGATTTCTCAGTAAAGAAGACAGGCAGAGTAATGGACTGGTCCAAGTGGAACTCTGAAACCACCTTTGCAGACATTCCTATTTGTCCTGAGCTCAACTTTATTGTTGTGAGGGAAGATGTAAAGTGGTTCAGTGCACAGGACATGTAGCTCTGAAAATCTTCTGGCAGAGGAAATGGCTACTAGGAAGCCTGTCTTCCAAGTTACAAACTTGATGTGGGCCGTGGACATAGGCTTGAAGGATGGCTTCATAAGCCTGTCTGTGCAAAGGTTAGGGCTCCAAGGAGGAACAGGCTCCCGGATTGGAGACTGGAGGTGCAAGAGGCCTTTGAAAAACTGCTTAAATATGGTGTGGGAAAAAAATATTTTTTTTCTTTGCCACCGAAAGGTAGGCCAAAATTGCTAGCGGGTGTAGCTTGAGGGAAGATGGATTCAAGCCCAATGCCTGTAAGAGTACCAGGCAATCTAGCAGCTGAGGGTCTGAAACTGAATGGGATTTGACCTTTTTGCTCTTGCACCAGAGGGAAACCTTTACATTTGGCTGCATAAGTCTTCTTAGTGTTTGTTTTTTTAACCACCCTCAGTATCCTAAGGACCAGTTAAGAGTACTGTGAGGATGCAGACTCTAACTGTTCCAGAACCAGGCCTTGAGGTGAAAGGAGTGTATGCCTGGATACAGCACTCCTGTCTGAGGAAAAGTCAGCAGGGTATGAGTTGGAGGCAGGTGAATGGACGGCTGCAGTGCATTGAGAGAAGGAGAGGGTACCAGGCTTGCTTGGGCCAATTCGGAGCTACCAGGATCCTAGATGCAGGTTGTTGTAAGAGTTTCAGAAATACCCTGAGAATCTGGGGAAAATGAGGGAATGCATATAAGAACGTCCCTGACCAGACCAGGATCAAGGCATCCAGAGGAGGCAATCCTGGGACTGGAGCCTGCAACAGAACTGAAGAAACTGGAAGCTGAGGGGAAAGGCAAACAGATTCACTTCCAGGTGCCCGACCGCCTGAACACCGTGACTAGTACTTGTTTGTTCAGAGTCCATTAACTCTGGCCTTGACTGATGTGACTAGAGCATCTGCCAGAGTATTGTGTTTGCCTGGGAGGTGAATCACTGAAAGGCTGACTCCCAGGTAGAAGGGGAGAGACCAATTTTTATAGCACCTGCGAACAGAGTACTCCTGATCTGGCCATTGCAGCAGTCTCTGTTCGACTCTGTAAGTCTGTCCTTTTATGACAGGAGCAAATGCTTTGAGCTAGAAAGATTTCTCTGAGTTCCAAAAGAAATATGATTAACTGTGACTCTTGGAGAGTCTAGGTGCCACTTACTGAGGCACTGTCCAGATGCACTTCCCACCACAGGGGGAAGGTGTCTGAGGAACTGCTCTGTCAGAGGTTTCAGCTTTGAAAATTGTTGCTTTCTGAGATCTGCAAGCTACAAAGAGACTTGCGGGTGACGCATCCTGTACAGTATCTGAACCCTGGGACCATTGCAGGCACTGAAGCCATGTGACCCAATAACCTGAGGAAATATCAAAGTTACGTGATTTACTCAGGACTGCATCATATACTGAACCAGTGAGGGTTAAGGATTCAAACCCAGTCAAGTGCTTTGCTGTTCCTGAATAAAGAAAATTGCCAATGAGGGACATCTTGAATTCTTGCTTGCGGAAGGAAGGCATATCCCTTCCTGGATGCTGGGAGAGTTCCAGGTGAGACTATGTTCAGATTTACCTGGGAACCCTGAGACTACAGAGAGAGCCCTGTAAGCGGAAAAAAGGGACTCCTTGACCTGACAAGGAGACTTTGGCAGGCTAATCAACAACTTAGGTGTAACTAGAGATGCCCAGATTCCTGAGGCATGCTGCTACCACTGCCCAGCACTTTGTCCGTCTCTTGGGGCTGAGGAAGGCCAAAGGGCCACAGTGAGCCTGCCCTTGTGTGAGACCTCATTAAGATATATGGAAAAAAGGGGGCCCTTTTTTGGATCAGGGAGGCTGGCCCATCTCCCTACCATAAGCGCTGTATGAATAGTAACAGAGTGACCATCTTGAATTTGTGTTTTAACAGCAAGTTGGGAAGCCACTCCCCCAGTTGACTTTTGTGTCAGGAATTCTGTGGAGTATAAGCCCTTTCTTCTTGTCATGCCAGGGACCCTCTCCACCATTCGCAAACCTAGAATGGTTTTTGCCTCCCACTCCAATAGTAATGTCTGTGTTGGGGATAGAGGCTTAGACACCTTGGTATGCATGAGGTCTACTCACACTAATGTCAGGCTTTAGACTGCGAAGATGCTGGCTGGGTAGAGGTGGCCACCTTGGGCCTCTACGGCCCCTCCCTCTGAAAACACCCCTGTACTGAAAGAAGGGGGTTGCTGGGAAAAACCTCTGCCCCTAATGCCCTCGGGAGGAATTTCCGTGGGTCAGGGGCCTGTTGCAGTGAGATGTTCTGGGAATCGAACAGTATAATTTGATCACAAGGAAAGTCCATGGCGTTAAACTAGGAATCTGAGGGTAGACCAGTAGTTCTAGGCCAGACAAAGCGCCTCAGAGATATGGCATGAGCCGTGACTCTGAAGGCAGCATTCTTGTTGTCGTCCTATGGAATTGGTACTACATAGCTTCCAGCGCAGGTTTGCCATATCCCCTGGCTCCTGCACCAAGAACCAGGACAGAGTTTCCACAGTGTCTTTTTAATAATTGGCCAAAAAGCCAAGTAGGTAAAAATTTTAACAAGCATCTGCGGGTAACTAAGAAATCTATTTTCTGGAGTCTTTATCCGGGGAGTAAGGAGAACAGGAAGACCCCAGCTTTCTCGCAAGCTGCCTGATGCACTATCCTCACACGACTGGGATGTACAGACAGGCACTCAGTATTGTTAAACAATTGATATATTTATGCATTTATTTATTAACACTTCCAGACTGCTTGTAAACCTCTGCCACAGAAGTGGGGGTTTGAAGCAGTTTTTTGGTATTTTTATTTACATATATTTTTCATTATAGATAGGTACAGTTAGACTTTTAGGAGGTGGAAACTTTCATCTCCCTATAATCTTTTCTTTATTTATCCTTATCCTTATCCTCATCCTCACCTTGGAAGGACTCCTGAGAAGGGAGGTCCAGGATGTCCAATATGTTTTGGATAAATGAAGGCATAGAGGGAGAACCTCCTTGGATACTTAGGGTTCTAGGCCCACCACAGTCATGTCAGGGGCATCATAAAAATTCTCATATCATCTGTATCACCCTCACAGTCTCTGGGGCAAGAACTATGGAAGAGTGTTAGCAGCCCCTGATTCCCAGTAAAGAAAGGACCCATCTTTTGTAGGGTCTAAAACATTTGCCATGCTTTTTCCATATGTTGCACAGATGGAATACTGCGCAATTTGTAAGTGCTTTGTTTTTTCTGTATGCTTTAAGCTGCCTGTTGTCTCACTATTGGCTTTCCCAGGTGCAATGGGAGCATTTATGTCTAGACAGAGTTTCTTTTTAGTCACTTCATTAGAGGCTTGATCAAGCTTCCTTCCTTCATTTGTCACGTCTATTATTTTTTAATTGTGAGGAACTTCAATTTTTGGAAGCTTTATTTTTGGCTAGGATCTGGAGGGTTCCTCAGCACCCCCTTACATTTTTATTATTAGTACTTCTGGATGGCCCCTAGTCGGAAGTCTTCGATTTATCCTCAGCTAAAATAATCAAAGGTTTGTCTGCTATGTTTGCCAATTTAAGCAAAGCAAACAAGTCCTGGACCTACGAACTGAGTGCAGGTTTCTGTGAAAATACCACCGGCCAGTCCTGCCCCAGTTAATTATTGCAAGTGTTTTCCTTTTTTTTTGTGGTTGTAGAACTGGGATCTATACCAGTGCCAATCTTAACAGAAAACCCAGTAATACTGGTGAACTGCCACAGGTGGCTGCTGGACCCTTACAGACAGTCCTGCGACAGATGATACCTTAGGTCCAGTTTATATGTGTATATATATATATATATATATATAGAGAGAGAGAGAGAGTTTTCTTAATTTGCCAATCCTGATAGAAACCCCCAGGCACTGTTAAGATTTGAATTCCACTAGGGTGCCTCGTGGTAAAACCCGCAAGGTCTGAGGTAAAAAAACAAGGCAACTGTCGCTAATTCGACAATTCCCACAAGAATTTGGTCAGAAAAGAGAGGAACCATTGAAATTAAGCACCCGTGATAAATTTAACATTTAAAATGAACAGTCGCAGTAAAAATAAGGTCAGAATAGTGCAGTTGTGCTAATAATAAAAAATCAGCCCAGTGCTAACGAATGTGTAAAACTTTCACTCAGCACACTATTAAAAAAGAAATATGAGGAAAACTTTACCCAGATAAGCACTAGGAGGCTGTCAACAAAGAAATTTTAGAGACACCTCAGGGGCAATGTTGCCTAGACCACTGGAGAAAAAATTCTGAAGCCTTCAGCAGCTCTCACTCAACGCGCTACCCTTCCTGTTTTCTGATTGGCTATGGCCCCACGCTCATTTCAATCTCTCTTAAAGGCACACCTCTGGGGCAGTTGCACCCAGCCAGCTAACTGCTAAAGTTATTGATGCTAAAGGACTCCTGGGGTAAGAAGTGTTTTGTTTTTGTGTGAATGTTTTTCTGAAGTAACTGCTCAAGTTGCGTCATCGGTCAGCGGTCGCACAGCTCAGACCAACGGAAAGAAGAAAGACTATTCCTCGGCTGCAAGAACGACTGCTTCCAGCCCTGACAGCAAGTCTGAGAAGTCAGGCATGGCATTCATCAAAGAAATGCTGTCCTCTGTTAAACTAGATATAGAAGATTTTAAAAAATCCATTATTGCTGTGAAGGAGGAGGCAGCAGTGACAGAGGGATGGGTAGATATTGTGAAGTCCAGGCTGGGTATTATTCACTGCTTAGATTAGAGGACAAACAAGAGAAGCACTCAAACCAAATAGCATTTCTGCTTAAAAAGATTGATGGGTTCAGGAACGGATTCGTTCATTCGGGGGTTGGCTGGGGAGGTAAGGATTGAGTGTTCTGAGGACTGCTCTCCTTTCTCAGGGTGGGGGATTTGTGTGCTGCTTGTGTCAGCACAAGAGGGGTTCGACCCATGCCCAGGTGCACTTGGCTGCCTCCGCGAAGGTGGAGAGAGCTGCTGCACCCATTGTACGGGGAAGGGGGAGAAAAAATGGAGGAAAATACTGGGACCTGGCAGGACCCATGATGGCCCCAATGGGCTGGAGGATGTACCCTTCCAAGGGGGGGGGTTGTAGCCCCTGCCGGGTCCACGGAGGAGGTGACAAATAATGTCATGATTAAAAAAAAAAGATTGATGACCTTGAAAATTGAGGACGAATGAATAATCTCAGGATCATTGGTGTGTCTGAGGTTGACGGAGGGAGGACATATGTCTCAATTGTTACTGCATTTTATACCGGAGCTGTTACGCTACCATTGGCCCTGGCCATCAGAAGTGGAAAGGGCTCACAGGTCTCTTGTCCCCCCCCCACCCCTAACCTGGTGCCTGACCGCATCCCATAATAACCAACATTCTTCAATTTTCTGTGAAAGAAGAAATAATCAAGTTGGCTAGAGAGAGAAAGTTCTTGTCATGGAGGGGTGAGTGGAAAGAGACTCATTTTCCAGGATTTTTCCACAGAACTCTCAGAAAACTGTAAAGCCTTTGGGGGAGTCAGGAAAGAACTGCAGTGTCTGGGGCATTCATATTTTCTGAAGTATCCTGCCACTTTGGTTATTTTACATAATAATGGTGCTTTCCAGTGTGAATCCCCTGAGGCAGCATGAATTTTCAGAATTGCATATCAGTTTCAAGTAATGAACAGCGCTGCATTCAAATTCTTCTAAGAACATTCCAGCGCAGTTACCCACTTGAGCAGAATCCCCTCGAGCAGACAGTAACTATACAAACATCAGTGCATCATAAATAGTTTCCAACCTGACACAACACATGGAAGTCCAACCTGTACAGGACACCCCTCTATATGCAGATATGGCAAAAAAGAACCACTCTTCCAACTGGACTAGAAAACCACAGAAGAAAATTAGCTCTACTCGAAGATCAAGAACATCCATACACGTAACGATAATAAGCATAACAAAAATCAACCACAACGTTCGAGAAGCAGAAGCAGAGAGGGTAGACGCAGGGGGTCTGGCAACTCATCACCATCCTCGCCGGAACCATGATCTGTAGAGCAAAACACCTTTCCATGAACTGTGCACATGATTCCATGAAGGAGGTTATTTGTGTTCTTACTCTCTCTGTTAGAACCCCATTATATGACACATGAATTTCTGAAACTCATATCTTCCATCACTTCTACATCCAACAAATCATTGACTTGCTGGTTAACTATAATCTTCAGAAGAGACTATACAGCATTTAAAATGGAAGGAACAATATTGTTTTGCTGTAGCATTGCACCCCAACCAAACAGTGCGACAAAGGTTCCATTTCAGCAATTTTCCAGTGCATTATGGAAGTCAGCAGTTCCGGTTCTTTTCATCACATAGGAGCAAATGAGGCATGAAACTAGTCTTCCCAGATGACTTCCTTAGGACCAATGAACAAATCGAAGTCTTTTATAACTTAATATTATCTCATGTGACTTTAGCTTCTGTTTTGGGATTGGTTATAGTTTGGAGGGAATAAATATGCCAGTAACATCCAGTTCATGTTCCCTTCCCTTCATTAAGCTACAATCTCTGTATGCAAACACTGCAACTGCAGTATCTGACAATATAACCTCTAAATGGTCTCCATCTCTATAGGGGTTGTATGGTTAAGTTCATTATCAAAGATCCAAGTTTTTGATAGCTATCCACACACATTAGGATAGATGGCTGCTACAAGCAGCACTGTTTATTCTCTTCTTGCCTTGTTACTAGTGAAAATGAGTTAGCAGTAAGGCTTATGACTAGTCCTGCTTCAGAGAATGCAGCAGAGCAAGGACCCAGCTTTGACCCTAGCATAGGAGTTCTTGAATGCCCTGACCAGGGAACCTGGGCTGACCCGGTTAGCCTGTTCAGATCAACTTCATACTCCAAACTCCTGCCTAACTCCTCTACAGTCACTCTTGCACCCTGCCACCCATTAACCCTAGGAATAACTGAAGCCTCTTTATATAACTTTTGAAGCCAAGAAATATAAATCTGAGGTATTCCATAGCATTGTAAAACCAAAAATAATTATTCCTGAAAGAGGGAATCAAAAGGTTTTCATTGATCAAGACTCAAAACCAAACTAATGTCCCCACCTCTAGAATGTTTACAAAACAATTCCCGCAACAAGATCAGATTACTCTGAATACCTCTCTGAGGTATCGCACATCCCTGTTCTTTGCTAATCAAACCATCTGTACAATTGGCCAAATGATTAGACACAATCTTACTAAAAAATTTCAAATCAGAATTCATCAAGCAAATAGGTCTCCAATTTTGTAACTGTGACCTGTCTCCTTTTTTAAAAAGAAGTATTTATTCAGCCTCAACCAGTGAACCAGAGATATTGTGAGAGTGTAATAATTCATTAAACAGTTTCACAAGCTCTGTACTTAAAGAGTCACAAAATAACTTATAAAATTCAGCTGGTATGGCATCCGGACCTGGAATAGAATTATTCTTTGCAGCAGTAATGACAACTCTAACTTCCTCCACTGTTATGAAAGCAACTATCTGCGACTTCTGAGCCTTGGAGATTTTTTTGTTCCAAAGCCTGTATAAAATGAGCCACATTACTAACCTTAGGCTCTGTACCAAAATTATCAGATACGTCATCATTAACAACATGTAATATAGAAAGTTTATCGTTGTGCAACGTACCATTCCTATCCACCAGCTCTTCAATTGTTTTTTTCATAGTAAAATGTTGACTATCCTTAAATGGTTCAAAAGTTTGTTTTTTGCTAACAGTGCCAAACCACAATTCTTGATTTAAAGTTTTGGCCCCGTCATATTGAAACTGATACATATCTGTTTTTACTTTCTGGATTTGTGAGCTAAAATCCTGCCCTGTTGTATCAGCCAAAGAAGTTAATCTATGCAAGTGCTTTCTATGTTGCAAATAAAGAAAATATTTATTTCTATTTTATCTCCCTGCTACTTTCTGAAAAAAGGATTTCACCTCCTGTTCTGTATCTAACCACCAGTCCTGCAGAGTATCATACAGACATTGTACAGAAAGCCTAGCTTCCCATAAATGTTGAAACTGAGCAACCACTTTGTCCTGATTTAATAAAGAAACATTCAATTTCCATGGAGGCTTCCCATGAAAGAGCTCCCTATGCCAACAACAATCAATATACCCCGCTGAGCGATCCGAAAAGGCCAGATCTACAACAGCTGCGCTTATGACCTCTACGGAATGAGATACCCAAAGATAGTCAATTCTTGTTTTTTGCATGCCCTTTCCAAACGTAAATCCCCCAGAACAATGCAAAGAGCAGTACGCATCCTTCAGTTTAGAAGTAGTAGTCATATCTATCAGAGCATTAGAATCACAAAATAGTTTATTGGTTCGTAAACTTCTATCCTTTTTATGACTACTACAATTGAAGTCACCCCCCCACCCATATTATTGTTCTAGCCGTGCACAAGAAGAGTTGAATTCTCTTAAAGAGATTCCACTCTCAACGCCTTCTCTTGGGGGGCATACATATTAATTAGTCTAAATCTCAGTCTCCTATAGGATACATCAAGAATTGGTGCCCTACCCAGCTCCAGGTCTACCAGTCTGGAAACCTTCAGTTCAGAACTGGAAAATAAAATCCCCAATCCATCACATCTATCTTGGTCCTGAGACCAGAATGTGACCCCTTTATGCCATTTAACAGAACACTGTGCAATTCCTTGAAAGATTTGATTCTGGTATCCTGTAAAAAAATAATGTCAGAGTGTAAGTCCTTAAAAACTACATCCCTCCGTATGCTATTCTTTATACTGTTGACATTGAGGGTTAGAATTCGGAAGTCACTCATGGGTACTGAAGGATCAACAGCAGTCGGTTAACACTGAGATCTTTTAGCCCATCTCTTTCTTCTAGAGCAACCTTCATCCAGGTCCGAAGAAGTCCTTTTGGAAAATGCCACCGAGGAAGTATCAGACCCAGAATCTCCATCCTCTGACACATCTGGTGGTTTATCTATGAGTAGAGGGGCATATTTATTAGATCTCAATTGCATTGTTTTTTTAACATTGTCTTTCGTTCTTTTCCCTTAGGTTCTGGAAGGACTCCAACTTTCTCTCTTGTCCATTTTTTGTAAGCAACTGTTGTGAAAGGAGTCTCAAAATGCATTACAGGTGGGGGTGGGGGAGGCATAGATGACTGGCCCTCTACAATCGGACCTTCAGCGAAGACTGGATCCATATCCTGCGATATGTCCTCTTGTTCCTAGTCTCAGATTGCACAATATTACAAGGAACGCCTTGTTCCTGGACCGGCTGGGCTCCTGCCATACTCTGATCCACTTCTAATACAGGTGGGGGGGGCGTGAAGTTGCAGATGGACTCCGTTTGTTGTAACAATAGTAAGGGACTGGTCTGCCTCTGCCCCCTGGATGTCCCCTCATGGATCCGAATCTGGGCATATAACATGTTCTTTTATAGCAGTCGCATTCTGTTTTAATATTACTTCCATCCGTTTAGCTGAGGCCTGAGCACAGCTTTTTTTCTGGGCCTGGGTTATTAAGGCCTCCTGGGAGGGACCATCACCTGAATTGTGAGAGGCCCAGGGGTACTTAACATAAGAGTGACCTCTTTCTTCACAGAGGTTACAACAAAAGAGATTTTTACAATTAGCAGAAAAATGACCAGTCTCCAAACAGTGAGTACACTTAGGGGTATCACAAGTGTTACTAAGATGCAGGCGTGATGAGCCACATTTATGGCAAGACTTAGGCTGCCCAGGATAAAATAAGGAGCCCCTGTCTTTTCCCAGGAAAAAACAACCTGGTAAATGCGCAATACTATTGTTGGTGGTAAACAGGTTACATTTGATCTTCCAATCCCCAGTCCAAAACTATTCAGAGTCATTGACGGGTGTTGGATGTTCAAACACTTTACAACGCTGTTTGAGCCAGTATAGAATATCAGCAATGTCTATCCCTTCATTTTTGAATAATACAGTAATTACTTGTACTGCAGGCTTAGTAATGGGGATGGCTAAAAAAGGGGCCCACAATGGAGAATCCTTAAGAGCATTATATTTAGTCCAAAATCTGTCCAAGGCTTCTACAGTTTTAAAGCTGATATCGTAGTTAAAGTCATCCGTATGTATCAGGGCAAAAACCTCAGAAGCGTAGAATTTCAGTGAATCCTTAAGCAACCTTCTGCCTATGTAGACTCTATCCGGGGGATCCTCCAAACCCCCCTTTGTACATCAATCTAATGGCACTGCGTCTTGGAGCTGGTTCCCTAGTAGAGGATTTAAACAGATCCGCCATATGAAGCAGGGGTTTAAACAGTTTTTGCTTATTAGGATCTTGTAAAACATCTTTCCCCAAACCCACAGATAAAGGTGCTATACTGGTCTGCCATGCAGATGCGTCAGGCACCGAAGCCCCACCAGTGTCTTCTGCTATGACCAGCTTCTGTTTACTTGGGCCAGGAATGGGAGCACTCCCCAGAGTAATATCCAACACCCCATTGCCTGTGGGCAGTCGTGTAGTAGTGTCCCTCTCCCCAACATAATCCAAAATAACATCTGCATCACAAGCACCAGAAGCAGGGGCAAATTCCTTCTGTAGCACTTCCCCTGTCTCAGTAATAGACATGGCGTTATACTCACAGACCTTCTTGTCCTTAGGATCGGGTGACTGACCGTTCTGCATGCACACCCAGCCCATGGCCTGTAGAGTGGCCTCCAGTTGCTGGTCCTGCTTCCTCCAGTCCAGTTCCAATTCCATTTGGGCACAAGATTGTCTAGCCATCCCTAACTTTTTGCTCATCTGTACTTTCTTGGGTTTAGGTATGAGGTCCTGAAGTCCCAAATCTGGTTCTTCTTCCGTAGGTAAATTCACCGAAGCAGCGGCCTCAACGGCAGACAAGCATCCAGGTATTCAGATGTCCATGATCTCTCTGGAGTCAACTCCAGTAACAGGCAGTACCAGTACAATGAGTGGTACATCCCCATTCAGGATTTCCACATTTCCGGATCTGGACCAAGCGATACAAACTCCTCACCAACCTGATCACAATGGGCTCCATGAATCAAATCCAAACCAACCAGAACATCAGTTTCTGGCAAAATACAGGCTGAGCTTTCAAGTCCAGACATAATCGGAGATACATTCAGTATTTCAGCATGGGCCTTTAGAGTATATGAGGATGGTGAGGAGACCCGCTCCCCTACCTCACTTGCATCCTCTCCCGTCGACATCTGGGACATAGTGGCCATCCTCACTAGGACAGCAACTCCCCCTACTGACAGAGTAGGGGAACTTTCCTGGTGTCCTGGCCAAATTTCCCCCATTTCACTAAAAATACCACCAAACAGCTTAATCTGGTTCAGTTTGAGCTGGTTACCATCTGTATAGCCCCCCCAGTTGCCCCTGAAAAAGGGACTTCTAGTCTCAGTGGGCCTACCGGGTCAACAAAATTCAATAAATTACACCTACTGTATGTAGCATACAGAAGTTTGGTGGAGATAATGTAGAACTGTCACCTGCTCACTGCTGGCACACAGAATAATCTCCTGTGCATGGCAGACAAACTACCCTAGGTTGTTGAGTATTGTTATTGTTTTACTTTGTTGACCAGATAATACTCTGATTATTATTTAATCGTTACTGCAATACTTTATATTACATGTAAACTACAGTATTGTTACAATATCTATTAGTGAAAGTTATTATTAGATAAGTGTTTCCTTTTAAACAACTAGAAATTACATTTACAAGTTTATCTCTTTATTCTTTTTGGCTGGAGGTTTACCTTAACGTTTTCTGTCAATAAATTAGTTTCTAGGTCCATTATTGTTAAGCAGCACATAAACAAATTTACAAGAATGAGTAGTACTAATTCTATTAAAATAACACCTTGGAACATAAAAGGCATTAATTTGCCTATCAAAAGAAAAAATACTTTGTCTTATCTTAAAAAGGCAAAATCTGACATAGCATTTTTGCAAGAAACTAATCTGGTTGCAAAGGAGGCTGAAAAGCTGTGTGGGGACTGGGTAGGAATAGTGGAACATAATTGTTTCAGTTCTAAGCAGAAAGGAACTGCAATTCTTATTAATAAAGGCATCAGTTTGGTTAAGTGACTTCACATCACTGTTACTGGGTACCCATAATGGCACTGAGATGGAGTTCTGCAACATTTATGCACCTAACTGTAAACAAGCAGAACTTTTTAACAATCTGGCTATAAGACTGAATAGCGCTGCAGGATATGAGCTGATTCCAGCCGGTGGCATGAATGAGGTGCTTAATCCCGTACTAGACAGAAACACTAACAGACGTAGTATACAGACCCCCAAAGCTCAAGCAAAGCTGCATAATTTACTAGAATATGCCGGGCTGACACACTCTTGGAGGATCACGCACCCCCAAAGAAGAGATTACTGTTGTTTCTCCAATCACCATAGAATGCATAGCAACACTGACTGTATTTTTCTTTCCAAAAACCTAACAAATGCAATGGTAGCAGCAACTACTGACAACATTCATCTATCAGACCACACACTTATTGATGTGTCCCTTCTGCTCCAAGCTGATAACTCCAGAACATTCAGATGGAAATTCAATTCATCACTAGCACGGGATAAGAACTTCCCAAATTGGCTTAGAAAAAGAGACGGTAGAGTTCTTTGAACATAATGATAATGGGAAGGGCTCATATACTTGTCTGGGAATCTTTTAAGTCCTATATCAGAGGCAGAATAATTAGTGATTCAGGTAAAAGGAAGAAAGAAGCAACAAACCCGCTGCCTGAATTAGAAACCAAACTTCATAAGTTAGAGAATCAATATAAGAAAGACCCCTCAAACAATCAAGACTTACTGTATAAGTTAACTTCCATTAAATCTGAAATTAACCAACTCTATATGGAAAAAGCCGAATATGCATTATTCAGAATAAAACAGAAATATTGGGAGGCGGGTGAGAAATCCAGTAAGCTACTTGCGTATAGGGTTAAGAAAATACAACAGGAAAACATGATTCCAGACCTTAAAAGGAAAGACATGGGGGGGATTGTTTATACTAATAAAGACATTAGTGACATACTAGTTCAATATTATAAGGAGATATACCGTACTCAGCCCTGCAAACAAATATGGATTCTCAATTGTCTGATTTTCTTGCACATGTACAGCTACTGGTGTTCACCCCTCAAGAAAATCACAAACTAATTTGCCCAATATCCCTCACTGAAGTGGTAGAAGCTTTTAAGGAACTCCCAAACAATAAAACACCCAGTCCTGATGGTTTATCTGGAGAACTTCTTAAACTTTTAAGTCAAGCTGTAGCTAAATATCTTCATAAGGCACTGCAGGAAGCACGAACTCTCAAAATACTATCCTGAACAATGAATGATGCACACGTAACACCCTCAGCTAAAAAAGAGAAATTTGTTTTACACTGTACAAATTACAGACAAATTTCATCACTGAATAATGGTTATAAGATTTCTGTACAAATTACAGATGAATTTCATCACTGAATAATAATTATAAGATTTTGGCAAAGATTTTACCTAAAATAATGTAACAGTTCATTCATAAACTATTAGGAAAAGAGCAAGTGGAGTTTATGGCAGGAAGTTTGAGGCAAACAAAATCAGAAGACTTTTTAACACTATCTGGGCTGTGAATAAAATTGTCAGTGTCATTAGATATTCAAAAAGCCTTTGACTCACTAGAATGGACATATAAGACATTAAAAAGCTTCGGTTTCTATACAGAATTTATCTCTTGGGTTTCTATGATTTATACAAACCCCTCAGCACAGTTTATTACTAATGGTTTAACATCTTCACCCTTTAACTTGCATAGGAGAACTAGACAAGGATGTCCCCAGTCACCATATCTTTTTATCTCGGCCATGGAACCACTAATTAGGAAAATTCACTGGGACACAAGTTGAAACAAAATGGGATGGGGGGCTCTTTAGAAAATACCACAATGACTTCCAGTTACATTCATATATCTTTTTTATTTCTTCCTCTACGTTTCACCCATAAAACGGGCTTGTTCGCAGGGTATTTAGTTCCGTTTTTCAAAACTCTTTAGTTTTCTTTAATTCAGCAGGACCCCTCCTTTACAGGTGTTTTAGTAGGTAAAGTAGAGAATAAAATGTTTGCATTCACAGATGATCTACTTTTAACATTAAGTTGTCCTGAGGAATCTGTCCTCCACCCTCAAGAGAAATTGGAACTATATATTTTTTTATCACAACATTGTTTTTGTGACCTCTTTCATGGACCTGGCAGGGGCTATGACGCCCCCCCAGAAGGATACATCCTCTGGCTCATCAGGGCCATCATGGGTACCGCCTGGTCCCAGTATTTTTCCCTCCAGTTTTTCTCCCACACCCATGCCTGTGTAATAGGTGCAGCAGCTGTCTCCACCTCCACAGAGGCAGCCAAGTGCCCTGGAAGCAGGCCAAACCCCTCTTATTGTGCTGAGGCATGCAGAACAAAGGAAGGAGAGCAGTCTTTCAGACTCTCAATCCTTGCCTCCCCCGGCCAACCCCTGAATGACCCGAGTCCATTCCCGAACCTGGGTCGCCGGCGTGGTGCAAGGTGTGATGTCCAGTACCTCAACCCTCAGCACCACCGGGCCGGCTGAGAAACTGGAAATATTTTTGGCATGTGGTGGAGCAAGCATCCTCCTGAATCCTCTCTTTGAGAGGACATATTGTCCTACCAATGTACAATAAGGGACAGCCACACCACAGGCGTACACCACGAATGGTGCACGACATGAGATGAGTTGGCGTATTTCATAATGACATTTGTAGGAATGGTAAATACAGTGCCTGTGTGTACATATCAGCACATACAACACTGGCAACACTGATGAGTGCCAACAGGGCAAGGAAAGGGGTGGCTGAGCAGTACATGTAATCGCATCAAGATGACTGTGTACTATATAGTATTTGATGCTATTTCCTTTTCGATATATGATTCTGAAAGAGTCATCTACAATGTTTTCAAGTCTCTGGTGGAAGACTAGGTTTGCTGGCAAAGGCACCTAGCTTCACCTGAGCTCTTTTCTTCTAGGTTTGCTTATGAGGACAGAGCAAGGAACAACATTATCAGAGCAAGGAAACAGATTAGGGCTTCTTTTGGCTAGGCAGATTTACTGTGTGTTACTATTTTCTTTTGTGCTCATAGGGTTTGTTACAGTTTTTTGCTTACATTTTACTGCTGTAATCTTCTCTGATTCAAATTGCTGTTGCAAGGTATACTTTCTGCTGCATTATTACAGGGTGTGCCTACAAGTTTGTTACTATTTTGTGCTTACAGATTACTGCTGTAATCTTCTCCGATTAAATTGTTTTTTACAAGGTATATCTTCTGTTACTGCTTTATTTTTCTTTGTAGCAAATTATTTTTTGTAGGGTATATCTTCTGTGAAATTGTTACAGGTGGTGCTTACAGGTTTTACAGTTTTATCTATCATTAAGATAAGCTTTCAGGGCGACTGCATTTGTTGGTTGATTGTTTCTGCTCTTACCTCCTTATTTCTTTCATCCGTGGTACTTCTTTTTCAGCAGGGGAAGGGCCCAGCCACCCACCCCCATCCCCAACCACCCCATGCTACACTCCTTTTGTTGAGTAGCACAATCATGACATTTCCTGTAACAAAGCAGGAAAGGGAGGATCTCAGGGGTATCCACACAGTGACCTCACTTACAGGGGCACAAGTAATTTAACTTGTTATAAAACGTTATAAAAAAAATCAAACTTTTGCTTTCATTTTCCTGCTTCTAATTACTCGGACCAGGTTATAAACTCGGCAACTCAACTGGAATGGATATTATTAACTGCAGGTACTGCAGGACTCTTTTCAAAAGGGCAGTTATACAGGATTTAGGATGCTGTCCTACATGCTGGACTATTGCAGATCTAAGGGCTCAGCTCCAGGCAGCATGGGCTGAGATTGTGCGCCTCAAATCACATATTCAGGAAGAAATATATTATAAGAATCGCCTGCCGTTTCCCCAACATCCAACTGAAGCACCTCGACCGCAGAGAGTAGTTGGTCCGGGAGGTTGGCAGGTGGTTAGGAGGGGCAAATCGGGTGCCCCATCACTCAGTGCTCTCCAATGTATCTTATTTATTTATTTGCTTTTGTTTACCGGGCAAGCACACTAGACAGCCAAGTGCCTATTTTCAGGTGCGACCCCAGAGATTACAAGGTACATATATGAACATCAGATAAATACAAGTGTAGGATTAGATTACATAGAATTAGCACAACAGGGACTTTACAAGCATCAGATTTCATCAGGAAAATAGTAGTGAAGAGTTAATATAAAGTGACCAGAACACAGGGACATTGTAAGACAACAATACCAAAAACAGGTATTACACTACAGTATTAAACATTGTAGTCAGTAGGAAGAGGTGCAGTGTGAATTCATTGCTCCAGGCAGCAAGTTGTAAGGCTAGCAGTTAGAATATGGAGGAGTCACAGTTGGGATAGAGTGGGCCCAGTGCGAGAGAAAGGAGTGCACAGTTATAGTGCTCACCCTGTTTTGCCGGTGGGCCTAAATTGTCCATTTTTATATATGCTGTGAGAACAGGAGGAGTATGAGCACAGTTTGCTCTGCCCAAGTCGTAATGTTTAGGTAGCATCTCAGTTAGTTGGGGCATCTCAGGCTGAGAGGGTTTGTCTAGTGCAGAGACAGGTGGCAGCTGTTTTGAGAAAACCCCAGAGGGAGGCTTTAAAGCTCTGGTGCGAGGGAGAGGAGCGAGTGCTAGTTGGAAGAGAGTTCCAAACCCTGGGCGCATCCACTAACCATATAAAAATTACAAACAGGTATCTGCCTCTATTTCTGAAATCAAACAAAGGGGTAGAGGACACTGCAGAGCAGGACACTGCCTCACAGGAGCTAACGCTACAAAACACACCCAAAACAGGGACCAAAACAAACAAAAAAAAAAGGCAAAAAGGAAATCCAAAACACTTCTGATCTAGGGAGTTGATACCTACCTCCAGCCGGGGGTAATGGTCAGATGTCTCCCAGGTACATCAGCTTGGAGAGACACTTTGGGTAGATGGCAAATTCTAGAAGGGAGGTTGGATGGGGTTGATCTTACTATCTGCAACATTTATGCTCCTAATGGGGACTCCTGCTCCTTTTTTTCTGAGTTCTTTGATATGGTCAGTTGCATCTTGAATAGGAACATTATAATGGGGGGGGTTTAATACTGTTTTAGACCAGTGGATTGATAGAAGTAACCCTAAGATTAATAAAATGAGGGACAAAAGCAGTAAGGTGATCAAGGACAGAATGAAGGATTTAGGTCTTTCGGATGCATGGAGAGTGATGCACCCCACTCAGAAAGACTACTCATTCTGACCCAAAGAGTCTATTTTATGAGAAGTCATTGAAAAATTTAGGGATTTTCTAATGAGAATAGCTAACCCTTTCTGTTTTTTACTAACTGAATTATGAAATACCTCCCTTACCCACATTCTCTTAATTTTTCAGCCTCCTCATTTAGTAAACGAGTCTCTTGCAATAAAGCTATGTCAGCCTTCATCCTTTGTAACTGGGTTAAAACCTTTTTCCTTTTAACTGGTGTACCTAAACCTTTCACATTCCAGGAAACACATTTACAGTTAGCATTAGAGACTCCCATGGTAGTTTATTAATAATATAATTCTATCAAATATATCATAAAGATTCATCCATATATTTACACATCCCAACCCCTCTTTGATCATTATATAACTACCCTCATTTAGCTGAAACAGCCTCTGTCTCAATGAGTGACAAATAAGCCTTAAACATATATTCACTACTACAATCTTAACTATGTACTGGGACAGGAGCTTTAGAAGTAATATGAACTTAGCATTCACAAACAAGCTTAGACTGTAAGAATTAAAAATAAAACCTATTATAATAATGGGGATACTAGTAACCCGTAATCCATATAATAGATATATCCCCAACTTACTAAACAAAAGTTCAACATAACCCTTGATCCACATGACCTGGAAAACCAAAAGGCGCTGGTTCCAGGATCAGTCACGCTGTTCTGGCGAGTATTAGCAAGAGCAAGTGAACGCGTCTATAAGGGATTTGACCCCTGACAACTCCATAAATACAGACATGACCATACAAACATACAATGCAGAGGTCTTAGTGTTACATAGAAGGAAAACAACCTATAGGAGTAGACAAAGATAGAAATGGAAAATAACTACAGAATAGAAAGGCACAGAGAGGAGTATTTAAAACAACAGAGCGACTATAGAAATTGCTCTGTACCCCGTCCAATACCAGTAGCATAATTCAAGAGTAGGGAGGACCCTTTTAACGAGAACCATGAGCGTCAGGAGTACAGGAGCAACATGAACACCAACTAGCACGTCCCCTAACAACAAGGCATCATAGGAGCCGTATTAGCAGCCGCCAGGATCCCCTGTATTAAATAAAGGGATTAGCTACACTTTAGTAATGCCCCAACACATTTATTGGTTTGCACTGCTGACCTAATTCCATATGCCACCCAGTGGTATGAACAATTGGTACAAATGAAGCACCTTTCTATACAGCGAGGAAGAGAAAAAGGGAAGTGGAGAAGGGAGAAAGAGAAAAAAAAAAGGGAGGAGGGGAGGGAACCATATATGTCAAACATACATAATACGTAACAGCAGGGTAGAGTCAAAACCCCTGATAGTTGAGGCATAAATCCAACAATTATGTAATTTTCTTATCTTACTTTAGATATAATGGGCATACTTGAAAAAGGGTAGTAACTGAGCACCTCAAAGGATCAGTGGTTATATTCAATTGCATGTAATCTGTCTCATTTTCCCTGCTGACAATAGCGATTATTTCTAAAGGCAATAATCATATGTGCATATGTTAAAAAAAAAAATTATGATATCCCTCCTTTTTTTATATTAATCTCAGGCCCAAATCAGCTGTAGGTCCTAAATTGTCATTAGACACTTTCTCATAACGAGTAAATGCGAACCTGAACATTTATATTAACCAGACAAGTGACCCACGAAATGAAAGAGTTAACATTAACCGCATCGTCAATAGTAATGATGTTTTATCTGTTTCACAAATTAGGTTACCTTGTCAGTTAAGCCTGAGTATGTGTCTTAGCAACTTACCAGACTCACGACATCGAGGGATCGCCTGGGGAACCAGGAAAAGAAATGGTAAAGCTCCAGCTACCATTTAATCCCCCCCTCATTATCATGACAACAATCTAAAGGAATAGTAAATAAACTTAAGTAGGGTCCTTCTGTGGAGAAATATAGCCATCGGAGCCTTCAGCCATAGAGTATGAGGAAGTACCAGGAGGTTCTGGGAAACTAGCTGCATCAGACAAGAAGGAAGGCTCCGATTGGCTAGGAGAGTGGTTAGCCCTGATTTGTTGATCCTCGCTATGATCTTCGAGGGAAAGTTCCATGTTGTTTAACCCAGCAAATTTGTTTGACAGCAAGATCCTCATGGATTTTTTCTCGACAGCACCTTTTGGAGAAAAGGTTGTGGATTTCTGTGTGCCTCTCATAAGTCCTTTGCATTTCCTACTGATCGTTTTCCATTCTTGCCTCTGTGTTAGTTCTAAAAGGTTTGCTTTGGGCCTGGGGCTCTCCACTGGCACAGAATTGTGAGCTGCTCTGCGTTCTAGAGGTACCTCGCTGGTGCTTTCTTGTGGTGTTCGATTTTTAGAATCCAGAGATGATTCAAATCTGTTATGACTGTTGGAGTTGGGCCTAACTTTGTTTTCAATAAATTCCCAAGCTTATGCAGGAGTTTTAAATGAGTGTGAGATTCCATTAAAAGTTAGCACTAACACAGCTGGGAAGTTAATTCTGTAAGGGATATTATGATGCCTCAGAACCCCTCTGATCTCAGAGTATGCCTTTCTTTGAGATACCACATCCGCTGAATAATCTTGAAATATAGAGATCCTATGTCCCTGCCAGTGTAGCGACTTTCTCTCCCTAGACAACCTCAGGATATCTTCTTTAATAGAAAAGCAGAGAAAGTGAGCTATTATGGGTCTGGGGGGGGAGCCAGGTTTGGGTTTAGGAGATAAAGATCTGTGTGCCCTTTCTATTTCTAGTGGCCATCTCCAATCGTGGGCTAGTAAACTTGGAAGTAACTCTTGTAAAAAGATAATGATATTAGAGCCTTCAGCCCCTTCTGGTATACCCACTATACGTAAATTATTCCTGCGACCTCGGTTCTCTAGGTCATCTATTTTTTGCCAAATTAATTGAAACTGATTACAGATGAAAAGGGAATCCTCTTCTAAATGAGAAGCTGACTCCTCTAAAGCCGCCACTCTAGTTTCAGCCTCCACAATTCTGTTGATGGTCTTCTCTGAATCTTTTTTGATGGAATCAACTACCAATTTCAAGCCAGCAATATCCTGTCTCAGTTCTGACTGACCTACTGAAATATTTTGTAGTAAAGAGCAGATAACTGTTATGTCCATATTTTGTGGGCATCTGTCGGTTGGAGCCCCCCCCTTGCACAGCATTAACCAGCCCCAGTGACATAGCGCTACCTCTCGGGACCTTTTAAAATAATAAAAACTTACAGTTTTGTCCGATTGCATTCCACTTAACACCAGTTGATCTCGGCACTTATAGGATTAACCCACACCAAAATTACTTGTTGTCAGAGGTTTTTGTTTATAATTTTAAACGGATTTTAGAGCCACGATTCACTCCGTGTTTTGCCTACGCGTCCATTCACTCAGGCGCCCAGCGCGCGACCTCTCCTCTCACCAACTCAAAAAACTGTTAGCATAGGAGGTGGCCATTGCCAACCCTGTAGCAGTACCACATGTTTGTAAGTAAAACTGGGAGTTGAATGTAAAAAAGTTACCATGCAGGATCAGGTCCAGAGCCTCGATGACAAAATCGGGATTAATGGTATCGTGAGTCTGAAAAAAATCCATGAAAAAGCCCACACAACATGAAGTCCCAAATGGTGTCTGATGTTGGTGTATAGGGACATCACATCAACTGTGAGCCACGTGTGACAAGCGTGAAACCAAAGGTTCTCAAATGCCACAAGGACTGCAACGGTATCCCTCAAGTGAGATGGTGTACCACCATTTTCTGTAGAAAAGTATCCACAAACTGGGATAGGTTTTCAGTGAGGGGACCTATGCTGGAAATAATATGATGGCCAGATGGTTGTTGAAGATACTTGTGGACCTCTGGAAAAATGTAGAATGTAGGGACCATGGGGAAGTTTTACACAGTGACTGAAATTCCTGTTCAGAGATCACTCCGGAATGCAGGTGGTGGCTAAGGAAATCATTCATCTTTCTTTTATAGATAGACGTAGGGTCACTGTCAAGGTGGTGATAATTGTAGGTGTTACTAAGCTGAGAGCTTGAAGCACCGGGTTTTTATGGCTAGTCCTCACTTTGTCTGCTGTTAAATCTCACTTGCATTGATTTCCTGTTTTTGAGTGTTTCTTCAGTGCTACCTTTTTTGTGCACTTCATTTTGGTTGTTACTACTTTTACTACTTAATTTTAACAAAAGAAAATACCTGTTTTTAATTAAAAAGTACTTGACATTTTGTTATTTTTAAGTTTTCTCGATTTACTCATTTAATAAGCACAACAATACATTTCAGGGTATAAGCTATCTAAGTTATGTGATAACCACACTTCCAGATGCTGAAGGCAGTCAGCATAATGCCTTACACTACAGGTATATGTGTCATTCAGTGCCCCTCGGTTACGTGTTGCGTAATGCCTTGCACTATGGGTAGATGTGTCATTCTGTGCCCCTCTATTACATGTTGCATAACGCCTTGCACTGTGGGTATACATGTCATTTCATGTCCCTCTGTTACATGTTGGGTATTGCCTTGCACTGTGGGTATACATGTCATTCCATGCCCCTCTTACATGTTGGGTATTGCCTTGCACTGTGGGTTTATGTGTCATTCCATGTCTCTCTGTTTCATGTTGCGTAATGCCTTGCACTATGGATATATGTGCCATTCTGTGCCCCTCTGTGCCATGCTACATGATGCTTTGCACTATGGATATACATGTCATTCCATGCCCCTCTGTTACATGTTGGGTATTGCCTTGCACTGTGGGTTTATGTGTCATTCCGTGCCCCTCTGTTACATGTTGCATAACGCCTTGCAGTGTGGGTATATTTGTCATTCCATGCCCCTCTGTGACATGTTGCATAATGCCTTGCACTACAGGTATAAGGGTCATTCTGTTACGTGTTGCGTAATGCCTTGCACTATGGGTATATGTGTCATTCCATGCCCCTCTGTTACATGTTGCACAGTGACTTGCACTGTGGGTATATGTGTCATTCTGTGCCCCTCGGTTACGTGTTGTGTAATGCCTTGCACTGTGGGTATATGTGTCATTCTGTGCCCCTCTGTCACATGTTGCACAATGACTTGCACTATGGGTATATGTGTCATTCCATGCTCCCTATTATATCTTGCACAATGCCTTGCACTACGGGTATATGGGTCATTTTCTGCCTCTCTGTTATGTGTTGTGTAATACCTTACCCGCAAGTGTCATTCCATGCAGCTGTTACATGTTACGTAATGCTTTGCACTCTGGGTGTACGTGTCATTCCATGCCCGTCTGTGACATGTTGCACAATGCCTTGCAGTGTAGCTTTATGTGTCATTCTGTGCCTCTCTGGTATGTGCCAACCAACAAGGAAGTTGACACTGAAACCAAAAAAGTCCCATGCATGAGACAGCATGTTCTGTAGCTACAGAATATGAAGCGTTATAACTTTGAGTCAACTCCCTACTTGGCTGAGCCTAGTAAGTTGTTTGTAATGTAACTTGTTGTGTCAGCCAGTCATTTCCTGGGAAATTCAGCTAACTTGCAATATTCAGTTCACTTCAGATCGTTGTGTATTATACCTTCGTTGAATATAGTGCAGTACTTAGAGACCATCGATGTGGCCTCGTACCCCTTCATTTCTCTCCATGTACCAGAGGAGGGAGCCCTTGAGCAGTATTAGAATTCAGAGCTGTGGTAGCAGCAGAGAGTGCAACATCAGGGAAAATACAATACGAATCAATGGAATCTCCTTTGAAATCTCTGGAAACGCTTGAATTTTCTATGAATATGTGACACAACTGTGTGTGTGGAGGTGGTAGTACGGTTCTGTATCATCTGTTTTTATGCCAACAACCCCCTTTTTTCAGATCGCTGACCTATCTGCCTCAGTGCCCCAGTGATGGAGGTGGGCAGGGCCCAGGGTGACTCTCGCATTTAGGGAAATATGTGGCGCAGCTCACCATGAGGACAGGGGACCAGATTTTCAAATGGTCAGACATGGACACAAATGAGTACTGCACCTGCAGCTGTGTCCATGCTGCTACTGTAAAGAGATGTAACAGTCTGCAACGGAAGTGTCATAATTTGCAGCAATCAAATGTCACAGATGGTGTTTACATTCATACAAAGATGCCAGCTGTTAAAGGCTTTACTGTCTATCTTAATTGTGCAGGTACCCCTGTGTCTACAGTAGGACCTCCTCACCCTCAGTGCCCCCATCCCCCCCTGCAACTTTCCCCTTCATTCTATCCCATCTTCTCTTGAAGCTATCCACCATTTTCAGGGAGACTACCTGTTCCGGCAACTTGCTGCATTTGCCAGCACTCTCTTGGTGTAAACGTGCTTCCTCATCTCCTCCTGAATCTTCCTGCCACCAACTTTCAGCTATGCCCCCTAGTGTACTTGTTCTCACTAAAACTGTAAAGGCCCTTCGTATTCACCCTATTAATACTGTTAAGGTATTTGAAAGTCTCAGTCATATCCTCCCTTCCCTTCTGCTCTCAAGGGATTACGTGTCGAGTCCCTCGAGCCTCTCCTCACGGGTGTTGCCCTGCAGGCCCTAGATCATCTTGGTCGCCCTTCTCTGGACCATCTCCAGCAAGTTGATATCCTTCTTAAGATACGGGCACCAATACTGCACACTGTCCTCTAGGTGAGGTCTTACCAGTGATCTGTAGAGTGCTAGAATTACCTCTGCCTTCCTGTTGGTAATCCCCCCTGGCTGTGCAGTCCCGCATCCCATTTGCTTTTGCTGCAGCTCTCCTGTAGTGTGCCAAGTGCTTCAGGTCCCTCTTGATGATAATCCCCAGGTCCTTTTCTTCATCAGATTTGGTGACCTGTACACCATAGGCTTGAAATCAAAGCTGTGCAACTTGCACTTTACGGATGACATTTCTGGGTACTGATGTCAAGAAAACAGCTGATCTGCTGAAGAGGTGGGTTTAAATAAAAGCCGCCCTCCAATTGTAGCTGCCCTCTAATTGAATCCACAGCTAATTACCGCCATTGTGTAATAGAAGTTGTGGCTTCACTTAGAAGGTATACAGTAGAACAATCCATATAATGTAACATTGGATGTACACTATACACTGGAGATACACTATCACTGGATTTACACTATACACTGGATGTACACTATACATTGGATGTACACTATCATTGGATGTACACGATACACTGGATGTACACTATACATTGGATGTACACTATACACTGGAGATACACTATCATTGGATGTACACAATACACTAGATGTACACTATACATTGGATGTACACTAACACTGGATGTACACTATACACTGGATGTACACTATCATTGGATGTACACGATACACTGGATGTACACGATACACTGGAGATACACTATCATTGGATTTACACTATACACTGGATGTACACTATACATTGGATGTACACTAACACTGGATATACACTATACACTGGATGTACACTATCACTGGATGTACACAATACACTGGATGTACACTATACATTGGATGTACACTAACATTGGATGTACACTATACACTGGAGATACACTATCATTGGATTTACACTATACACTGGATGTACACTATACATTGGATGTACACTAACACTGGATGTACACTATACACTGGATGTACACTATACATTGGATGTACACCATCATTGGATTTACACTATACAGTGGATGTACACTATACATTGGATGTACACTAACACTGGATGTACACTATACACTGGATGTACACTAACACTGGATGTACACTATACACTGGATGTACACTATACATTGGATGTACACTAACACTGGATGTACACTATACATTGGATGTACACTGTACGTTGGGTGTACACTATCATTGGATGTACACTATACACTGGATATACACTACATTGGATGTACACTATACGTTAGATGTACACTATACATTGGATGTACTCTATCATTGGATGTACACTGTACATTTAGGGTCCCAAAAACTAATATTAAAATTTTAC